>CM035093.1:17704823-18961091 GCA_020205505.1 Panax japonicus
TTAATTTTCTCAACATATTCTTTTCAATTGATAAAATCGCTAATCCACTTATCTTTCTTAGGACATAGTCGATCTTAAGTAAGATTTTATCAATTTTAATTTTGAAAAAGTTCTTTCTGCAGAAGTAACTGTTACAGAATTGTTAATAAAATTTTATATGTGATGCATGCATTTGAAAAGATTCTAGTTTTTTATATAATTCAGAATGCCAACTGGTGTGTTCTTTTCTTCCGTTCGTATAACTTCACTTAAAATTTTTAATTCCGAAAAAAATTTAAACATCAATATCATGAAATTTTATATGTGAGTGCATTTCGAGACAAAGACATTTATAATGCAGCTATAATCATTAAATAATTTTAATTTTTCTAAACTAAATAGAAAACAAAAAATTCTTCATAAAATGAAACTGTTCAAACCTTTGCTCAATTGAGGAAATTGATTGATCAACTATAAATAAGAAATAATCAATTCTAAAAAGATTTTTCAACAGATTGTGCTACCTCATGATCAACATTTTCATCAAAGTATTTTTTTCCTACGAATTATATGTTTTTTCTTTAAAAACCGGTTCAATTTCTAATTCTTTAGCAATCTCTATGGCTGAATTCATAGCAGTTGCAAATCCATTTCTCTATAACTTTTGAAAAAAAATCTATAAGAGCTTTTAATTGATTTATAGCCACATCAATATGCATATTTTTTTATTGTAAAATTTTACTAACTGAATTGACCGCAAATAACACATCATACCAATAGTCAAGCTTAATAAGAACTCAAAATCCCCAAACTAATATTTTGCTAAAGTGTTAGCTTCACTTCTTATTTTAGAATCTTGATCATTACTTTTTTCCAACTCTAACAAAACATCTCTTATTTCTGGAGCTTGAAATTTTATATCTTTAACACTTTCAATGCGTGTTATGATAAAGGCTTAAAAGTGAATCTCGGTACATTTTTTAAAAAAATATTCCATCTCTTTGTTGAGAGAGAAATAATGTATATAAACGTTGTATCATTCCAAAAAAGATACAGCTTTAGTACAGGAGTTTTATATATCACAAAATACTAGATTAATGTTATGATTACCACATGGTATTTAAAATGCTTTAGGATTAATCTCTAGAAGCCTTCTTTGTACACCTTGTTTATTTCCTTTCATATTAGATCCATTATCATAACATTGTCCTCGTATTTTATTAATGTTAAGTTGAAGTTCGTCATTACATTTATAAGTTCATTAAAAGACCTTAACCAGTAGTGACATCTACTTTTATAAATTCTAAAAAATATCTTCTATTTTTATTGGAGTTGTTGAAATATCCACGTATCTTAGTATGAGAGTAATTTGTTCTTGATTACTTATATCAGGAGTGCAATCAAGTATAATTAAAAATATTTTGCTCTTTAACTTTTTAATAATGTTCCTTTTATTTCATTGCTATCAATTATATCATTCATTTTGAATTTTATGACCAAGATAATGTTTATGAATCTCACCATTTTTAATACAATGAATATGTTCTTGCTTCACCGGATCATATTCTGCGATCATTTCAATTAAAATTACAAAATTTTCATTGTTTTGTTGATAAATCTTTTCTTTTGTTCTTTGAAATGCCAATTATTTTACATAAAGTTTTATGATTGCAATAATTTTTTGTAATACATTTTTAATTCCAACGATCTTTCTCTTTGTTAATTTGTTCTTGGACACTTTTATATATGAATTGTTTTATTTTTTAATAATTTATTTGTAAATCACTCCAAGTGTTCATATTAGTAATATGTTCACTACTTTTTTCATGTCTTTAAGATTACCACTAAGATTTCTCCAATCACTAGTTCCTTGATTAACTAATTGACTTGTATAAGTTTCTGAATTAAACAACTTGCAACAAAAACAAAATACACTATCTAATTCATTTGAATACACTAGCCATTTTCTATCATATTTCTCCCATTTAATAAAGTTTGAGAGTAATATGTGTACACCCCAGTCCCACATCAAAGACAGAAAAAAAATTGTCTGCGTATAAGGAAATAAGTTACTACCAATATTACCTTCATGTCATGTCCTTTTGGTGGAGTTGTGGTGGGCTAAGATGACCCAAGAAAATACTATTGGGCCAGTGGTTTGAGGCCTTATTTTGATGGATTTGATTTGATTCGGACTCGGGATTTGACCCGAGATTTATTCTGGACTCGGGATTTGACCCGGGTTATTTCATATTGTGTGACACCCCCAGAATAGGTATACAACACCCATTCTGAGTCGCCAAATACATGGTACATAAAGCAAACTACAACTTCAATAATACAATATTGTGTGAAATACGACAATACATACTGTGAGTTTAAATACAAATATTGTCTTCTAGACAATATCTACACGCAAATAAGTCCTCATTACAATTATTCAAACACTATTTTACAGAAATAGTGAGGACTGCTAAAACATCTTTCTAGAAACAAATTATCGTTAGTCATCAACAGGAAAAAATCTGATAGAATATAATAGACAACAAGTTTTAGATCAACAAATACAGCGGAAACAGCAATCCATTAGAAGAGTCAGAGAATGAATTCTACTATCTTCTAATATTTAAGAGTCCATCATCATATTTATACCTGTAACAACAATCAATATACATCTTTTAATCAAATATTCATCTTTGCACTACAGGCCAAAGATATTCATTTATCTCACCAGTTGGTCATGTTCATCTCAACACCTGTCCATCTTTGCACTACGGGCTAAAGATATTCATCAGTTAATCATTCATCTTTGCACTACAGGCCAAAGATATTCAGTAATATCATTTAGGACTGAGGATGATAAAAAACTTTTAAAGAACGAATCCAGCGAGATAGAAGGACAAATATTAGGAATTCGTATAACAGTTTATCCAAGATCAATAATATTCATAATAACCGATTTTGTAGCAGAATTCAAAAATAACGATCAAAACATGGATACAATCAAAGATAGTAGCCAAATAGTCATCTTGGACAAAAAGGAAAATTTTCATTTTTGGTGAATAGTGTCGTATTCGTGAATAGTGTCGTATACGTGAATAGTAACCCCGACACAACAAGTTCCAAATTTGATTAAAAGTTCACCAATATTTTGGCATAATGATATTGAAAAAAATATCATTTGAGAAGAAAATAACATCCCTTACCTCAAAATAACCGTACTTCTGACTGAATTTTGGGTATAGTGCTGACAGAAACTGCACCGTATAGCAACACTCAATGTATACTCACAAGAATACCCGATAATATAGAGAGAGAAAGAGAGAAAACTTGTTCCTGGTGTGATTTTCAATTCTAACTTAGCTCTCTATTTATAGGAAAATGCTAGAACGCCAAAGGAGACTAAAATAATAAAATATAATATTTTTTTTTCTTCTTACGCAACCTAAGTTGCCAACAAAGACCACCACCCCAAAAATCAGCAGCCCACATGTTCAAATAAGAGTGGGTCCCACCCAATTAATAAAAATTATTTTATTTTCTGAAACTTCAATAATTCATAGAAAACAGACCGTTTATCAGAAAAATATGAATTTTATGTCCATTCTGCCTGAAATCTAATTCTCTACAACTTTGCGAAGAAAGTTTTTCCATATTCCAAACCGAAAATATCCGAAATTCATAAACGGATGATTTTTAATACTTCCGGTTCAACCAAAAACTGATAAAACACCTCAGCATTAATTCTTTAATTATATCCACATAAAATAAATAAATCCATCATTTATATCAAATAAATATTCATTATCATATAAATCAATAATTAATTATTCAAATAATATTACAGAATCACAATTATGACAACCAGGCCGTTCCCAGGAAAGAGGGGGCTTTCCAATAAGGATTTCTCCTTACTGCGCGCAATTAGGTGACCAAACCTCTCCTTAGACAGAACTTTCTAGACATTGCCAATAATGTTATCCGATAATATTATTCAAATAATATGGATTATTGATCTGATAATGGAAAATACTATGCATGACAATTATTGAAACAATAATATAAATATCAACGCAGCAATTATTGAATCAATAATAAATAAACAGTAACTCCTGTACAATTATTGAGTAGTGCCTTCTTACGTAGGATCAATAATTCAAAATACTGTGCAATACCGTGTGCCACTGTGCAACACGCGTATTACTGTATTTTAACCACCAGGTAACCCAACAGTGTTAACGGTAACAATTTACGCCGTTATTTATAAAACTCAATCTTTGTCGTTTTCTTTCATCCAACCGTTTTCTATGGGGCCCACAAATGACTGCGCCGTCGTACGATATTCCCGACAAAGAATATTCCACGACCAAACGAATATTCCCCGACAAAAATGAATATTTTAATAACCACTTGTTTATTTTGTAAAAATTTCACATTTCACCCATAACCAAAGCATTATATCAATTAACCCTTATTAATTTAGAATAATGAATAAAGGAAAATTTAATTTTATTTAATAATAAGTTGGGGTCTTACAACCTCCCCTCCTTATGAAATTTCGTCCTCGAAATTGACGTACGTACCTGTTGTTTCGAACAGATGAGGGTACCTCGCTTTCATTTCCGATTCCAACTCCCAGGTCATTTCTTCAATAGCATGGTTTCTCCACAAACTTAACTTGTGGTATAACCTTGGTGCGTAGGATGCTCTTTCCTATCCAAGATCTTAACAGGTATCTCCTCGTATGTTAAATCTTCGGCTATCTCGTCTGGTTCTAACTCAATAATATGGTTCGGGTCTTTCACATATTTACGAAGCATAGATATGTGAAATACATTGTGAACACGAGACATTTGGAGGTAACGCGAGTCTATAGGCCACATTTCCTATTCGGTCAAGAATCTCAAATGGACCAACAAATCTTGGATTGAGCTTTCCTCTCTTCCCAAATCTTGTAACTCCCTTCCATGGAGCAACACGTAACAATACATGATCTCCAATATTAAACTCCACGTCCTTTCTATGAAGATCAGCATAACTCTTTTGTCGATCTTGTGAAGTTTTAATACGTTGTCGAATCATTTGGATCTTTTCTGTAGTCATGCGTACTAAATCTGGTCCCAACAACGTTGCTTCTCCCACCTCGTCCCAGCATACTGGAGAACGACACTTTCTTCCATACAACGCCTCAAATGGAGCCATGCCTATACTTGCTTGATAACTATTGTTGTAGGAGAATTCCACTAGTGGCAAGTACTTATCCCAACTTCCTTTGAAATCTAGGACACAGAGTCTTAATAGATCTTCAAGGGTTTGAATAGTCCTCTCTGATTGTCCGTCCGTTTGAGGATGGTATGCTGAACTAAATCGTAAATCCGTGCCCATAGCTTTCTGCAAGCTAACCCAAAATCTTGAAGTGAATCTTGGGTCACGATCTGAAACTATGGATACTGGCATGCCATGCAACCGCACAATCTCATTCACGTACATACTAGCAAGACGTTCAAGGGAATAAGTCTCACGTATCGGCAAGAAATGGGCAGACTTGGTTAATCTATCAACAATAACCCAAATCGCATCTATACCTTGAGAAACTTTGGGAAGACCTGTAACGAAATCCATTGTAATGTGTTCCCACTTCCATTCCGGAATCTCAAGTGGTTGCAATGGACCCTTTGGCACTTGATGCTCCGCCTTTACGCGTTGACATGTTAAACACCTCGAGATAAACTCCGCGATCTCTCTCTTCATATTATTCCACCAAAATGTATGTCGAATATCATGATACATTTTGGTACTCCCAGGATGGATTGCAAACGGGGTATTGTGTGCCTCCATCATGATTCTATGCTTCAAGTCAGAATCGTTCGGAACGCAAAGTCGAGAGTTGAATCGAAGTATTCCTTCTTCATCGATTCTTGCTTCTGGAATAGCACCTTCTTGTACTTTCTTCTTCATTTGCATCAGCCCCAGGTCCGTAGCTTGAGCAGCTTTAACTTTATCGATTAAAGTCAGTTCTACTCGTATATTCGCCATCATCACGTGGGTCCCTGGAGTCTTTAATTCTACCTCCATCCTTTGCAAGTCATAAAATGGGCCTTTGCGTTGACAATATCGCACTCGTATTTGCATATGATCTTCTACTCAATGCGTCAGCTACTACGTTCGCTTTTCCAGGATGATATTGAATAGTGTGATCGTAATCTTTTAACAGTTCAAGCCAACGTCGTTGCCGCATATTGAGTTCTTTTTGGGTGAAGAAATATTTGAGGCTTTTATGGTCCGTATAAATCTCCACTTTCTCTCCATACAAGTAGTGTCTCCATATCTTCAACGCAAATACGACTGCTGCCAACTCCAGATCATGAGTAGGATAATTCCTCTCATATTCTTTGAGTTGTCGTGAGGCATAGGCTATGACTTTCCCATGTTGCATGAGAACACATCCTAACCCCTTGCCAGAAGCATCGCTGTAGATAACAAATCCATCCGAACCAGATGGTATTGTCAGAACAGGTGCCGAAATGAGTCTCCTCTTAAGCTCTTGGAAACTCTTCTCACATTCCTCGCTCCATATGAATTTTGTATCTTTCCGAGTCAGCTGAGTTAACGGAGTAGCGATTCGAGAAAATCCTTCCACGAATCTCCGATAATAACCAGCTAAGCCCAGAAAGCTACGCACTTCGGTCACCGACTTTGGCTGCTCCCAACTTTGTATTGCTTCAATCTTCGCCGGGTCAACAGATACTCCATGTTTTGACACCACGTGCCCAAGGAATGCTACTTCCTCAAGCCAGAACTCGCATTTCTTCAGCTTGGCATAAAGCTTGTGTTCACGAAGTCTTTAGTACCAGCTTCAAATGGTGCTCATGATCTTCATGGCTTTTGGAATAGATGAGGATGTCATCAATAAAGACAACAACGAACTGATCCAAATATTCCTTGAATACATGGTTCATCATATCCATGAAAGCAAGCAGGAGCATTGGTCAATCCAAAAGACATGACTAAGAATTCATTAATGCCCGTACGAGTCCTGAAGGCAGTCTTTGGAATATCCTCAGTTTTAATCTTCAGCTGATGATATCCAGAACGAAGATCGATCTTGAAAAGAATTGTGCCTCTTGTCAACTGGTCAAACAAGTCATCAATGCAAGGTAGTGGATACCTATTCTTGATGGGTGACATGGTTTTAATTCTCGATAGTCATACAAAGTCGCATACTCCGTCTTCTTCTTTACGATAAAAACAGAGCACCCCAAGGAGATGTACTAGGACGAATGAAACCGATGTCTAACAATTCCTGTAGTTGGACTTTTAACTCCTGAAGTTCAATAGAGCCAGTCGATATGGGGTCTTAGAAATGGGTTTGTACCCGGTTCAAGGTCAATAAAGAATTCAATATTCACGTTCTGGGGGTAAACGGGAAAGTTCTTCGGAAATACATCAGGAATTCTCTAACCACAGAAATATTATTCAAATCTGACTTGTCTTCAAATCCATAACATGGGCTAAGAAAGCTTGACATCCGTTTTTCAATAAACGAATAGCTTTGTGGCTTGATATGACAGTGACTGATTTTAGTGGTTTAGTGGTTTGAATTCGTATGACAGGTTGGTTAGGAATATGAAAACTAACAACCTTACGAAAACAATCAATTTTGGCATGATGAGTGGTTAACCAATCAATTCCTAAAATCACATCAAAAGCAAGTATCTTTAAAGAGATAAGATCAACAGGTAATGTGATAGTGCCAACTTGGATCATGCAAGATTTATAAACTGTAGATGTAACGAAGGTTTCACCCAACGGAGTTTCAACAGATAAATCAAAATCTAATTTCTCCGGAGTCAAGTTTAAACGTTGAGCACAAGTGGAGAGATAAAAGAATGGGTAGAACCGGTATCTAGTAAGGTATAAACTTCGCAAGAATTCAAGATTAGCTTACCCGTGATCACTTCGTTTGGGTTCCTCACGTTTTGGCCAGTCACGACAAACGCTCTTCCAGGAACCGCTGATTTCGACTTATCCGGGACAGCCCTTGGAATCACCACTCCCGCTGAACTTGGTTTCGCTATAGTACAATCTCGAGCGATGTGGCCTTCCTTCCACAGTTGTAACATACCTTGGATTGTTGTGGACAGTTTGGGCTGATATGTCCCTCCTTCCCGCATTTGTAACATCTAACTGGCGGTCGTTCTCCTCCCCTAAATTTGTTGTTGGTGTTGGTGCTGCTGCTGATGTCTTCCCGTCGTTGTTGAATCTCCTCTTTCTGAAATTTCCACTTGAGTCACCTCTCCTATTATCATGTCCACGATTACCACCTGAGTGGTTACCACCTTTGTCCGTATTCTTTCCTCCTCGCTGGTTATCATCGTTTGATCTGCTGACTACCCTGGTTGTGGTCCCTCGGTTGAGTATACTCACATCTCGCTCTAACAACTGAGCCCTGTTTACAACATCTGAATATAAAGAAAATTTATGAGATATAAGGTATTGCGAATCTCGGGTTTTAAACCTCTCAGAAACATCGCGTCATGCGTTCCTCATTCTCCACCAAATGAGGTGCAAACCTGGACAACTCTGCGAACTTTGCCTCGTATTGAGACACCGTCATGTTGTTCTGTTCGAGTCTAATAAACTCTACCTCCTTCATATGACGAATACTTTCTGGAAAGTACTTGTCATTAAACGTTTCTGAAATCTTTCCCAGACATGTTGAGTGCTGGCTGGGTACGCTTCACAGATTCCCACCAGTAATCTGCCTCTCCATGGAACATAAAGGTGGCGAATGGAAACCTTCCTGCTCCTCCTTGCATCCCAAGACATCGAATATCTTGGTAATTTGCTTGACCCACGTTTCCGCCTTGATCAGATCGGGCTTTCCCCCAGAAATCTGGTGGTCCCAACTCCTGGACTGCTTAGCTGTGACAAAACCGCCGTTGCCATCATTTCCACCCGTATTTTGTACACGAGTCTCCCTGTCTGATTTTGCATGAACTGCAAAAAGCTCCTAAACATTCCATCGTTCATCGTTTGTCGGTAGTGTTGTTTACAGGAGGAATATTGCCTTCCTGTTGCGTTCTCCTGGTTTGACTAAAGGTTGTTCCACGTCTCATAAACTCCATTGTTAACGTTCTCAGCAGCCATTCTTAAATACTGCCATAAAACAAGGGTTAATTAAACAAATTAACATATCACATAATATCCTATATTATGACCGACCACAAATAAGCTTAGTAGGACACACTAGCGAAGGATTTACTCATCTCTCCCCTCCTAGTTCTATTCCCCGATCTCCGCCAGAGATCATATCCCTAAGCTTGATACCAACTGTGACGCCCCCAAAATAGGTATACAACACCCATTCTGAGTCGCCAAATACATGGTATAAAGCAAACTACAACTTCAATAATACAATGTCGTGTGAAATACGACAATACATACTGTGAGTTTAAATACAAATATTGTCTTCTAGACAATATCACATGCAAATAAGTCCTCATTACAATTATTCAAACACTATTTTACAGAAATAGTGAGGACAACTAAAACATCCTAGAATCATCACTCCATACCCCGACTCGATCCGCTATGTTCTCACCTCCTGAGAAGAAAAATGGAACAAAAAGGAAAGGGTGAGCTCAACTAGCCCAGTAAAGAATATTATGACTAAGATAATATACAACAAATTATCGTTAGTCTTCAACAGGGAAAAATCTGATAGACAATAGAAAAATTTTAGATCAACAAATGCAGCGGAAACAGCAATCCATTAGAAGAGTCACGTAGAGGATGAATTCTACTATCTTCTAATATTTAAGAGTCCATCATCAATATTTTATCCCTGTAACAACAATCAATATACATCTTTAATCATCTTTGCACTACAGGCCAAAGATATTCATTTATATCACCAGTTGGTCATGTTCATCTCAACACCTGTTCATCTTTGCACTACGGGCCAAAGATTCATCAGTTTAATCATTCATCTTTGCACTACAGGCCAAAGATATTCATAATATCATCATTTAGGACTGAGGATGATGAAAAACATTTTTAAGAATGAATCCAGTGAGATAGAAGGACAAATATTAGGGATTCGTATAACAGTTTATCCAAGATCAATAATTCATAACCGATTTTGAAGCAGAACTCAAAAATAACGATCAAAACATGGATACAATCAAAGATAGTAGCCAAAATAGACATCTTGGAAAAAGGAAAATTTTCATTTTTCGGTGAATATGTCGTATTCGTGAATAGTGTCGTATAGTGAATAGTGCCGTATACGTGAATAGTAACCCCGACACAACAAGTTCCAAATTTGATTAAAAAGTTCACCAATATTTTGGCATAATGATATTGAAGAAAAATATCATTTAAGAAGAAATAACATCCCTTACCTCAAAATAACCGTACTTCTGACTGAATTTCGGGTATAGTGCTGACAGAAACTCGCACCGTATAGCAACACTCAAAGTATACTCACAAGAATACGCTCGATAATATAGAGAGAAAGAGAGAAAACTTGTTTCTGGTGTGATTTTAATTCTAACTTAGCCCTCTATTTATAGGAAAATACTAGAACGCCAAAGGAGACTAAAATAATAAAATATAATTTTATTTTTTTTCTTACGCAACCTAAGTTGCCAACAAAGACCACCACCCCAAAAATCAGCAGCCCACATGTTCAAACAAGAGTGGGTCCCACCCATAAATTAATAAAATCATTTTATTTTCGAAACTTTAACAATTCATAGAAAATAGACGTTTATCAAAAAATATGAATTTTATGTCCATTCTGCCTGAAATCGAATTCTCTACAACTTGCCGAAGAAAGATTTTCCAAATTCCAAACAAAATATCCGAAATACAAACGGATGATTTTTAATACTTTCGGTCCGACCAAAAACTGATAAAACACCTCAGCATTAATTCTTCAATTATATCCACTATAAAATAAATAAATCCATCATTTTATCAAATAAATAGTTCATTATCATATAAATTAATAATTAATTATACACAATAATATTACAGAATCACAATTATGACAACCAGGCGTTCCTAGGAAGAGGAGGCGTTTCCAATAAGGATTTCTCCTTACTGGCGCGCAATTAGGTGACCAAACCTCTCCTTAGACAGAACTTTCTAGACATTGCCAATAATGTTATCTAATAATATTATTCAAATAATATGAATTATTAGGTCTGATAATGGAAATACTGTGCAGTGACTAATTATGAAAACAATAATAATATAAACTAATCAACGCAGCAATTATTGAATCAATAAATAAAATATTGAACAAGTAACTACTGTAAACAATTATTGAGTAGTGACTTCTTATATACGAATCATAATTCAACAATACTGTGGCATACCGTGTGCTACTAGTGCAATCACGCTATATTACTGTATTTTAACCACCAGGATAACTCAACAGTGTTAACGGTAACAATTTACGCCGTTATTTAGAAACTCAATCTTTGTCGTTTCTTTCATCCACATTTTCCGTTATGCGGCCACAAATGAATGCGCCGTCGTACGGAGATTCCCGACAATGAGAATATTCCACGACCAAACGAATATTTCTCGACAAAAAAGAATATTTTGTAACCACTTGCTTATTTGTAAAATTCACATTTCACCCATAACCAAAATATTATATCAAATTAACCCTATTAATTTAGAATAATGAATAGGGGAAAATTTAATTTATTTATAATAGTTGGGGTCTTACATATTGTATCAAAGTCGACTTTCGAAAGCTTGGATTGGGTCATCTGATTGGGTTGCCAATTGCCCAGTATGGATATAAAAATGCATATATATATATGTACCAAAAGAACTGAATGAATGAACAATTATAATTACTAACCAAATATGAATATATATCGAATTTAGTGAGATAAGGTACAAATGATTAACATTGTCGAACCAACAACTATAGTCAAAAGAATTTTAAAACAAAATAAGGCTGAATTAAATGGTTATAATGTAACAATTTCATAATGAGCTCAATACAAATAGTCAAAGGCTAACAAAATACATCGGTACCATGATGTATACAAATCAAATCGGATAGTACCCACGACACATATGTCACTAATCCGCCAACAAATCGAACCAAATCAATATTGGGTCGACCCATACGTATCCTGAACAAATATATCAAATGACCAAAGCTCACATCCAAAACATACAAAAAGATACGACGTGGACTAATCACACCGCCACGGAAGGTGTCATGCCCTTGTTTTAAGAAGACATGCATGTGATACCCCCCACATGTGGTTAGCTCAAGTATTCCTTAAGGATCAAACTACAAAATGTAGAGCCAAAAGGGGTTCAAATCACAAGGCGGCTTACATGACCATCTCCGAATGATATCGAATTATCAAATACGAACATACTCAATTATTACAAGATATCAATGATCAAAACACTCCCGAATGTGAACAAAAATATACGAAGAATGATACAAACGAATAAAGTCTCCAAAACATATTGACATGATTAACTAGTTCAAATAGTACAAATACGAATTCTAATATCAACGCCAAAACTAAACTATCGCAATAAATTTGACAACAAAGAATAATCCTGAGAGAAAATATCAAATTTCTAAACGAGTAACAAAACGAACGAATTAAATTTAAAAGAGTATTGTTAAAAAAGTACGGAATCCGTACTTTATTTAGTACCAAAATAAAATCCAAATATCATCAGCTAAACTCCTTCAATCCAATTTAATAATCAAAATAAAATACAATACATATAATTAATTATGAACTTATATAGTTTATATTTTCATAAATTCAATAATTTTAATATACCGTATTCAGTTTGTAATCAAAAGATACATTTTAATAATAACAATATTATTTATCATTTTCCTCCTTTTAAAATTTATATATATATACATATATATATATATATATATATATATATATATATATATATATATGAAAGTTCTGGTCAGGTCATCTAAATCGGGTTATCGGAGGTGGGGACACGAAGGTTGGTGATATTATCCCACAATGGAGAGATGGAGGTCCAGATGTGGGGACACAAAATCAACCGGTATTATCCCACAATGGCTAGAGAGACAAATTAAGATCTTTGAGTCGTGTGTGTGATCAGTTCTGACAGGAACGTCAGAAATTTAAGTGGAGGAGTTTGTAACACCCGAGTCCCACATCCAAAGATAGGAAAAAAATTTGTCTGCATATAAGGAAATAAGTTACTACCAATAGTACCTTCAAATCATGATCTTTTGGGTGAGCCTGTGGTGAACTAAGATGACCCAAGAAGATACTATTGGGCCAGTGGTTTGAGGCCTTATTTTTATAGATTTGATTCGATTCGGACTTGGGATTTGACCTGAGATTCATTCCGGACTCGAGATTTGACCCGAATTATTTCAATATGTAGTAGAAAAATGCCTAGAGTTTTCATCTTTAGGAAATTATAAATCATTATATCTAACTGGACACTTTTCTACTAACAAATCTCTCAATTTTGAGTCAATATTTTTCTGTGTTGGCATGGATCATAAATATTTTGAGGCCTATAATTAAGTGTTTTGTTAATATATTCATTTGTCTTTTAATTATTTTCATGTTCTTCATCAAAAGTAGGTATATTACAAGTTTGACTATTATTCGATATATTCTCATTAGTATCTTTTGATTGACTAGTATTAGGATTATTTTTATTGTTATCTTTCGATTGACTATCGCAAGGATTACTTTTATTTGTATCTTTTGATTGTGTTGTATTGTCTTATAACTCTTTAAAATGAACTTCTTGTTCATTTGTGGAACTTTTAACTAATTTTCTGTGTTTTTTTAATTACTGGTAACAAATTTTTCATGAGCTCCCTTTTGGGATTCAATTAATTTTTCTACTCTTTTTTTTTTGGAAGTTTTTGATACCCAGATTCATATTTTCGAGGAGCCATATAGTGCTTAAAAAACAAGTAACAAGCCAAAAATACAAATAACGAACATATACTTTCCAGCCAAAAGACAAATAACAACAGATATTTCCCAGTTAAAACACAAATAACAGAACTTTTTTCGCCAAACGTGTAACAATAGTAGGGGTGTAAACGGATATAAACAAATTTAGATACAATAGTATCCGTTTATTTGCGAATACTTTTAAACGGAATATGGATAATATCCATTTTTTTTCGAATACGAATAATATAATATCCTCTTTTTTCGAATACGGATGTAGACGGATACGAATTTTTCGGTTACCATTTACAACCATAACTATAACTAGAATTAAAAAATAATGAGTTTTAAAATATAGTTTATTAATAAATGAATTTTAATTTATTTATTTTTAATAAATATTTAAATACAATAATAAATTTTTTAAATTACAATTCAAATAAGTTTTCATAATTTTTTAAATCCTAAATTTCAAAATGAATGCTCTACTTATTAATGTTTAGATGTCTATTTTATGTGTGTGGACTGTGGAGTAATATTGTAGTTTGTATGAATATTTATAATTTATAATTAGATTCAAAATTTTACATTTAATATTTAATTATTTTTTCTCAAATACTTGATTAAAACTTTAATAATATGTTTATGGAAACTTTTATTTATAACTTATCCTCAGTACATAGATTACAATTTACATAGTTATAAAAAGTTTGTTTTATTTCATTATTTTTATAGAGAGTGGGAGTTATAATGTATATGTAAAACTTGACAACAAGTTAATCAAACTTGATCCAAAATTTACTTTGGACTTCTAATTTTTAAATAATTGGGCAAATGAAAGTGATAAATATTCTCTCCACCCAAAAATTCATAAACGTGATTATTCAACCCCTTTCTAGATTAATTCTAAATTAATTGGGGTTGGGGTTGGGGTTGGGGTTGGGGGTGGGTTGGGGTTGGGGTTGGGGGTGGGGGAAATTAGTATTTGCAAATAAAGCAAATTAAATATATTTCAATTATTAATTAACACGTATCTCAATCATACACATTAATTGAGAATAATTTTGATTTCTACACTTTTTCTATCTACCCTATATTCTTTTTCCTTCCTTAGTGGGCGGAGGAGGCGGGGGAAAAAAAGGAGGGAATGGTATATCCTGTCTTGTAAAAAAGAGTAGTAGTATTATAACTTTCTAAAGTAATTCGGTGTAATCTCATCTGCTCAAATCTAGATATTTTATTTTTTTTTTATAGTTTAATTGTATTTCAGATATTTTTTTTGTTCATTAATTGTTATAATTGGCCTTATTCCTGATATAAACTCTGTTATTTATTTGAATTGCTCAAAGTTCTGCTGCAAATATTTACCAAATGCTAAAAAGGAATGAGATTGCTAACTGCTTCATTCTCCAACTAATTTCACACCCTGAGCCTAAGTTTACAACTAAAACAGACATACATGTAACCTTCCACTCCTTCACCAAAAGTGACAACACACCACCCCAAAATTCTCTAACCCTCCTTAAATCATACCAATCCTGATATAACACAACTCCTAAATAAATAATCTGATGTTTTTGATGAACCCAAACAGTTACCCCACACCAGAACATTTGATCACCATATTCCTATGGAACCATTTGCCAAAATAGTGAATGTTAAACCCTATAGGTTCCTACACTTTCAAAAGAATGAGATTGAGAGACAAATTCAAGAAATGTTACAATCTGAAATTATACAACCAAGTACCAGCCCCTATAGCTCTCTATTGGCTAAAAAGAAAGATGGGACATGGAGACTCTTTGTGGATTATAGAACTCTGAATACTCTTACCCTAAAAGACAGGTTCCCAATTCCCACAGTTGATGAATTACTAGATGAATATTACTCCAAAATTGACTTAGGGGCAAACTACCATCAAATTAAAATAGCAACCAAAGATGTGCAGAAAACTGCTTTCAGGTAGGCCTGGAAAAATATGGTTATAGGTTGGTTTTGATTTTCAAAATATGATTATGGTTCCATTTAAGAACTAAAATCATATTAACCATTTTTAATATGGGTTGTGTGGGTTGGAACTATATGGTTATGGTTCAAAACCATATTAACCATTTTAAGATGTTTTGACTTTTAAACAAAACTTTTGAAAAATAAAATTGTGACCGTCACAATTAAATTAATTAAGTAATAATATGATATAAAAATTATTAATATAAATAATAAAATGCTAAAAAACTATACTAATAAAATTTAAAATTAAAATTATTAATATCCTTCCATATTTAAAATTTTTAATGATGAGGAACTGGATTCAACCCCCACCCTCAAATTATCAAATAAATAAAATAAAAACATATACTACACATATTTACAACAGGGCATATATATCTGAGAAAACAAAAAATTAAACATTCTTCCCCAACTCTCACCACCTATTAAAAAAAATTATACATTTGACTCGAACTATACTTAAAAAGAAATTATTGTAAATTTTATTAGTTGGGCCAGTTATTAAAAAGAGATAATACAACAATTTGATAAACTTACCGTCATAAGCATATATACATAGTACTTTTTCTTCTTCTTAGTTCTTTTTTTTAATTTTTTTGGAAAATGAGAGCTCTAACTTTAAGTTGAAATTTTGCGATATTAAAATTCACAAGTATATATGAATGATGTAATTTTTTTTATATTGACCTAAAGTGAAAGTTATTATGTTAGTATATATTGGAGGTGATAATGAAATTATTATGGTAAATTTAAGAATATTACTATGTTAATTTATATTAATGTCAACTGTGACGCCCCCAAAATAGGTCCATTCCATCCAACCCATTCTGAGTCTCCAAATACATGGTACAGAAATAACTACAACTTTATTAATACATTTGTCGTGCAAAATACGACAACACATAAACTGTGAGTTTAAATACAAATATTGTCACCTAGACAATATACATACCCAACTAAATCCTCATCACAATTATTAATATATTATTTTACAAAAATGGTGAGGACTACTAAACAACTCTCTCTAGAACCTTCAATCCATACCCCGACTAGTACTCACTACATTCTCGCCTTCTGAGAAGAAAAATGGAACAAAAAAAAAAAGGATGAGCTCAACTAGCCCAGTAAAGAATATTATGACTAAGATAATATGCAACAAATTATTGTTAGTCTTCAACAGGGAAAAATCTGAGAGAATATAGTAAACAACAAGTTTTAGATCAATATTTGCAGCGGAAATAATAATTCATAGAAGAGTTACGTAGAGAATGAATTCTACTATTATCTATGAATTTAAAAGTCCATTATCAATATTTTATCCCTGTAACATCAATCAATATTCATCTTTGCACTACAGGCCAAAGATATTCATCAGTCGATCATGTTTATCTCAACACCTGTTCATCTTTGCACTACGGGCCAAAGATATTCATAATAAAATCAACCATCTTTGCACTACAGGCCAAAGATATTCAGTAACACCATCATTTAGGACTGAGGATGATGAAAAATATTTTAAAAGAAACGAATCCAGTGAAACAAAATAACAAGTATTAAAGATTCGTACTTTAAGTAATCCGAGATAAAAAATACTTCATAAATAATCATACTGAAATAAAATTTAAGAATGATCAAAACATGGATACAATCAAAGCTTGTATCCATAATAGATATTTTGGACAAAAAGAAGAAATTTCATTTTTCGATGAATAGTGTTGTATTCGTGAATAGTGTCGTATACGTGAATAGTACCGTATATGTGAATAGTAACTATGACACCAAAAGATAAAAATTTCACAAAAACATCATCACGCTTCATGAATAGTACTCGTGAATAGTAACACGTGAATAGTAACTCATGAATAGTAACTCGTGAATAGTAACCCCGACATTAAAAAATTCCAAATTTGATAAATAGTTCCAACCAATATTTCAGCATAATGATATTGAAGAAATAATATCATTTGAGAAGAAAATAACATCCCTTACCTCGAAAGACAGTACTTCTAGTTGAAACACCGGATATAGGCTATGACTTGAACTTGCACCGTATAGCAATACTCAAAGTATACTCAAAATACTCACAAGAATACGCTCGATAATATAGAGAGAGAAAAAAAACTTCAGTATCTGGTGTGATTTTTAATTCTAACCTAAGCACCCTATTTATAGGAAAATGCTTAGAACACCAAAGCAGAAAATTTAATAAATTAATATTATAATTTTTCCACAACTTCATACGCACACTAACAATCTGAATTCAGCCTCCTAATCACATGTTAAATGAGTTTCAAAAATGAAAAAAACATTTTTGTGATTAAAAATATTTTAAAATTCCAAAAATCAATTATTTCGGAACTTCGAAACTTCAATAATTCATAATAAATAGCCCTTTTGTCAGAAAATTCGAAACTCGAGACTTTCCATAGGAAATTACATTATCTACAACTTTACAGAAGGAAGTTTTTCTAAATTCTAAACAGAAATTGACCGAAATCCACAAACGAGCGATTTTACAGGCTATAATCAAATTTCAGTCAAGAAATGGGTCTACCGACACACAAAATCTGTTTTTAATATTTATTGCAACAAAAATACTCTTTCTCCTTATAAACTCATATATCCTCCATTCATTATAAAAATATCACCATTATTATATTATTAAAAATATAATAATATATTTAAATGAATTATTTTATCATAAAAAGATAAAATATTAATTTTCAATAATTGTCACATTAAAAATTTTCTCCATCTATATCCATATAAAATTAATATTTTCCTCATCATATAAATCAATAATTAATTATTCATAAATAATATTACAGAATCACAGTACTGACAACCAGACCGTTCCCAGGAAAGAAGGGGCTTTCCAATAAGAATTTCTCCTTACTAGCGCGCAATTAGGTTACCAAACCTCTCATTAGACAGAACTTTCTAGACATTGCCAATAATATTTTCTAAAAATATTATTCAGATAATATGAATTATTGCTTCGATAATGGAAAATACTGTGTAGTGACAATTATTGAAACAACAGTAATATAAAATATCAACGCAGCAATTATTGAATCAATAAAATAAAATACTGAACAATAATTACTGTAACAATTATTGAGTAGTGCCTTCTTACGTAAGAATCAATAATTGGTGCAATATCGTGTGCTACTGTGCAACAACGCGTATTACTGTGTTTTAACCACCGGGTATTCCAATAGTATTAACGGTAACAACTACGCCGTTAATTATAAACAACTTATACTTGTCGTTTTCTTCATCCAATCGATTTCTGTTATGGGGCCCACAAAAGACTGCGCCGTCGTACGAATATTCCACGACCAAACGAATATTCCCCGACAATAATGAATATTTTATAACCACCTGTTTATTTAAATATTTGCGCATTTTACACATAACTAACCACATTAATCAAATCAACCCTTATTATTTCAAAATGATAAATATAAGAAATTTAATTTCATTAATAAAAATTTGGTGTCTTACATCAACAATATCACTCTTTTTGTGGAATTAAAAAATTGTCAAATATGACTCTTTTTGTTAAAATTTTTTGGATTAGTTTTTTAATACTAAATAGTAAAATATAATTTTAAAAATGTATATATAAGTGTATCGAATACAAATTTTTAAGAGGTATTTGTTTGAAGCTTAAAACTGATGCCTTAAACTTTTAGGTTGCAGGCTTGATTCTCATGCGAGCATGAGGTATGAAATATGGGTTGAAAAATGGTTTACCGGTTAACTAACTATATTTATTTTAAAAAATATAGGTCCAAACTTTAACCAACTTAAATAAATAAAAATGGTTAACCAACCCATTTGGTTCCAGTTAATATGATTTGACCCAACAGTTAACTAACTATATTGTCAGGTCTACTTTCAGGGCACATTCTAGCCGTTATGAATTTTTGGTAATGCTATTTGGCCTCTCAAATGCACCCTCTACATTCCAGGCCACAATGAACACTACATTTCAAAGATTTTTGAGGAAGTTTGTCATTATTTTCTTTGCTGACATCTTGGTTTACAGCAAGGACCTTTTTTCCCATATCCAGCACTTGAACCAAGTATTGACTTGTTTGAGAGAAAACACATTGTTTGCTAAATTTTCTGTATGTCAATTTGTTGTTTCCTCAATTGACTATTTAGGACATGTTATATTTAAAAGAGGTGTCCAACCTGATGACTCAAAAACAGCAGACATAGTGTCATGGCCCCTTCCAAAAACCCTTAAGTAGTTAAGAGGCTTTCTTGGACTTAATAGGTACTATAGAAAATTTGTCAAAGGATATTCAGCAATAGCAGCCCCTCTCACTGACCTTCTCAAAGAAGGTGCATTTCAATGGAATGAGAAGGCTGAAACAACATTCCTAATGCTCAAGGAAACACTTACTCAAGCCCATGTATTGGCCTGACCTGACTTCTCACAATCATTCACTGTGGAAACAGATGCATCCAACTTTGCTACTGGGGCTGTTCTACTACAAAAGGGACATCCTATCGCATATTTCAGCAAGAAGTTATGCTCTAGGATGCAGAGAGCATCAACTTACTTAAGGGAGTTATATGCTTTTACTACAACAGTTGCTAAATGGAGACATTACCTTTTGGGGGCAAAGTTTTATATCTGTTGAAAAATATAGCAATTAACAAGACGAATAATATAAATAAATTGGAACAACTTAGCTGGAAAACCGAGGCGTAGCGTAGCTACTGTCCTAAAAAATAATTTCGGCTCCACTGATAATAATCATGGTACAAATGGGCTGCCGGAGGTCACTCTCCAGGATTCAACGGCAAAGTCTCCAATCGTGTGTACTCACGGAAGGAGGCTTTGGACTTGTCTATGTGAATTGCCCAATTAACAGAGTATAAGAGATGACTATATGAATAAGAATAGGATACATAGAGCGGAAAATAAAATTGTTATTGTGTGTATCTTTTTCTTCATGAACATAAACTAAGAAGATGAAGAAAATTAAATATCCTGAATATGTTTTCTTCTATCCCTTATAAGGAACAAGGAAAGTTGGAGAATTTAATGGTTTTAATGAAACGCTTGGGAGTTACAATTGGGAAAAATAATGCCAATAAAAGCTCATAACTGCTAGGATATTAAAAGAAATAATAATAATTTTTAAGCATAACCAACAATCCCCCACATGATTCAAAATTATCAAAGATAGAAAAATTAAAAGGAAGTGAGAAGGGCAATGGATTTTAGATACATAACGTCGATACCTTGTGGGTTTGAATCGACACTTAGTGGAACAATCTCATGACTGTAGATTATAGGTGAATTATATTTTTGAACCCATTATCTATGATACAATCAATTGAACTTGCACACATATCAAAAAATCCTAAATCCACACAAGTCCGTGGTTGGGCGCGTTCAAGGCCATGAGCCATATCCCAGATTTTCATAAAGGCTTTAGAGAGTATGCCAAAGACTCATAGGAAGCGGCCTACACTTCCACCTTTATATAAGTGAACCCATCAAGTGTATACTGACATACACCACCCTTTAGGGGCTATAAGTTTCATTAAGAATCTAAACGATTCATCCTTTCACAATTTGTCAGTAAGCACCACGTGCACACAAGAAGGGATATAAATAATTGTAGTGTTATAATTAAGTAATTACGTGACTTGTTGTTACCCATTGAACCTAATTCATGGGATCTCCAATCACATGGGTTGGGTTTCCATCGTGTATTACTTACTCAAGATATTGGCAATAGTCTCATCCCTCTGGATGCTTCTTGGACACTCTTTTTAATCAATCCCTTTATAAGCCTTTTTAGACCTCACAAATTCCATGGAAATAACACCGTTTACTGATCAGTCCTCATAATATCTCAAGCGAATACGTCTCTATTTCCCATTTTACACATGGTTCATTGCTCATCCAATAGCAGCTTGAGAATCACAATACAGAGATATAGAAGGAAAGAATTGGTTTAGACCACAACGTTATGTCTGCCAATAAATTCCTCAGCCACTCTGGGCAACAGCCATCGCTACATGCCTTGGATAAGCATAGTCCCTGACAATTTTCTCAGAAAAGTAACCAAAATGAGGCACATAGAGTAGATAAATGAGAAACTTGACCCGTCGGATGACCTCACTTGTCTGTGATCTCTTACAGGCCTGACAATGAACATAAGAGCAATAATCACCATTGTCGACCCAACTGCCACCATGAATATAAGTGATGCATGATCCGGGGAATGGATTAGTGCATATATTTGAGTCAACATCGCACCACCCAACCCAGCAAATCCCTTTAATATTCCCACCACAGGACCACGACTTTTGGGAAAGTTCTGCACACACGAAACTAATGCTGTTGTGTTTAAGTAGGTCTCACCATTTGTTCCTACAAACATAAGAATGCACATAGCCCACAATGGCAAAGTGGGAGCTCGACCCGTAACGATGAGCCAAACCCAACCATACCCAAGAAAATTCTGAACAACACCAACAAGAAGAGCAACCCACGTGGGCAAAATCTCACACAAACTTCCAGCCAAAAACCCAACACTATCCCCAAGATCCTTAGCCACACCCAATCTCGTAATTTACTTCTGATTATAATTCAATGAGCTCTTAATTGCAGGTGAAATACTTCCAAACAAGTAACCAATTCCTCGCACAGGATTGTATCCACATTGCAGCCACAAATACCAGCCATATGAACAAAGCAATCATGGAAATGAAGGCGCAACAATCCAGCAGCAACACTATGGTCTTTGTTAAAGTGAGCTTCAACAGTAGACCTTACGATGTCCTCCGCTTTTGGACATGAAGATGAATAAAACCCTGTTTTTAACCCTCCTTGCCCCTCTACTGCCAAACCCATCATCACCAACACTAATGCTAGAAAATCCAGACAAGTACTAATACCTCTACTTTCCATGCGCTACTTCTAATTCTGCTAATTGCAAAATGAAAAAAGTTGATGATTTTCAAGAGCACGCAGCTTCTCTTTCCAACTTTTTCTTTGAAAACCAACCAAGAGAGCCATTAATAAATTGATCAATAATATTACATCATCCAGGAGGCATACACATTTCTGAGGAGCACTGCCAAATAGATCCTCCGGAGTTGATGTACACAACAAGACTAGGTCAACATCATCAGAATCAACCTCTGCCATCTCGAGAGCTTTTCTTGCTGACTCTACAGCCAGTCCTGTCAAGCCATTTGTCCCTGAAAGAACTCGTCGATTCCGTATTCCAGTGCGAGTGGATATCCATTCATCATTAGTTTCAACAAATTTTGCAAGATCGTCATTGGAAATCTTTAAATTTGGTACTGCAGAACCACATCCAACTAGTTTGCAGCCTTTACTGACGAGCCTGGGTACCCGAGATTCAGAAGGGGAAACACCAGAACCAAGTTTTTCTGCACCTTCAATACTGCTGGAGCACAGTACCCTTGTGGAGATTCCCTCGTGGGAACAAAACCCAGTTCGATATATGCTGATAAAATACCAAGAAAATGAGAAGAGCTAGTAGAGCCCATGGGTGAGAGATCAAGCAGTTGTAATAAATTAAATTACAAGAAAAAATACGGGAAGAAATTTAAACAGAGATTTATAGGCTATTTCACAATCTTCGGAGATTTCGAAGATGAAATCAATTGGCGATTATGCCAACCCAAATAGAGGAAACTCCAATGCTGACAGATCATCCCTACCCGTCACAATTCCCAAAATCAACTTTACAAAATACTATTTTTAATATTATAAGCATTACTCAACCATGACCGACCTTTATACAGGCCAGGTTATTCAAAATATTTTTAACAAAATAAAATGCATTCCATTTGGCAACTTATTCTTATATATTTACCAAATATATTCTTAATTAATACTTATATAAGATTGTCATTTACGTTTACCGTAAAGAGAATACCCTTGCATAAAACACAAGCACTCGTGCAAAGTTTAAAACATATGATTAACTCATTTAATCTAGTATTCCTAGTCTACTATCTTTGTAACACAAAAAGAATCTCATCTAATTTTTTATTTAGTTTGGATCAATGCAATATGACTCTTTCTTCTATGGAGCTGACGGAGTATAAAACTAAAAATACATTAACAAGTACCCCATCCATGTGTCTTTGAAAATTGTTCTTGCAAATATTTTTCCTAATATCACAGGGAAACCAAAAGGAATATTAAAAACTTATTTCAAGCAAATAAAATACTTGAAAGATCACAACATAATACTAAAAGCCTATTTCAAGCAAAAACAATACTTAAAAGTTCACAGAGAAGGGGTAGTGTTCGAGAACCCACAAAAAGCATAGGGCCCAACAGACACGATTTAAACCACATGCAAACAATAACCCAGCGACCGAACAAAATTTTTGGCAAATGGACAGCTTGTGGCAATTAAGCTGCTCAACAGAGGAACGTCCGAAGAACAGACTATAGATTTTCTATCCGAGCTTGGCACAATAGCACATGTAGATCATCCTAATACCGCTAAACTGGATGGGTAACAAATTTATATATATCATATATATGATCAATAGACACATAGTCTAACCCCAATGAATGATTTAATACATATAACAAACAACATGTATTCTTGTTAATAGATTAAAATCACTTTTTAGATTGTTGGAAAATATAACAATTAACAAGACGAATAATATAAATAAATTGGAACAACTTAGCTAGAAAATCGAGGCGTTGCGTAACTACTGTCCTAAAAAGTGATTTCGCCCCCACTGATAATAATCATGGTACAAATGGGCTGTCGGCGGTCACTCTCCAGGATTCAACGGCGAAGTCTCCGATCGTGTGTACTCACGGAAAGAGGCTTTGGACTTGTCTATGTGGATTGCCCAATTAACAGAGTATAAGAGATGACTATATGAATAAGAATAGGATACATAGAGCGGAAAATAAAATTGTTATTGTGTGTATCTTTTTCTTCATGAACATAAACTAAGAAGATGAAGAAAACTAAATATCCTGAATATGTTTTCTTCTATCCCTTATAAGGAACAAGGAAAGTTGGAGAATTTAATGATTTTAATGAAACGTTTGGGAGTTATAATTGGGGAAAATAATGCCAATAAAAGCTCATAACTGCTAGGATATTAAAAGAAATAATACTCCCTCCATCCCATTTTAATAGACGTTTTAGGAGGAATTTTTTTTTCCAAAATATTTGACGCTCTACAATTCCAAGAATATTTTGTCATTTATTTTCCTTTTCTCTACCCTTCCTTCTCTAACACTATTAATGCCTATTGAGAACAGTTCCTGTTAGGTATTAAAAAAAAATTCATCTCCGGCACCGGCGATCGGACTGAGAATCCATCTCCGGAAATTAAAAAATTTTGAATTAAAAAACCATCACTCAGATCCTGAAATTTTCATGAATGACTCAGCTAACAGTTTGGAGGATCCATCTCAGCTAACAGTTCGTGTTAGAGTTAAGTTGATGATTTGAAAATCCATCTCCGGCACCGGCCGATGATCTGACCGACTACATCACTCAGAGATAGGGTGATCCGGTCGATGATCTGAACGGTCAGATCCGGCGGGTGAAGGGTGATCCGGCCGATGATCTTCAATGGAGTAGATCTTAATTCTGGAGAGAGAGAAGATGAAAGGCTTGCAACGGTTATAGGAAGAAGGAGTGAGAAGGCTTCAATGGAGTAGATCTTAACTCTCTCTCTCTCATCTTTTTATTCTCTCTCCTCTTTTTATAATACTTTCTCTCTCCTCTTGTATCTTTCTACCGGTAATAGGAAGGAGTGAGCATTAATGGGATGATATATTAATTAAGGGTAAAATAGTAAAATTGTATTCATTCTTAATTTATGTGAAAACTTGTAGAACGTCTATTAAAATGGGATGGAGGGAGTAATAATTTTTAAGCATAACCAACAATATCCACACAGATCAACAAAGCCTCAAAAATTTAATGCAACAAGTCATTCAAACCCCTGACTAACAGTATTACTTGACCAATTTACTGGGGTATGACTATGAGATCGTCTACAGTCAGGTAAAACAAACAATTAAAGCTGCAGATGCCTTATCTTGGAAACCTGATGGTAGTCAGGAATGCAATGTGCTTATGTCTTTCATTGTTCCTAAATTTCTCATAATGGAAGACATCAGGAAAGAACAAGATAATACACTAGAGTTGCAAGCTTTAAATCCAGAAACACTTCCTCCAAATTGGACCTTAACAGATGGAGTTTATTTGTTCAAAGGCAAGATATATTTACCTCAAAATTCAAATTTGAAAATTTAATTACTGAAAGAATAGAACAATTCACCTCTGGGAAGACATGGGGGTGTCCAGAAGACTTACATGAGGACTAGTAACAGTTTTATGGCCTTTCCTAAGAAAGGATGTAGCTAAGTTTGTCAAAAAATACTCTACCTGCCAGTAAGTCAAGATCGACTTTAACAGTTAGTCCCTATGGTCTATTGCAGCCTTTAGAAGTTCCCAAACAAATATAGGAGGAGTTAAGTATGGATTTCATAACCCATTTACCAAATTCTCAAGGCTATACTACTATATTTGTTTTGGGAAATGGTTGGAAAGCATCATGACTTCCAAAATCGATTGTTAGTGATAGAGACTCCATTTTTTGTCTAAATTTTGGAAGGAGCTTTTTAGGATTCAAGGCACAACTTTAAAAATGTCATCAGCTTATCATCCTTAGACTGATGAACAATCTGAGGTGGTTAACAAAGGCATTGAACAGTATTTGAGGTGTTTTGTGTCTGAGGAAGCAAATCAATGGCATAGATTTACGGGACTAGCTGAGTGGAATTACAATACATCTTTCCATTGCTCAACTGAGACGACTCCATTTCAAGTGGTCTATTGCAGGAAACCTCATTCCATAGTCCAATATTTTCCAAGTACTACTCATGTAGAGGCTTTGGAAGTTTCCCTAAAAACCAGGGATGACAAACTGAAGGTACTTAAACAAACCTTGGAAGCTGCTCAACAGAGAATGAAAGCACAAGTTGATAAACATCTCACTGAATTTTCTTTTAATGTGGGAGATATGGTTCTCATCAAACTGCAGCCTTACAAACAAAGCAGTGTGGCACACAGAAGTTCACAGAAACTAGGAAAGAGATATGGACCTTTTTCCATAGTGGCCAGAATCGGTAAAGTTGCTTACAAAGTTTAACTTCCACAGAATTCCAACATTCATCCAGTATTTCAGATCTCTCTACTAAAAAAAAATTCATGGAGATCATGGTCACACCCGTGTACCAACTTCCTTACCGGACCACTCCTTCAATAATCATCCTTTGTTCCAACCGATTGCTGTAATTGACAAGAAATAAAAATTGTTGCATGGACAATGGGTTACCCAACTTATCATTCAGTGGGATTGTCTTCCTCACGAAGAAGCAACTTGGCTAGATTTGGAAGAATTTCAAAAACTCTATTCCACCTTTCACCTTGAGGACAAGGTGAATTTTGGAGGAGATGGTATTGTTACAAACAAGGAACTTGGTAAGCACATTGTTGAGACAATATACAATGAGGTGGAAAGTGAGAGTCTTGCAACAACAAATTCACAGCTATAAAAAGGCAACTTGAAATTAGAAACGTATGTCAGTAAAGTTCAAGTTATGGAACTTGAAGACTTACTCTTAATGGGCTAAGAAGGTCCGGTCAGAAGACCCATAAAAGAACTAAAATGGCTCCAAGGCTATGTCAGGGGCAGAAATGGAAGGGTGAGGACAAAAGGGTAGTATTGGTTGACCATTAAGTTATTTTGATCCAATGGATAATAATAGGCATGGCTAGGATTCTTGTTTATCGGCTAGGATTGATTCTATGAAAAGATGCATTGTTAAAATACTTCTGCTGTAACAGAATTGATAGTTAATGAATTAAAATCCTTGTCTAATCTCTATTTTTTTTCTCTTCCTTCTTTCCTTTTCTTTCAAGTCTAGCTGAAGACTGTAAAATCAGCTTTCATATATGACGTACAATTTTTATGGATTGGTGACATCCTATTTGTATGCAATAGTTGGGATCATTAAACTACAATCCACATACGCTCTTAATTAACTAATACTCTCTTCATTTCTCATGTTTGAAAAAAATGCAAAGATTAAACAATACAATTAATACTTTATCTGATTGTCTAAAATAATTATAAAATCTTAATACTACCTTTCTAAAATTCATTAAAAAAGACGAAAGAGAAACAAGTTGATATTTAATATATGAATAATTTCATATTATTCTTTTATTTATTTATAATAACATAAAATGACACAATTTCTCAAATTCGTACATCATTAATTCATTATATATAATTTCGTTATCATATCATCACTACTTAACTTATAAACTATTATTTTTAGGGACATCTATGAGTTTTATCTAATTAGTTATACTTTTAATTAAGAAATCTAATACAACAATATTTTTTTTCATACCATAAAACAACAATATTAAAATATAATGTTGGTTTGTGGTTTTAATAATGACAATATATTTTATAAAAATATTCTCTACTTACTTGTACGTAATAATGAATTGCATAGTTTTAGGGAGAGCCATATATTTAGGGGGAGTTATATATTATCATCAGTAAAAAGGGTGAGATTGTTGGTTTATATGTTTATGTTTTAATGATGATAATATGTTTTGCATGGAAATAATATGTTTTGCATGGAAATAATATATTTTGCATGAGAATTATATTATGGGCATGTGAATAATATTATATGGTTGTATATGTGAACATAACTTAATGGCCAGGATATAATATTATATAATATGAATGGATTATGGGTGGTTATAATATTCAAATATATTAGTCCATCTAAATTACGTGATTGCTGGAATCTCTCATCTCAGTGAGAATAAATTTGATTAACTGTTAAGTTAATTCAAATTTGAATTAGAAGCTTAAAAAGGTAATTGTTCTAAATTGCTAACAACCTTATCTTGCATATCTTTTATCCCTTCATATCAGCTGCTTAGTATAATATCATATCTTCTAAATGAGCTTATCAAGGAAAACAATATATCCGTTGCTTTAAATATTAGTTGCTGATTTTATGATCTGCGATTGAGAAATTAATAGGATCAGTTTTTCACATAGCCGTTGGAAGCTCTACTATATATTTCATCCTTCACGGCATTTGAAGACACGACTTGGAAAAGCTTCAATCAATCTTATATTATTTATCCAATAGCATTTCTAAGTTTTTCCAGCGATATATTTGTATTGTTCTTAAATTGTTTAGTGCTGGAACATTGATACTTCGTGTAAACAAAATCTTTATTCCGAGTGTAAGCCGTGTGTGGCTTGGTCTATCTCGAAGTAGATAGGATCTGTTCAAAGGAAGCTTTCAAGGTTGCAGAGGTGCAAAGGTCTCAGTGATGAGAAAGGTTGCAGTAGTGCAAAGGGGGCAGAGGTGTCCATTACAGCGGAAAACTTATTTGAACATGGAGTCTTTTTATTGTATTTAATTGAATATTAAGTTTAATAAAAAGAGTCTCCAATCCTAGTTGGGATTGGACGTGGATTAGGCCACTAGAGTAGAGGATAGGGGCTGAACCACGTAAAAATCTCGGTGTGATTTTCTTCCCTTTTTGCTCCTGTTCTTAGCTTCTATATTCTGCAGAACTTTTGGTTACGTTAAAAAAAACAACAACAAGTTTTACACTAATACGGACAGGTATTAGCTGTCCGTTTATAACAAACCAGAATTTAACCAATACGGACAGGGTTAGACCGTCCGATTATAGGCTGTTTTAGTAAACTTTGAAAATTGGTCTCTATAGATCACATCTAAATATTTACACCTATTCACCCCTCTCTAGGTGTGCTTAATTACAGAATTACATATAATTCAATAAATAGATTAAAAAGCTCTAACAATATTTTTAAAAACTAATATTTTTAAAAATTAATTATTATTTCAGAAATAAAACATTAGAAATTTTAATTTTTTTAAAAATGAGTACATTTTCATAAAATATAGATTCAAAAAAATTAAAGTTTATTTTCAGAAAAAAAAAAGTACCTTTTTTTTATTTTTTAAAACTGAATAAAGTTTCATCAAATAGAGATTCAAAAAAAAACAAAAAAAAACACTTATTAGAATTTTTTATTTTTTTAAAAAAATGAGTAAATTTTCATAAAATTAAATAAAAAAATGTAACTTTATTTATAAAAAAATGAGTAATTTATCTTTTACTTTTTTTGTATTTTTAGTTTTTCAAATTTCTAATATTAAGAATATATATATATATATATATATATATATAAAATAATGGTAAAACATAATTGCTCTTAATAAAATGGGTTGGGTCAATATGGGTTAGGTCATGTCAAAATTTGGGCAAATTTTAGTGAAATTAGGAATAAAGAACAGAATTGACACAAAATATTATTTTAAAGACTCAATTGATGAAAAATAAACTTTAAATACGATTTTAAAAGTAAATGACAATTTAAAAGGACAAAAGCGTTTTTCAAACGATGACAAATTTGCGTATCAGCCAACTAGGAGGATGAATAATTACTCCACGCCCATTTGATGAACTCCCATCAAACATGCATTGGAATTACAACCTTAAAAATAAAAGCGTCAGTACAATCCTATTAATTGTGCAATGATGCATGTGATTCATATAATACGTAATTAGTAATAGCACTCCATTTGTTCTTAATGATAGAATTATTATTGACTTTTTAAAAATAAATTTAAAATATTTTTAAAATTAAAAGTAATATGATTTATTTAAGTTTTGAAATCAATAAATTTTATAGGTAGTAATATCGATTTTGAAATTGAAAATATTGAAAATTGATTTTCAAAAAGTAAATATTGATCTCATATCATGGAGCGGAAGTAGTATTTTTAACTACGTCTAATGTTTTGTTAATAAATTTTAAAAACAATTTATTGAATATGCATTGAATAAAAATTTAATGAAGTGTAACGTCGGGTTTCTTCAATCCTTTGAAAGAAACATATAACTAGGGATTTTATAACTGACCATTTTTTTTAGGAATGAATGTATTAACTTTATAAATATAACTTACTAATTAAAATCTTGGAGATCGGAGTTAATGACACAAAATAATTTATCACAGCAAGGTTTTAAATATTAAACTCAATCTCTCAGTCATTCTAAGTGAGAGCTATGGAGTTTCTTAAGTTCTTGACGCTATGCTTAACTATTATGACAATATTTATTATGAGGGCAAATGCTAAATATTCTCATGATGTTTGTACTCCAGATTGTTGTGTTCGAATGGATTATGATCCAACTATATTATGTTGGTCGGAATGTTGTCAGGGATATGCGGGGCCATTCCCTCCTTTTCCCCCGCCTCCTCCGCCCACTAAGGAAGGAAAAAGAATATACAGCAGACGAGAAAAAATATAGAAATTAAAATTATTCTCAATTAATATGTATGATTGAGATACGTGTTAATTAATAAATGAAATATATTTAATTTTCTTTATTTGCAAATACTAATTCCCCCCACCCCCACCCCCACCCCCACCCCCAATCACCAATTTTGTTCTCTATTTCCATTGATCTCTCTTTTTGAATTGAATAATGCTAGAGATATAAATTATTCTACAAATATTTTACAAACTGTTGATGTGACATACTTTATATCACTATAATTTTTTTGGGTTATAGCGACGGTTTACCCGTCGCTATAGTTATTCTGGTCTATGGCGACGGTTGGTTCAACCGTCGCTATAGCCTAAAAAAATTGTCGACATAGGTAACTGTGTACTACACAGCTGTGTATATACATATAACACCTAATACATCAGAACATCTAATATTCATGCATTCAGTGGCGAAGCCACCTTAGAAGGTGTAGGTCAATTGACTGCACTGGTAAAAAAATTATTTTATAATATACGATAAATTTAGAAGAAATTTAAGTGTAATGAATAAATTGACCCACTGTAATTTTATAATTTTGTTAATATACGGGGTCAAATTGAATTTTTTTATAACTTTCTCAATTCTATATTTTTTCTACTCCTTAATGTATACATCTTCCTCTAATATTTTTAAAATAAATAATAATCTAATTTTATTTTTTTTAAAACATAAGAAATTTAAATATTTATTAACAAATTTGTGATTAGAAATGCGTATTAAGGGTCAATAAGCGGTGTGTGTGTGTATATATAATGTTATTACTTGTTATATTAACAATATTGTAATGAAATATATGTTTTATATATACAACTGACCAAAAAGCATAAAATTATCTAAAATAATTGGCTCGGGCTGCGCCCCCGAATTCCCGCCAAATTATTTATAGTATCACAAAATTTTGACCCGGCCACTGAATATAAATTCTGGTTTTGCAACTGCATGCATCGATCTTCATTGTGAATCACATGCAGTTTCAACTTATTTATAACAATTAACTAACACTCACATACCAACTATGTATTCTTGCACCATTCAATTGTCTCTAGAAAGAAAAGAATTTTAATGGCACCAATCTACGAACTATTGAAATCCCACCACTACCATAAAAGGTTAAGTTTTATATATGAGGAGCGGTGCGAGGATGGCTGAGAGATGTATGGCAATTGGCCCTTACTGGTGTTAAATTAAATTAGCTACAGATATCTCATATGGATCAGATTCCTTTCAAATACTTTAAATTTTTTAAAAAATTGCAAATTGTTGAACTTGAATTAAAATTGATAAGTTTTGAAAATAAAAAATATAAAAATTTCTTTATAGTTAGTTTATAAGTAATTATTATAGTTATTTGTATTTAACTTTTATATTAATTTAAAATTTTATAATTGGATACAAACAATTAAAATATATCTCTATTTAAAACTCCAGGAAGTGGAGTAATTGCTAAAAACTAGTTTGCGTATACTCGTATATATTCCCGTCTTTTAAACTTTCTCAAATACTAATAAATTTTCCCAAATAGTACGTCAAAACTATAGGTTTAAGAAAAACTCTATCCGGTTAAATTTTTGGAGGATCGTAAATTTTAAATACAACCTTGGAACTACAAGCATACGTACTAGCTATTCCTATTAATAGTGTATGCGTGTCATTCATATATTAGTATATATTTGCATGGATTGGTTACATGCATCCTATTAGTATATATATGCATGGAATGGATTGGGAGTATAGAAAGAAATCATTGTTTATGTTCTTTAATTTCTCAGTACAAAATAATTTTATTTCTATTTTTTTAACGTATAATTAAAGATACTTATTTATTAGTTGATTAATAGTAATATAATATATATGACAAAATATTTTTAAATTTTTCTTCATAATTATTGTAATTTCATCATAATGTTGTCATAGCTACTCAACTGAAAAGCTAGCACTACAAAATAAAGGCTTACCTGCGACCGCTGATAAATAAAAGCTTACATGCGACCGCCTATCAGCAATCGCATCCGATCGCAGTCTGTGACCTAATTAACTTGCCAAGTAAGATCGAGAATTGAAAAGAACTCAGTGGCTTTGTGAAAATGTCGTCTGGCTAATGCTATGTGGGAATGTGAGCTGTTTTGATCACTCCTTTTTGAATCTTTTTTAGTATAAGATGACAATCAATTTCTGTGTTTTGTTCGTTCATGAACGACTGATTTGAAGCAGTATGGAGTGCTGCTTGATTGTCACAAAATTGATTGGCAAGGTGTGAATGCTTGATGCCCAAATCTTGTATAATGTAGTTCAACCAGCACTACTACAAAACAGTAAATAGATAACGCGTAAAAAATGTTGTAGAAGGTCAACAGAAACGTCGTGGTTAAGGGTGTTATCTATTTGATACATTTATACAACGTTTTTAAAACGTTGTGGTTTGACACATTACACAACGTTTTTTTTCTCTTAAAAACGTTGCATATTTATTTTTCAAAAATCATTGGATGCTTGAAAACGTTGTAGATGGTATGATTCCACAACGTTTTCTGGCTTAAAATGTTGTAATTTGATACATCAGACAACGTTTAGACACATTTATACAACGTTTAGAAGGTGTCATCTATTTAAAGCCAAAATGTATCAAACATTCAAAATATACCAATTAAAAATAATATTACTATCCATACATATCAAATTTAAAATATACCAATTACAAATAATATTAATACCATACAATACGATTACATCCCAATAATACCAAACTATCCATACATCTCAACGCTATGGTTCACACCAAAAAGTAAAGTTTAGACACAAAATTTTATACATTATTTTCACAAATAATTCAACGCTATGGTTCACACCAAAATGTCCTTCAGTTTTTGTTAATGCTTGAGTCGGCATCTCCTTTGCGTCGGCAAAATTTCTAAACAACATAAGATAGAATTTAGAAATATGAAGATCATACTGGAAAATTCAAGGTATACCAAATGCATAGCTTACCCTAAGTGTGACTCAACCTGTCCAAGTAGCTGCCAAGAGAACTTCCTCTGACGCCATATTACCGGCTGATAAGTTATATAAATCACTGAAATCTTTATTTCCAGGTATCCCATGAATTACCTTATCGTATAACTCCTTTGCCCTTGAAAAATTCAGCAAGGCATGAAGGAACTCTCCGTATGATAAAGCAACATTGCCTATATATCAAAATATCAACATATTGGAGAACAATATGATCTGTGATGACTGATAGAGGAAAATCTCACCAACAGAACCCTTATCTTCCCAAACTCCTTGAAAATATGAATTTGCTGAAAAGGAGCACCTTAACATTAACCCATTTATTAAACCAGAAACCACAATTAAAAAAACACTCTTTTAGCTCATACCTGATTTAAGATTACCACGGACAAGCTCAACCGACCCTTTTAATGCCTTAACACGAGCATCCAAAACCCCAGTTCCGTATCCGATTTCCAGTTTGACAGTATCCAAGAGTTGAAAGCATATATATGCGAGCACTGATGAAGCACCATCCTATATATGGAGAACCATCTCCAGATAAATACATTTTGCCGGTAGAACATTGAACCTTGTGCGAATGATACATCTAAAACTCATACAATAAATTAAAGAATCCAAACATAAATTTAACTATTGAAACACACATTCACAAACAAATATCGGAGGGAAAATAAAGACCTAAAATCATAGAGTTACTAAAGAAGTGATGCAATACATGAATATGATTCCCAGGTGATAAATCATAGAGTTTCTATTGAAGTGATGCAGAACATGAAGGAGTGTGCAAGGGGGTTTGAAGAGAAGAATAAGTTTTCGACAACAGCAGATGACAGAAAGAATATCAAGTTCATTAAAAATATAATCAGAACACTTCCTATATTAAAGAAAACTGCAATAAATAAAAAATTAGTTTGGGATGATTAAAACACAGTACTATAAGACCAACGATATTAGTCAACATTATTATGCTTCAGCAAACTCAAAGAATAAGTAGTAATCTCTTTGGCTAAATGGTCAGCATACATATGCACACACACAGAAAGGTTTAAAAGACCTTCCAGCGCATTTAATAGTATGTACTCTTGTATTTTCTATTGAAAGGTTTATCATCCTCGATACTACTTGCCAATTATAATATTTGGATAGAAAAAAGTAAAAGGAAATGCTAAATACCTGTATTCCAACATAAAGCACAAGGGAGTTGATCAGAGGTACGTTATAACGAGTATCAGCTCTAGCAGCATCAGTTGGTGGAAGAAGCAGTTTATGCTTTAGTTCAGAAAGAAATGAAGACCCCTTTTGCCTCATCTACAAAAAAACAATTACCAAAATATAGACTAATCTCTGCCTGCAGATCGATCTAAACAATTACCATATTATTTTTACATAAAGTCTTTATGATTGCAATAATTCTTTGTAATACATTTTTCTAACAATCTTTCTCGTTGTTGATTTGTTCTTGGACACTTTTATATATGAATTGTTTTATTTTTCAATAATCTTATTTGTAAATCACTCCAAGTGTTCATATTAGTAATATTAGTAATCATATTGTTCTAGGAAATGGTTGGAAAGCATCATGGACTTCCAAAATCGATTGTTAGTGATAGAGACTCCATTTTTTTGTCTAAATTTTGGAAGGAGCTTTTTAGGATTCAAGGCACAACTTTAAAAATGTCATTGGCTTATCATCCTTAGACTGATGAACAATCTGAGGTGGTTAACAAAGGCATTGAACAGTATTTAAAGTGTTTTGTTATTCTGAGGAACCAAATCAATGCATAGATTTCTGGGACTAGCTGAGTGGAATTACAATACATCTTTCCATTGCTCAACTGAGATGACTCCATTTCAAGTGGTCTATGGCAGGAAACCTCATTCCCTAGTCCAATATTTTTCAAGTACTACTCATGTAGAGGCTGTGGAAGTTTCCCTAAAAACCAAGGATGACAAACTGAAGGTACTTAAACAAACCTTGGAAGCTGCTCAACAGAAAATGAAAGCACAAGTTGATAAATATCGCACTGAATTTTCTTTTAATGTGGGAGATATGGTTCTCATCAAACTGCAACCAGTGGCGGAACCAGAACGTATTTATAGGGGGGGTCAAAATACATCACTAATTTTTTTTTTATTTAATGACGCTTGAAGAGCTTCTTTCGGTTGTATGACTGAGAAGAGTTAACTGTTTAGACTATTTGCAAAAAGAAACACCTTTACACAACCAACTAGATTTCAAAATATAAGTAAAAAGGAACGAACAGAATCCATAAACAAATTAATGATATGCCATCCACAGGAAAGAAGAAACAACAAACTAAAACCTAACACAGTTTAACAGAGCATGATGGAGTCACAAGTTATTTTTTTGTTCGCATATGAAAACATCTACACATGCTATCACTGAATATTTAACTGAAGTGTATATTACTTTGCAATATCCTGAGTGGATTAGTTTGAAATATTTGTGTCCACGATGACATGATGAACAGGGTGTACAGGACATTTTCAGACCACTGACTATTAGACACTTTCCAAACAAGACTGTGATCCAATGAAATATAAAAGAACACTAATCTACTTCACTTGAAGCTCACAGGCTTCCTTCCACAATTATTCATATTGGAAGAGTAAAATATCAATCATTAAGAAGTCATTACGGATGTGAAGTTATTTTATATAGTAGTATATATATGCCCTCCACACAGAAAGAAACTATTTTTTGAATATAAAAATTGATTTGTAAAGTCCAATTAACATGGCTCCCATCATATCATTTACAGAGTAAGCATCATAACATGTACCAAATCGGCAAATCCTGATCTGAGGTCATATTAATCCACATTGGAGGAACATAGAATTACAAAAAGTAAGGGATAACATGATTTTTATATCTGTACACAAAGTCAAATATCATTTAAACATTTAACTTCATTTACTCCCAAGACAAACAGATCAGAGTACTAAATGTGAAGAATGGATTAACCTTAAGCCTTTCACGTGCTTCTGGTAAACGAGGCACGAAAAACCAAAAAAAAAAAATTAGCCCCAAGATGAGAAGGCCTAGAGTTCTGATACCTCATACCCAGAGGAGGATGAAGAAAATGAAAGCCAAATCGGAACCAAGGCGGCTGCGCTGAGGAGGCAGAGGAGCAAAATATTAACTTAAAGAAGGAGTCGCCGGAAGGAGTTGCCGCTGAAGGAGTTGCCGGAAGCAGGGACATTCCAGCCAGGCAATGGGTGCCCCCCCCCCCCGCCGCCGCCCCCCCATATTCCGCCTTGAGCTTCGCTGCTACCGGGGTCAGATGCCCCCGACCGCCCCTAGTTGAAAAATTAGATTTTGGTAAAAACGTAACATGAAATTCAATTGATCATATCTCCTATTATATTTTGAATTTTTGAGTGTGGTCAAGTCCTAGAGTTAGATCTATGAGTTACCTAACTTATCCAAGTGGAATCACTGAAAAAGATGTTGTAAATTTTTGTGTGAACTGATTTTAGTAAAGGATGTAAAAGCTAGAAATTGCCAAAAAGTTGTTGTCCAAAATTTGAAGGGGCTGTTTCGGCCACTTAATTTATGAGAAAAATTCAGGCCTTTTGAGACATGAAAGTATATGGTATGAAGAATCTCCTGTCCAAAAATGAGCTCATTCCGACTTAAAATGAGCAAGTTATGACCATTTCAATATTTAGGTTTTTCCGACAAAAAACGTTATAATCGGAGTTCTATAACTCCGATGACCATGAAATTTAAACTGGAAGCTCACATTAACATGTGTAAGATTCTGCCAAGATTTGAGAATTTTTTGAGTTAAACTTGAGGTAGCAAATTTCTTAAGAAATTAATTAGAAATTGAATTTTGAAAAATAGTAAATGAATTTTAAAAATTTCGAGAAAAATATATGTTCAATATGGGACTATATCCTGCTAAATCCCAGAAAAGAAATATTTTTGGAACTGATTTGGTATTTTTCATAAAAATGGTTTAGTAACGAACATATGAGTTAAATATGTTATGTGATGTAACAAAGTTAGAAAATAGGATTTTGTGGCTTGGAAATCCTATATAAGATATATGCATATTTTTGATAAGAGATTTGATCATTGGCGATGAAATCTTATGAGTATGACATTCTTTGAATGATTAAATGCATTATTGGGTAAAGTGTAAACAATTGAAATAAATTGCTTATAAGTTTAAGAGGTGATTAAAATATTGTTATGGTGGTGATTAACAATCCACACCATAACACTTACTAATACTTCATATACCCATGATTTTCATCAATCCAATACTTTTATTATGACTCTCATCATAATCAACGTAAACAGATATTTTTCACGATTTAATAAGGAATGAATACAAAGGATCATTCACCATGCATGCATGTGGCAATCCACATAGACAGGTTATTCCAACAGAATAATAAAGAATGGAATAACAAAAGTTCTCTTCATGAATACAAAAGAATAACACCCCTTACCGTAAAAGAAATTGGATATAGAATTAGTGAAGTACCAGAAAACTCTTCTTCTTTCTCTCTATAGATTTTCTCTCTATAGCTTCTCTATATAATTTCTCTCTCTAGAGTTTCAATGAATTCAAAAGAAATAATGAAGGAATGAGCTTCTATTTATAGAAGAATGGACTGCATAGTAACTAATTCCTGAACGGTCCAGATTAATTTAATTTTAAATGGACGGTCCAGATTAAAACTTAAAGCAACGGTCCATACCAATTCACTATTAAAACTTTAAACCAGCGGTCCATACTGATTCACTATTAAAACTTTAAATCAATGATCCATACTGGTTCACTATTAAAACTTTAAACCAACGATCCATATTGATTTACTAATATAAATTCAACCAAGGGGTTGAAAAATTAGCACATCTCCTCATGGAATAATATTGTACCCAAAAATAATTTGGACCGAAAAGAAATATATTATTCGGGTGAATAGTACCCCGTGAATAGTAACTCGTGAATAGTAACTTATGAATAGTAAGTCATGAATAGTAACTCATAAATAGTAACTTATGAATAGTAACTCGTGAATACTAACTCATGAATAGTAACTCGTGAATAGTAACTCATGAATAGTAACTCGTAAATAGTAACTCATGAATAGTAACTCGTGAATAGTACTCCGACACAAAAAGTGTCCCAAATACCCGATTGAACAATATAACCTCCAGACATCAATTATCATCAGAATAGATGTCGATTTCTACTAACACAAATAATCTCAACACAATGAAACTATCAATTTTCATCTTTAATCAACATAAGCTTATTCATCATTAATATTATAACTCACAATATTTAACAATCAGGTTGTTCCCGGGAAAGAGGGGGCTTTCCAATAAGGATTTCTCCCTATTGGTGCGCAATTAGGTGACCAAACCTCTCCTTGACAGAACTTCTAGACATTGTAAATATTGCACTTTAATAATATGAATAACTTTGTCGTCTCAATTATTGATTTAATAATATAACAAATAATGCAGATGATACTGTGACAATAATCAAATCAATAATATGAGAGATATGATGCAGCAATAATTGAGTATAACTGAGTGACTTCTCACGTAAGCATCAATAATCAATACCGTGTGCTACTATACAACCACGCTTATTACTGTACTTTTACTACCGGGTAGTTCAACAGTTTTAACAGTAACACTTCCGCCGTTATTTTTTATAAAATATTTTTGTCGTTTTCTCAATCCGACAATAATTTCATTACGGGGTCCACTAATGATTGTGCCATCTTACGAATATTCCCCGACACAAAGAATATTCTCCGACAAATCAAATATAATATAACAACTTGCATACTTTGCAAAATTTTTAAATACTACCCTTAACTATAACATTATCTCAAATCCACACCATAATATTTAAAAAAATATTTTGAGAAATTTAAATCTTTATTCGTAAAATCTGGGGTCTCACAATAGTCAACATTATTATGCTTCAGCAAACTCAAAGAATAAGTAGTAATCTCTTTGGCTAAATGGTCAGCATACATATGCACACACACAGAAAGGTTTAAAAGACCTTCCAGCGCATTTAATAGTATGTACTCTTGTATTTTCTATTGAAAGGTTTATCATCCTCGATATTACTTGCCAATTATAATATTTGGATATAAAAAAGTAAAAGGAAATGCTAAATACCTGTATTCCAACATAAAGCACAATGGAGTTGATCAGAGGTATATTATAACGAGTCACAGCTCTAGCAGCATCATTTGGTGGAAGCAACAGTTTATGCTTTAGTTCAGAAAGAAATGAAGACCCCTTTTGCCTCATCTACAAAAAAACAATTACCAAAATATAGACTAATCTCTGCCAGCAAATCGATCTAAACAATTACCAAATTATTTTTATATAAAGTCTTTATGATTGCAATTATTCTTTGTAATACATTTTTCCAACGATCTTTCTCTTTGTTAATTTGCTCTTGGACACTTTTATATATGAATTGTTTTATTTTTCAATAATCTTATTTGTAAATCACTCCAAGTGTTCAAATTAGTAATATTAGTAATCATATTGTTCTGGGAAATGGCTGGAAAGCATTATGGACTTCCAAAATCGATTGTTAGTGATATAGACTCCATTTTTTTGTCTAAATTTTGGAAGGAGCATTTTAGGATTCAAGGCACAACTTTAAAAATGTCATTGGCTTATCATCCTTAGACTGATGAACAATCTGAGGTGGTTAACAAAGGCATTGAACAGTATTTAAGGTGTTTTGTTATTCTGAGGAGCCAAATCAATGCATAGATTTATGGGACTAGCTGAGTGGAATTACAATACATCTTTTCATTGCTCAACTGAGATGACTCCATTTCAAGTGGTCTATGTCCGGAAACCTCATTCCCTAGTCCAATATTTTCCAAGTACTACTCATATAGAGGCTGTGGAAGTTTCCCAAAAAACGGATGACAAACTGAAGGTACTTAAACAAACCTTGGAAGCTGGTCAAATTATTTATAGTATCACAAAATTTTAACCCCGGCCACTGAATATAAATCCTGGCTTTGCGACTGCATGCATCGATCTTCATTGTGAATCACATGCAGTTTCAACTTATTTATAACAATTAACTAACAGTCACAGACCAACTATGTATGCTTGCACCATTCAATTGTCTCTAGAAAGAAAAGAATTTTAATGGCACCAATCTACGAACTATTGAAATCCCACCACTACCATAAAAGGTAAAGTTTTATATATGAGGAGCGGTGCGAGGATGGCTGAGAGATGTATGGCAATTGGCCCTTACCGGTGTTAAATTAAATTAGCTACAGATATCTCATATGGATCAGATTCCTTTCAAATACTTTAATTTTTTAAAAAATTGCAAATTGTTGAACTTGAATTAAAATTGATAAGTTTTGAAAATAAAAAATATAAAAATTTCTTTATAGTTAGTTTATAAGTAATTATTATAGTTATTTGTATTTAACTTTTATATTAATTTAAAATTTTATAATTGGATACAAACAATTAAAATATATCTCTATTTAAAACTCCAGGAAGTGGAGTAATTGCTAAAAACTAGTTTGCGTATACTCGTATATATTCCCGTCTTTGAAACTTTCTCAAATAGTAATAAATTTTCCCAAATAGTACGTCAAAACTATAGGTTTAAGAAAAACTCTATCCGATTAAATTTTTTGTCTAAATTTTGGAAGGAGCTTTTTAGGATTCAAGGCACAACTTTAAAAATGTCATCAGCTTATCATCCTTAGACTGATGAACAATCTGAGGTGGTTAACAAAGGCATTGAACAGTATTTGAGGTGTTTTGTGTCTGAGGAAGCAAATCAATGGCATAGATTTACGGGACTAGCTGAGTGGAATTACAATACATCTTTCCATTGCTCAACTGAGACGACTCCATTTCAAGTGGTCTATTGCAGGAAACCTCATTCCCTAGTCCAATATTTTCCAAGTACTACTCATGTAGAGGCTTTGGAAGTTTCCCTAAAAACCAGGGATGACAAACTGAAGGTACTTAAACAAACCTTGGAAGCTGCTCAACAGAGAATGAAAGCACAAGTTGATAAACATCTCACTGAATTTTCTTTTAATGTGGGAGATATGGTTCTCATCAAACTGCAGCCTTACAAACAAAGCAGTGTGGCACACAGAAGTTCACAGAAACTAGGAAAGAGATATGGACCTTTTTCCATAGTGGCCAGAATCGGTAAAGTTGCTTACAAAGTTTAACTTCCACAGAATTCCAACATTCATCCAGTATTTCAGATCTCTCTACTAAAAAAAATTCATGGAGATCATGGTCACACCCGTGTACCAACTTCCTTACCGGACCACTCCTTCAATAATCATCCTTTGTTCCAACCGATTGCTGTAATTGACAAGAAATAAAAATTGTTGCATGGACAATGGGTTATCCAACTTCTCATTCAGTGGGATTGTCTTCCTCACGAAGAAGCAACTTGGCTAGATTTGGAAGAATTTCAAAAACTCTATTCCACCTTTCACCTTGAGGACAAGGTGAATTTTGGAGGAGATGGTATTGTTACAAACAAGGAACTTGGTAAGCACATTGTTGAGACAATATACAATGAGGTGGAAAGTGAGAGTCTTGCAACAACAAATTCACAGCTATAAAAAGGCAACTTGAAATTAGAAACGTATGTCAGTAAAGTTCAAGTTATGGAACTTGAAGACTTACTCTTAATGGGCTAAGAAGGTCCGGTCAGAAGACCCATAAAAGAACTAAAATGGCTCCAAGGCTATGTCAGGGGCAGAAATGGAAGGGTGAGGACAAAAGGGTAGTATTGGTTGACCATTAAGTTATTTTGATCCAATGGATAATAATAGTCATGGCTAGGATTCTTGTTTATCGGCTAGGATTGATTCTATGAAAAGATGCATTGTTAAAATACTTCTGCTGTAACAGAATTGATAGTTAATGAATTAAAATCCTTGTCTAATCTCTAATTTTTTTCTCTTTCTTCTTTCCTTTTCTTTCAAGTCTAGCTGAAGACTGTAAAATCAGCTTTCATATATGACGTACAATTTTTATGGATTGGTGACATCCTATTTGTATGCAATAGTTGGGATCATTAAACTACAATCCACATACGCTCTTAATTAACTAATACTCTCTTCATTTCTCATGTTTGAAAAAAAATGCAAAGATTAAACAATACAATTAATACTTTATCTGATTGTCTAAAATAATTATAAAATCTTAATACTACCTTTCTAAAATTCATTAAAAAAGACGAAAGAGAAACAAGTTGATATTTAATATATGAATAATTTCATATTATTCTTTTATTTATTTATAATAACATAAAATGACACAATTTCTCAAATTCGTACATCATTAATTCGTTATATATAATTTTGTTATCATATCATCACTACTTAACTTATAAACTATTATTTTTAGGGACATCTATGAGTTTTATCTAATTAGTTATACTTTTAATTAAGAAATCTAATACAACAATATTTTTTTTCATACCATAAAACAACAATATTAAAATATAATGTTGGTTTGTGGTTTTAATAATGACAATATATTTTATAAAAATATTCTCTACTTACTTGTACGTAATAATGAATTGCATAGTTTTAGGGAGAGCCATATATTTAGGGGGAGTTATATATTATCATCAGTAAAAAGGGTGAGATTGTTGGTTTATATATTTATGTTTTAATGATGATAATATGTTTTGCATGGAAATAATATGTTTTGCATGGAAATAATATATTTTGCATGAGAATTATATTATGGGCATGTGAATAATATTATATGGTTGTATATGTGAACATAACTTAATGGCCAGGATATAATATTATATAATATGAATGGATTATGGGTGGTTATAATATTCAAATATATTAGTCCATCTAAATTACGTGATTGCTGGAATCTCTCATCTCAGTGAGAATAAATTTGATTAACTGTTAAGTTAATTCAAATTTGAATTAGAAGCTTAAAAAGGTAATTGTTCTAAATTGCTAACAACCTTATCTTGCATATCTTTTATCCCTTCATATCAGCTGCTTAGTATAATATCATATCTTCTAAATGAGCTTATCAAGGAAAACAATATATCCGTTGCTTTAAATATTAGTTGCTGATTTTATGATCTGCGATTGAGAAATTAATAGGATCAGTTTTTCACATAGCCGTTGGAAGCTCTACTATATATTTCATCCTTCACGGCATTTGAAGACACGACTTGGAAAAGCTTCAATCAATCTTATATTATTTATCCAATAGCATTTCTAAGTTTTTCCAGCGATATATTTGTATTGTTCTTAAATTGTTTAGTGCTGGAACATTGATACTTCGTGTAAACAAAATCTTTATTCCGAGTGTAAGCCGTGTGTGGCTTGGTCTATCTCGAAGTAGATAGGATCTGTTCAAATGAAGCTTTCAAGGTTGCAGAGGTGCAAAGGTCTCAGTGATGAGAAAGGTTGCAGTAGTGCAAAGGGGGCAGAGGTGTCCATTACAGCGGAAAGCTTATTTGAACATGGAGTCTTTTTATTGTATTTAATTGAATATTAAGTTTAATAAAAAGAGTCTCCAATCCTAGTTGGGATTGGACGTGGATTAGGCCACTAGAGTAGAGGATAGGGGCTGAACCACGTAAAAATCTCGGTGTGATTTTCTTCCCTTTTTGCTCCTGTTCTTAGCTTCTATATTCTGCAGAACTTTTGGTTACGTTAAAAAAAACAACAACAAGTTTTACACTAATACGGACAGGTATTAGCTGTCCGTTTATAACAAACCAGAATTTAACCAATACGGACAGGGTTAGACCGTCCGATTATAGGCTGTTTTAGTAAACTTTGAAAATTGGTCTCTATAGATCACATCTAAATATTTACACCTATTCACCCCTCTCTAGGTGTGCTTAATTACAGAATTACATATAATTCAATAAATAGATTAAAAAGCTCTAACAATATTTTTAAAAACTAATATTTTTAAAAATTAATTATTATTTCAGAAATAAAACATTAGAAATTTTAATTTTTTTAAAAATGAGTACATTTTCATAAAATATAGATTCAAAAAAATTAAAGTTTATTTTCAAAAAAAAAAAGTACCTTTTTTTTATTTTTTAAAACTGAATAAAGTTTCATCAAATAGAGATTCAAAAAAAAACAAAAAAAAACACTTATTAGAATTTTTTATTTTTTTAAAAAAATAAGTAAATTTTCATAAAATTAAATAAAAAAATGTAACTTTATTTATAAAAAAATGAGTAATTTATCTTTTACTTTTTTTGTATTTTTAGTTTTTCAAATTTCTAATATTAAGAATATATATATATATATATATATATATATATATATATATATATATAAAATAATGGTAAAACATAATTGCTCTTAATAAAATGGGTTGGGTCAATATGGGTTAGGTCATGTCAAAATTTGGGCAAATTTTAGTGAAATTAGGAATAAAGAACAGAATTGACACAAAATATTATTTTAAAGACTTTAAATACGATTTTAAAAGTAAATGACAATTTAAAAGGACAAAAGCGTTTTTCAAACGATGACAAATTTGCGTATCAGCCAACTAGGAGGATGAATAATTACTCCATGCCCATTTGATGAACTCCCATCAAACATGCATTGGAATTACAACCTTAAAAATAAAAGCGTCAGTACAATCCTATTAATTGTGCAATGATGCATGTGATTCATATAATACGTAATTAGTAATAGCACTCCATTTGTTCTTAATGATAGAATTATTATTGACTTTTTAAAAATAAATTTAAAATATTTTTAAAATTAAAAGTAATATGATTTATTTAAGTTTTGAAATCAATAAATTTTATAGGTAGTAATATCGATTTTGAAATTGAAAATATTGAAAATTGATTTTCAAAAAGTAAATATTGATCTCATATCATGGAGCGGAAGTAGTATTTTTAACTACGGCTAATGTTTTGTTAATAAATTTTAAAAACAATTTATTGAATATGCATTGAATAAAAATTTAATGAAGTGTAACGGAGATTCGGGTTTCTTCAATCCTTTGAAAGAAACATATAACTAGGGATTTTATAACTGACAATTTTTTTTAGGAATGAATGTATTAACTTTATAAATATAACTTACTAATTAAAATCTTGGAGATCGGAGTTAATGACACAAAATAATTTATCACAGCAAGGTTTTAAATATTAAACTCAATCTCTCAGTCATTCTAAGTGAGAGCTATGGAGTTTCTTAAGTTCTTGACGCTATGCTTAACTATTATGACAATATTTATTATGAGGGCAAATGCTAAATATTCTCATGATGTTTGTACTCCAGATTGTTGTGTTCGAATGGATTATGATCCAACTATATTATGTTGGTCGGAATGTTGTCAGGGATATGCGGGGCCATTCCCTCCTTTTCCCCCGCCTCCTCCGCCCACTAAGGAAGGAAAAAGAATATACAGCAGACGAGAAAAAATATAGAAATTAAAATTATTCTCAATTAATATGTATGATTCAGATACGTGTTAATTAATAAATGAAATATATTTAATTTTCTTTATTTGTAAATACTAATTCCCCCCACCCCCACCCCCACCCCCACCCCCACCCCCACCCCCACCCCCAATCACCAATTTTGTTCTCTATTTCCATTGATCTCTCTTTTTGAATTGAATAATGCTAGAGATATAAATTATTTTACAAATATTTTACAAACTGTTGATGTGACGTACTTTATATCACTATAATTTTTTTGGGTTATAGCGACGGTTTACCCGTCGCTATAGTTATTCTGGTCTATGGCGACGGTTGGTTCAACCGTCGCTATAACCTAAAAAAATCGTCGACATAGGTAACTGTGTACTACACAGCTGTGTATATACATATAACACATAATACATCAGAACATCTAATATTCATGCATTCAGTGGCGAAGCCACCTTAGAAGGTGTAGGTCAATTGACTGCACTGGTAAAAAAATTATTTTATAATATACGATAAATTTAGAAGAAATTTAAGTGTAATGAATAAATTGACCCACTGTAATTTTATAATTTTGTTAATATACGGGGTCAAATTGAATTTTTTTATAACTTTCTCAATTCTATATTTTTTCTACTCCTTAATGTATACATCTTCCTCTAATATTTTTAAAATAAATAATAATCTAATTTATATTTTTTTTAAAACATAAGAAATTTAAATATTTATTAACAAATTTGTGATTAAAAATGCGTATTAAGGGTCAATAAGCGGTGTGTGTGTGTGTATATATAATGTTATTACTTGTTATATTAACAATATTGTAATGAAATATATGTTTTATATATACAACTGACCAAAAAGCATAAAATTATCTAAAATAATTGGCTTGGGGTGCGCCCCCGAATTCCCGCCAAATTATTTATAGTATCACAAAATTTTGACCCGGCCACTGAATATAAATTCTGGCTTTGCAACTGCATGCATCGATCTTCATTGTGAATCACATACAGTTTCAACTTATTTATAACAATTAACTAACAGTCACATACCAACTATGTATTCTTGCACCATTCAATTGTCTCTAGAAAGAAAAGAATTTTAATGGCGCCAATCTACGAACTATTGAAATCCCACCACTACCATAAAAGGTTAAGTTTTATATATGAGGAGCGGTGCGAGGATGGCTGAGAGATGTATGGCAATTGGCCCTTACTGGTGTTAAATTAAATTAGCTACAGATATCTCATATGGATCAGATTCCTTTCAAATACTTTAAATTTTTTAAAAAATTGCAAATTGTTGAACTTGAATTAAAATTGATAAGTTTTGAAAATAAAAAATATAAAAATTTCTTTATAGTAGTTTATAAGTAATTATTATAGTTATTTGTATTTAACTTTTATATTAATTTAAAATTTTATAATTGGATACAAACAATTAAAATATATCTCTATTTAAAACTCCAGGAAGTGGAGTAATTGCTAAAAACTAGTTTGCGTATACTCGTATATATTCCCGTCTTTGAAACTTTCTCAAATACTAATAAATTTTCCCAAATAGTACGTCAAAACTATAGGTTTAAGAAAAACTCTATCCGGTTAAATTTTTGGAGGATCGTAAATTTTAAATACAACCTTGGAACTACAAGCATACGTACTAGCTATTCCTATTAATAGTGTATGCGTGTCATTCATATATTAGTATATATTTGCATGGATTGGTTACATGCATCCTATTAGTATATATATGCATGGAATGGATTGGGAGTATAGAAAGAAATCATTGTTTATGTTCTTTAATTTCTCAGTACAAAATAATTTTATTTCTATTTTTTTAACGTATAATTAAAGATACTTATTTATTAGTTGATTAATAGTAATATAATATATATGACAAAATATTTTTAAATTTTTCTTCATAATTATTGTAATTTCATCATAATGTTGTCATAGCTACTCAACTGAAAAGCTAGCACTACAAAATAAAGGCTTACCTGCGACCGCTGATAAATAAAAGCTTACATGCGACCGCCTATCAGCAATCGCATCCGATCGCAGTCTGTGACCTAATTAACTTGCCAAGTAAGATCGAGAATTGAAAAGAACTCAGTGGCTTTGTGAAAATGTCGTCTGGCTAATGCTATGTGGGAATGTGAGCTGTTTTGATCACTCCTTTTTGAATCTTTTTTAGTATAAGATGACAATCAATTTCTGTGTTTTGTTCGTTCATGAACGACTGATTTGAAGCAGTATGGAGTGCTGCTTGATTGTCACAAAATTGATTGGCAAGGTGTGAATGCTTGATGCCCAAATCTCATGGGTGTAGTACGGGAGGAGGCCATCCGCGTGTGTGCAGTTGTCTTGGCCAACATCTTCCCACCACATATTCGACAGGTAAAAATAATTAAATTATGTATTTCCTTTTTTAATTTATGTAATTTGTAATTGTATTGCTTAGATAAACATAAGATAAAACCCGAACGCCACGCAAACACACACACAGCACCGCGTAGGTATTCGGCACGCGTTACAACTGACGGTACTCGATTCCGACATACGGAGACCGAGTTATCGCCTAGTTTGCGAAACTGAACCACACTTAGCCAAAAAGCCGAAAAAGAGCCTGAAACACGCATCGTCCGTCCGAACGCCACGCAAACACACACACAGCACCGCGTAGGTATTCGGCACGCGTTACAACTGACGGTACTCGATTCCGACATACGGAGACCGAGTTATCGCCTAGTTTGCGAAACTGAACCACACTTAGCCAAAAAGCCGAAAAAGAGCCCGAAACACGCATCGTCCGTCCGAACGCCACGCAAACACACACACAGCACCGCGTAGGTATTCGGCACGCGTTACAACTGACGGTACTCGATTCCGACATACGGAGACCGAGTTATCGCCTAGTTTGCGAAACTGAACCACACTTAGCCAAAAAGCCGAAAAAGAGCCTGAAACACGCATCGTCCGTCCGAACGCCACGCAAACACACACACAGCACCGCGTAGGTATTCGGCACGCGTTACAACTGACGGTACTCGATTCCGGCATACGGAGACCGAGTTATCGCCTAGTTTGCGAAACCGAACCACACTTAGCCAAAAAGCCGAAAAAGAGCCCGAAACACGCATCGTCCGTCCGAACGCCACGCAAACACACACACAGCACCGCGTAGGTATTAGACACGCGTTACAACTGACGGTACTCGATTCCGACATACGGAGACCGAGTTATCGCCTAGTTTGCGAAACTGAACCACACTTAGCCAAAAAGCCGAAAAAGAGCCCGAAACACGCATCGTCCGTCCGAACGCCACGCAAACACACACACAGCACCGCGTAGGTATTCGGCACGCGTTACAACTGACGGTACTCGATTCCGACATACGGAGACCGAGTTATCGCCTAGTTTGCGAAACTGAACCACACTTAGCCAAAAAGCCGAAAAAGAGCCCGAAACACGCATCGTCCGTCCGAACGCCACGCAAACACACACACAGCACCGCGTAGGTATTCGGCACGCGTTACAACTGACGGTACTCGATTCCGGCATACGGAGACCGAGTTATCGCCTAGTTTGCGAAACTGAACCACACTTAGCCAAAAAGCCGAAAAAGAGCCCGAAACACGCATCGTCCGTCCGAACGCCACGCAAACACACACACAGCACCGCGTAGGTATTAGACACGCATTACAACTGACGGTAATCGATTCCGACATACGGAGACCGAGTTATCGCCTAGTTTGCGAAACTGAACCACACTTAGCCAAAAAGCCGAAAAAGAGCCTGAAACACGCATCGTCCGTCCGAACGCCACGCAAACACACACACAGCACCGCGTAGGTATTAGACACGCGTTACAACTGACGGTACTCGATTCCGACATACGGAGACCGAGTTATCGCCTAGTTTGCGAAACTGAACCACACTTAGCCAAAAAGCCGAAAAAGAGCCCGAAACCCGTATCGTCCGTCCGAACGCCACGCAAACACACACACAGCACCGCGTAGGTATTAGACACGCGTTACAACTGACGGTACTCGATTCCGACATACGGAGACCGAGTTATCGCCTAGTTTGCGAAACTGAACCACACTTAGCCAAAAAGCCGAAAAAGAGCCCGAAACACGCATCGTCCGTCCGAACTCAACACAAACACACACACAGCACCGCGTAGGTATTCGGCACGCGTTACAACTGACGGTACTCGATTCCGACATACGGAGACCGAGTTATCGCCTAGTTTGCGAAACTGAACCACACTTAGCCAAAAAGCCGAAAAAGAGCCCGAAACACGCATCGTCCGTCCGAACGCCACGCAAACACACACACAGCACCGCGTAGGTATTAGACACGCGTTACAACTGACGGTACTCGATTCCGGCATACGGAGACCGAGTTATCGCCTAGTTTGCGAAACTGAACCACACTTAGCCAAAAAGCCGAAAAAGAGCCCGAAACACGCATCGTCCGTCCGAACGCCACACAAACACACACACAGTACCGCGTAGGTATTAGACACGCGTTACAACTGACGGTACTCGATTCCGACATACGGAGACCGAGTTATCGCCTAGTTTGCGAAACTGAACCACACTTAGCCAAAAAGTCGAAAAAGAGCCCGAAACCCGTATCGTCCGTCAGAACGCCACGCAAACACACACACAGCACCACGTAGGTATTAGACACGCGTTACAACTGACGGTACTCGATTCCGACATACGGAGACCGAGTTATCGCCTAGTTTGCGAAACTGAACCACACTTAGCCAAAAAGCCCAAAAAGAGCCCGAAACCCGTATCGTCCGTCCGAACGCCACGCAAACACACACACAGCACCGCGTAGGTAATAGACACGCGTTACAACTGACGGTACTCGATTCCGGCATACGGAGACCGAGTTATCGCCTAGTTTGCGAAACTGAACCACACTTAGCCAAAAAGCCGAAAAAAAGCCCGAAACACGCATCGTCCACCCGAACGCCACGCAAACACACACACAGCACCGCGTAGGTATTCGGCACGCGTTACAACTGACGGTACTCGATTCCGACATACGGAGACCGAGTTATCGCCTAGTTATCGACATACTGACACGCGTTACAACTGACACAAACTAAAATAATATAAATATGATCTATTTTGGGGACTCCGTTATTAATATTTTAATTTTGTAGGGTCTTGTTGATGAGACTCGTGGAGGTGGAGATGGCGGCACAGGTGATGCTCGTGGAGGAGATGGTGATGATTTCCGAGCTGATGCGGATGAGACTATGGAGGATGGGACTGACGATGGGACAGAGATTCCTGATCTTGGGCAGTAGTTGTTTATATTTATATTTTGACTTTCATGTATGTATTTAGCTTTTGAGTTGTATAGATTTGAGTTTGGTATCTAATTATGTTAATTGTTGATAGTAAAAGATATGATTGTTATTGATATGCGTATATTGTCATTATTTATTTTTATTAGTTTATAACAGGTACAACAGGTACAATGTATATGTAAATGAACAGGGGAATTTTGCAATTTTATTATTATTTTTTTAAAGTGGGTCATTGGCGACGGGACCATTGGTGACGGCCATGCCGTCGGCAATGACTCATTGGCGACGGCGTGCCGTCGCCAATGACATCCGTCGCCAATGACACACTTGCCGACGGCGAGCGAAGGGAGACCGGGGCGGCGACCCATACGGCGACGGGAAGGGCGACGGACAATGCCGTTGCCAATGACCTCATTGCCGACGGCAATAGGATCATTGGCGACGGTATATGCCGTCGGCAATGACCTACTTTTTTGTAGTGTCAGTGGCTTTGGGAAAATGTCGTCTGGCTAATGCTATGTAGGAATGTGAGCTGTTTTGATCACTCCTTTTTGAGTCTTTTCTCGTATAAGATGACAATCAATTTCTGTGTTTTGTTCGTTCATGAACGACTGGATTTGAAGCAGTATGGAGTGCTGCTTGATTGTCACAAAATTGATTGGCAAGGTGTGAATGCTTGATGCCCAAATCTTGTAGAATGTAGTTCAACCAGCACTACTGTGAGACCCCGATTTTATGAATAAATATTCAATTTTCTCGAATTAATTTTTTTAAATATTATGGTGTGGATTTGATATAATGTTATAGTTGTGGGTAGTATTTATAAATTTTGCAAAGTATGCAAGTTGCCATATTATATTCGTTTGGTCGGGGAATATTCTTTTTGTCGGGAATATCTGTACGATGGCACAATCATTATTGGTAGACCCCACAATGGAAGTATTGTCGTAGTTAGAAAAAGACAAAAATATTTTATGAAAATAACGGCGGAGGTTTTACCGTTAAAACTGTTGAACTACCCGGTAGTAAAAGTACAGTAATACGCGTGGTTGCATAGTAGCACACGGTATTGATTATTGATGCTTACATAAGAAGTCACTCAGTTATACTCAATTATTATTATAGTAATTATTGCATCATATCTCTCATATTATTGATTCGATTATTGTCACAGTATCATCTGCATTATATGATATTTTATTAAATCAATAATTGAGACGACAAAATTATTAATATTATTAAATTGTAATATTTACAATGTCTAGAAGTTCTTCCAATGAGAGGTTTGGTCACCTAATTGCGCGCCAATAGGGAGAAATCCTTATTGGAAAGCCCCATCTTTCGTGGGAACGACCTGGTTGTTAAATATTGTGAGTTATGATATTAATGATGAATGTTATTGAAATTCAAGTTGTGTTCGGAGATGAATTTGGAGACGCGGACGTAATATTTGAGTCCGGAACGATGAAATTAGTAAAAATAGATTATAAACACAAATTTTCCGGTTTTTACTATTTGGTCAAAAAGTCAACAGTTGACTTTTTCGGAAAAAGTCAAACTTCAAAATTTCAAAATTTATATTTATAATAAAAATAGTTTCATTGTGTTGGAATTATTTGTGTTGGTAAAAATCGACATTTATTTCAATAAAAATTGATGTCTGGAGGTTATATTGATCAATCGGGTATTTAACCGGATAAATAAGCAATTGATTGCTATTATGTCACATGATTATAACTATTTATTCACATGTGTGTACTATTGAGTCACATTCATGTACTATTAGGGGAGTTGGTGCAAGATTGATAATACTTGCATGACTAAGTTAAAAATGGAGGTATAGATGGAGGTACTATACTGTAATTCGTATTTTCACATGTCTAGAACTATTTTTTCACATGATTTACTATTAGGGGAGTTGGTGCAAGTTTGATAATACTTGGATGACTGAATTAAAAATGAAAGAAAAGTTGGAGGTATTGTACTGTAATTTTCTGATTCCCAAAGCGTGCAATTATCGAAACTATATTTTTCTATAAATAGAAGTTCATTCTTCCTTCATTTCTCACCAATTCACCAAAGCTATAGAGTAATTATTATAGAGAGAAATTATAGAGAGAAGCTATAGAGAGAAAATCTATAGAAGAAAAAAAGTATTCTGCTAGTTCCCTACTCTTATATTCAGTTTCTTCTAAAGGTAAGGGATATTATTTGTTGTACCCGTAAGGGGTATTATTTCTTTTGTAATCATGAAGAGAACTTCTCTTATTCCATTTATTATTATTCTGTTGGAATAACCTGTATACGCGGTATACCCTATACTTGGTGAAATCCTTTTATATTCCGTCTTTATTATTCTATCGGAATATCCGTAAGGGGTATTATTTCTTCTTTAATATTCTGTTGGAATATCATGTCGGTGTGAATTTCACCTGACCTGGTTCCATTACTTATTATTCCGCATTTATTATTCTGTTGGAATATCCTATCGGTGTGAATTTCCCCTGACCTGGTTCCGTTATATATTATTCTGTTGGGAATAACCTGTCTGTGCGGTCTCTATCGTATGCATGGTGAATCCTTCTGTTATTCCATTCTTTATTATTCTGTTGGAATAACCTGTCTATGTGGATTGCCACATGCATGGTGAATGATCCTTTGTATTCATTTCTTATTAAATCGTGAAAAATATCTATTTACGTTGATTATGATAAGAGTCATAATAAAAGCATTAGATTGATGAAAATCATGGGTATATGAAGTATTAGTAAGTGTTATGATGAGTTATGTTGGTTATTATATGAAAACATGAAAGTTTCTAGAAATCACAAAGGGTTGAAAAATCAGATTTTGGTAAAAACGTAACATGAAATTCAATTGACCATATCTCCTATTATATTTTGAATTTTTGAGTGTGGTCAAGTCCTAGAGTTAGATCTATGAGTTACCTAACTTATCCAAGTGGAATCACTGAAAAAGATGTTGTAGATTTTTGTGTTGACTGATTTTAGTAAAGGATGTAAAAGCTGGAAATTGCCAAAAAGTTATTGTCCAAAATTTGAAGGGGCTGTTTCGGCCACTTAATTTATGAGAAAAATTCAATCCTTTTAAGACATAAAAGTATATGGTATGAAGAACCTCTTGTCCAAAAATGAGCTCATTCCGACTTAAAATGAGCAAGTTATGACCATTTCAATATTTAGTTTTTTTCGACAAAAAATGCAATAATCGGAGTTCTATAACTCCGATGACCATGAAATTTAAACTGAAAGCTCACATTAACATGTGTAAGATCCTGCCAAGATTTGGGAATTTTTGGAGTTAAACTTGAGGTAGCAAATTTCTTAAAGAATTAATTAGAAATTGAATTTTGAAAAATAGTAAATTAATTTTAAAAATTCTGAGAAAAATATATGTTTAATATGGGACTATATCTTGCTAAATCCTAGAAAAAAATATTTTTAGAACTGATTTGTTATTTTTCATGAAAATAGTTTAGTTACGAACATATGAGTTAAATATGTTATGTGAAGTAACAAAGTTAGAAAATAGGATTTTGTGGCTTGAAAATCCTATATAAGGTATATGCATATTTTTGATAATAGATTTGATCATTGGCGATGAAATCTTATGAGTATGACATTCTTTGAATGATTAAATGCATTATTGGATAAAGTGTAAACTAATTGAAATAAATTGCTTATAAGTTTAAGAGGTGATTAAAATATTGTTATAATATTAACAATATTAGCTTATGAGTTATTTAAGTGATGGATAATAATTGGATAAAATTAAAGTCTTTAATATTTATCCTTATTTTAGTTTGATTAATGCTTGTATCATTGTCATCATCATCATACTTATATAGTGATGAAAGTTATCTTTGGCTTACGTGCGAAGATGAACTGTTGTTTATTGGTTTTATTGTTGTATATCTTTGGCTTACGTGCAGAGATGGACTTGGTATGATTATGATCAGGGATTATTCGGTATAGTCATGACCATTGATGATTTCATGAATATCCTTGGCCCGTAGTGCAAGGATGATTCGATGATGTGGTTTATTTATTAAGCTAAGTCTTAGCGATAAAAACTGATGAAAACATTTTAAACCATATAAGATAGTAGATTTTATTCTCTACTTGATTTTTCTAATGGATTGCTTGTTCCGCTGCAGTTAAACTTGATGTCTATTGTATTTTATCAGTTTAACATTATTGAAGACTAATGATAATTTATTCTGCATTATCTTAGTCATAATATTTCTTACTGGGCTAGTTGAGCTCACCCTTTCCTTCACTGTTCTCTTTAGGAAATAAGAATATAGCTGGGACGAGTCGGGAAACGGAGCGACAGTCCAGATGATAGTATTAGCAGTCCTCACTATTCTGTTAAATAGTGTAACAATAAATAGGACTGTGCAAAAAATGGATATAACCGAAAAACCGAACGCAACCGAAATATTCTGACAATTCGGTTATTTTTACTATTTCGGTTATATCCGAATTTTTGTACGGTTTTCGGTTAGTTTGTACGGGTATTACTTTTGGGTTATTCGGTTTAACCGAATAACCGAATAACACTCCTCACTTTTTTTAAATGATTTTCGTGCTGTGTATATACATAGAGAGAATAAAACAGAAGCAGACTCAGACAGTCAGACCAAAACTCTCTCTCTCTATTTTCCTACCGGCTACCACCAAATTTCTCTCTCTCTGTTCCTTTTCTTCTTCTTCACTGTCCAAAACTCTCTCTCTGTTCCATTCATCGTCGTCATTTCGCAGGACGACCTTAAGGACCCACCGCTGGTCGATTCCCTCTCCCCCGATTCTGAGTTTTCGATGCCTTCAACTCCGATTGGGATGAGTTCGGCGACTCCGAGTTGAAATCCGATGATGAGCTCGATGGATCTGGCGCCCGATCTGATTTGAGTTTTGTTTATGAGTTTGATTCTGATTTTTTCTGAGTTGTTCTGATTGGATGAGTTTAATACTGATTTGGGTTTTGTTTATCTGTTGATTTTGTGAAATGGGTTATTATAAAGTATGCATATTGATTATAAAGTCATCTAGCGCCTGATATGATTTGGGTTTTGTTTATCTGTTGATTTTGTGAAATGGGTTTATGAGTTTGATTCTGATTTGTTTCTGAGTTATTTTGATTGGATGAGTTTGATACTGATTTGGGTTTTGTTTATACTCCTATCTTTGTTTGATATTCCAAAGTCTTTGATTTTCTTGTTTGAAGTTTGTTGTGATTTTGTGAAATGGGTTATTCTACTGACTACTCTCGTCTTTGCTGTGATTTGAAATGTGCTATTCTAAAGTTTTTTAATTCGGTTAATAACCGAATAACCGAATAACATATTCAGTTATTCAGTTATTCGGTTAGTACAAAATTCGGTTACTTGTTCGGATAGCTAAAATAGGATATTTTCGGGTTTCGGTTATAACCGAAATGATGGTTCGGTTCGGTTATTAACCAAATGCTCAGTCCTAACAATAAATGTATTGAAGACTCCATTGGGTATAGATATTGTCTAGATGATAATATTTATATTAAAACTCACAGCATATGTTTTGTCGTAGTTTACACGACAGCTGTATAATTATATTTTTTATTTGTATTTTGTACCATGTATTTGGAGACTCAAGATGGGTGATGAATACCCAATTTTGGGGGTGTCACAACTACTACAAAACAGTAAATAGATAACGCGTAAAAAATGTTGTAGAAGGTCGATAGAAACGTCGTGGTTAAGGGTGTCATATATTTGACACATTTATACAACGTTTTTAAAACATTGTGGTTTGGCACATTACACAACGGTTTTTTTTTCTCTTAAAAACGTTGTATATTTGTTTTTTAGAAATCATTGGATGCTTGAAAACGTTGTAGATGGTATGATTCCACAACGTTTTCTGGCTTAAAATGTTGTAAATTGATACATCAGACAACGTTTAGACACATTTATACAACGTTTAGAAGGTCTCTTCTATTTAAAGTCAAAATGTATCAAACATTCAAAATATACCAATTACAAATAATATTACTATCCATACATCTCAAATTCAAAATATACCATTTACAAATAATATTAATACCATACAATACGTTTACATCCCAAAAATACCAAACTATCCATACATCTCAACGTTATGGTTCAACGTTACGGAGTTATCTCGGTTTGCATCCCATTTGTTCGATAATGAGGATCGAATGACACGAATGTTTCTAAGAGGTTTGAAACCCTATATACGTCAATACCTCATTTTCATATTTATATTGTGTTGAAAGTCATCTTTGGCTTACGTGCATAGATGGACTTGGTATGATTATGACCAGGGATTATTCGGTATAATCATGACCGTAATGTTATAAATAATGTGGTAAAAGTCATCTTTGGCTGTAGTGCATAGATGGACTTGGTATGATTATGACCAGGGATTATTCGGTATAATCATGACAATAATAGAAAACACGAATATCCTTGGCTCGTAGTGCATGGATAATTCGTGGTCGTGATACTATTAAGCTGAGTCTCAGCATTATTAGTTTTACAGTTGTGTATCTTTGGCCTGTAGTGCAAAGATGAACTGTTGATTATTGGTTTTACAGTTGTATATCTTTGGCCTGTAGTGCAAAGATGAACTGTTGATTATTGGTTATATAGTTGTATATCTTTAGCCATAGTGCAAAGATGAATTTATTAGTATGATTATGAGCAGGAATTGTGATTTGGTATAACCATGATTTTTGATGTTTCAGGCGAAGATAGGTGATGCAAATTATCTTCTTCTTGGGTGCGAAAAGGAATTCAGAAACACAATTATGATTATGAGTTATTCATATGATTGTGGACAGGAATTGTTGATTGATGTTATAGGGATATGGTCACTGGCGGAGATATTAGTCTAGAACTAGTAGGGGAGAGACGAGTAATATACTTCGCTAGGGTGTGACTTACCTAAGCCAAAATTTTTACTTGATAAATTGACAATTTGTGATATGACAATTAACCTTTGTTTTGAAGGTATATTTTAGAATGATATCTGAAATACAGGAGATGAACATTGGAAAAATTATGATACATTGGATATAACCGGGAAGGTACAATCCGAAAAGAAAGCAAGGTATTCTCATCTCTTCGAAATATCAGGTACATACGCAAATTTCGAGGAGGAAATTCCATAAGGAGGGAAGATCGTGAGACCCCGAATTTTATGAATAAATATTCATTTTCTCGAATTATTTTTTTAAAATATTATGGTGTGGATTTTTTATAGTTGTGGATAGTATTTATAAATTTTAAAATGTATGCAAGTTGTCATATTATATTCGTTTGGTCGGGGAATATTCTTTTTATCAGGGATATCTGTACGACGACACAATCATTGGTAGACCCCACAATGGAAGTATTGTCGTAGTTAGAAAATGACAAAAATATTTTATGAAAATAACGGCGGAGGTTTTACCTTTAAAACTATTGAACTACCCGGTAGTAAAAGTACAGTAATACGCGTGGTTGCATAGTAGCACACGGTATTGATTATTGATACTTACGTAAGAAGTCATTCAGTTATACTCAATTATTGCTATAGTAATTGTTACATCATATCTCTCATATTATTGATTCGATTATTCTCACAGTATCATCTGCATTATATGATATTTTATTAAATCAATAATTGAGACGACAAAGTTATTAATATTATTAAATTGCAATATTTACAATGTCTAGAAGTTCTGCCAAGGAGAGGTTTGGTCACCTAATTGCGCGCCAATAGGGAGAAATCCTTATTGGAAAGCCCCCTCTTTCCTGAGAACGACCTGGTTGTTAAATATTGTGAGTTATGATATTAATGATGAATGTTATTAAAATTGAAGTTGTGTTCAGAGATGAATTTGGAGACGCGGACATGATATTTGAGTCTATTGGAATATCATGTATGTGTGAATTTCACCTGACCTGGTTCCATTACTTATTATTTCGCATTTATTATTCTGTTGGAATATCCTATCGGTGTGAATTTCCCCTGACCTGGTTCCGTTATATATTATTCTGTTGGGAATAACATGTCTGTGCGGTCTCTATCGTATGCATGGTGAATCCTTCTGTTATTCCATTCTTTATTATTCTGTTGGAATAACATGTCTATGTGGATTGCCACATGCATGGTGAATGATCCTTTGTATTCATTTCTTATTAAATCGTGAAAAATATCTGTTTACGTTGATTATGATAAGAGTCATAATAAAAGCATTAGATTGATGAAAATCATGGGTATATGAAGTATTAGTAAGTGTTATGATGAGTTATGTTGGTTATTATATGAAAACATGAAAGTTTCTTAGAAATCACAAAGGGTTGAAAAATCAGATTTTGGTAAAAACGTAACATGAAATTCAATTGACCATATCTCCTATTATATTTTGAATTTTTGAGTGTGGTCAAGTCCTAGAGTTAGATCTATGAGTTACCTAACTTATCCAAGTGGAATCACTGAAAAAGATGTTGTAGATTTTTGTGTTGATTGATTTTAGTAAAGGATGTAAAAGCTGGAAATTGCCAAAAAGTTATTGTCCAAAATTTGAAGGGGCTGTTTCGGCCACTTAATTTATGAGAAAAATTCAGGCCTTTTAAGACATAAAAGTATATGGTATGAAGAACCTCTTGTCCAAAAATGAGCTCATTCCGACTTAAAATGAGCAAGTTATGACCATTTCAATATTTAGTTTTTTTCGACAAAAAATGCAATAATCGGAGTTCTATAACTCCGATGACCATGAAATTTAAACTGAAAGCTCACATTAACATGTGTAAGATCCTGCCAAGATTTGGGAATTTTTGGAGTTAAAATTGAGGTAGCAAATTTCTTAAAGAATTAATTAGAAATTGAATTTTGAAAAATAGTAAATAAATTTTAAAAATTCTGAGAAAAATATATGTTTAATATGGGACTATATCCTGCTAAATCCTAGAAAAAAATATTTTTAGAACTGATTTGTTATTTTTCATGAAAATAGTTTAGTTACGAACATATGAGTTAAATATGTTATGTGAAGTAACAAAGTTAGAAAATAGGATTTTGTGGCTTGAAAATCCTATATAAGGTATATGCATATTTTTGATAATAGATTTGATCATTGGCGATGAAATCTTATGAGTATGACATTCTTTGAATGATTAAATGCATTATTGGATAAAGTGTAAACAATTGAAATAAATTGCTTATAAGTTTAAGAGGTGATTAAAATATTGTTATAATATTAACAATATTAGCTTATGAGTTATTTAAGTGATGGATAATAATTGGATAAAATTAAAGTCTTTAATATTTATCCTTATTTTAGTTTGATTAATGCTTGTATCATTGTCATCATCATCATACTTATATAGTGATGAAAGTTATCTTTGGCTTACGTGCGAAGATGAACTGTTGTTTATTGGTTTTATTGTTGTATATCTTTGGCTTACGTGAAGAGATGGACTTGGTATGTTTATGATCAGGGATTATTCGGTATAGTCATGACCATTGATGATTTCATGAATATCCTTGGCCCGTAGTGCAAGGATGATTCGATGATGTGGTTTATTTATTAAGCTAAGTCTTAGCGATAAAAACTGATGAAAACATTTTAAACCATATAAGATAGTAGATTTTATTCTCTACTTGATTTTTCTAATGGATTGCTTGTTCCGCTGCAGTTAAACTTGATTTCTATTGTATTTTATCAGTTTAACATTATTGAAGACTAATGATAATTTATTCTGCATTATCTTAGTCATAATATTTCTTACTGGGCTAGTTGAGCTCACCCTTTCCTTCACTGTTCTCTTTAGGAAATAAGAATATAGCTGGGACGAGTCGGGAAACGGAGCGACAGTCCAGATGATAGTATTAGCAGTTCTCACTATTCTGTTAAATAGTGTAACAATAAATAGGACTGTGCAAAAAATGGATATAACCGAAAAACCGAACGCAACCGAAATATTCAGACAATTCGGTTATTTTTACTATTTCGGTTATATCCGAATTTTTGTACGGTTTTCGGTTAGTTTGTACGGGTATTACTTTTGGGTTATTCAGTTTAACCGAATAACCGAATAACACTCCTCACTTTTTTTAAATGATTTTCGTGCTGTGTATATACATAAAGAGAATAAAACAGAAGCAGACTCAGACAGTCAGACCAAAACTCTCTCTCTCTATTTTCCTACCGGCTACCACCAAATTTCTCTCTCTCTGTTCCTTTTCTTCTTCTTCACTGTCCAAAACTCTCTCTCTGTTCCATTCATCGTCGTCATTTCGCAGGACGACCTTAAGGACCCACCGCCGGTCGATTCCCTCTCCCCCGATTCTGAGTTTTCGATGCCTTCAACTCCGATTGGGATGAGTTCGGCGACTCCGAGTTGAAATCCGATGATGAGCTCGATGGATCTGGCGCCCGATCTGATTTGAGTTTTGTTTATGAGTTTGATTCTGATTTTTTCTGAGTTGTTCTGATTGGATGAGTTTGATACTGATTTGGGTTTTGTTTATCTGTTGATTTTGTGAAATGGGTTATTATAAAGTATGCATATTGATTATAAAGTCATCTAGCGCCTGATATGATTTGGGTTTTGTTTATCTGTTGATTTTGTGAAATGGGTTTATGAGTTTGATTCTGATTTGTTTCTGAGTTATTTTGATTGGATGAGTTTGATACTGATTTAGGTTTTGTTTATACTCCTATCTTTGTTTGATATTCCAAAGTCTTTGATTTTCTTGTTTGAAGTTTGTTGTGATTTTGTGAAATGGGTTATTCTACTGACTACTCTCGTCTTTGCTGTGATTTGAAATGTGCTATTCTAAAGTTTTTTAATTCGGTTAATAACCGAATAACCGAATAACATATTCAGTTATTCAGTTATTCGGTTAGTACAAAATTCGGTTACTTGTTCGGATAGCTAAAATAGGATATTTTCGGGTTTCGGTTATAACCGAAATGATGGTTCGGTTCGGTTATTAACCAAATGCTCAGTCCTAACAATAAATGTATTGAAGACTCCATTGGGTATAGATATTGTCTAGATGATAATATTTATATTAAAACTCACAGCATATGTTTTGTCGTAGTTTACACGACAGCTGTATAATTACATTTTTTATTTGTATTTTGTACCATGTATTTGGAGACTCAAGATGGGTGATGAATACCCAATTTTGGGGGTGTCACAACTACTACAAAACAGTAAATAGATAACGCGTAAAAAATGTTGTAGAAGGTCGATAGAAACGTCGTGGTTAAGGGTGTCATATATTTGACACATTTATACAACGTTTTTAAAACATTGTGGTTTGGCACATTACACAACGGTTTTTTTTTCTCTTAAAAACGTTGTATATTTGTTTTTTAGAAATCATTGGATGCTTGAAAACGTTGTAGATGGTATGATTCCACAACGTTTTCTGGCTTAAAATGTTGTAAATTGATACATCAGACAACGTTTAGACACATTTATACAACGTTTAGAAGGTCTCTTCTATTTAAAGTCAAAATGTATCAAACATTCAAAATATACCAATTACAAATAATATTACTATCCATACATCTCAAATTCAAAATATACCATTTACAAATAATATTAATACCATACAATACGTTTACATCCCAAAAATACCAAACTATCCATACATCTCAACGTTATGGTTCAACGTTACGGAGTTATCTCGGTTTGCATCCCATTTGTTCGATAATGAGGATCGAATGACACGAATGTTTCTAAGAGGTTTGAAACCCTATATACGTCAATACCTCATTTTCATATTTATATTGTGTTGAAAGTCATCTTTGGCTTACGTGCATAGATGGACTTGGTATGATTATGACCAGGGATTATTCGGTATAATCATGACCGTAATGTTATAAATGATGTGGTAAAAGTCATCTTTGGCTGTAGTGCATAGATGGACTTGGTATGATTATGACCAGGGATTATTCGGTATAATCATGACAATAATAGAAAACACGAATATCCTTGGCTCGTAGTGCATGGATAATTCGTGGTCGTGATACTATTAAGCTGAGTCTCAGCATTATTAGTTTTACAGTTGAATATCTTTGGCCTGTAGTGCAAAGATGAACTGTTGATTATTGGTTTTACAGTTGTATATCTTTGGCCTGTAGTGCAAAGATGAACTGTTGATTATTGGTTATATAGTTGTATATCTTTAGCCATAGTGCAAAGATGAATTTATTAGTATGATTATGAGCAGGAATTGTGATTTGGTATAACCATGATTTTTGATGTTTCAGGCGAAGATAGGTGATGCAAATTATCTTCTTCTTGGGTGCGAAAAGGAATTCAGAAACACAATTATGATTATGAGTTATTCATATGATTGTGGACAGGAATTGTTGATTGATGTTATAGGGATATGGTCACTGGCGGAGATATTAGTCTAGAACTAGTAGGGGAGAGACGAGTAATATACTTCGCTAGGGTATGACTTACCTAAGCCAAAATTTTTACTTGATAAATTGACAATTTGTGATATGACAATTAACCTTTGTTTTGAAGGTATATTTTAGAATGATATCTGAAATACAGGAGATGAACATTGGAAAAATTATGATACAGTGGATATAACCGGGAAGGTACAATCCGAAAAGAAAGTAAGGTATTCTCATCTCTTCGAAATATCAGGTACATACGCAAATTTCGAGGAGGAAATTCCATAAGGAGGGAAGATCGTGAGACCCCGAATTTTATGAATAAATATTCATTTTCTCGAATTATTTTTTTAAAATATTATGGTGTGGATTTGTTATAGTTGTGGATAGTATTTATAAATTTTAAAAAGTATGCAAGTTGTCATATTATATTCGTTTGGTCGGGGAATATTCTTTTTATCAGGGATATCTGTACGACGACACAATCATTGGTAGACCCCACAACGGAAGTATTGTCGTAGTTAGAAAATGACAAAAATATTTTATGAAAATAACGGCGGAGGTTTTACCTTTAAAACTATTGAACTACCCGGTAGTAAAAGTACAGTAATACGCGTGGTTGCATAGTAGCACACGGTATTGATTATTGATACTTACGTAAGAAGTCATTCAGTTATACTCAATTATTGCTATAGTAATTGTTACATCATATCTCTCATATTATTGATTCGATTATTCTCACAGTATCATCTGCATTATATGATATTTTATTAAATCAATAATTGAGACGACAAAGTTATTAATATTATTAAATTGCAATATTTACAATGTCTAGAAGTTCTGCCAAGGAGAGGTTTGGTCACCTAATTGCGCGCCAATAGGGAGAAATCCTTATTGGAAAGCCCCCTCTTTCCTGAGAACGATCTGGTTGTTAAATATTGTGAGTTATGATATTAATGATGAATGTTATTGAAATTGAAGTTGTGTTCAGAGATGAATTTGGAGACGCGGACATGATATTTGAGTCTGGAACGATGAAATTAGTAAAAATAGACTATAAACACAAAATTTTCCGGTTTTTACTATTTGGTTAAAAAGTCAACAGTTGACTTTTTTGGGAAAATCAAACTTCAAAATTTCAAAATTTTTATTTTTGATAAAAATAGTTTCATTGTGTTAAAATTATTTGTGTTAGTAAAAATTGACATTTATTTCAATAAAAATTGATGTCTGGAGGTTATATTGACCAATCGAGTATTTAACCGGATAAATGAGCAATTGATTACTATTATGTCACATGATTATAACTACTTATTTACATGTGTGTACTATTGAGTCACATTCATGTACTATTAGGGGAGTTAGTGCAAGATTGATAATACTTGAATGACTAAGTTAAAAATGGAGGTATAGATGGAGGTACTATACTGTAATTCGTATTTTCACATGTCTAGAACTATTTGTTCAAATGATTTACTATTAAATCACATGATTTACTATTAGGGGAGTTGGTGCAAGTTTGATAATACTTGGATGACTGAATTAAAAAAGAAAGAAAAAGTTGGAGGTATTGTACTGTAATTTTTTGAACCCCAAAATGTGCAATTATCGAAATTATATTTTTCTATAAATAGAAGCTCATTCTTCCTTCATTTCTCACGAATTCACCAAAGCTATAGAAGCAATTATTATAGAGAGAAATTATAGAGAGAAGCTATAGAGAGAAAATCTATAGAAGAAGAAAAGTATTATGCTACTTCCCTACTCTTATATCCAGTTTCTTCTAAAGGTAAGGTATATTATTTGTTGTACCCGTAAGGGGTATTATTTCTTTTGTAATCATGAAGAGAACTTATGTTATTCTATTTATTATTATTCTGTTGGAATAACCTGTTTACGCGGTATACCCTGTACTTGGTGAAATCCTTTTATATTCCGTCTTTATTATTTTGTCGGAATATCCTGTCTGTGCTATACGCTGGACCTGGTTCCATTATTTATATTCCATCTTTATTATTCTGTCAGAATATCCTGTCTGTGCTATACGCCGGACCTGGTTCCATTATTTATTATTCCGTCTTTAATATTGTGTTGGAATATCCTATCAGTGTGAATTTCACCTGACCTGGTTCCATTACTTATTATTCCGCATTTATTATTCTGTTGAAATATCCTGTCGGTGTGAATTTCACCTGACCTGGTTCCGTTATTTATTATTCTGTTGGGAATAACCTGTCTGTGCGGTCTCTATCGCATGCATGGTGAATCATTCTGTTATTCTATTCTTTATTATTCTGTTGGAATAACCTGTCTATGTGGATTGCCACATGCATGCATGGTGAATGATCCTTTGTATTCATTCCTTATTAAATCGTGAAAAATATCTGTTTACGTTGATTATGATGAGAGTCATAATAAAAGCATTGGATTGATGAAAATCATGGGTATATGAAGTATTAGTAAGTGTTATGATGAGTTATGTTGGTTATTATATGAAAACATGAAAGTTTCTTAGAAAATCACAAAGGGTTGAAAAATTAGATTTTGGTAAAAACGTAACATGAAATTCAATTGATCATATCTCCTATTATATTTTGAATTTTTGAGTGTGGTCAAGTCCTAGAGTTAGATCTATGAGTTACCTAACTTATCCAAGTGGAATCACTGGAAAAGATGTTGTAAATTTTTGTGTGAACTGATTTTAGTAAAGGATGTAAAAGCTAGAAATTGCCAAAAAGTTGTTGTCCAAAATTTGAAGGGGCTGTTTCGGCCACTTAATTTATGAGAAAAATTCAGGCCTTTTGAGACATGAAAGTATATGGTATGAAGAATCTCCTGTCCAAAAATGAGCTCATTCCGACTTAAAATGAGCAAGTTATGACCATTTCAATATTTAGGTTTTTCCGACAAAAAACGCTATAATCGGAGTTCTATAACTCCGATGACCATGAAATTTAAACTGGAAGCTCACATTAACATGTGTAAGATTCTGCCAAGATTTGAGAATTTTTGGAGTTAAACTTGAGGTAGCAAATTTCTTAAGAAATTAATTAGAAATTGAATTTTGAAAAATAGTAAATGAATTTTAAAAATTCCGAGAAAAATATATGTTCAATATGGGACTATATCCTGCTAAATCTCAGAAAAGAAATATTTTTGGAACTGATTTGGTATTTTTCATAAAAATGGTTTAGTTACGAACATATGAGTTAAATATGTTATGTGATGTAACAAAGTTAGAAAATAGGATTTTGTGGCTTGGAAATCCTATATAAGGTATATGCATATTTTTGATAAGAGATTTGATCATTGGCGATGAAATCTTATGAGTATGACATTCTTTGAATGATTAAATGCATTATTGGGTAAAGTGTAAACAATTAAAATAAATTGCTTATAAGTTTAAGAGGTGATTAAAATATTGTTATGGTGGTGATTAACAATCCACACCATAACACTTACTAATACTTCATATACCCATGATTTTTATCAATCCAATACTTTTATTATGACTCTCATCATAATCAACGTAAACAGATATTTTTCACGATTTAATAAGGAATGAATACAAAGGATCATTCACCATGCATGCATGTGGCAATCCACATAGACAGGTTATTCCAACAGAATAATAAAGAATGGAATAACAGAAGTTCTCTTCATGAATACAAAAGAATAACACCCCTTACCGTAAAAGAAATTGGATATAGAATTAGTGAAGTACCAGAAAACTCTTCTTCTTTCTCTCTATAGATTTTCTCTCTATAGCTTCTCTATATAATTTCTCTCTCTAGAGTTTCAATGAATTCGTAAGAAATAATGAAGGAATGAGCTTCTATTTATAGAAGAATGGACTGCATAGTAACTAATTCCTGAACGGTCCAGATTAATTTAATTTTAAATGGACGGTCCAGATTAAAACTTAAAGCAATGGTCCATACCGATTCATTATTAAAACTTTAAACCAGCGGTCCATACTGATTCACTATTAAAACTTTAAATCAGCGATCCATACTGGTTCACTATTAAAACTTTAAACCAACGATCCATATTGATTTACTAATATAAATTCAACCAAGGGGTTGAAAAATTAGCACATCTCCTCATGGAATAATATTGTACCCAAAAATAATTTGGACCGAAAAGAAATATATTATTCGGGTGAATAGTACCCCGTGAATAGTAACTCGTGAATAGTAACTTATGAATAGTAAGTCATGAATAGTAACTCATAAATAGTAACTCATGAATAGTAACTCGTGAATACTAACTCATGAATAGTAACTCGTGAATAGTAACTCGTGAATAGTAACTTATGAATAGTAACTCATGAATAGTAACTCGTGAATAGTATTCCGACACAAAAAGTGTCCCAAATACCCGATTGAACAATATAACCTCCAGACATCAATTATCATCAGAATAGATGTCGATTTCTACTAACAAAAATAATCTCAACACAATGAAACTATCAATTTTCATCTTTAATCAACATAAGCTTATTCATCATTAATATTATAACTCACAATATTTAACAACCAGGTTGTTCCCGGGAAAGAGGGGGCTTTCCAATAAGAATTTCTCCCTATTGGTGCGCAATTAGGTGACCAAACCTCTCCTTGACAGAACTTCTAGACATTGTAAATATTGCACTTTAATAATATGAATAACTTTGTCGTCTCAATTATTGATTTAATAATATAACAAATAATGCAGATGATACTGTGACAATAATTAAATCAATAATATGAGAGATATGATGCAGCAATAATTGAGTATAACTGAGTGACTTCTCACGTAAGCATCAATAATCAATACCGTGTGCTACTATACAACCACGCTTATTACTGTACTTTTACTACCGGGTAGTTCAACAGTTTTAACAGTAACACTTCCGCCGTTATTTTTTATAAAATATTTTTGTCGTTTTCTCAATCCGACAATAATTTCATTACGGGGTCCACTAATGATTGTGCCATCTTACGAATATTCCCTGACACAAAGAATATTCTCCGACAAATCAAATATAATATAACAACTTGCATACTTTGCAAAATTTTTAAATACTACCCTTAACTATAACATTATCTCAAATCCACACCATAATATTTAAAAAAATATTTTGAGAAATTTAAATCTTTATTCGTAAAATATGGGGTCTCACAATAGTCAACATTATTATGCTTCAGCAAACTCAAAGAATAAGTAGTAATCTCTTTGGCTAAATGGTCAGCATACATATGCACACACACAGAAAGGTTTAAAAGACCTTCCAGCGCATTTAATAGTATGTACTCTTGTATTTTCTATTGAATGGTTTATCATCCTCGATATTACTTGCCAATTATAATATTTGGATATAAAAAAGTAAAAGGAAATGCTAAATACCTGTATTCCAACATAAAGCACAAGGGAGTTGATCAGAGGTACATTATAACGAGTCCCAGCTCTAGCAGCATCATTTGGTGGAAGCAACAGTTTATGCTTTAGTTCAGAAAGAAATGAAGACCCCTTTTGCCTCATCTACAAAAAAACAATTACCAAAATATAGACTAATCTCTGCCAGCAAATCGATCTAAACAATTACCAAATTATTTTTACATAAAGTCTTTATGATTGCAATTATTCTTTGTAATACATTTTTCCAACGATCTTTCTCTTTGTTAATTTGTTCTTGGACACTTTTATATATGAATTGTTTTATTTTTCAATAATCTTATTTGTAAATCACTCCAAGTGTTCATATTAGTAATATTAGTAATCATATTGTTCTGGGAAATGGTTGGAAAGCATTATGGACTTCCAAAATCGATTGTTAGTGATAGAGACTCCATTTTTTTGTCTAAATTTTGGAAGGAGCATTTTAGGATTCAAGGCACAACTTTAAAAATGTCATTGGCTTATCATCCTTAGACTGATGAACAATCTGAGGTGGTTAACAAAGGCATTGAACAGTATTTAAGGTGTTTTGTTATTCTGAGGAACCAAATCAATGCATAGATTTCTGGGACTAGCTGAGTGGAATTACAATACATCTTTTCATTGCTCAACTGAGATGACTCCATTTCAAGTGGTCTATGTCCGGAAACCTCATTCCCTAGTCCAATATTTTCCAACTACTACTCATATAGAGGCTGTGGAAGTTTCCCAAAAAACCAGGGATGACAAACTGAAGGTACTTAAACAAACCTTGGAAGCTGCTCAACAGAAAATGAAAGCACAAGTTGATAAATATCGCACTGAATTTTCTTTTAATGTGGGAGATATGGTTCTCATCAAACTGCAGCCTTACAGACAAAGTAGTGTGGCACACAGAAGTTCACAGAAACTATGAAAGAAATATTTTGGACCTTTTTCCATAGTGGCCAGAATCGGTAAAGTTGCTTACAAAGTTCAACTTCCACAGAATTCCAACATTCACCCAGTATTTCACATCTCTCTACTAAAAAAAATTCATGGAGATCATGGTCACACCCGTGTACCAACTTCTTTATCGGACCACTCCTTCAATAATCATCCTTTGTTCCAACCGATTACTGTAATTGACAAGAAATAAAAATTGTTACATGGACAGTGGGTTACCCAACTTCTCATTCAGTGGGATTGTCTTCCTCTCGAAGAAGCAACTTGGCTAGATTTGGAAGAATTTCAAAAACTCTATCCCACCTTTCACCTTGAGGACAAGGTGAATTTTGGAGGAGATGGTATTGTTACAAACAAGGAACTTGGTAAGCACATTGTTGAGACAATATACAATGAGGTGGAAAGTGAGAGTCTTGCAACAACAAATTCACAGTTAAAAAAAGGCAACTTGGAATTAGAAACGTATGTCAGTAAAGTTCAAGTTATGGAACTTGAAGACTTACTTACTCTTAATGGGCTAAGAAGGTCCGATCAGAAGACCCATAAAGGAACTAAAATGGCTCCAAGGCTATGTCAGTGGCAGAAATGGAAGGGTGAGGACAAAAGGGTAGTATTGGTAGACCATTAAGTTATTTTGATCCAATGGATAATAATAGTCATGGCTAGTGTGACGACCCCAAAATAGGTCCATTCCATCCAACCCATTCTGAGTCGCCAAATACACATGGTACATAAATAACTACAACTTTTACCACCCATAAGTTGTGGGTTTGAATACAAACATTATCATCTAGACAATATCCACATGCAAATAAATCCCCATCATAATTATTGATACATAATTTTACAAAAAAATGGTGAGGACTACTAAACAACTCTCTCTAGAACCTTCATTTCATACCCCGACTAGTACTCGCTACATTCTCACCTCCTGAGAAGAAAAATGGAACAACAAGGAAAAGGGTGAGCTCAACTAGCCCAGTAAAGAATATTATGACTAAGATAATGTACAACAAATTATCCTTAGTCTTCAACAGGGAAAAATCTGATAGAATACAATAGACAACAAGTTTTAGATCAACAACTGTAGCGGAAACAATAATTCATTAGAAGAGTTAAGTAGAGAATGAAATCTACTATCATCTATGAATTTAAAAATCCATCATCGATATTGTATCCCTGTAACATCAATCAATATACATAACAAATCAAATATTCATCTTTGCACTACAGGCCAAAGATATTCATCTGTTGGTCATGTTCATCTAAACACCTGTTCATCTTTGCACTACGGCCAAAGATATTCATCAATTGTTCATGTTCATCTCAAAACCTGTACATCTTTGCACTACGAGCCAAATATATTCATAATAAAATCAACCATCTTTTGCACTACAGGCCAAAGATATTCAGTAGCACCATCATTTAGGACTGAGGATGATGAAAAATATTTTAAAGGAAACGAATCCAGTGAAACAAAATAACAAGTATTAAGGAATTTTTACTTTAAACAATCCGAGTTCAAAATACTTCATAAATAATCATACTGAAGTAAAATTCAAGAATGATCAAAACATGGATACAATCAAAGCTAGTATCCAGAATAGATATTTTGGACAAAAAGAAGAAATTTCATTTTTCAGTGAATAATGCTGTATTCGTAAATAGTGCCGTATACGTGAATAGTGTCGTATACGTGAATAGTAACTCCGACACCAAAAGATAGAAATTTCACAAAAACATCTTTACGCTTCGTGAATAGTACTCGTGAATAGTAACTCGTGAATAGTAACTCATGAATAGTAACTCTGACATGAAAAAGTTCCAAATTTGATAAAAATTTCCAACCAATATATCAACATAATGATATTGAAGAAATAATATCATTTTAGAAGAAAATAATATCCCTTACCTCGAAAGACAGTACTTCTAGTTGAAACACCGGATATAGGCTATGACTTGAATTTTCACCGTATAGCAATACTCAAAGTATACTCAAAATACTCACAAGAATACGCTCGATAATATAGAGAGAGAAAACTTCAGTTTCTGGTGTGATTTTCAATTCTAACCTAAGCACTTATTTATAGGAAATTGCTTAGAACACCAAAGCAGAAAATTTAATAAAATATTATATATTTTTTAAAAATTCTACGCCCACTCTTCAAATCTGATTTTCAGCCATTGAACACATGCTCCCTTCTAGAAAAAATAAAATAAAAACGTTTTTCTTTTATAAAATAATTTAAACTTCCAAAAATCAATTATTTCGGAGCTTCGGAACTTCAATAATTCATAATAAATAGCCCTTTTTGCCAGAAAATTCGAATCTCGCTAGTTTTTATTGGAAATTCAATTCTCTACAACTTTGCAGAAGAAAGTTTTTCCAAATTCCAAACAGAAATTGACCGAAATCCATAAACGGACGATTTTACAGACTATAATCAAATTTCAGTCAATAATTGTGTCCACCAACACACAAAATATGTGTTAAACATTTAATGCCACAAAAATACTCTTCCTCCTCATATACTCATATATCCCACATTCATTATAAAAATATCATCGTTAATATATTATTAAAATAATATATTTAAATGAATTATTTTATCAGAAAAAGATAAAATATTAATTTTCAACAATTGTCACACTAAAAATTTTCCCCATCTATATCCACATAAAATCAATATTTTCCTCATCATATGAATCAATAATTAATTATTCACAAATAATATTACAGAATCACAATACTGGCAACCAGGCCGTTCCTAGGAAAGAGGGGACTTTCCAATAAGAATTTCTTCTTACTGGCGCGCAATTAGGTGACCAAACCTCTCCTTAGACAGAACTTTCTAGACATTGCCAATAATGTTATCAAATAATATTATTCAGATAATATGAATTATTGCTTCGATAATGGAAAATACTGTATAATGACAATTATTGAAACAACAGTAATATAAAATATCAATGCAGCAATTATTGAATCAATAACATAAAATACTGAACAGTAATTACTGTAACCATTATTGAGTAGTGCCTTTTTACGTAAGAATCAATAATTGGTGCAATACCGTGTGCTACTATGCAACAACGCGCATTACTGTGTTTTAACCACCGAGTATTCCAACAGTATTAACGGTAACAACTACGCCGTTATTTATAAACAACTTATTTTTGTCGTTTTCTTCATCCAATCGCTTTCCATTATGGAATCACTGGAAAAGATGTTGTAGATTTTTGTGTTGACTGATTTTAGTAAAGGATGTAAAAGCTGGAAATTGCCAAAAAGTTATTGTCCAAAATTTGAAGGGGTTGTTTCGGCCACTTAATTTATGAGAAAAATTCAGGCCTTTTGAGACATAAAAGTATATGGTATGAAGAACCTCTTGTCCAAAAATGAGCTCATTCCGACTTAAAATGAGCAAGTTATGACCATTTCAATATTTAGGTTTTTCCGACAAAAAATGCAATAATCGGAGTTCTATAACTCCGATGACCATGAAATTTAAACTGAAAGCTCACATTAACATGTGTAAGATCCTGCCAAGATTTGGGAATTTTTGGAGTTAAACTTGAGGTAGCAAATTTCTTAAAGAATTAATTAGAAATTGAATTTTGAAAAATAGTAAATAAATTTTAAAAATTCTGAGAAAAATATATGTTCAATATGGGACTATATCCTGCTAAATCCTAGAAAAAAATATTTTTAGAACTGATTTGTTATTTTTCATGAAAATAGTTTAGTTACGAACATATGAGTTAAATATGTTATGTGAAGTAACAAAGTTAGAAAATAGGATTTTGTGGCTTGAAAATCCTATATAAGGTATATGCATATTTTTGATAATAGATTTGATCATTGGCGATGAAATCTTATGAGTATGACATTCTTTGAATGATTAAATGCATTATTGGATAAAGTGTAAACAATTGAAATAAATTGCTTATAAGTTTAAGAGGTGATTAAAATATTGTTATAATATTAACAATATTAGCTTATGAGTTATTTAAGTGATGGATAATAATTGGATAAAATTAAAGTCTTTAATATTTATCCTTATTTTAGTTTGATTAATGCTTGTATCATTGTCGTCATCATCATGCTTATATGGTGATGAAAGTTATCTTTGGCTTACGTGCGAAGATGAACTGTTGTTTATTGGTTTTATTGTTGTATATCTTTGGCTTACGTGCAAAGATGGACTTGGTATGATTATGATCAGGGATTATTCGGTATAGTCATGATCATTGATGATTTCATGAATATCCTTGGCCCGTAGTGCAAGGATGATTCGATGATGTGGTTTATTTATTAAGCTAAGTCTTAGCGATAAAAACTGATGAAAACATTTTAAACCATATAAGATAGTAGATTTTATTCTCTACTTGATTTTTCTAATGGATTGCTTGTTCCGCTGCAGTTAAACTTGATGTCTATTGTATTTTATCAGTTTAACATTATTGAAGACTAATGATAATTTATTCTGCATTATCTTAGTCATAATATTTCTTACTGGGCTAGTTGAGCTCACCCTTTCCTTCACTGTTCTCTTTAGGAAATAAAAATATAGCTGGGACGAGTCGGGAAATGGAGCGACAGTCCAGATTATAGTATTAGCAGTCCTCACTATTCTTTTAAATAGTGTAACAATAAATAGGACTGTGCAAAAAATGGATATAACTGAAAAACCGAACGCAACCGAAATATTCAGACAATTCGATTATTTTTACTATTTCGGTTATATCCGAATTTTTGTACGGTTTTCGGTTAGTTTGTACGGGTATTACTTTTGTGTTATTCGGTTTAACCGAATAACACTCCTCACTTTTTTTAAATGATTTGCGTGATGTGTATATACATAGAGAGAATAAAACAGAAGCAGACTTAGACAGTTAGACCAAAACTCTCTCTCTTTCTCTGTTTTCCTACCGGCTACCACCAAATTTCTCTCTCTCTGTTCCTTTTCTTCTTCTTCACTGTCCAAAACTCTCTCTCTGTTCCATTCGTCGTCGTCATTTCGCAGGACGACCTTAAGGACCCACCGCCGGTCGATTCCTTCTCCCCCGATTCTGAGTTTTCGATGCCTTCAACTCCGATTGGGATGAGTTCGGCGACTCCGAGTTGAAATCCGATGATGAGCTCGATGGATCTGGCGCCCGATCTGATTTGAGTTTTGTTTATGAGTTTGATTCTGATTTTTTCTGAGTTGTTCTGATTGGATGAGTTTGATACTGATTTGGGTTTTGTTTATCTGTTGATTTTGTGAAATGGGTTATTATAAAGTATGCATATTGATTATAAAGTCATCTAGCGCCTGATATGATTTGGGTTTTGTTTATCTGTTGATTTTGTGAAATGGGTTTATGAGTTTGATTCTGATTTGTTTCTGAGTTGTTCTGATTGGATGAGTTTGATACTGATTTGGGTTTTGTTTATACTCCTGTCTTTGTTTGATATTCCAAAGTCTTTGATTTTCTTGTTTGAAGTTTGTTGTGATTTTGTGAAATGGGTTATTCTACTGACTACTCTCGTCTTTGCTGTGATATGAAATGTGATATTCTAAAGTTTTTTAATTCGGTTAATAACCGAATAACCGAATAACCTATTCGGTTATTCAGTTATTCGGTTAGTACAAAATTCGGTTACTTGTTCGGATAGCTAAAATAGGATATTTTCGTGTTTCGGTTATAACCGAAATGATGGTTCGGTTCGGTTATTAACCGAATGCTCAGTCCTAACAATAAATGTATTAAGGACTCCATTGGGTATAGATATTGTCTAGATGATAATATTTATATTAAAACTCACAGCATATGTTTTGTCGTAGTTTACACGACAGCTGTATAATTACATTTTTTTATTTTTATTTTGTACCATGTATTTGGCGACTCAAGATGGGTGATGAATACCCAATTTTGGGGGTGTCACAACTACTACAAAACAGTAAATAGATAACGCGTAAAAAATGTTGTAGAAGGTCGATAGAAACGTCGTGGTTAAGGGTGTCATATATTTGACACATTTATACAACGTTTTTAAAATATTGTGGTTTGGCACATTACACAACGGTTTTTTTTTCTCTTAAAAACGTTGTATATTTGTTTTTTAGAAATCATTGGATGCTTGAAAACGTTGTAGATGGTATGATTCCACGACGTTTTCTGGCTTAAAATGTTGTAAATTGATACATCCGACAACGTTTAGACACACTTATACAACGTTTAGAAGGTCTCTTCTATTAGTCAAAATGTATCAAACATTCAAAATATACCAATTACAAATAATATTACTATCCATACATCTCAAATTCAAAATATACCATTTACAAATAATATTAATACCATACAATACGATTACATCCCAATAATACCAAACTATCCATACATCTTAACGCTATGGTTCACACCAAAAAGTAAAGTTTAGACACAAAATTTTATACATTATTTTCACAAATAATTCAACGCTATGGTTCACACCAAAATGTCCTTCAGTTTTTGTTAATGCTTGAGTCGGCATCTCCTTTGCGTCGGCAAAATTTCTAAACAACATAAGATAGAATTTAGAAATATGAAGATCATACTGGAAAATTCAAGGTATACCAAATGCATAGCTTACCCTAAGTGTGACTCAACCTGTCCAAGTGCACAAGTAGCTGCCAAGAGAACTTCCTCTGACGCTATATTACCGGCTGATAAGTTATATAAATCACTGAAATCTTTATTTCCAGGTATCCCATGAATTACCTTATCGTATAACTCCTTTGCCCTTGAAAAATTCAGCAAGGCATGAAGGAACTCTCCGTATGATAAAGCAACATTGCCTATATATCAAAATATCAACATATTGGAGAACAATATGATCTGTGATGACTGATAGAGGAAAATCTCACCAACAGAACCTTTATCTTCCCGAACTCCTTGAAATATGAATTTGCTGAAAAGGAGCACCTTAACATTAACCCATTTATTAAACCAGAAACCACAATTAAAAAAACACTCTTTTAGCTCATACCTGATTTAAGATTACCATGGACAAGCTCAACCGACCCTTTTAATGCCTTAACACGAGCATCCAAAACCCCAGTTCCGTATCCGATTTCCAGTTTGACAGTATCCAAGAGTTGAAAGCATATATATGCGAGCAATGATGAAGCACCATCCTATATATGGAGAACCATCTCCAGATAAATACATTTTGCCGGTAGAACATTGAACCTTGTGCGAATGATACATCTAAAACTCATATAATAAATTAAAGAATCCAAACATAAATTTAACTATTGAAACACACATTCACAAACAAATATCGGAGAGAAAATAAAGACCTTAAATCATAGAGTTCCTAAAGAAGTGATGCAGAACGTGAATATGATTCCCAGGTGATAAATCATAGAGTTCCTAAAGAAGTGATGCAGAACATGAAGGAGTGTGCAATGAGGTTTGAAGAGAAGAATAAGTTTTTGACAACAACAGATGACAGAAAGAATATCAAGTTCATTAAAAATATAATCAGAACACTTCCTATATTAAAGAAAAATGTATTAAATAAAAAATTAGTTTGTGATGATTAAAACACAGTACTATAAGAACAACGATACTAGTTGTGACGCCCCCAAAATTAGGTATACATCACCCATCTTGAGTTGTCAGATACATGGTACAGAATACAAATACAAGCTTAATATTCTTACACTCTGACCAACCAACAAATAAGCTTAGGTAGGACATACTAGCGAATGATTTACTCGTCTCTCCCCTCCTAGTTCTATTCCCCGATCTCTGCCAGAGAGCATAACCCTAAGCTTTGATACCAACTGTGACGCCCCCAAAATAGGTACATTCCATCCAACCTATTCTGAGTCGCCAAATACATGGTACAAAAATAACTATAACTTTATTAATACATTTGTTGTGCAAAATACGATAACACATTTACTGTGAGTTTAAATATAAATATTATCTTCTAGACAATATCCACACCCAAATAAAGTCCTCATTATAATTATTGATACACTATTTTACAGAATAGTGAGGACTACTAAAACAACTATCTTGAACCATCACGCGACACCCCGACTAGTTCCCGCTATATTCTTGTCTCCTGAGAAGAAAATGGAATAAAAAGGAAAAGGGTGAGCTCAACTAGCCCAGTAAAGGATATTATGACTAAGATAATGTACAATAAATTATTGTTAGTCCTCAACAGGGAAAAATCTGATAGAATACAATAGATAACAAGTTTTAAATCAATAACTGCAGCGGAAATAATAATTCATTAAAAGAGTTAAGTAGAGAATGAAATCTACTAACATCTATGAATTTAAAAGTATATCATCAATATTTTATCCTTGTAACATATATCAATTTTCATCTTTGCACTACAGGCCAAAGATATTCATCAGTTGATCATGTTCATCTCAACACCTGTTCATCTTTGCACTACGAGCCAAAGATATTCATAAGAAAATCAACCATCTTTGCACTACAGGCCAAAGAAATTCAGTAATATCATCATTTAGGACTGAGGATGATGAAAAATGTTTTAAAGAAAATGAATCCAGTGAGACAAAAGAACAAATATTAAAGATTCGTACTTTAGACAATCCAAGTTCAAAAATACTCCATAATAAACTATTGTGGAGCAGAATTCAAAAATGAAGATCAAAACATAGATCCAATCAAAGATAGGAACCATAATAGACAATCTTAGACACAGAAAAGAAAATATAATTTTTCTGTGAATAGTGTCGTATTCGTGAATAGTGTCGTATACGTGAATAGTAACTCCGACACTAAAAGATAGAAATTCCACAAGAAAAATCATCATGCTTCGTGAATAGTACTCATGAATAGTAACTCATGAATAGTAACTCGTGAATAGTAACTCGTGAATAGTAACTCCGACATGAAAAGAACAGAATTTCACAAGAAAAATCTTACCAATATTCCGGCATAATGATATTGAAAGAAATAATATCATTTAAAAAAATAACATCCCTTACCTCGGAAAGACAGTGCTTCTGACTGGAATACTGGATATAGTGTTGAAGGGAACTTGCACCGTATAGCAACACTCAAAGTATCAAAATACTCACAAGAATACGCTCGATAATATAAAGAGAGAAATAGAGAGAAAATTTCAATTTCTGGTGTGATTTTCAATTCTAACATAAGCACCCTATTTATAGGAAAATGCTTAGAATACCAAAACAAAAATTGAATATAATAATATATTTATATACAAATTTTCCTTAGCCCACCACATCAAAAACACATTTTCCACACAAATGCACCAAAAATGAAAAACATGTTTTAAACAATTTTTGTAACAAAATCAATTCAGACTCAATAATTCAGGAACTTCAATAATTCATAATAAATAGCCTTTTATCAGAAAAATTCAAATTTAATGTCCATTCCATAGGAAATTTAATTCTTTATAACTTTGCAGAAGAAAGTTTTTCCAAATTCCAAACAGAAATTGACCGAAATCCACATACGGACGATTTTACAGGCTATAATCAAATTTTAGTCAAAAATTGTGTCCACCAACATACAAAACATGTGTTAAATATTTAATGCAACAAAAATACTCTTCCTCATCATTTATTCGTATATCACACATTCATTGTAAAAATATCACCCTTATTATATTATTAAAATATAATAATATATTTAAAATAATTATTTTATCAGAAAAGATAAAATATCAATTTTCAACAATTGTCACATTAAAATTTTTCTCTATCTATATCCACATAAAATGAATATTTTTCTTATCATATAAATCAATAATTAATTATCCATAAATAATATTACATAATCACAATACTGACAACCAGGCCGTTCCTAGGAAAGAGGGGGCTTTCTAATAAGGAATTCTCCTTACTGGCGCGCAATTAGATGATCAAACCTCTCCTTAGACAGAACTTTCTAGACATTGCCAATAATGTTATCTAATAATATTATTCAAATAATATTAATTATTGATCTGATAATGAAAATACTGTGTAATGACAATTATTGAAACAACAATAATATAAAATATTAACGTAGCAATTATTGAATCAATAAAATAAAATATTGAACAGTAGCTACTGTAACAATTATTGAGTAGTGTCTTCTTACGTAAAAATCAATAATTGGTGCAATACCGTGTGCTACTGTGTTTTAACCACTGAGTATTCCAACAGTATTAACGGTAACAACTACGTCGTTATTTATAAACAACTTATACTTGTCATTTTCTTCATCCAATTGCTTTTCGTTATGGGTCCCACACAAGGCTTCTTCGTCGTACGAATATTCCCTGACAGCAAGAATATTCCAAGACCAAACGAATATTCCCCAACAACAATGAATATTTTATAACCACTTGCTTATTTAAAATATTTGCGCATTTTACCCATAACTAACCACATTAATCAAATAAACCCTTACTATTTCAAAATAATAAATAAAGGAAATTCCATTTTATTTAAAAAAATCGGGATCTTACACTAATGGACCTATACTTCCAATCTTGGGGCAACAAAAAATCAACATATAATAAATTTAAATCAGCCAAACAATTTAAATCAAATTCATAAACCCAATAATACTGCCATCATTAAAATCATAAAATATATAACCAACAAATAGTACATCATGGATAGTACCCTATGAATAGTACTTCAGGAATAGTATCCCGTGAATAGTACCCCGGCTATAAAAAGTGTCACGAATACCCGAGTGAATAGTATTATAGTGAATAGTAACTGGGTGAATAGTAACTCAGTGAATAATACCCCGGGTAAACATATTGATATTTAATAAGAAAGTTCATATCAATATTCCAATGAAACGATACTGAATGAAGCGCAAAACTCAAGGATATTCCACTAATTTCAAGGATTATAGAAGTAATACTTACCATAGTAAGTTTAGATTTAAGAATATGAAAAGAATTAGCATACGAAAATTGTAAATGGATTTTCACCTGTCATACGGTACGTAATCCGCGTATAAAGGTTATTCCGACATATTAAAGGATGAATACGAAAAATAGTATTCCTTATGAATATGAAATAAATAATGCCCCTTACCTTAGTAGAAGGTTGGATACTGCAATAGTGAAGTAGCAGAATACTCTTCTTCTTGCTCTCTATAGTTTCTCTCTATAGTGTCTATTATGAATCTCAGTGAATTGGTGAGAACGAAAGAAGAATTAAGCTTTTATTTATAGGATAATGGACTAAATAGTAACTGATTCATGAACGGTCCAGATTGATTTACTATTAGAACGAACGGTTCATATTGATTACTATTAAAATCATAACCGACGGTCCAGATTGATTTACTTTTAAACCCACCACCAGCGGTCCAGATTGATGTACTTTTTAAAACACCATCGATGGTCCAAATTGATTTACTTTTAAAACCACCACCGACGGTCTAGATTGATTTACTATTAAAGCCACCATCGATGGTGCAGATTGATTTACTATTAAAACCATCATCAACGATCCAGATTGATTTACTATTAAAATCACCACCAATGGTCCAGATTGATTTAACTTATTACACTTTAGTACCCCTAAAGTTTTCCAAGTTTATATTATTCCCCTCTAACTTTTGTAATTCACTTATTTTCAATAAACTCATTCTTAATACTTCAACAATTATTCATCATTAATATTATAACTCACAATATTTAACAACCAGATCATTCCCAGGAAGGAGGGGGCTTTTCGATAAGGATTTTTCCCTATTGGAGCACAATTAGGTGACCAAACCTCTCCTCGATAGAACTTTCTAGACATCGTCAATATTGTAAATAATAATATGAATAACTTTGTTGTCTCAATTATTGATTAAATAATATAAAATATTAATACTGTGATAATAATTGAATCAAATAACGTGAGATACTATGCAGCAATTATTGTAGTCATAATTAAGTATAACTGAGTGACTTCTCACATAAGCATCAATAATCAATACTGTGTGCTACTATGCAACCACGCGTATTACTGTACTTTTACCACCAGGTAGTTCAACAGTTTAACAGTAAAACTTTCGTCGTTATTTTTATAAAAAGATATTTCTGTCGTTTTCTAACTACGACAAATACTTCCATCGTGGTTTTCTTCACATCGTGATTTCTCCACAAAACTTTGACTTGAGGTATAACCTTGGAGGAGAATATGATCCTTCTTATCCAAGATTTTCATAGCTACATCTTTATACGTTAAATCTTTCGTTATCTTGTCCGGTTCTAATTCAATAATATGGTTCGGATCTTTCACATATTTACGTAACATAGATATGTGAAAATGTTATAAACACGAGACATACTTGGTGGTAAGGCGAGTCTATAAGGCCACAGTTCCTATTTGATCAAGGATTATAAATAGGCCAATAAATCGAGGATTGAGCTTTCCTCTCTTTCTAAATCTTGTAACTTCTTTTGAAGTCAAGGACACAGAGTCTTAATAAATTCCTCAAGAGTTTGAATAGTCCTGTCTGATTGCCCGTCTGTTTAAGGATGATACGCCGAACTAAATCGTAAATCTGTACCCATAGATATTTACAAACTAACCCAAAATCGTGAAGTAAATCTTGGGTCTCAATCAGAAACTATAGATACTGGCATATCATGCAATCTTACAATCTCGTTTATGTACATTCGAGCAAGACGTTCAAGTGTATAAGCTTCTTGTATTGGTAAGAAATGAGCAAACTTGGTCAATCTATCAACAATGACCCAAATTGCATTCATGCCTTGAGAAACCTTGGGAATACCAGTAACGAAATCCATGGTAATGTGTTCCCACTTCCATTCTAGAATTTTAAGTGGTTGTAATGGACATTTTGGCACATAATGCTTCCACCTTGACTCGTTGACAAGTTAGAAACCTTGAGATAAACCCCACTATCTCTCTCTTCACATTGCTCTACCAAAATGTATGTCGAAGATCACGATACATTTTGGTACTCCCAATATGGATTGCAAATGGTGTATTGTGCGCCTCCATCATGATTTTATACTTCAACTCAGAATCGTTAGGAATACAAAGTCTGGATTTGACTCGAAGTATTCCTTATTTATCAATTCTTACTTATGAAATAGCACCTTCTTGCACTTTCTTCCTCATACGCATCAGCTCTAGGTCTTTAGATTGAGCAGTTTTAACTTTATCGATTAAAGTCGGTTCTACTCGTATATTCTCCATCATTACATGGGTCCCTGGAGTCTTTAACTCTATCTCCATCCTTTATAAGTCATACTAAAATAGGTCTTTGCGTTGACAATATTGCTACTCGTACCCGCATATGATCTTATACTCAATGCGTCAGCTACTACGTTCGCTTTTCCTAGGATGGTATTGAATGGTATGATCATAATCTTTCAATAGCTCAAGCCATCATCGTTGTCGCATGTTGAGTTTCTTTTGAGTGAATAAATATTTGAGGCTTTTATGATCCGTATAGATCTCCATCTTCTCTCCATATAGGTAATGCCTCCAAATCTTAAGCGCAAAAACGACAGCTGCCAACTCTAGATCATGAGTAGGATAATTCCTCTCATATTCTTTGAGTTGTCGTGAGGCATAGGCTATGAATTTCCCATGTTGCATGAGAACACATCCTAAACCTTTTCCTGAAGCATCACTATAGATGACAAATCCCTCCGAACTAGATGGTATTATTAGAACATGTGTTGAAATGAGTCTCCTCTTGAGTTCTTGAAAACTCTTTTCACAATCCTAGCTCCAACAGAATTTTGTATCTTTCTGAGTCAGCTGAGTTAATGGAGTAGTGATTCAAGAAAACCCTTCTACGAATCTCTGATAATAACCAGCTAAGTCGAAGGAAGCTACATACTTCGGTCATTGACTTAAGTTGCTCCCAGCTTTGAATTGCTTAATTCAATCTTTGCCGGGTCAACAGACATTCCATGATTTGATATTATGTGCCCAAGGAATGCTACTTCCTCAAGCCAGAACTCGCATTTCTTCAACTTGGCATATAACTTGTTCTCACGAAGCTTTTGGAGTATCAGCCTCAAGTGTTGCTTATGATCTTCACGAATTTTGGAGTAAATAAGGATGTCATCAATAAAGACGACCACAAAGTAATCCAAATATTCTCTGAATACTCGGTTCATCATATCCATGAAGGCAGCATGAGCATTAGTCAATCCAAAAGACATGACTAGGAATTCGTAATGCCCATATCGAGTTCTGAAAACAGTCTTTGGGATGTCATCGGTTTTAATCTTTAACTGATGATATCCAGAATGAAGATCGATCTTTGAAAAGAATTTGGCACCTTACAACAGGTTAAACAGGTCATAAATGTGTGGCAACGGGTACCTATTTTTGATGGTGACATGATTTAACTCCCGATAATCAATACAAAGTCGTATACTTCCATCTTTCTTCTTTACGAAGAGAACAGGAGCACCCCAAGGAGACGTACTAGGACGAATAAAACTGATGTCTAGCCATTCCTGCAGTTGGGTCTTTAACTTCTGAAGTTCAATAGAGCCATTCGATATGGGGATTTGGAAATGGGTTTTGTACCGGGTTCAAGGTCTATACAAAATTCAAGTTTATGCTCTGGGGGTAAGCCATTCTTTAGGGAATACGTCAGGAAATTTATTAACAATAGAAATATCATTCAAGACTGACGTATTTTTGTTTAAATCCGTGACATGAGCTAAGAAAGCTTGACATCCATTTTTTAATAAACGATTAGCTTTATGGCTTGAGATGATAGTTATTGACTTTAATGGTTTAGTTGCTTGAATTCGCATAATAGGTTGGTTAGGAATATGAAAGCTAACAACCTTACTAAAATAATCAATTTTTACATGATGAGTAGTTAACCAATCAATTTCTAATATCATATCGAATGTAAGTATTTTTAAAGAGATAAGATTGACAAGTAACGTGCGTTTACCGATTTGAATCAAACAAGACTTATAAATAGTGGATGTAATAAAAGTTTCCCCCAACGGAGTTTCAACAGATAATTCAAAGTCTAATTTCTCTGGAGTCAAATTTAAACGTTGAGCGTAATTAGGAGAAATAAAAGAATGGGTAGAACCGATATCAAATAAGGTATAGACTTCGCTAGAGTTTATGATTAGTTTACCCGTGATCACCTCGTTTGGATTCCTCGCTTTTTGGGAGGTTACGATAAACTCTCTCCCTTAAACTACCAGTTTTGTCTTGTCTGGGAAGGCCTTTGATGCCTCCATCCCAGATGGACTTGACTTTAGTGCACGATAAAATTGGGCTATGTGACCTTCTCTTTCATAATTGTAACATGCTTTGGACTGGTGCGTATAGTTTAGACTGATGTGTCCCTCTCCACCGTATTTGTAACATACGATCCGACGGTCGTTCTCTTTCCTTAACAATAGGTGTTAGGTGCTGACGTCTTTCCATCATTATTGAATCTCCTCATCTTAAAATTTCCACTTCTATTATCTTGGCCATGATTACCACTGAAGTGGTTACCATTTCTGGCATGTTGATTCCCTTCACATTTGTTGTCACCGCTTCGATGACTAGTTACCACTGGTATTATCGACTTGTCGGCTACTCTCTCTTGATTGGGTTGACTCATTATCGCGCTCCAATAACTGAGCCCTATTTACAATATCTGAATACAAACACGGTTTATGAGAAATGAGGTATTGACTTATTTTGGGTCTCAAACCTCGTAGAAACATTCGCATCATTCTCTCTTCATTATCAACCAAATGGGATACGAACCGGGTAACTCGGCAAACTTAGCCTCGTACTGCGACATGGTCATATTGTTTTGCTCCAACTTGATAAACTCCACCTCCTTCATGTGACGAATACTTTTGGGAAAGTACTTGTCATTGAACAGTTCTTGAAACTTTTCTCAAGACATTTTGAGTGCAGGCAGGCTGAGTAAGTTTTACTGATTCCCACCAATAATCTGCCTCTCATCTCAAAATGAATGTGGCAAAGGGAAACTTTTGCTCCTCGGAGCATCCCAAGACATCAAATATCTTGGTGATCTGCTTTATCCACATCTCCGCCTTAAGTGGTTTTGGCTCTTCCCAAAAATTATGGTGGTCCCAGCTCCTTGAACTGCTTAGCAGTGACCATCCGAGAGTTGCCAGTGTTTCCACCTGCATTTTAAACAGGAGCTACTCTCGCCTGATGTTGCATGAATTTTATAAAGCCTCTGAACATCCCATCGTTCATCATTTGATCGGTGTTGTTGTTTACCTGAGGATAATTGTCTTCATGTTGCACATTATCCTTGATATTGATCGTTGGTGACTCAACGGTCTCATGTGCTTCATTGCTCATCTCAACATTTTCATATGCCATTTCAAATACTGCCATAAAACAAGGGTTAATTGACATGCCACATATTATCTCTATACTCTGACCGACCAATTAAATACCAAATAAACGTAGGTAGGTCATACTAGCGAAGGAATTCCCGTCTCTCCCCTCCTAGTTCTTGTTTCACATCTGAGCCAGGGATCATATCCCTAAGCTTTGATATCAACTGTGACGCCTCCAAAATAGGTATACATCACCCATCTTGGGTCACTAAATACATGGTACTGAATAAAAATACAAACTTAATTATACAACATGAGCTGAGAGTTTTTACACGAATATTTTCTTCTAGATAATATCCAAACTCAAATGGAGTCTTCATTACATTTATTATCACACTATTTTATAGAATAGTGAGGACTACTATAACACCATCTCGGGCCATCACTTTGTTCCCCGACTAGTTCTGGCTACGTTCTCATTTCCTGAAGAGAACAATGGAAGTAAAAGGGTGAGCTCAACTAGCCTAGTAAGAAATATTATTACTAAGATAATGCATAATAAGTTATCATTAGCCTTTAACAATGTTAAACTGGTAGAATATATATAATAGACAACAAGTTTAAGTGCAGCGGAACAAGCAATCTATTAGAAGAGTCAAGTAGAGCATGATATCTACTATCTTCTATGATTTAAAAAGTTTATCATTAACTTTGTTGCTGGGACTCAGCTTAATAAATAAATCACATCATCGAATTATCTCTGCACTACGGGCCAAGGATATTCATTAGTATCACGTCCACAAATTATTCCTGCACTACGAGCCAAGAATATTTGTGTAATCATCAATGGTCATGATCATACCGAATTATCCCTGGTCATAATTATACTAATCAACAGTTCATCTATGCACGTAAGCTAAAGATGACTTTCATCACAATATAAGCATGAGGATGATGACAATGATATAAGAATTCAATTAAAAGAAAGCAAAGGATAAATTTTTAAAGATTTATAATTTAATTTATCCAGAATTCAATAATGTCCAAATTGTCAACATGATACTGCTTTGTGGAGTAAAATTCAAGAATAATATCCGTGTATCAAAAATAATTTGGACAGAAAAGAAAAAAAATTGGTGAATAGTACCCCGTGAATAGTACCCTAGTGAATAGTACTTCGTGAATAGTATCTTGACATGAAAAGTGCCTCGAATACCCGAGTGAACAATATTTGAGTGAATAATAACTGGGTGAATAGTAACTCATGAATAGTACCCTGGCATAAAAAGTTCCTCGAATACTTGAGTGAATAATATTATAGTGAATAGTAACGGGTGAATAATAACCCATGAATAGTACCCCAGGTAAAAATATTGATATTTAATAAGAAAGTTCATATCAATATTCCAATGAAACGATACTGGATAAAGCTGCAAAACTCAAGAATATTCCACGAATTTCAAGGATTATAGAAGCAATACTTACCATAGTAAGCTTAGATTTAAGAATATGAAAAGAATTAACATACAAAAATTACAAATAGATTTTCACCTGTCATACGGTACGTAATCCGCGTAGATAGGTTATTTTGACATATTAAAGGTTGAATACAAAAAATAGTATTCCTTATGAATATGAAAGAAATAATACCCTTACCTTAGTAGAAGGCTGATACTGCAATAGTGAACTAGCAGAATACTCTTCTTCTTGTTCTCTATAGTTTCTCTCTCTATAGTGTCTCTTGTGAATCTCAGTGAATTGGTGAGAATGAAAGAAGAATTAAGCTTCTATTTATAGGAGAATGGACTAAATAGTAACTGATTCATGAACGGTCTAGATTAATTTACTATTAGAACGAACTGTTCATTTTGATTACTATTAAAACCACAATCGACGGTCCAGATTGATTTACTTTTAAAACCACCACCGAAGGTCCAGATTGATTTACTTTTAAAATCACCACCGACGGTCTAAATTGATTTACTTTTAAAAACACCATCGACTGTTTAGATTGATTTACTTTTAAAACCACCATCGACGGTCCAGATTGATTTACTATTAAAACCACCATTGATGGTCCAAATTGATTTACTATTAAAACTATCATCAACGGTCTAGGTTGATTTACTATTAAAACCACCACCAATGGTCCAGATTGATTTAACTTATTACACTTTATTACCCCTAAAGTTTTTCAAGTTTGCATTATTCCCCTCTAACTTTTGTAATTCACTTATCTTCAATAAACACATTTTTAATACTTCAACAAGTATTTATTATTAATATTATAACTCACAATATTTAACAACCAGATCATTCCCAGGAAAGAAGGGGCTTTCCGATAAGGATTTCTCCCTATTGGCGCGCAATTAGGTGACCAAACCTCTCCTCGACAGAACTTTCTAGACATCGTCAATATTGCAAATAATAATATGAATAACTTTGTTGTCTCAATTATTGATTTACTTATATAAAATATTAATACTGTGATAATAATTGAATCAAATAACATGAGATATTATGAAACAATTACTGTAGCCATAATTGAGTATAACTGAGTGACTTCTCACGTAAGAATCAATAATCAATACCGTGTGTTACTATGCAACCACGCGTATTACTATACTTTTACCACCGGGTAGTTCAACAGTTTAACAGTAAAACTTTCGTCGTTATTTTTTTAAAAAGATATTTCTATCGTTTTCTAACTACGACAATACTTCCATTGTGGGGTCCAACAATGATTATGCCGTCGTACGAAAATTCCCTGTTAAAATGAATATTCCTCGACCAATCGAATATTCCTCGACACAACGAATATTTTATATCAACTTGATTACTTTGTAAAATTTTCAAATATTACCCACAACTATAATATTATATCATATCCACACTATAATATTCAAATATATATTTTGAGAAAAATTATTCTTTATTCAAAAAAGTTGGGGTCTTATAGTGGACTCCACAATGAAAGTATTGTCGTAGTTAGAAAACGACATAAATATCTTTTTATAAAAATAACGGTAAAAGTTTTACCGTTAAACTGTTGAAATACTCAGTGGTAAAAATACAGTAATACGCGTGGTTGCATAGTAGCACACCGGTATTGATTATTGATGCTTATGTAAGAAGCCACTCAGTTTACTCAATTATTGATACAATAATTGTTGAATAGTATCTCACGTTATTTGATTCAATTATTGTCACAGTATCATCTGCATAATATTTTATATTATCAATAATTGAGACAACAAAGTTATTCATATTATTATTTGCAATATTGATGATGTCTAGAAAGTTCTGTCAATGAGAGGTTTGGTAACCTAATTGCGCGCCAACAGGGAGAAATCCTTATCGGAAAGTCCCCTATTTCCTGAGAATGATCTGGTTGTTAAATATTGTGAGTTATAATATTAATGATGAATAATTATTGAAGTATTAAAAATGTGTTTATTGAAGATAAGAGAATTATAAAAATTAGAGGGGAATAATGCAAACTTGGAAAACTTTAAGGGTACTAAAGTGTAATAAGTTAAATCAATTTGGACCATTGGTGGTGGTTTTAATAGTAAATCAACCTGGACCGTCGATGGCGGTTTTAATAGTTAGTCAATCTGGACCTTCGATGGCGGTTTTAATAGTAAATCAATATGGACCATCGATGGTGATTTTAATAGTAAATCAATCTTGACCGTCGATGGTAGTTTTAATAGTAAATCAATCTGGACCGTCGGTGCTGGTTTTAAAAGTAAATTAATATGGACCGTCGGTGGTGGTTTTAAAAGTAAATCAATTTGGACTGTCGGTGGTGGTTTTAAAAGTAAATCAATCTGGATCGTCGGTTATGGTTTTAATAGTAATCAATATGGACCGTCTGTTCTAATAGTAAATCAATCTAGACCGTTCATGAATCAGTTACTATTTAGTCCATTCTCCTATAAATAGAAGCTTAATTCTTCTTTCATTCTCACCAATTCACTGAGACTCACAAGAGAAACTATAGATAGAGAAACTATAGAGAGCAAGAAAAAGAGTATTCTACTACTTCACTATTGCAGTATTCAGTCTTCTACTAAGGTAATAGATATTATTTTTGTTTGGTAAGGGGTGTTATTTCTTCTGTATTCGTAAGGGATATTATTTGTTGTATTCGTAAGTAGTGTTATTTCTTTTATATTCGTAAGGAGTATTATTTCTTTTGTATTCATAAGGAATACTATTTTTTGTATTTATCCTTTAATATATCAGAATAAACTGTCTATGCGGATTACATACCGTATGATAGGTAAAAATCCATTTGCAATTTCGTATGTTATTTCTTTACATATTCTTAAATCTAAACTTACTATGGTAAGTATTGCTTCTATAATTCTTGAAATTAGTGGAATATCCTTGAGTTTTGCGCTTCATCTAGTATCATTTCATTATAATATTGATCTGAACTCTCTTATTAAATATCAATATTTTCACTGGGGTACTATTCACGGGTTACTATTCACCTAATTACTATTCACTAAAATATTATTTACTCGGGTATTTGGGGCACTTTTCGTGCTGGGGTACTATTCACGAGTTACTATTCATGAGTTACTATTCACTCCATTACTATTCACTCAAATATTATTCACTCAGGTATTCGGGTCACTTTTCATGTCGGGATACTATTCCCGAAGTACTATTCATAGGGCACTATTCACAGGGTATTATTCACCGAAAACTTTATTTCTTTTCTGTCCAAATTATTTTTGATACATGGATATTATTCTTGAATTTTACCCCACAAAGCAGTATCATGTTGACAATTTAGATATTTTTAAACTCTGGATAAATTTAAAGTCTTTAATAATTATCCTTGATTTCGTTTGATTAATGCTTATATCATTGTCATCATCCTCATGCTTATATTGTGATGAAAGTCATCTTTGACTTACGTGCATGGATGGACTGTTGATTGGTATGATTATGACCAGGGATCATTCGGTATAATCATGACCCGTAATGTTACAAATAAAGTGGTAAAAATCTTCATTGGCTTGTAGTGCATTGATGGACAGTTGTTTGTATGATTATGACCATGGATTATTCAGTATAATCATAACCATTGATGATTACATGAATATCCTTGGCCCGTAGTGCATGGATGATTCGCTGATGTGGTTTATTTGTTAAGCTGAGTCTCAGCGCGAATGTTAATGATAAACTTTTTAAATCATAGAAGATAGTAGATATCATGCTCTACTTGACTCTTCTAATGGATTGCTTGTTCCGCTACTGTTAAACTTGTTGTCTATTATATTCAATCAGTTTAACATTGTTGAAGGCTAACGATAACTTATTATGCATTATCTTAGTCATAATATTTTTTATTGGGCTAGTTGAGCTCACCCTTTTGCTTTCATTGTTCTCTTCAGGAAATGAGAACGTAGTCGGGACTAGTCGGGGAACGAAGTGATGGTCCGAGATGGTGTTATAGTAGTCCTCACTATTCTATAAAATAGTGTGACAATAAATATAATGAGGACTCCATTTCAGTTTGAATATTGTCTAGAATACAATATTCGTGTAAAAACTCTTAGCTCATGTTGTATGATTAAGTTTGTATTTTTATTCAGTACTATGTGTTTGGCGAATCAAGATGAGTGATGTATACCTATTTTGGGGGCGTCACATAATGATTTCCAATCATTATCTTAATTCTTGTGTCCACCTCTAAAACGTCAAATAATTGGGGACGAAGGGAGTACGTATTATATGAATGACATGCATCATTGCACAATTAATAAGATTGTACTGACGCTTTTATTTTTAAGGTTGTAGATCCAATGCAAGTTTGATGGGAGTTCATCAAATGGGCATGGAGTAATTATTCATCCTCCTAGTCGGGTGATATGCAAATTTGTCATGGGTGTCCTTTTAAATTCTCACTTACTTTTAAAATCGTACTTAATTTTTTTTTATAAAATTTAAATAAATAATATTAATTTTAATTTTTAAAATATTTCAAAGTCACTTTTAAAAAATTAATAATGATCATATCATTTAAAATGAATGGAGTATTTTTTTTAGGAAATTGATAAATCTACATGAGAAAATAATATTTTCACAATAAAATTGTTGTTATATATCCTATAGCGACGATTTTTACCGTCGTTATATATCTATAATTACATTTTTATTTTAGAAATATTAAAAAGTATTGTGAAAATATCAATTTTCCGATTTGTATTACTCTTTATCCCTTAATAAAAGTCATTTTAGAAAAGTATTTTTTGTCCGTTAATTAAAATAAGTCATTTGATAATTTCAAATAAATATTAATTGTTTAGTTTCTAATATTATCTCAAGTATTAAATATAATTTTGGTTCTCTCATTATTTTTTTGTTCAATAAATAACACCTTCTTTTTTCTATACAATTACATTATACACGATTAATGTTATATAATTATTTTCTTTAATTTCTTTAATACTTATGTACAACTTTAAAATAACTTATATTAGGGGATATATCATTATATGAATGACATGTATCATTGCACAATTAATAGGCTTGTACGGACGCTTTTATTTTTAAGGTTGTAGTTCTAATGCAAGTATGATGGGAGTACATTGGCGATATGCAAATTTGTCGATGGTTGAATGACATTTTTATCCTTTTAAGTTGTTATTCACTTTTAAATTTATATTTAAAATTTATTTCTTCGTCAATTGAGTCCTTAAAATGACATTTTGTGTTAATTCCGATTTTTTTTTTCAATTTCATTTAAACTCGCACAAATTTTAACCCGATTTAACTCATTTTGACCCAACCCATTTTATTAAGGGCAATTATGTTTTTACCATTATAATATGTAGTCTTAATATTAGAAATTTGAAGAACTAAAAATAGAAATAGAAATAAAAAACAATACAAGATAAAAAAACTAATTCAATTTTAAAAAAAAAAATAAAAAGTTTCAAAAATTATTATTATTTTTAGGAAAAAAAATTAGGTATTATTATATTTTTTTAAAATGAGTAAAGTTTAATAAAATATAGATTCAAAAAATAAGTATAAATTTTTCTAAATAAATTTTAACATTTTTATTTAATTTTTTGACTATATTTTATGAAAATTTACTCATTTGTTAAAAGCCTAAATATGGATTAATACCCTTAACTTTTTTAAAAAAATCACTTTGGGGATTGTCTTCTTAATATTTTCAATTAGGAGATTTAACTTTTAGTTTTTTCCACTTTGGGGATTTTCATCTCAATTTTTTCAATTAGGCGATTAAATTTTTAATTTTTTCTAATTACGTCTAATTAATAATGTCACGTTAGAAAATTGATGACATGACAAAGACATGTGACTTAAAAAATGTTTATGTGCAATATTGAGTCTCATTTTAAACTTTTATTCAATTAACTTTTGTACCAAAAAAGGTCAATATAAGGCCATTATGAACTTTTTAAAGTAAATTTAATGAAAAAATTCCCCTTTTGGTATAAAAATTTAATTATATTGATTATTGATGATTGTGAAATAAATTTAAAGTTCAGGGTATTAATCTATATTTATGTTTTAGTTTTTTATATAAGAAAGGGTAAAATTGTCATTATATTGATTATTGATGATTATGAAATAACAAGATTTTAATTAGTAGTAAATTTATACATTTTAAAATATTTATCATTATATTATTTAATGATGATTTGTTTAAACTGAGTTTGTAAGGTCTTTAATATACTTTGAAAAATTAATAATGATCTTATATTTATCCTTTTTAGGTATAAAAAATTAATGGAATAAATTTTAAAATGAGGCTCAATATTACAAATATGTATTTTTTGTACCCACGGGCCACATGTCGCTGTCATGTTATTAATTTTTGACGTTGTACTATCAATTACACGTAATCAGATAAAATTAAAAGTATAATCTCTAATTGAAAAAATTGAGAAGACAATCCAAAAGTGAAAAAAAATTAAGAGTTTAATCCCATATTTAAAAAAATTGAGAAAACAATCCCAAAAATGAAAAACAATTAAAAGTTCATAGTATTAATCTATATTTAGTCCTTTGTTAAAAAATAAAAAATTTCTAATAAAATTTAAAACTTTTTTTGAATCTCTATTTGATGAAATTTTACTCTTTTTAAAAAAAATAAAAGATTCTAATTTTTTTTCCTGAAAATAAACTTTAATTTTTTGAATATATATTTTATGAAACTTTACTCATTTTAAAAAAAATAAAATATTTTTATTTTTTCTTGAAAATAATGCTTTGGTTTTAATTTTTAATAAATTTTTGAATCTATATTTATGAAACTTTACTCATTTTTAAAAAATAAAAAATTTATATTGTTATATTTCTGAAAATAATATTTAATTTTAAAACTTTTTTTTTAAAAAAAAAAATTGTATTACTGAAATTGCGATCGGATCAAAATGGATCGGTCAGGTCAAAATTTGGACGAATTTTAATGAAATTAGCTAAAAATATATTTTAGGGTCCTTTACATAAGTATACAACATTTAGATAGTAATTACTATTATTGCACTCATAAAATATTTACACAATTAATACACTTTCTATATTTATCTATAATATTAGTGCAATTATGATTCCTTAATTTAGGGAATTAGTATAGGATTCAATTCATAATAATAAGGAAACCTAAAATCAAGGAAAAATAACTACCATAATTAATAATTCAAATATCTTGGATCTAACAAACAAAACAAATTCAAATTCAAAAATAATAATTAAAATTTAAATATTCAAAGTTTGGCAACGTCATCTTCCTCCTCCCCTTCGCCGGTCATCTTTCTCCTCCCCTTCGCCGCCGCTTCAACACCATGGATGCCGGTCACAGCTGTCCATTATAACGAAGGTTGATTTAGTCCCGAAATTAAAAGAAGAAAAAAAATAAATTTTAGTGCAGTTGGTATCCAAATATTTATACAAATGTAACCATTTTAGTTTTTGTGGGTAACCTAAGAGAAATTTCAGTGCAGTTGGTAACCAAAACTTTCAAAGGTAACAATTTTAGTTTTTGTTTGTTACATTTGTATTAAGATTTAGCTACCAACTGCACTATAAAAAAAATCTATAATAGATTTTTTATAATTAATTGGTAACCCAATAAAACTGAATTGGTTACCTTTGTATTAAGGTTTGGCTACCAACTACATTATATATAAAAAAATCTATAATACATTTTTTTAATTAATTGGTATCCCAATAAAACTGAATTGGTTACATTTATATAAAGTGTTAGCTACCAACTGACACTATTAAATAAAAAAATCTATAATTGATTTTTTAAAAATAAATTAGAAACCTAATAACACTGAATTGGTTACCTTGGTATGAATGTTTGGCTACCAACTGTACTATAAAAATAAATGCAGCAACTGTCCGGCAATCATTCTCGTTATAATATTAAACGATAACTCGATGTACATATATATACACAGATCGGGGTAACTGATGCTTGCAAGTCCACTAGCCACGATGTCGGATGCCTACCCAGTAACGGCTACGTTTCCACCATTCACAACACTCCTATTTGTTTCAACTCCGCCGAAGTCAGCCTTGGCAGCCACTTGGCTTAGCGGCTGGTCTAGATCGGCATGAACGACGTCTTTTCCATTCCCGGCGACTTCAACCTCACCTTACTCGACCATATTTATATATATATATATATATATATATATATAGAAATAATACGTTGAATGAAGAATGGTGATGACTAACTGCAGTTGTTATAGATGAGGAGAGAGAAAAAAAACCATGGGTCACTACAAGAAATCACACACAAAATGATGCTAAAATTTGTCACATAAAATTTATTTTTCGTCACTAAAATATTTGGTGACGATTGTTAATCGTCACAGAGACCGTCACCGTATGAGCGTGGTATTAGGTATATTTGAAAATATTTGATGTCGTCACTAAATATTTTAACTTATGGTGACGATTTACATCATTGTCATTATAATTAATTACTTTTAGTTACGTTAATAGCGTCACTATTTGAATAAAACTTTCGTCACTCTATATTATGTTTCGTCATCAAAACTTAGTGCATTAAATGACGAAAAATTGTTTTTCTTCATTAAATGATATTGTTTTAGTGACGAAAATATGTTACTCAATTTAAATCATCTAATTTTAATGACGACAATATTGTCATATTTATGATTATTCTTTCGTCATGTTATTGTGTTTATCTTCACCAAAAATAAGAAAATAAATGACGACAGAACAATTCGTCACCTAATAATATATTTAACATGATAATTATGTCGCTGTCATTTCATATTTTAAATAATATTACAAAATAATTTGTCACCAAAGAGTTATTTTTTGGGACACATTTTTCAATGTCAATAATGCTTATGGTGACGATACATCTCGTCACATAAAAAGTTATTAATAGTGACAATTATTTGTTGTAACTGAATGAAAAACTAAATATAAAATTATAGATCTAGAAATAAGAAAAAAGATTACACTAAGATGATGACTAATAAATTCCAACCCTTTAAATAAAATTATCGTGTTATTACAACAACACTAAAAGAACTGAGCAACAAACTCAGCCTTACCAACAGAAGAATGCAGTTAATTAATACTCAAATACATGAACATGTGCATGAACTATTTTCACAATCAAGTGCAAATTAATGAGTTAATGACCACCATGTGCATGAACTATTTTCACGTGAACTCCAGACGCACCAAAGTTTCTGATTTCATCCTTGAGCTCCTCTATTTTCTGCTTTACATCAGGTCGTCCCAAGATCTCTTCATATTTCTTCTAGATTTCTAGCTGAAAGGTCTCCTTGTTCTTTGCGGAAACATTCTTGACTTTAGCAGAAGTATACTATTATTGTAAAAGAACCAAGATGAATGTTTAACCAACTAGGGCGAAATAAATAAAGTAATAAAAAATACATGTTTAATGTGCCAAGGATGCCATGTGCTAAGGATAAAATGAATTTCGTGTATGAGATATTCTCTTTGAAAGGAAACTCTGAACAAGATCAAATTAGCAAAAGGGACATTCAAAGAAATAATTTAATGCTATATAAAAATTACACTTGTAATTCAGAGAAATAATACGAGGAAAAAAATAAGAAAAGAGAAAAACTAAGTCAAAATTTTCGGTGTTTCTTATCAAGAGTGTTGGTTCATCTTTTACCCAATTGACAAGCGATTAACAGTTTGGCATCCATGTTCAACACTGCAAGAAAATAGTAAGCTTTCTCGGCCAAAGTCCTTCAAGTTATGGAATCTTAACCTATTGATGTAGAACAACTTTTGAAGAACAATAATTGTAAAATAATGAAAAATAAAGGAAAGGTTAACTTGGGTGTTACTAACTTGTGGGGGATTACATCACTCCAAACCCTAATTTTACTTGGGAATAATAAAATAACTAAATGAATAAAATACCCTTACTAAATTAATATTAAAATCCTAATAACTAATAAATGTCTAAAATGCCCACTAAAAAAACAAATAACTACTTGTTGTCCTCATCACCTATCAGTGTATATATTTCATTAAAGAGGTCAAATTGTTGGACTACAACATCTGCTACCGTCTACTGTAACCAGAATTGAAGTATTAGTTTATATGCGAAGAGAGAAACAAGAAAGTATCTTCATCACAATTGATATAATGTTGCCTTTTCCACCTAGTACGCATTACATTAGGCGACTTTCGCACCAAAGATTTCTGAAAAAATATTGTCCGTAAAAAGAATTCAGGGTAGCAGTTAATTTTATTTTCTTTTTTAGATAAAAAAATTTAGAATCCACCGTTTTTGGGTTATTGGGTTCATTGCTAGGAATATCTGAAGCCAAGATCCTAATGCTATGTCAACTGCATCATATATTCATTTGTAATATATCACATGAAATTGACATATAAGATTCAAGTTTTATAGTTCACTGGAAATTAATACATTCAATTTCCTACTTCTAGTGTCTACAGAGAAGTTTAACTGAATAAAGTTCACAGTTTTTTCATTATGGCAAGCATCTCCTTAATGGTGTTCTCTTGCATGCAAGTAAGTAGCTGTAACAAATATGCTGCATATAGAAGCAGTAAAGAAACTACCTGAAATGGTTGATTATGCTCCAGCACGGCATTCTCCTTTTCTAATACAACAACTGGTCTACCAACCATATCCAAGTGAGAAAATTTTGTCTGCAAAAAACCCATAAGCCCTTAAACAGTGGAGAGGTTTCATGGGAAAGAAAAAAAGGGAAAATATAACTGGAACCTTAAATAGAAATATATGATTAGTGAAACTATACTCCCGCATTACCTCCTCCAACTGTTTTACAGGAAATAACATAGAAACAGAAATGTCTTTCGAACCTTCAGGTAAAACAACCTGTAGTCCAGAAAATCATGTTAATACTATAAGCAAGTAATTTTCAAATTAAAGATATCTGCAATTTATACTTCTAAGGATTCAACTGTTTAAAGATATGTAACCATTAAGTATGAATAACTTGAAAGGAACTTGTGTATAGCAAGTACTCCCTCCGTTCCATATTAAACGCCCACTTTTCCTTTTTTATCTGTCCCAAATTAATTATCTCATTTCTAAATCTGTATTATTTTTGCTCGCTTTTTTCCAATTATACCTTCCAAAATTTCTAGATACATCTAATTAGTTTATGGGAAAGTGATACCATTAACAAGTTGGCCATCTTGAAAAAATAAAAAGTTGAATAAAGGCTAATGTTTATTATATGAACAGAAGTAATTACAGCATTGAAAATTGAAATATATTTGTATATTGAATGAAAGAGAATGAGAATGAGGGTATATTAGGAACTCATTTATTACCTTAATTTGTGTCATTTAAAAAGTGGGCATTTAATATGGGACGGAGGGCGTACATTTTATTTTGATATACATGACAGCAAGTACAAATTACAAAAAAACTTATATATATTTTTTTGGAAAGTAGAAATGTGATAACCCAAATTTTTGAGAGATATTAAAATAAGAATTAAACAAATAGAATTCTTATTAGATGATATGTTATGTGATATTATATTGCATAAGTGAGTATATATTTATTATATGTGGAGGAGCAAATTATTAAAGGGAAAGATGTAGTTAAACTTAATGATACAAAATTATTGTATGCATTAAATATGGCAAATAAGTGGATAAAGTATATTAAATTTAAATATACCAAATATTTTGTATCCGTTGAAAAGAATGCATTAAATTAATTTGCGAGATTAAATTATTTTAATTAAATGATTTACATTAAATAAATTATTTTTATTTAATGTATAATCTCCATTTTTATAGAAAAAGATTTATGGGTATTTTATTTTAATTTTTAAAGTGCGTTATGTATTTAATATTTAACGCGATAAGTATGGAGGATATAATATGATTTGTATATATGTATTTTTGTAATGTAGTATTTCAATACATGATATGTTGAAATTAAGTTAAGCTAGTTGCTGGGAATGAAAGTTAGTGCTTGGTAAGCATGAGATGGCTTACTTTAAGCCTTAGGAAGATGACTAAGCTAAACTATAAGCTTGAGCTGTCAAATAAATAGAAAGTTAGCAGCATGAGTAAGGGGGTGTTTGTTTAGAGCTGAATGGAGCTGAATCTGAATGGCTAATCGGTCAGTGCGTTTGATTTAGTCTGAATGGAGCTGAATCTGAATGGCTGAATCGGTCAGTGCGTTTGTTTTAGTCTGAATGGCTGAATCGGTAAGATAGACGAGCTGAATGGTCAAGTCAGATTTTTTGAGCTGAATGGCTGAATGAGCAGCTGAATGAAGTAAAAAAAATTAAAAATTTAAAAATTTTAAAAAAATATTAACTATTATATTAAGTAATATTAAATAAATTTACAACAATTTTGATTTTTTTTCAGAGGGGGTAAAATAATAATAAAAAAATTCATTCAGATGTTTCAGACATGTCAATTATCAAACAGCTTTTTTCATTCAGATTCAGATTCAGCTCATTCAGATTCAGTTTTAGATTTATTCAGTTTTTATCAAACACCTCCTAAGCTAAATCGTTATTTGCCAAAGGAGAGCTGTGAAGAGTTAAACAATCTGCAGTGTTATTTTCTTTCTTAGAATTATTCTATCTTCTCTCTCTCTGTTCCCCACATCCGACCCAATCCACCTCTTTACTCTCTCTTAATTACCAAGACTTCCACCAAAATTGTAAGAAAAGCAATCATCGACATTGAAGAGAATTGGGGAGCCGTAAATCACATCTATCAACAAGTATAACCATGAATAAGCATCACCAATCTTAAAATTTCAGCAATTAAGGAGGTAAGTATGTGATTGTATTGCATTCTCAGAAATTAGGTATATATGTATATGCGAATAAAATGAATTGTGATGTTGATTACAGATAAACTGTTGTGGTTGGGTTGTATTGTGTTAAGGGATCATGTGCAGATGAAATGAAGTATTAAGGGAAGAAAATATGGGTTTAGACAAACCTAAACCTAAGTGAATTTTGTCCTGAAATAGTTGCACACAAGATGTTTGTTAAAAGGTCTCTAAAGGACTGTTAAGCTTAAATCATGAAATTAAGTGAGGATTGAGGTTAAGAACTCTTTATACATGTTATACTAGGTGAATTAAATGATTTTTGTAGGCCCAAAGTAATTGGAAAACTGTTTTGGAATGAATACCATTTTCATGCTCAATCTAGAAATCGTCTTAACAGAGCAGTTTGGTGGCTCTGTTAGACTGATCTAAAATGTCTGAAACAGGTAAGTTGTATTTTAAAAAAAAATAAAAAAATAAATGCTATGATATACCCTTTATAACATGTGAAAGTTTGGTTTCTAGTGGACAACTAGTGGACTGTTATGGACCAACTTGTGTTGCGCTCTGAAACTGAAAAATTAAGTTCCGGGATGATGTGTGGTACTCTTATGAGTTATGAACACAACCCAATTAGAACGACGGAAAAACCCGTTGTAATGAAATCATGACGGAATTTTCTAGTAAAACATGTAAAACAAACTAATTAAAACTGTTTTTGGGGGCTGTTCATGAGCCAAAATTTATGAGGGTATAGAACTGAAAATTTTAGTTTTGTAATGGTGGGTTGTGCTCCTATGAGTTATGGAAATAATCCAATTGGAATGAATCAAAAAGGAGCTAAAAAGAAATTATAGTGAATTTTAGTAAAACATATTAGAAACCGAAAAATTGTGGACTGCTGACCCTAAGGACAAATTCGGGGCAAGCTAGACTTTCCAGAAAATTATAGGTTTTTGGGGATGTGTAGTACACTGAATAAGCTTTCCATAGACTCCGGAACGGACTGATTCCGACTTCGGAGCAAGGAGTTATGACAGTTCAAAGTAGTCGTGTCGAATCTGTCAAAATTCTAGGAAAACAGATTCGAAGCAGCCCTTGGACGAATTTTCTGGAATTCTGTGTTTAGAATTTGAAAATGGTCAAAGAATAAAAGTTGTAGTCCCGGAAGTTAGCTTCGCGTGGGCTCAAGAATCGCTCAAAAATGTTTTGAAACGAAGAAGTTATGACTGTTTTAGCGCAACATGGTCAAGCTGGAAAACAATTAAAAACTGTTATAACAGAGCATTTTTGGAAGCTTTGTTTGGACTGTTTAAAGTTTCTGAAATGGGTGGCTTATATTTTCTAAATATAGTCTACTAGGGTGTTTTCAATATATCAAAAATTGGTTGCAATTCGAACTACGAGCGAAAAGTTAAAAATGCGCAAACTAGGCATTTCGTTATTGGGCCAGCAGCCCAGCTGGGCATGCGCTGCACCAGCCGCGCGCGCACGCCGTCCGGCGCTGTGCTATGCAATTCACCCAGCTGATTTTTGGCTCGTGGTTTTGACAGTCTGGGTTGCTTGTAATGCTTGGATTATAATTTTTATAATTAGATGGATATACTACCTAAAACATATCCAAAATTCAAAGCATATGAACGAGTGGTTTAAAAGATATAACATCGTGAAACGAGTGTTAAAGCAAGGGAACTGCCCAGGCAACGCCGAGCCCGGCTAAGCCAGGCAGGGCCACGCGAGGCCCAGCTGCTAGCAGCATTGGGCTGTTTGGCCAGTTAATTCCGCGATGCAATTCTTGGTTGGCTTTAATGATATGGTATGTAGCAAGACACCGAAATGGAAGTAAGAATGTAATATAACAACTTTATGCCATGGAAACTCATCTTGAGCGCAAGGAAAACAATAAACTTGTAATGTAAACATAAGTTTACATGTTTACGCAAACGTAAGCCGAGAAATAATATGCAAAACGGGTATAAAGCTAAATGAAATGCACGAACCCGTTTAAAATTATATTGGACATAAAAGTGTTAAAATGAAAGTGTCTGAAGTTCGAAACGGAGATTTTGAACACAAAATTACATAATGTTATATGTATGAATTTAAAGTACAAGCGAAGCGAAAATGTAAGTTATTCGCGAAGCTAAGCTACAAATAAAGCGAAGCATTCGCGTACGTGGCGATAACGTGATTTAACACATGAACTATCGAAAAGGTATGAAAATTACCGAAATTAAAGAAATGATGTAGTAAGCCATGTTTGTGCAGTAAAAACTATTCATAAACCATATGGTTCCGAATTTACTATAAAAGAGAGGAATATTCTTAAAATAGAATATAAGTGGTTTATGTTTCGGGATGTAGAGTATTTATACACTAAAGTCATGTGAGAACCTTATTATGTATAAAAAGGTTTAAACAAATAAAGTTTCTAAAGAAACCGAGAATAGTTATAAGACAAGAATAAAAGATTATAGGTTATGGTAACTAATGATCATGACTTATATGATTATTTAATATGTGCAGGTCATGTGACATAATTGGTTATCTAATATGCGTGTATGTGAACACGATTGTGTAGGATTCGTGAAGCGAAGTTAAACTAGCTAAAGTTTGTATCAATGGTCCTTGAACGAGGCAAGTTTTTCAGTTGTGTTATGTTTGTGGATGGAATGTGGTTATGTGCTAAATTACATATCATGCTCTATGAATTGTTAAAGTCAAAATATGACTAAGTTAATTGGGTTATGAAACTCAATTTATATGTGATTTGTGAAAACACATGTTGTATGATGTAACTCGATAAATTAGAAATGTATAATGCATGAATGTATGATTTGTAAGGAATTATTGATGCATGTAGAATATGCATAGTAAAGAATATATGTTGCATGCGGATATGCATATTAAAGGAAATGTAGTGCATATGGAATTGTGTGCTATGTGAAACATGATAGACTGTTAAATTTGCTGGGCTGTCGAGCTCAATCTTGCAAACACAAACTTTTTGCAGGTTAATGACGTTATGCAATATTATTTGTTTTGCGGATGATGAAAGATGAATGATGGACGAAATGAATACATTTCTTTGAATTAGAAATGGTATAAAGCTATGATTGATAGTTGCTAAATGTAAATGGGCAGTTATGTATAGTTATAAATGTTGAATAGATAAAGAATGTTTATTCTGAAATGAGAATAAATATAATTCTAGTGTAATGAAGAGTTGTAAAGGTTGCGATTCAGGGAATGAATGAATGAAAATAAAGAAGAAAATTAAAATTTATTCTGCATTTTAGCTATTTTAACATTTAATAATGTTTTAAAGCTATAACAAGATAGTATTAACGCACAAGATTGGGAAGGGAAATAGTCCCGATTATGGGGTCGTTACAAGAAAAGTACTGACTACAATACTACAAAATATAAATGCAACAGAACTTAAAATGTATCAAAATGAGGGTACATATAAAAACGTTAAGATATACCTTCACGATAAGTTTCTCAATGACAACATCATTCATTGGGCAACCAAAATAGATATTTAGGAAACGTTTTCCATCTGACTGAGAACAAGTAGTCCTGAAGTGGCAAGCCATATCCAATTGTGAAAGAAGTTCTCCAACCCCCAAACATTGGATATCTAGGTTCGATTTCCAATAAAGTCTGCAATTAGAAAGCAAAAGAACTTGTCAAAGAATCAGAATAGGATAATCAAAACAAATATGTAGAAATAACAAAATTTCCACCTTTGTCGAATCACCGTATAAATTAGACGTTGAAATATTTCCAATCGCATCCCTGTAGTAAATAGAATGAGCTCGTGGTGGCAATTTCGCTACAAGATTCCTGAACGCTGCAGCACCTTTCCCCTGGCCTGATAGTCCAGTCTGCAGTGTTTATAAGATATGCTGAATCAAGCTTCCAATCACATGAATGCCACTAAAAGGAAATTAAGTTAGAAACCACTTACCTCAAAAATTCCCCAGTGCTCTGAGCACCTCCGGCCATGGATAAGGTTGTAATTCTCTGTGATCTGGACATTACCCCAGTAGGAGATCTCTATCTCGCGCACCAACTCTTGAGCAACAGGGAAGGGATGATTGCTAACAAAATGGATCGATACTGGAGAGTATTGCAAAGCAGGAAGATTCTCATAGGGCCCATATTTAATCTCAGAACCAGAAAGTTTAGAATTCTCCAGCTTTGTATAAGATTCGACTTCTTCCTCGGGCAGTTTAAGACTAAATGACTGCACCTTAACCAAATAAGGGGATAGAAAATAAGCACTATCTTGGAACAAAACCAGCTGATTTTTAGCTTGAGTAATTTTTCCAGGGAATGGTTGTAGTATATGGGTGAATACTGCAAAAAGGTCCAAGGTCAAGCTTTCTCCCTTACCCAGTTCCTTGGGTAGAGATAATGAATACCACGTCAATGATGGAGGCATTCCTTCGGGATGGACAACTTTAATAGAAAGACTTCCAGAAGAACTTTTTGTTTTCCCTTTCCCTTCACTAGTTGCACCAATAAACAATACTATGTTTTTTGCTTAGTGATCAGGAAAGGCCACCAAAACATCCGATACTGGATCAGTACCAGTATTTTCCACCTGTAATAATGAAGAAAGAGAAGTCTTGAATAATCACGACTTTAATTTATCATTTAGTTGTAACCTTTTAATAAGTTCATCTTTCTTACTAAATAATAAGTAAATTTTCCACAAAAGATCAGCATATTGAGAAAACTAAAGCTACATAAAATTAAATTATTGTCTGAAAAATAGGGAAGCCAAAGAAAATTTGAGAGATTTCTTCATTCAGTAACCAAAATGAAGATAAAAAATCATGGAATCAGTTTAAACATACCAGCTGAAGCACAAACTCGCCCTTAACAAAACCCGGAAAGAAAATAGAAAAAAATAAATCAACAACTTCAGTCCAACTCATCAAACCATCACATTAATGAAGAATAGCAAATTATATATAAGTCACATACATATAACATAACACGCATTCACAATTGATAAATAAATGAACTAGTTTGCATATGAAAGGAATCTAATTAAAAAAAATGAATTAGGCTTAAACCCTAGCGCCTTAACTTGAAACAAACTGAGGTAATTAAAAATTTGATCTTAACACAATAATAAGAGAGAAGAAGATAAATAATCAAACAAACCCGTCGATCGAGCTTGGAGATGACTAGATCGGAAATAACCGGCGAACATAGAATGGCGATTAGTGCAATTAACATATCAATACGAATTACTCTTCCTCCTTTCATTTTCACGTTTGTTTTTCTCTTCCTGATTAACTGAAGGTTGAAGAAGGTGTTTGTAAGGGTTATTGCAATAGAATCACACAGTGAAGGAGGAGACTGTGAATAACATTTGCAATAGATTGACCGAATAGGTAGGGGTATATTATTACTATTATTTTTTTTATGTTTTATTTTTGGACTTAAAAATATGTTCATGGATTAAGTTACTCCCTCCGTCTAAGAATGAAAGTTCTTATTATTTTATGTAATCTCAAGTTAAATATTTACTTATATTATATAATATCAGTAGTCATGTATAGAAAAATATACAATTAGATGAGAATTTAAATATGAATAATTTTATCATTTGTCATTTTTTTTTAAATTCACATAAAATCAATCATCACTTTTATTTCTCGGAGTGAGGGAGTACTTGTAAGTATATTATACTTCTATCTAGAAATAGGAAACATTGGAAAACATAGATATAATAATCAGGTTTGATGAGGTTGAGTTTATTTGGGTTGGAGACCCGGAATTAGCATGCTTGACAATCGATTGTCACGAGTACTATTTCAACAATCATAATCTATAATGTTGATCGCAACATTGGATGACACGGATTGAAATGGATTTCCCCCTGCAGCTACAAGCTGTAGCGACATGAGAATTTACTCATTTGCTCATGTGCTACACTGTCTACCGCTAATAGTTATGGCGGTAGTTTAGTTAACTAATAAATTAGAATGACTTATTGGTAGCTTAATGACCCAATAACCCATAGGTCTTAGGTTCAAAACCTAGTTGTGATATTTTTGCTTCTTATGTTATATTTTTTGTGTATTAGATAAATTCTATTACCATATATATATATATATATATATATATATATATATATATATATATATAGTTATAAATTTATCGCTAAATATTCATATAAATATTTATAAACAAATATTCATATAAATTTATCTTTAAAATTTATAAATTTATAAATATTTCATCTAAAATTTACTTTAATGTTGAGATTTGTTTAGTTAACTAATAAATTAGAATGGCTCAGTGGTAGCTTAATAGTCCAATAACACATAGGTCTTAGGTTTGAAACCTAGTTGTGATATTTTTGCTTCTTATGTTATATTTTTCGTGTATTAAAAAAATTCTATATATTACCATATATATAAATTTATCTCTAAATATTCATATAAATATTTATATGAATATTCGTTGCCCGAAAAATCATTGCTAAATGCCCATTTTTTTGTAGTGTTGTCACTTATCCACTCATTTAATCAGTGACGCACTATTATCTCGTCATTTAAAATTGGTATTTGTGACAATAAAAATTATCATAATTTATTAATTTTTCGTCTTTACAAAATTTGCCTCCAAATTTTTTTAAAATTTTTGCCTCCAAATAAAATTGTGACGATATTATGTACTTTGTCACTAAAAATAAGAAATTATGATGAACCATTTTTGTCACTTATCCACGCATCTAATTAGTGACTCGCTATTATCTCGACATATAAAATTTGTATTTATGACAATACAAATTGTCATAAATTATTATTATTTTTGTCTTTAAAAAATTTCCCTCCAAAAGTTTTCAGAAAAATTTTGCCTCCAAATAAAATTGTGACGATATTACGTACTTTGTCACTAAATATAAGAATTTATGACGACCCATTTTCGTCGCTTATCCACTCATCTAATTAGTGACAAACTATTATCTCGTCATATAAAATTGGTATTTATGACAATACAAATTGTCATAAATTATTTTTTTTCGTCTTTAAAAAATTTCCCTCCAAAATTTTGTCTCCAAATAAAATTGTGACGAATTTGTATTTGACGTTACTAAATGTGAACATTAGTGACCAAAGCACATTGTCACTAAATTTTACAAATAATTAATGACAAATAATTATGTTGTCATCGAAAGAAATATTTTGTGACAATAAATATTGTCATCAATTATTAAAAAATGTCACTAAAAGATTGTCCTCCAAAATTTTGGTACGAAATTCTACCTCCAAAATAATTTGTGACAAAATTTTGTTAATCGTCATCAAATGTGTAAATTAGTGACGATATAAATGATTAATAGTAACAAAAATAAAAGTCTTCACAAAAGCAAAAGTTTTAGTAACTATTATGAATTTCGTAATTATTAATTAATAAATTGTGACAAAATTTTATGCGTGGTAAAAAATTTCGTCATAAAATATGTGATTTCTTGTAGTGGGTATAACTAATCCCTAAATTAAGGAATTTTAATTCCCTAAATTAAGAAATCTTAATTGCACTACTATTGTAAATAAATATAAAGTGTATTAGTTGTATAAAAATTTTATAAGTGCACTATTATTGTAATTATTTTTAAAAATGTAATAGAATATGTAATTCATCCTAAATTTTATGAACAATTTTAAAAATGGATCGATGATGCATGACGAGCTAGGCTTGTTTACGATTTCTACTTATTCTATTTATCAACATAAATTTCCCGTCATGTATAGCAGGATTTTTTCTTGTGTTATGAATACTATATCAGAATACGCAGGGGCGAAACTAGCATAGGGCTGGAGGGGGCCACGCCCCCCCCCCTAAGGTTTGAAAAATTTATAAGGTCCACCCCAAGGTTAGAAAAATTAAATTTATTATAATTCTAAGTTTATATAATTGGAGTATAATATTGTATATGTGTTATTCCAATTGAATGATACATTTGTATCCAGGTAACCAACTTACACCTTTATTTAATTTTTTTTATTCTTTGTTTATTTTATGAAACTTGATATTTTACTTTTTAAAAGTTTAACGAGTGATCATATTCAATTTGTTTTCCGGTAACCAACTAAAACCTTACTTATTTGATTGTAAGTTTATTAAAAATTTATTATTAAAAAGTTTAATAAATGGTCCAATAATATTGATTAAGTCATTCTTGTAGTGTAGTTAATTGAATTTTTTATTTTTTGTTTAATTAGAATCATGGGAAAATCACATATTATTGATTCATTTTTCAAGAGAAAGCAATCAAATCATGTTGACATATCTATGCTTACCCCTGAGCCTAATGTTAAAACATCTCTGCCTACTTCTGAACAAGAACAACGTGAATTGAAAGTAAAGAATGAGATATTAATTATTTGGAACGTGATCCTAGAAAACGTATCAAAATATGGAAATGTTGTGGTGTGATTGAAGTTCTTTTTCAGAATATATATTATGTTGTTAAAAAAAAATTTGCCCCCCCCAAAAAAAATAAATCCTGGTTTCGCCCCTGAGAATACGAAAAAAGAGGTGTTTCAGAGTTTAATTCTTATCAAGGGATGAAACTGAAGGACAGAAAAGGAGAGAGATAAGAGAATGATAGTTGAAAAAGGTCAGTGAATTGGGTTGTGGGATGGAGTCAGAGGCGGAACTAAGGGGGGGCGCGGGGGGGCATCTGACCCCGGTAGAGGGGCTGTCCAGGCGTAACGCGGGGGGCGGGGGCGGGGGCGGGGGCGGGGGGCGGGGGAGGGGGCACCCGCCAGCCAGCGTCCGAGAAGTCGTCTGCTCCGCAGCTCCGGTGCAGTCTTCTTCTTTGCCTGCGGCCTGTCTTCCGACTCTTGCAACAGACTTTGAGGAAGGGGAAAATAGGAGCAAAAATAGTGAAATTGAGGAAATCAAGGATACTGTTTTGGAGTGGATAGAGGGAAATGACAGAAAGGAGAGAGAAAATGGGTTTGAAAATGGAGTGTTCTGTTTTGGTGAACAGAATGAATGGGTTGTGCCAGGCGACTATATATTCTTTGTATTTTATGAGAAAGAGAATTGATACTTATTTTTGATATTCGAACATCATCATTATTCACATAAAATACAGTTGGTCTCATTTTTTATATAAAAAAAATCTTATAAAAATATCAAAAATTCATATCGAAATAATGTTTTCCTTAATATATGGACCAATTATATATAAAAAATTACATTAAATCTATTATTTATCAAAAATATATATATGAAATATTCAATAATAGATTTTTTTTTATATTATGTGTATAATTTTTTATATATATAATTGATGTTGTTAACATTAGTATTGATATATATTAAGGTATTTTGACGGTTATATTTTGAATGTCAAATTTTTATTTTATCCTAATGAGTCATGATGACTAAGTAAAAACCCATTTACTAATTATTATTTTTTAACAGATTACTCACTAATAATAATAAAATGCTGAAATGATAAACTTAACAAAAGTAAATTTAGCATGTTACATATAATATTAAAAAATATCACCAATCAAATCAAAGGACTTTAACTCCGCTCTCTCGTCGCTGCAACCTACACGTCGCTGCTCCAGACATCCGATAACCGCCCTCAAATTTTGACCCCCCTCAAATTTTGTCCTGGTTCCGCCACTGGATGGAGTTCCATGATAATGGGCTAGCTATAGTTTCCCTCAAACCTTTATTGCTCTTTTTAAAATTAATAAAAATTGATGAAAAAGGGATATGCTTAGAGCTTTAGAAAAAATAAGAAGTTTTGAGGTTGGGTGGATCACTTTTTAAATTGATAAAGAAGTAGTGTTTATATATGGAGCTTCTTGGCCTTATACTCGGCTATTGTGACAATGTCTATTATGAAGTCAGATGCAGCACCTCCGCCTCCCGCCTTCCGCCTTCCGTCTTTAAAGGAGGAAAAAGAATGGCCAAGGCTTTTAACTTCATTGTAAAGAGAACTCAAAACTTCTCTAGCAAATTTTGATTCGAAACAACAGCTATACAGCTTGTATATGCTACTCACAAGTATCCCTTCCTGTTTTATGGGGATTTATGTGAAACTAGCAAGTATTATAAATTTCTCCACCATAATTCAAGTTTATTAATCTTAATTTTGAATGAGAAAATCAATCTTAACTATGAAATTTTAGATAAAACTAAGGGGCTGTTTGTTTAGAACTTAATGGGTCTGAATGGCTGAATCGGTAAGTGGCTGAATCATTAAGTGCGTTTGTTTTGAAAAAAAATCGTCTGAATGGCTGAATCGGTCAGATGCATTGGCTGAATGGTTAAGGCCGAATTTTTGGTCTGGTTGGCTGAATGAAGTAAAAAAAATTAAAAATAATAATAAATATAATAAAAAAATATTAACTATTATATTATGTAATATTAAATAAATTTACAACAACTTTGGATTTTTTCAGAGGGGTAAAATATTAAAAATATGTCATTCAGATCTTTAAGATATGTCAGTTATCAAACAGTTTTTTTCATTCAGATTCAGATTCAGATTCAGCTCATTCAGATTCAGATTCATTCAATTTTTATCAAACACCCCCTAACTCCTTGGCTTAGACCTTTTACAGTTTGTGATGTGTGAATGTGGGAGGTAAGTGACAAATTTTGAAAGGAAAAGAACAAGAAAATGAAAGCAGTAATAAGCTTAGCAGCTCATCAGCTCCACATTTAGAAAATGAAATGAGGGTTTGTCTGGTCATAGCACAAACTGGACATGAAATTGTTGCAAGGTGGTGGTCCTGCAAATTCATTAAATGTCCATTTCAATCTGTTTGTTGGGGTGCATATATATCCTTAATTATATATATCATCACTTTCCCTTCTTAACATTGATTCAGGTCAGGTCACATTATATATAGATAGATAGATTTCTTAGACTTTGAACCCAATACAAGTACTCAAGTGAGTAACTTGTCAAGAAGATTACTTGAATTTGAAAAAGTAGATACTGAAACTCCACTTATACCTTTTCTACCCTAATCGTTTTCATTCTTCATATTCATTATTTATCTTATAAATGCATTGTAATAAAATAAACTGTCTGTGGCCGTTTAACTATGTTATGCCCATTTTGAGACAGAGGCTGAGGCAGTATAATCTCATAATATAATCTTCAGATTATACGAATAATCAAAGGCTTAGTAAATACATAGGCGGAAATTACTAATAAGAGTCAAATAATGACTAAATATTAAATATTTTAATATATTATTTAAAATATGTTTTCAGGATCAAAAATTTGATTACCCTGCAATTACCCGCTTACCGACATGTTTTTTCCTTGACAATAATTTTCTCTCCCTTTGATTTCCCCCCATACCAAACCCATAATCCAGCATCTATCTCTTCCGTATGTATGTATGTATGTATGTATGTTCATTGCTTTCTACCGAATCAAGTCCTCCAATGAGAGAAGACGCAAATCAGAAGCTAAAGTAACGGAGAGAAACTAAACGGAACAGAGCAAAAACTAAGATCTTCAGTCATGGGTTGCTCTGCTTCTCGTTCCCACCTTCTCCCCAACACTGAACAACAACCCTCAAACTCATCATCATCATCACATTCTTCTTCAGATTCTTACTCCGATTCCTTTCTCTATCAAACCCCAATTTCCCGCACTATCTCTCTACCAACTCCTCTCATCCACCACCCTCCCCTCCGCAAAGGCGATACCAACCACCTAGTTTCTCTCACCTCCACTACTTACGGCTCTCTCATCCTTATTGATCCGGTTCCTAACCCTAACCCTAATTTCAATTCCCCCAATCATGACTCAGTCATCGTCTACGTCTACGGACTCTGTAATCAACACCTGGGAGTTAATGGAAGGCCTTGACGAGTTTGATTTCGATATTGTTCAGTACCCAAAACCTAATTCATCAATTTATGAGAAACCCAACTTGTATTGTAATGGGTCTGTCACGAAAGTTAATGATTCAGCTAAATTATTGACTTCTTATGAGTTGGTGGAGCATTCTGATTCAAAACCTTTGTGGAAGCATTTGTCTGAGGAATCTTTGCTAGCTAAAATGGACCCGAATGTGGTCTCGAGTTATAGGCGAGCATTGACTTCAAGGCAATTGGGTTGTTCTAAAGATTCAAACTTTAAAGAAATTCGAGTGGTGGGTTCTGATAATACTGTGAGTTCTAAGTTAGTCGGTCCTCAATTTTATTTGCCGGGTATTGAAGATAGAATTGTGTTGTATTATACTAGTTTGAGGGGAATTAGAAAGACTTATGACGATTGCTGTGAAGTTCGGATGATTTTGAGGGGATTTAGGGTGTTTGTAGACGAAAGAGATATTTCAATGGATTCGGCATTCAGAAAGGAATTGGAGAGTGTATTTGGAGGAAAGGGATTTAGTTTGCCAAAAGTATTTATTCGAGGAAAGTGTGTTGGTGGTGCTGATGAGATTAAACAACTTGACGAGGTTGGGGAATTGGCAACCCTTTTGGAAGGGTTTCCTGCCAAGGATCCGGGGTTTGTATGTGAGAGCTGTGGGGACGTCAGGTTTGTACCGTGTCCCAATTGTAATGGCAGCAGTAAAGTTTTTGAAGAAGAGGAAGGGAAAATGAGAAGGTGCTCTGATTGCAATGAGAATGGGTTGATGCGTTGTCCCCATTGCTGCTCTTAAGCGCTGATGCTGCCAAGCCACTGGTATATGTATATTTTGGTATTTCTTCTGAGATTTCCTGAAGTCACTACTAGTAGTATTGCAGTGCATATTTCTCTATTTAGATTTGTTGGAGGCTTGTTTCTGTTGGAACTGTTGATATAGACTAGTTGTATGTACTTGTGTTCATTCTGGTTGAACAAATTGCAACAATTATAAAAAGTATAAAAGAAAGGAAAATCTTATGGTTTCCCTATACATGTAATAGTTAGTGAGCTTTCTTATGTATTTTTATACACCTCTTTAATTATAGAAGATGTAAATTTATCTTTGTTTTCGCATTTGATTTTGGTCGGAAGTAAACTCGGGCTTGTTATACGACATGGTGCAGTTTTATATTCTACTTTATATTTCTCTTTTCATCCTTTTGTGAGCAGACCAGACCATCCTCACTCTGTGTTGAGATCATGTATACGTATTCCAGTCCTCATTGGTTAATGTTAGGATACTCAGATTTCCTACGGAATTAACAGTGAGAAGTTGAATCACCTAGAACTCGTAAGGGCTTTGATTCGCCTTACCTTTGTACTGAGTTGTGCTATATAGTCCAAACCTACTGATACCACTTTTAACAAGGTTAGCAACAACTCCTATTGATAGCACCAGAACAGAGAAAAACACCCATCTTATGTGAATCTGGTAATTGGGCAAGAATCTGGATAATATTGTTGTGTACTCAGACGGACTTTACAAATGTTGCTGTAGCCTGTAGGTATTGATAAAAAGAGAATGAATTCACAATATGATAGATAGATAGATTGATAGTCATGAAGTTCAGTAATGGTTGATGATTGTTATGCAATCGAGTCTGCATTCAGAACCCTTTGACATCTCTCTTTAGCCTCGGCCTCGGCCTCGGCCTCATGTCTTTTTATTCAAACACCACTAGTACAAGCTATTTTTATAGGACTCCTAGAACACTTCTAGAGCCACCATAACATAACAATTAGAGTAAAATACATCGACTCCCCTATAGATAATCATAATAACATTCACCATCACTCTCGTTTTCAAATAACAGTCAGTAACCCATCTAGCCTATAATTCGTAACATTCACCATACCTAGTGTGGTTGACCAACTAATATTAAAAAATATTTTTAACATAATGTCTAATATACCCTTCAAGTTATAATATATAATATATCCACTAAATATAAATTTGTATGTTATAATTTGTACTTAACTTGATTAATTAATTAAATTATGAATTTGTGCAATAAATAACATATTTGTCAAAAAATAATAAATATTTATTTTATAGTCGTACACTTTTTGCTAATTAAATTTCTTAAAGATTAAAATTTATGTAATATACATTCAAATATATTTTTTGTAATTCAAATATATTTTTTGTAATTAAAAAAGTAAAATTTTAATAAGCATAAAAGTACAAATTAACTCAAAAAAAATTATAAATATTTTTTCTAAATATTAAAATTTACGTAAAATAAACTTATTATTACATAACGAATCTTATTATTCATATAAAAAAGTATTAAAAATTATATTAATTATTTTTCTCAAATATTAAATTAAACACAAGTCACTCTTAAGTATAATCATTTACACTAAAAATAACATGTTATTACTCAAAAAAGAAAAAATACATTAAAAAAATTCTTTTAATAAGATAGAGGTAGTAATAAATATTATTATATTTTCTTTTATTCAATATGTAATGTTATGAAAATCTTGTAAGTGTAGCTGCAAGAATTAAGGAGGTATTAGAGAATGCGGGATTAGCACAAGAAAGTTTGCCTGCAATTGCAAATGTGGTGTCATCGACACAAGTCCTTTCAAATTTGCTGAATATTAGAGATACTGAACTAAGTAGGTTGGTGGCCTTGCACTCTCGCTTCTTTGCATTTGCTTCATTTCTGCTAATAGTCTTACTAGTTATACATGCATTCAGTTTTCTTGTAGCAATGGGGATATATCACTTAGAAAAACTGGAGTAGAGGAGAAGAGAGCTAAAGTACAAAAGGAGTCTAAAGTTCTTCTTGATTACACTCGAAAGGCAATAGCGAGGCTGACTTATTTAAAAAGGTAAACTTGTCAATGCAATTGATTGTTTACTATCGAAGTCCATTAGATTTCAATTGTTTTTACCTTTGCACTTTTGATGATCTAGATGTGTGTATAGAGTACCCAAAATTTTCTAAAAAAGTTACTCCCTTTTTAATATTTTGTTTTTTTATTTTTGTTTTGGTAGAACACTTGCACAATTGGAAAATGATGCAACTCCTTGTGAGGCTCAGATGGAAAACTGGAAAACTAACTACTCAATCATGGTTTCAAAAGAGAGGCAATACCTGCAACAACATTCAAACTACAAGGTATTGTCTTTATAAATAATCAGGTTCTTCGCCCATGGTAATTTAAAAAGTTTCAAGGTCTCTCTCTCTCCTCTTGAAGGTGTTATCCTAATTTAACAATATCAAAACTTTCTTACATTACTGGCCTTTTTTGTTATGGTAGGACTATATAGTGATTCTAAAGACCTCCCCCAGACTTGTGTGCCCCTTTCCTTTCACTTTGAGTTTTGTTTTGATTGGCCGTGTACCGGTCCTGTTTGTTTATTGTGGATGTTATTAGTATTTGGTTGTACTCAGCTGAAAGTGAATGTTGAATATGCTGCTTCCCTTTAATATATCATGTTAAAACAGTAAAAAGTCCGGAAAAAAGCTTCTTTTTCTTCTTTTTTTCCTTTCTTTTCATCTAAAATCAATTATTTGTTGCTGCATACACACACACACACACACATGTATTTGCATCCAATACTAACATTTGAAATGATTATCTAAATTTAGTCCTTGCACTTTGGAGTAGGCAATGCTTAATGGAGTGGGATACAACCCAGAGATTAGTCATGGAGTGTTGGTTGAGATGGGCAGATGGCAGAGCATAGGAAGGAATTGGAGAAGAAAACAAAGCCCATCCTTGATACATTGAGAAGCTACCAAGACTTCAATCACATAATGATTTGACAATCTCCTATCCGTGTGCAGGATAAAGTTTTGGCCGCACTGGCGATCGACGACAAAAAGAGGCAGTCTGCAGCTGCTGAGAAGTATCTTGAAGATATACTGCAGTCAGCTCTTGCCACTACAGAGTGATGTGCTAGTGCACGAATATGAAAGTTGTTTTATTGGATCTTCTTTCACATACCTTACAGGAAGGTTGTGCACTTTCGCATCTGCGGAGAGTTTCTTTTTCTTTGTAGCAATGCCAATCTCATATTAGTATGATGTATTATTTGTAAAAATGAAGCAGATTAGCATATGGTTTCAAAGAGAAATTTGTGCCCTTTCCCAGGAATTGTGTGTTTCTAACTCCAAACTCCGTACTTGAATAAATATCAAAACAAGAGATGTATATACAAATAAAGAAATTGTTTTCCTTGTACCTGTTCATGGGACATTCACTTTTCTGCAGGTGATTTCCTTGCAGCGTTCATAAACCTACAAAAGCATGAGAAGCACCGTTGGCAATATACAGATTCAGAAAGCAATTTACGAAGTTTTTCAATGTCATGAGCCATCAAGGGTTTCGGTTCGGGTGGTACAGTAGCTGAATATAGGCGACTGAGTATCAAGTGTTTCAATGCCCTTCAAAGGATTCCATTCCAACCACATATTTTTTGGGGAGACAATCACATAATAGAGGAGACCGAGCATCAAGCATTAGCATTTGAAAGTGTTTCAATGCCCTTGTCTGTCTTTTAGAGAGATTCCAGTCACATACCAAAGACCTGATGCAGACTCCTGCGGTTATTACAGTCGGGGTTGTCTTCAGGACTGTTGCTTCATAATGGACAATTGCATACAAGTTGACGCCAGGAAGGGATTTCTCCACGGAACAATCACCATAATTTTGATAAATTCAAGAGCTTTTAACTAATATTATCAACATTCATAACATCAATAAAGAATTAAGATTTTCCTATTTATATCAATATCCAAAATAATCATTAATCTGCAGAATAATACCAAGGTGAGGATATCACGGAAACATTTGAAGGTTGTAACTGAGTAAATACATTATTCTGCACGTAGATGGTATCAGGGTTATTAATTCTTTCGCGCCAGGTTTGCAGCAAGTCCAACAGCTATAAGTCCTACAACAGTAGCAGTAATGCCGATTCCAATGACACCATCTGTTAATATCCAAATGTTTTTAGTACTACACTATTATTTAAGTCCAAGAGATTAAAGATAAGAAAAGAAGAACAAAAAAAAAGAGTGAGGAATTACCTTTAGTCATTTGATCTTCAATTGTCTTCTTAAGAAACAAAGCCTGCCTCCAATCAGGTGCAACCTACAACACCAAAAAATAAGGCATGGTTCCAGATTAACGAAAATTTTAATAAAATAATGGATCAGATCAGTTATGATATCGAAGCTTGTGTGACTGTACTCCCACTTGTACAACAGTCAACACGTGCTGAAATAACATATGCAAACCTACGGATACATGCCTTCAGAAATTGGAAGAAAGGAAGAGCCTGCACACATACATAATAACTGAAAAAAAAAAGGACCAACAAACCTCTAAGCACTGTAGTATCCAACAGCCAAAAGATAAAGCTTTTCTCTCTTTTGTAGTGGGCTATCAATATTGGCCAAAGAAGCTGCCAACAAAAAGTTACTAATTTTGAACCAAGGGCAGCAGGTCAACATATAATCACCATCATACAGAAAAATTGAAAACTTTAAACAAATATTAATTTCAGAAATTATCTCAATAAACAAGCTAGAACACAAAACGTAGCTGTATAATATAAGCACTTTATCAAAAGAAACTGAAAATAAGTTAAAGCGAGTTTTCTGTTACAAACTGTTAACCAGGTCTTAGTTTAAGTCTACTCTTCTTTTCCTTTCTCTATTGAAAAAAATGGCTCCAGTTCATGAAAAATAACCAAAGTACAAAGTGCATAAAGGAAATTTATATCATGGATAAATTAGTGGGATGAACCGTTTGAGTAACTTCCACATAATTGGCCAAATTACAATATATTTAGTACAGCTTCAATAAGAGAAAGGTTTGTTAACATGTCAAAATTTTAAAAATGGAGATGGAAAGGGAAAACATAGACAGAGTTTAGTTACCAACACACAGCTTAGTTTATTCTACTTGAAATTGTGAAGTTAAAAGCCTTAGGTTAAGGACAAGTGCTTGATGGGGACGGGATTTTTGGGACAAAGGATTAATATCACACAGATAATTCTCATGCAAAAACTCAATCAATTAATCATTCAATGTATCAAAATAATGAAGTACATCACTATTTATAACACTCCTACACAACTTTTCTAACCTAACTTGAACTCTAATAAGATAATTACAAATAAAAGAAACTAATTAAAATACAGCTTCTATTTCATAGGCTTCCAAAGTCTCTTATATTGTTCCACCCAACTTTCACGGGCTCGGTCCTACATCATTTCTCCTCCACTGAAAAAAACTCGACTCCGTCGAGTTATCAACACAAGAATAATCACGTCGGACCACCAAGGAAGTCTTTGCAAATTTCAAATTTGGCATGTCGAGTGCGCAAGTAAGAGTGAATTTGGTATTGCCTTTGATAATCGAATAGATATTAACACGAGCATCATGTTGCGCATGACGATCCCATAGCCATTTACGGCCCAAGATAATGTAACAAACTTTAAGGGGTAGAACATCACACATAACGGTATCCTTAAGCTTGCCAACAGAAAATGTAACCATACACCTTTGGGTAACCCGTAATTTAGTATTAATAATTCATGCAACATCATACGGCTCCGGGTGAGGCTCAACTTTTAATCCAAGTTTCTTAACTGCTTCCTCAGAAATAACATCCGCACAACTCTCAGTATCAATCACAAGAGAGCACACCTGTCCTGCACATTTGACTCTCGTCTGAAAAATTCGTCCACGATGGATTTTAGGATCATCCTTATGTTTTTGGGCAAGTAAAGGTTGAAAAACACCTAAACATCCTTCCAAATGAGCCTCAACTTCTAAATCTTGCTCATCGGGCTCATACTCGTCGTCTATCGGCTTGTAAACCTCTTCGTTTAAGTCAGTTTTCCCGCACGCTTTGTCAACAGTTGCCTAGAGGGAGAAGAGGCAACATTCACCTTGGGGAAGGACACTCAAAAGACATATGACCAAAACCACGACAGTTATAGCACCTAGATGAATTGTTGTTGCTAGCATTAGAAGAACCTAGGGTACGATTAGGCCTGCTAGTAGCTGAAGGGATTGTTAACGATCTTTCTATTAGCCTATTTAAAACAGGCTCCACAAAAGTACGCTCTCTCCGAGTTTGGACTTGTATTGGAGGCCTAACAACATTTCTTTTCAAATTATCCTCTATTTGGGTGGCAACTTGAACAACATCATCCAAAAGCAAGAGTTTACCTGTAGCTACACCACCTGCAATCTCTAGATTCAATCCTCGACGGTACATTGAGATTAAAACTTCTTCAACCCAATGAAATTCAGACCGTGTAACCAAACTGTAGAACATTAACGTGTACTCGACTACAAGTGTACTTCCTTGTACTAGCTCAGTTAACTGCAAATATGCCCGTTGCTTATAATCCGAAGGTACAAAACGTCGGGTCAATGCAGCTTTCATATCTTCCCATCGTCTCGCAGCTGTATACAAATTTCGTTGATGTTGATCCCACCAAATCCGAGTTGTTCCTTTCAACTTCGCTTCAGCAAAGAAGAGCTTCCTTTCATCGGATAATTCATACCAACGAAAGAAGCTCTCCAAACTATGAATCCAATCGAAAAATGTCTCGGGACCATTAGCGTCATTGAAATCTCCAACATCTAGTTTTACTCCTCTATCCACTGCATTCATCCTAGGATGTGGAGCATTAACTCGTGGATTAGGGTCATGCTGTTGTAGTCTCAGATGATTAAGATCCAGAATAGGGTCTTCAAAATTCTTAAGATCATCTTCTTGTCCCTTATCTACGCGTTCCATGAGTACATCAACTTTTACTGTAAGTGTTGTAATAGAGGCCTGAACATTTGCAGTAAGTGTTGTGATTGAGTCTTCAATCCTTTTGAGACGCTCATCTTGTTGTAACATATAATTATCAAGCTTGACGTTGATCTCTCCAGCATTAGTTGCACAACAGGCCGACCTAAGCCTGTAAGGCCTTAGACGTTGACCAGACCAGGCCAGGCTAGGCCTTGACTTTTGGACTGCAAGGCCAGGCCAGTCCAGGTTTGGAACATAAAAAAGTGACCTGGTGAGGCCTAGTTAGGCCCAAGTGCTCTTTACTTAAAATTTTTAACTCGGCTTCTCCTCCATTTATAAAAGAAAGGCAGGGACAAAATTTTTTTATTAGACTATATGGGACTATGCCAGGCCTAACCAAACCCAACACAAGCCCAGGTACATTTTACTTGAAAATTTCTAGCTTGACCTCTCCTCTATTTATAGAAGAAAAGTAGGGACAAGAAATGTTAATTAGACTATGTGGGACTTTGAAACAAAAATGCAATAGAATCAAATGCCTCTCATTCTTATAGTTTGCTATTAAACTTGTGTTTCTTGAGGTGCTGATGTGGGACAAAACACAAAGATAGATGTGTTACTTCTTCCTTTCCTTTTCTTCAATCAGTTCAATAACTTGTTACAAAAATAAGACTCAACAACAATAAGGGCAACAAGAATGTATAAAACAATAGTATGGCACACCATTACAAAATCTTGAGTTTGTTAAAACCAATCACTAAATAGACATAAGAGCCAGAATAATTTTTGAAGGACATAGACACAATAAAACAAACTCCAAAATTATAAAATCAAAGCCTATATTAGTATATTATTGATAACAACTATTTTTAGGTTTTTGATTTCCATATTGTCTTTTATGAACAACATTACCAACTTATGCAACACAAAGATAATAGTTATCTTTCTTAAAAATTCATAATCTTTCAAACACTGAAGCATATGGTTACCCAGTTCAATCAAATACCATCCTTTGCAATATCCAATGTGTCTTATAGGTGCTGAAGTATTACTTGGTCCAAATTGACCATAAACTTTTTATTTGTCTTAATTTATGGTGTAAACCCATTTAATTAGAACCAATAAGAGTTATTCCTTCATGACAAAGAACTTCTCATGTATCATTTGATATTAATGCATTCAATTCCTCTTCCATTGCCTTCTGCCAACAATGGTGTTTTGCAGATTGTTTATAAGATTTAAGATTAATAGAAATGGAATCAAAGTGAGTTAAAAAAGAGGAAGAAGAAATACCGTAAATACATTTCTCGCCTATCAAAGCTGCATAAATAATGACCTATGGGGAAAGTTAGACAAAACAAGAGAGACCCAAGTTTATTATTAGGCTGATGATCATATGGGACCTTAGTTTAAGTCCCACATCTCCTTACCACTAATTTATCATAGGCTATTAAAACTATAAATAAAACATGCATCCTTTAAAAATATTTACACACCACTACACCAGTATGGGTTCTCAACTTAAAACATAACAAGAGTGACCCAAGTTTCAGGTCAATTTTTTCCATATATAAGACCAAGCCTTAGGTCGGTCCAGGCCTCAGGTCGGACCAAGCTATAGGCCAGGCTGGACCAAGCTTTTTGAAAGGCCAGGTCAGGCTGGATTTGTACTAAAAATTCTTGGTCTGTTGTTAGCCTTGCAGGTCGGGCCTGATCCGTCCAGACTTTGACCAAGCTGGGTCTAGGCCGGATCCAGGTCAGGCCTCAGGCCATTTGTGCACCCCTATCCAGCATTAACCATGGTATACAAATATAGACTACTCTTTTCTAATTTTTTTTCTTTTTTTTCTAGGGACTTAAGTGCAGGAAATATAAAAAATAGGGGCTGAACTGAAACTGTTGAAACTTCAGGGGCTGAAATGAAAGAAAATGAAACTATAGGGACTGATATGTAAAATTTTAGGGGCTATTTTGAAATTTAAGAAAACTTTGGGGACCAAATTAAAAATACTATAAAACTATAGGGTACCTAACTGTAATTTGCCATGAGATATATTTTTCCCCTTTAGATCTCTTTTCTCCACTTCACGTTTTATTTTCTGCTTCAAGGAGCTTCAAGGAAGAAGAGCAGTAAGGTTAGCGACCTAAATCTTTCGCAACACAAAAGTAAGGGTGGTGGTGGAATGTCGCAGCAGCTGTAACGGCGGTGATGCAGTGGCATCTTCTCTCTAACTCTTTTCTCTCTCTTTCCTACCTTTCTTTTTTGTTGATATATTTTGATTTGGATGGGGCTGAAATTTGGGAATTGGGAACGATTGGAGATGGGGTAGGGTTTGAATGATGGCTGCAATTTAGGGCTGCTACTTGGGTTGTGTTTGACTAGATTTTTGACAGAATTTTAGGTTTGAGAGATGATTTAGGGTTTGGATAAAGTTTTGTTTGGCTGGTATTTTTTTTTATGATGGGACAATGATTTTGGGACAGAGGTTGGGGTGGCAGTAGGTGGTCAGGGTTGGGCTTTGATACCAAAATGATGGGGACGGGGGTTTTGGGACAAAGGATTAATATCACACAGATAATTCTCACGCAAAAACTCAATCAATTAATCATTCAATGTATCAAAATAATGAAGTACATCACTATTTATAACACTCCTACACAACTTTTCTAACCTAACTTGAACTCTAATAAGATAATTACAAATAAAAGAAACTAATTAAAATACAGCTTCTATTTCATAAGCTTCCAAAGTCTCTTATATTATTCCACCCAACTTTCACAGGCCTACATCAGTGCTGCTAGACTAAACATCCAAGTGAATGTAGCAAGGAAGTAGCATTGCATATAGAACTATTAAGTAACAAATAAACACAATGGAATTGTGGAGCATGTGTTTCCAAAACAAAGAAAACCAGCCAAGATGAAAATTTGAAAAAAGGGAGTCAATGAAAAACATTATAAACATATAAAAAGATTAAAATATAACACATAAGAAAAACTGTGAATGAGGTTGTTAATGAATATTCCACCTCGAAGGAACCAGAAACCACAAACAAGAATGACAAAAAATTCATGAAATAACTCAAAAATAATTAGAAAAAGTAAACATTCTATTTTGACATTGTATAAATTTTATCACACCTTGGTTGTCTAGAATGAACCAGGGCCCAAGACAACCTCATAATCCTTTCACCCTTCTGTTCATCTGAGATACCATCTGAAGCTTCTGTAACCTCTTTCTCACAACCCTGCCAAGAAATTACAGAACTGAGATTAAATAAACTAATAAAAGTTACATGTCTCGGTCAATAAAATTCAAATTCAGACAGTGGTAATGATTTCATGTCATTATGTCCACCATTAGAAATGATAATGGCTAGATGGTTATTAAGAACGTCAAGCTTATACTCAAATAGTCCCAATTTTGCGAGCCCTAAAATAAATATGAAAAATGATATTGGTCTAGATAAATTCAGGTTCTTGGAGGGTGGACAAGAAACAGACCCATTGTGGCCTCTCGGGCTCATATACACGAATTTCACTTGTAATGAAAGCGTTTATAAAAATTGCTCCAACTGATGACAAGTATTAATAGCAAATATATGTTGTACATATTGGAACAAACCCCACCTTACTCTAGGTTGGGAATTTATTAGTCCATCATCTTTGCAAAAAATTTAAGTTAACTAATAAACTAAGAATGCTACCAGTACTTACTCTAAGGCCGATACATATGACGTTGTAGGATGGACAGACTGAATAATCAACAAAATTTGATATTATACCGAATGACTCCTTTAAGTCTTGAACTGGTGTCATTAGTCTTTCCTAAACGATTTTTCATCACTGTAATAACTACAAGTATTAGGCCCAATTCTTATTGGGGTATTTAGTCCCTGTTAATCTAGCATGTTGCGACAGTGGATTGGCTACCATCCAATGGAAAATTTTAGCACAAGGCCTAATTGACACTCAACATCCACTCTAGTAATGAACTTTGGAAGACAGTGATTGCAACTAATTATAACTTTTATAACAACAGTAGTAATTTTTTATGTCATGACCTAGTCTAGTGGGTGATTATGGTAAATCGCACCACTGAAGGGCGAATGAATTTTTTTTGTAGGAGGTGGTAGTGCCAGCAATAACAACCTGTTTGTAATGTTAGATAACAAATGATGTGAAGAAGATGGCAGTGAGTTACAAGTGACGTAGCTCATATTAGATTTTCTTATGTTACAATAACAATAAGAACAAACAACCCAAACCAAAGCTCTAGCACACACTAACTCAACATTGCTGTAGGACATCTACAGAAGTCTCCATGCTATTGGGTAAGTTGCCCCAAAGGCTGAGGCCAATAAAGTTAGCCTATATATATATATATATAGACACACACACACACATAAAAGAAATATGGGTATACTTCAGCATCTAATGGAGCCTCGTATTACGTTTGGATTGAAGGAATGGAATAGAGAAAGAAATGGAATGGAGAGTGGAATGATTTATTTCATTCCTGATTGGAATGAGTCATTCCATATCCCTCCCTTAAGGAATAAAATTCACAAACTTGGGAAAAATGAGAATGGTTTATTCCATTCCAATGGAAAAACCAAATACAATTTTTTCATTCCATAAGAGTGAATCATTCTATTCCCGCCTTCATTCCTACAATCCAAACGTAGCATCAAAGCTATCAATACATCTCGTATCTTCATTTTTAATTTTCTGTATGTCTTGTTCTGTCAGTGATTAAACAGAGGATAAAGTTCCAACCTTTTCACAAAACCTTTTTGTAGCAAATGCATTATTTAAAAAATCAATTAGACTTCTCTACAAAATTGATCTCTTATCAATTGAATTTAAACATAAACCCGAACCAGAAGATCAGGAGTGTGTAGCTAATTCGAGACTAAAAAAAAATAGTTGTAGCACTTTTAAATTATGAATCCAAATTTGAACATTTGTTCCGTTTAAACAATCTAATTGATAACAAACATGCCTTAATAGTATTTTGACCATAAAAATCCCACGCAAGGTTGATGATAAATTCAACCCTTTTCCAAGTATTTTTTTCCCTCGTTTTCAAAGAGTTAAAACGGCTGGATTGTTCAAATTATAGATAGAGAATTAGGAGAAGGAATGCATACAATGATGACATCGGAATTGCACCAGGGGATCTGATCTCCGCCGCTGAAAAATGAGCTTACTGAATCGAAGAAATCTCGGATCTTCGCCTCCATTTCTGGTTTTAGTTCTTAGGGAGAATAAAAATGAAGATCGGAGAGCAGCAGGATTAAGAAGAAACGATGAACCGGAAGAAAAGAGAAGATTGAGAATGTGTCAACTCCCCCCTGGCCTATTTATATAGGTTTTGGTTTTATAGTTTAGTTGTTTTTTGCTTTTTGCTTTTTGGCCAAAAAAGAAAAATTCCTTTTATTAGTTCTTTTGCTTAAATAAGTACTTTTGGGGGTATTTTTTTCATTATTTTCAGCTCACAAACCTGAAAATTGGACAATTTTAAAAGTCATTTAATCTTCAAAGAGCCACGTTTTGATTTTTTAAATTTAATTTGTGAAGTCTGATAATTTAAAAAATTGAAAAATAAAATTTGTCCTTTTTAAAAGTAAATTTTTATAATTTATACAATTTACAGTAGAATTGACTATAATCATTATTTTTAATTTTTAAGGCCCTATATATTAAATAAAAAGTCAAAATCAAATTAATTTTAACTTTTACTTCTCCTCGAGCTCGTGCTGTTTTTTTTAAATTAAATAACCAATTGTATTAAATAAGTTGAGACCGAATTTTAGTCAAGTATAAGACTTTCTTTCTTTTAATAAATACTCAAATTTAAATACATAATACACCATAACAATCCGTAAAATATTTAAAAAATTATGTACTATAATCTACTAATAACTTTATAAATGAAGCCTACAACTCGTTAAAAGGGAAGGGGATTCAGTCGAGGGTTACGTGATGATAGATCCGGGTCGGCTCTTTCTTTTCTTCTCAATTCTCAACAAGAATGCATTAACAAAACTGCCCAAATAGAATTGTACTATTTGCAATCATTCATGAAATTCTTATTCCCCAGTCATTTAAGTTCTGCATACTCAACAAAAAGATATCAAGAAAAAACTCTTGATACCCATCACAAAATAGTTTTTTACTGAATTACTACAAGTGTTGAGTTTCATGCTTGGCACATAAAATCTTCAATTACATTGTAACTTAAAAGCTCGACACCCTCCGGTAACTCGATCTTATGTTTCAGGTTTGAGGAATAAATTCAAGCCAAGGAGGAAGACTCGTACGAGTTGCATATATTGGTAAAGAAAAATTGCAGTTAAGGATCCCAAGTTATTCTGTGTCTTAAGCTGGTAATGTCACAGATATTATTAAGCACTTTGCTGCTTTGCTTGAGGAAGACATGTAAAGCTCAAGATGCATGTTAATATATCCAACAAAAACCGAATAAAAAGTTATTTCACGAGGGAGCAACATTATCACATATAAGATTCAATTGAAACAATATCTCCGATTTACTATTCTCTATCCTGTATCAAGTTGTTAACTATATTTACCAAAGAAAGTGTGCCCTTTGCCATAATAGGCATTAGAGAAAAATATAAACTCGGGAAGGAATATCAGAGACGATAGAATCCATGCTAATAACACGGTTCTAGGTAAAAAAAAGCATCAAAAACCTTCTTGTCCCGGGGAGATCAAGCTTAAGCAAAATGTCCATACATTCTCTCCTGTCCTTGGGCCATAAATCTTTCCAAACTTCTACAGACAATTCGTTTCCCAAAAGACTTCTTTCAGAACCACCAAGGTACTGAATTATTGCATTGGCAACAACTGGAGCAGCCGCTAGAGTCCTTGCTACCATATATCCAGTTGAAGAATGCACCATCCCAGCTGTACTACATGTTAACGTCAATCACTTAAGACGTCCTGATCCTGCACAGTAAACACGATCAACACCAAAAGTTTGACGGCTTCGACCGTCGGGGGATAGCTCAGGCGTGAGAGTCAGTACCGATCTTCACAAGGGTTAACAACGGAGGATAATAATATCTAGTGTATTGAGAGAGAGCCTTTTTGGTTGAATGTGTGTACCTTTTCTTGAAGACTTCCTTGCTAGGTTATACTCTCTTGCCCGGTTTACCGTGCCACCCACTACTGTCTGACACAGCCCCCCACTCCTCAGTGATTTCTGCCGACTACATGCAGGCTATCACCTTTTTCATGCACTGTTTATGCCGCCGGCCGGTTATAATCACATCCACATTAATGCATTGCAGTTACAATAGTCAACAACCTTTCTTTTTCATCATTACAAGTCAAAGATAGAGATATTAAAATATCTAATGGGTCAATCCACTAATCCAACCCGATCTTAAAAGGGCCCAACAGGAATAATATAATGACCAGACCTAGTAACTTTAAGACTCAATAATGAGGACCCAATGGACTAATCAAATAAGTAGGCACAATCTACTCGGCCCAATAGGAGAAATATCATGACCCAACATTGCCCCCTAGTTTTTTATTAAATAGGAGGTTTAATAGAAAACTATAAATGGTCTATGATATTATAGGACCTGATAGGATTGGAATAGGCCCAAAATAAAACTTACCTAGGCCCAAACGGAAATGAATTAAAATCATAAGGCAAATTAAAAATCGGAAACCCAATTGAAAGGCCTAACCCGGTTAATATCTGCATCTTGAATTGGACGCTGCCCATTTGAATTCTTGATTATTACTGGCATTTAATGTGTCGCCCTCGTGTACCGTGTAACCGTCAGTATGTTGTTCAATTGGACGCTGCCCATTTGAACGGTGTGTGATGAAAGCTGCCTTCGGAATGTCTCCCTTGCGCATGGAGATTTAATGATAACCTGAAAAATCATCCATAAAGCTTAGTAATGCATACCCCGAAGTGGCATCGATGAGCTGATCAATATGGGTCAAAGGATAGAAGTCCTTCGGACAAGCTTTGTTCAGGTCCGTGTAGTCGATGCAAACCCACCACTTTCCATTCTGCTTCTGCACCAACACCTGATTAGTCATCCACTCCGGGTAGTCGATCTCAAAGATAAAGTCGGCAGCTATCAGCTTCGCGATATCCTCATCAATGATCCTCTGACGCTCAGGTGTAAAGATCCGCCTTTTCTGTCGAACTAGCTTCTTCGAAGGATCTACATTCAGTCGGTGCTCGACAATCTTTCGGCTGATTCCCTGCATGTCTTGTGGCTCCCATGCAAAGATATCCGCATAGCATCAAAGTAGTTCCATAAGGTTTGTCCGGAGAGGTTCCGGCAGACCCGAACCAATCTTCACTGTTTTGTCTTTCTTTCCGAGGACCAGCTCGATCTCCTCTGTCTCTCCTGCAGGAACAACCAATGGCTCCGAACTGCTTTCAGTGAAGGGCTCGATCTCAATTGTCATGGTTTGTTTTTGCTTGTTGACCCCTACTCCCGAGGCGATCACAGAATTCCTATAACATCGTTTGGCCAGATCCAAGTCCCCTGCTACCTCTCAAACTCCATGGGTCATGGGAACTTGATTTTAAAATGAGGGATAGTTGTTACTGCTTGGAGAGCAGCCAAGGTAGGTCTTCCTAGTATGGCGTTGTAGGCCGAATCTACATGCACAACATAAAATTTACATGTTATTTCTACCTGTTGTAGAGCAGTACCGAAGATGACCGGTAGCTCAATAGTTCCTGCCACTTTGTCTGGATCGTTGTTGAAGCCGTATAGGGGAGCCTCCTGTCCAACCTCCATCTTTCGCCCATCGAGATACATCATCTGATAAGCATGGGCATATAGAATGTCCACAGAAGATCCGTTGCCTATCATCATACGTTTCACGTCCACCGAACCTACTTGTGAAGTGATCACCAGTGCCCTTTCATGAGGTTCGATGGGCTCCGAAGGATAATATGCATCGGTGAAGGATATAATAGTCCCTGGGAACGGTCTGTCTATCTTCGGGGGAGCACCCACCACGGACATGATCGAATCCAGATATCATCTCCTCTTCTTCCCTACCAATTTCCCTGCCGTCCCACCGGTTATTACATCAACGACGTGCCTTGGTGGTGGTGTTGGAGCATTTTGGACGAATGGAACCATTTGAATCATCTGAACAGTACGGTCAACATTCTGCTGATCCTGTTGATCCCTCCCGGCCATATATTGAACCAACAAACCGCTCTGAACCTTCCTCTCCACGAAGTCCTTCAAATTGCAACACTCATTAGTGTCGTGACCTACGGCTTGATGATAGTCACAATACTTTCGAGCATTGCCTTGTCCTGTCTTATAGTTATCACGAGGTGGTTCAAAGAACGGCTGGCCTCTGATTTGATCCAAAATCACCGACCTATCCGTATTCAGTTTGGTGTAAACCTTATTCACCTACGGGGTGGGAACAGGTGGGCGACTACTTCCCTATCGCCACGAGTTGTTATATTTCTTCGAACTGCCCTCTGGCCTATCATTGTACCCTCCAGCCTTCTTTTGATCGCCTTCAACTTTTGGAACATTTGCCTCCTTCACTCGGTCTGAAGAAGAACGTTTCAGGCTATTCATAGCCTCCTCTACCACAATGTAGCCTTCTGCTTTATCAAAAGCTTCGGCTAAGCTCTTCGGATGGTGAAACATCAGCTTCTTCATCAGTTTCTCAGACTTCACCAGCTCCAGGCCATTTTGAAACAACCCTACAGCCTGAAGATCATTAAGGTCGGACACCTGACCAACTGTCTCCCTAAACCTCATCACATACTGACCTAAGGATTCATTGGTGAACTGTCGGACCTGTGCCAAAGAACCTGTAGGCTTCCCTCTTCTCCGGTTGCTCCCAAAACGAACATGGAACTTGTCACAAAGTTCAGTCCATGAAGATACTGGATCTGCTGGCAAAGTCCCCATCCACTGCCTCGCATCCTTCCTTAACGTTGTGACGAACGTATGACACTTAGCAGCATCTGTGAAATCATAATAATTCATCAGCCGGTCAAACACCTGGCTATGGTCATAAGGGTCCCCAGACCCATCATAACTCTCCATTTGAGACAACGTCTTGGTGGTGTCTGCCTTCTCCTTAAGAATGTTCGAGGAAAAAGGGGACGCCTTCATTCCTAGAGTGTCCTTCACCTGTTGCACTTCAGCCAACTGCCTCCGGAGCTCCTTCAATTCCTTCACCAGAAAATCCACACCTTCTGGTTGAGAGGAGACTTCTTTCTCCGACGACTCCTTCCTTTTCGGAATTGATCGACCATCTCTAACGGAAATCACCGCCCTCGATGAGCTTCTGGATTTACTTCGGCGTGTGGCCCTGTCATCACGGTGAGAGTGCTCATGACACTGCTCTCCCCTTCTACTTTCTTGCGCGACCTCCCTAGACCCACTCCTCTGTCTGCCACCATCTCGACCTCAAGAACTAACGACGAAAAGTGCTCTCTTTGATGCCTCAGGATTTCTGCTCCTTGATCTCCTTCGGTCATGGGAACGGCCTCGAGATACATGCACGGAATGCTCTGGTTCCTTCCCCTCTCGCAGTGGTACCTCCTTATGCCTGCTACGCCTCTCGGACTGGACATAAGTGGATGCCTATTCCTTCACGAGGTGGTTCAAAGAACGGCTGGCCTCTGATTTGATCCAAAATCACCGACCTATCCGTATTCAGTTTGGTGTAAACCTTATTCACCTACGGGGTGGGAACAGGTGGGCGACTACTTCCCTATCGCCACGAGTTGTTATATTTCTTCGAACTGCCCTCTGGCCTATCATTGTACCCTCCAGCCTTCTTCTGATCGCCTTCAACTTTTGGAACATTTGCCTCCTTCACTCGGTCTGAAGAAGAACGTTTCAGGCTATTCATAGCCTCCTCTACCACAATGTAGCCTTCTGCTTTATCAAAAGCTTCGGCTAAGCTCTTCGGATGGTGAAACATCAGCTTCTTCATCAGTTTCTCAGACTTCACCAGCTCCAGGCCATTTTGAAACAACCCTACAGCCTGAAGATCATTAAGGTCGGACACCTGACCAACTGCCTCCCTAAACCTCATCACATACTGACCTAAGGATTCATTGGTGAACTGTCGGACCTGTGCCAAAGAACCTGTAGGCTTCCCTCTTCTCCGATTGCTCCCAAAACGAACATGGAACTTGTCACAAAGTTCAGTCCATGAAGATACTGGATCTGCTGGCAAAGTCCCCATCCACTGCCTCGTATCCTTCCTTAATGTTGTGACGAACGTATGACACTTAGCAGCATCTGTGAAATCATAATAATTCATCAGCCGGTCAAACACCTGGCTATGGTCATAAGGGTCCCCAGACCCATCATAACTCTCCATTTGAGACAACGTCTTGGTGGTGTCTGCCTTCTCCTTAAGAATGTTCGAGGAAAAAGGGGACGCCTTCTTTCCTAGAGTGTCCTTCACCTGTTGCACTTCAGCCAACTGCCTCCGGAGCTCCTTCAATTCCTTCACCAGAAAATCCACACCTTCTGGTTGAGAGGAGACTTCTTTCTCCGACGACTCCTTCCTTTTCGGAATTGATCGACCATCTCTAACGGAAATCACCGCCCTAGATGAGCTTCTGGATTTACTTCAGCGTGTGGCCCTGTCATCACGGTGAGAGTGCTCATGACACTGCTCTCCCCTTCTACTTTCTTGCGCGACCTCCCTAGACCCACTCCTCTGTCTGCCACCATCTCGACCTCAAGAACTAACGACGAAAAGTGCTCTCTTTGATGCCTCAGGATTTCTGCTCCTTGATCTCCTTCGGTCATGGGAACGGCCTCGAGATACATGCACGGAATGCTCTGGTTCCTTCCCCTCTCGCAGTGGTACCTCCTTATGCTTGCTACGCCTCTCGGACTGGACATAAGTGGATGCCTCTTCCTTCAGATCGGCCATCCGAAGCATTTGCACAGCTATATCTTCCCTCTGCTTTAGAAGAACTTCCAAAGCTTTATCTGCCTCTTCGGCCATCTTTGCCAACTTGGCAGTTCTGTCATCTCGACCACTTCGGTGGTGCGTTTTAGGCGGAGAACCCTCCACCTGCCTCCGATCCTGATCACGGTCTTTGTCATCAGCAAACACCAACCTCCGCCTGGCCCCACCATGAGCTCTCGAACGAGAACCCTTGGAAACATGCTTGGAAGCAGTGCTCTCACTCTCATGAGAACTCTTCGAAGGACCCAGATGATCCTTGATAGAAATGTGCTGGACAGACGAGCTAACAGCCCTCGACTGTTCTTCCGGCGTATCTGCTCTACTCCTCACCATCTTCCGACGTAGAACAAATAAATCTTTGTGATTGAAAATTTCAAGACACTAGAACTCAGCCCTCTTTCTAGCGCCAATATTAACGCCAAGATCTCCTGCCACGTCCCAATCACTTAAGACGTCCTGATCCTGCACAGTAAACACGATCAACACCAAAAGCTTGACGGCTTCGACCGTCGAGGGATAGCTCAGGCGTGAGAGTCAGTACCGATCTTCACAAGGGTTAACAATGGAGGATAATAATATCTAGTGTATTGAGAGAGAGCCTTCTTGGTTAAATGTGTGTACTTTTTCTTGAAGACTTCTTTGCTAGGTTATACTCTCTTGTCCGGTTTACCGTGCCACCCACTACTGTCTGACACAACCCCCCACTCTTCATGATTTCTGCTGACTGCATGCATGTTGTCACCTTTTTCATGCACTGTTTATGCCGCCGGCCGGTTATAATCTCATCCACATTAATGCATTGCAGTTACAACAGTCAACAGCCTTCCTTTTTCATCATTACAAGTCAAAGATAAAGATATTAAAATATCTAATGGGTCAATCCACTGATCCGACCCTATCTTAAAAGGGCCCAACAGGAATAATATAATGACCAGGCCCAATAACTTTAAGACTCAATAATGAGGACCCAATGGACTAATCAAATAAGTATGCTCAATCTACTCTGCCCAATAGGAGAAATATCATGACCCAACACTACCAATTCCTACAACTCTTTGAGGGAAAACCGGGAGAGGCACTCCCATAGGAATCACACACCGCTCATCCTCCTCAATGCTCTTCACTTTTAATTGTACCCAAGTGCCTGATCAATCGAGCCACCATTCTTTCCTGAATATCTCCCATAGCTAATCTAGGACGCACTACAAGGGATGTTTCTTCAAGAAATATATATTCGCTCAGATGAAAAGGACACATTGCATAGAGAAAAGTGGGAATTTTACTATTTCTCTCTTTAAGTTTCATATTACCATTAAGGTGAGAATCCCTCCGATCCATGAAAACCTTCTTATCTACAATCTACATCAAAAGGGTGTTCTTCTACTTCTGCCACATGCAATTCCATAAGTCACTTGGTATGAGATTAGTTATTTCTATTTCAATGAAAAATCAAACACAATTTATTTTTTTCATTTCATCCTCATATTCATTTTTATAATCCAACATTCCATTCTATCCATTCTATAGTTGTGCCTTTTGAGTTTACAAGATCCTGCTTCCTTTTATTTCTTATATTTGATAAATTCTTTTTATTTGTAACAAGTTTATTTAAAGTGGTTTTGGGGGAAACAAACACTTACCATGTTTTGGAACAACTTATAAGTTAGTTAAATTAACTTATAAGTTATTTTTTACTATTAAGGTATTTGACGATTTCTTTTTGGACTTATAAATTGACTTTTAAATTAAAAAAATGACTTATAATTCATTTTAAAATAAATTAATTCGATCAAATGTAATATTTATTTTGTCATTCTTTTTATTAATATTCTTTTTAATAATATTTTTATTTATTATAACTTATAAATTATTATGAGTTGAATATTTTTATAATTTATTTTAATTTAATTTAAAATTTATAAATCAAATTAATACCAAAACTTTTATTTATAAGTTCAAACTTAAAATAAATTAACTTATATTTTAAGTTATAAATCGTTTTAAAATAAGTCACAGCCAAAAGATTAATAATCAACTGCAGACTGGTATTTGCTTCTTCACCTACCAATCTCTATCCCCTGCGCGGGCAGAGTGACTGAGGCTGAGAGAGAGAAAGAGAGAGGATATGGCGAAATCATCGTCGGACGATTTCTCGGTAGTGGTGTTGGCGTCTGATCTGGGCATTGACGCTCGCCCCTTTCTGTCTCCTTCAGACCACTGCCCTGAAGAACATAACTGGCACGATTGCCCTTCTTATTTAGCTGACGAAGACTTCTCCGATCTTGAAGCCTTGCAGTTCTTCCGCCTCGAACCTGCTGCTGACAAATCCGGCAACCGTATATTCTGCATCGTCGGAAAATACTTCCCTGGTAAGTGTTTTTGCTTCCAATTAGTGAACTTGGATTTTATTTTTAGCTTTGTGAGATACTTGGATTTCGTTGTGTGTTTGTTTAGTATTTCTGTTAGGGTTCTGTAATTTTTGTGTTGTCCAAATATATATACATGGATATTGGTTCTGTTTGTGATTGGTTGATGTAAAAGGTTTTTTTTTATTTTTTACTTTATATGTAAGCTTTGTCAATAGATCATATGGAAGGTATAGCAGGGTTTGTTGGTCCCTTAAACCCACACACGCAGAGAGACAAAGATAGAGTTTCAAGCATTATAAAACTATATAAGACTGTTTTTCAATAGAGGATACACAGTGACTTTTTGAAATAAGCCTAAGCAGGAAGTTGGATATCCAGTATGAGTGCTTTAAGCCTAGGGCCTGGCAGAAAGTTGGATATCCCATGATCGATGATAATTCCATAAACAGCTACAAATCAAGGAGTCGGCCATTGTGTGTAAATGAAAAAAGTTTTAAGTATTTTAATAATGGACAACACATTGCGTATACTTAGAAGTTGTATGTTTAAATTATGGACAACAAGTATCAGAGTGTCCTCAAGTAGCCAATATTCAGCATTACGCATTGTGTTTAGGTTGATGACTTAGATACATCCTAGAACCTAAGGGATTGTCCTCAACTAAGGCATCCAATCATGGCAATTTAAGCATCTGGGAGAGAGTGGTGTACATAGCATTATAAAATGTTACGACCGGCTATTGTTTGAGCAGTATTTGTATGCGATAGGTGGTATCAGATTGATTATTATTGTGTATACTGGATGTTACTCTTCCCATCCTCTTTCAATGATAAAATCCACAAGATATGCATCTCTTTGGTACTGAAAATATATGATATTGCTTTGGAAGGGGTGAATTGCCTTCTGTCGGAATCCTATCTGTTTTTCTTTCTGGCAAAAGGTTGTTTTTTTAGGATTTCTTAAGGGTAAGTTTGGAATTTGGCAAACACAGGGAAATAAAGGAAAACAAAATTAAATATAAAAATGAGAAAAATTATCTAAATGCACATAAGTCCAATCATCTATACTTCTAAAACTTTTAATATCGATAACAATATTAAAATGTAGTGTTATTAATTTTTAATAATGTTCCAATAAATTTTAGATTTCATTTTGTCTTCGTCCTTGCTTTCCCCTTGGGTTTTACGAGTTCCACGACCCTAAAGGTCTTTTGCTCGTCTCTTCTTATACTTCCACCACTGATTTATTTTTAAACATAATGGAATCTATATGCTGTATGTAGATTTATTGGACCTCTTTTTGGATGAACTGATGATTTAATAATTTGTTGGAACATGATTATGTTTTGGTATTTATGCAATAGCTTTAAATTTTTATATTAATTGATTCCATAATGATGCACTTTTTCAACCATTGATATTCAGCCCCAGCTGTAAGTGCCGAACGGCTGAAAAAGTATGTGTTGCACAAAATCTTCTCTGAGATACCGGAAGGGCCATTCTGCATTGTTTACATGAATAGTGCTGTACAAAAGGAATACAATTCCCCTGGCATAAGCATCTTGAGGTGGATATATGAAGAGCTTCCTTTTGACGCTAAGGATAGACTTCAAGTTGTGTACTTCATTCATCCTGGGCTTCGATCGAGAGTTGTCTTTGCCACTCTTGGTCGATTTCTTTTAAGTGGAGGGTGAGTATTTTCTTGTTATCTCTATGGAAATAATTGGAACTTCAGGGTATTTGTATATAATGCTCTATAATCTAGAGAATTATCCGAATTTTCGAAATAATTATGGATTATGCTTCTTCGGTTTATGTTCTAGAATTGTTTGGAAGGATGAAGAAGTCTCAGGAATCTCCTTTAGCATTATTATCACTACATGTTTTGTTACCACTGCCTTTGGGGTAAAAGTTTTTACTTCACTTTTTAATTGGGCATCACTGTTTAAGAGGGTCTACAGAGATCTTAGGAGCTACTTGTTAGAAATAAATGAAACACTTAGAAGTGTCCATAGAAAAAGCCTTCAATCTTTGCATTGGTTTTCAACTTCCTAAAACTTTTATTTTTCCCCTTAAATTTAAAAGCTCCGCATGAAAATAGTTTCTTTGATTTTTATTGCCACAAAGGTGGCACCACATTCATCATGGCCTTTTATGATTAGAAGAAAAAAAGTATATGACTGTATTCATCTTTTTGGCCCAGTTAACATAAAGAGATCACCAAGGAACTTCTCTACAATTTAAAACTTTGAAATTTAACATATCCCCAAAATAAAGAGATAAATGTAAACATTGGAGCCTTGATTCAGAAATTTTGCTGCTGCTTTCTATGTCACATTTTTTCTTGTTTTGCCTTCAGTTCTGCTAATTCAACTCAACCCCCAATTCCTCTAAATCTTTCAGCTCCCATCGAGCTTGATTTTTTCCATGCAATTATTTTATTTTGAACCTTTTCTACTGGAAAAACCACTCTGTGTATCATTATACGTTATCAAGTTCATAATGCCTTGATGATTTATTTTTATTTTACTAAGGTTATTTTCCTTTTTTCTTGTGGCAATATAGCTTATATTGGAAAATAAAGTATATTAGCCGCCTGCAATACCTATGGGAGGATATAAAGAAGGGAGATGTTGAGATCCCGGAATTTGTGCAGGATCATGATGATGTTCTAGAGCACAGGCCCCTGACTGATTATGGGATTGAACCAGATCATCTAAACTTGACAGCAATTCCTTCCATGGGCTACCCACTTGGGAGGTTTGAAGAGAGATGGTCATCGAGAGAATACATGTCTTAGTGACGCAAGCTTTGTACAGAATAATTGTAACTTTGTGTTGCTAGCGTGTTTTAAGGTTCTTGTATGTTTCAGACACATTTTAGTAGTAAAACTATAACTAGGCTTGTCATCTTAATATTTTGCCTTGTGTACAAACTTGAATCGAATTGTGTGCTTTAAACAAGGTTAGATTAACATCAGTATGTACATCTTTTGGGGTTGTCTGGTCCTAGGTAAAGTAACGATTGCTCCTAGTAAAGTAACATCAGTATGTAGCTCTCGTCTCCCCCAATACGGTGGTTGTACAAGGACCACTCCGTTAAAGGGTATCCTCATTGTGGAATAGATGTATGAAAGAAAACTATTAGTTTCATACCATCTGTTTGTTTGTGGAATTTAAGAAATAGTACACCCTTCGATATATTAAATGACTAGAAATATAATACATGAATTGTAATATGTAATACTATCCATGATAAAATTCTAATGTTACATCCAAAATTTGTTCACGGAAAGCCTATTTATATATACAGATTACGGCATAACCAATATATTTATCTCCTTTCCCTCTCTTTATCTGCATTTAACAAAACGAAATCAGGTGCTGTTTGTTTACATCTGATTGCCTCTTAATGGACTGCCTCTTATTCGCTAAGAGGCATGATGCTGTTTGTTTTGTTTTTTGTTACATCTGAATGCCTCTTAATCAGTAAGACAGAAAATGAAATCTTAATAATTAAGAGGTACCTCTTAATGAATTTTTTTTGCTAATTTTTTTTATATAAATATATTAAACAATATTATGCACTCATTTTTATTAAATTGAATATTTAAAATTATTAAATAAAATTTTATCCTTTAAAATGGTAAAATAATGTCATTAAGAGACAACTTACTTTTTAGTTATCAAACAATTTTTTAGATTCAGACCTCATAACAATTCAGATGATCTAATTTATTAAGACATCATAATCATTCAGATCTTAATTCCCAAATTTATCAAACACAACCTCACTCTCTGCAGGTTTGAATGAATGATTTTATTTTATTTTTTGACAAAATAAACAATGCTAATTAATCTATAGCAATTTACAATTGTACTTTCGAGCGGGAAAAGAAATCCTATTAGAATTTTAAAAGTTCCAGGACTAGCTTTGTTAAAATGTCATGTAGATGAATTATATATGGAATCCTCGCAATTGAGTTAAAATTCGATTTGGGCTCAAACTTGGCGTTTTCCGCACGGAACAACGTGGACGCAATTTAATAAATTGAGCTAAACTCCGATTTAGGCTCAAAACTAGTGTTTTACGCACGTAAACGACGTATATATATATATATATATATATAAAATTTACTTCCTTCACAACTCGAGTTGTCATTTTTAAGTTTAATTTGCACTCATTCTATGAGATTTTTGCACTTTTATGTTTCAGTTTTATTATTTTGGGCTCGTCATAACTAGACATGCACAACAGGCCGGCCTGGTCTGGCCTGGCCTGGGCCTGCCAGGCCTTGGGCTTTGACCAGGCCAGGCCAGGCCGTTGACTTTTGGCCTTCAGGCCAGGCCTTGGTCTCTGGGTTGTGGCCTGGCTAGGCCTGCAGGCCAGGCCAGGCCAGGCCCAGACCAGGCCCAAGGCCTTGGCTGGTCTGGTCCCTTTTTTTAATATTAATTATTACATATTAAATATTAAAAAAATATAAATAATAAAATATAAATTAATAAATTTTGTAAAAATGATGCAAGATTTTTGAGATTTATTTTATTTTAACATTCTACTACACACAAATATAAATTGAATGATTAGAACAAAAATAAATATATTCATCTTAAATTACAAATAAAAATATAATTTAGATGTAACTTGAATATAAAACAAATTGATTTCTTAAATATATGTCTAATTGTCTACTATGCACTTCGTAGAAAATATTGTAGATTACTTAAATACTGTAGATTACACTTTTATTTTTTGAATATAAAGTTAGTTTCGATTTTATTTTCTTATAATACGTACTAGGATCGGTTGGACATATATTTTGTAAAGTTTAAACACACATATATCTTTTTATTTATGATCATTAAACTCTTACATGGTTATATGAAGAACTTGAGTATTTACAAGAAACAACCTTATTATTAATATTTAATATTAAAAATTAATTTATTGATGTATTAATTAATGTTAATATTTAACATTAAAGTAACAAAGAATATTACTAAAATTTTGTTGTTAAATATTAGTACTTTAGTATTTACAATAAATTAACTTATTATTAATATTTAATCAACTAAGTAACTAACTTATTATTAATATTAAATATACTAACTAGTTATATTTATTGAAGATGTATAGTAATTAAATGTATCAACAAGAAATCAAGAATAAATAATTAAAATTTTAAATTTTATTTATGTATTAATTAAAACTAATGTATTATAATTTATAAATTACAACAATGAATAAGTAAAAATTTATACTTTATTGATGAATAATTATAAATTTAAAGTTCAAAAATTACAAATAATTAGATAAAAAATCTTGTAAGGTCTCAGGCCAGGCCAGGCCTCATGCCAGGCCAGGCCAGGCCAGGCCTAGCCAGGCCCGACCCCAGGCCAGGCCCAAGGCCAGGCCAGGCCTTTTTACAGGCCAGGCCAGGCCAGATTTTTGTCAAAAACAAGCGGCCTTTTCAAGCCTTCCAGGCCAGGCCTGACCGGGCCAGGCCTTGACCAGACCGGGCTTTGACCAGGCCGGGCCCAGGCCAGACCAAGGCCAGGCCGCAGGCCTCGGGCCTTTTGTGCATCCCTAGTCATAACTCATAAGGAGTTTATTTATTTATTTGGCCTAATATGACTTTGAGTTTCCTGATTCGAGATTTCTTACTATAGAGCATAGCAACTTCTGATCAATTATTAAATAAACTTTTATTTTATTATTTTCTAAATCCATGAGGTTATTTCGTTAACCTAAAATGACATCTAAAAAGTTTAGGTGGTGTTTGATAAAATTGAGTAATTAAGATCTGAATGATTAATACATTTGAATAAATTAGATTAACATCTAGATCTAAAAAAAAATTTGATAACTAAAATGTATAATAACACTATTTTACCATTTTAACCCTCTGACTTATTTAAAAATTTTATTTGAATGATCTTAAAATTTGAAATTGAATGAATACAATATTTTTTTTCATAAATTTTAAATAAACTATTAAGAAACTGCTCTTAATAATTAAGATTTACCTTGACATACGAGACAAAAAAACAATTACCAAACAAAATTTAACTCTGAGACGATTGTACAATTCATGTATACCAAAAGTTTGTCTACTTGTAGCGAGATTTGTTATCTTAGCTTGAATAGTCCCAATTTCTAAACGAATCTTAAGAATTGTTATTCACTCACCAATGATGCAAGCAAATCTTCACATAACTTTCTTGATGTGCCCCTCTTCTTTAGCTCCTTGATATATGCAACTTTTAATTGCCGCATACGTTTCGAAGACACAAAGCAAGTTCTCTAAGACTTTTTCTCTCGCTCAAGATAAGAATTTAGCTTCAGAGATATATCAACAAATCTCCGGGCCTTTCAACAGAAAAAATGACCACAACCTTTGCCATTGATATATCTTGAAACAACAAGTAGCGATCGGAGCAGGACGAGACGAATGTATCGCTCTATTGGGGCCTCGACGGTTTACGCGAATTGTTTGGATTTTCCGGTGACAGTTGGGATGGACTTGAGAAGAGAGTTATTTGTGAATGGTGGGGATGCGAATTGGGCGGCGGCGAGAAATGTTGTGAGGAAAGAGAGGGAGGGTGGTGGGAGTAAGGAGAGAGACTTTAAGCGGTGGGTTTGAGCAAATTGGAAATTTTGATGGTTAGGAATGAATCTGGGTATAGAAGTGAACCTGGGTATAGAGGAAACACTCAATTTGGATATGGTATACAGTTAGAGGAGGAGGAGGAGGAGGAGGAGGAGGAGGAGGAGGATCCAAGTTTTGCTGTTTTGGGCCCAAATTTTGGAGGCTTTTTCTGATATTTTTTCTTAGTATATTGATAAAATTAATCTTAATTTTTTTTAATTTAAATTGTGAATATGATTTATATTTTTAAAGTTAATATTATTTGGGGTGAATTGTATTTAGAAGTATTTTAATTGAGGATTAATTATATTTAAAAGTATTTTAATTTGAGGTTAATTATATTTAGAATATTTTAACTTGGAGTTTATTGTATTTAGAAGTATTAAATATTATTTATGAAGTCAGCCCGTATCCAAATACGATCAGACCGTATAAACCCATTAGGCTCTAACCGACCGGATTACCGTTGGGCCAAGTAGTATTTCGGCCGATTTCAGCTAGCTAGAGATTAAATTTAGGGTCCTTTACACTAATATACAACAATTATAAAGTAATTACAAAAATAAAACATACAAAACATAATTACAGAAATAAAACATACACAATATACGTGCTAAAATCACGTGTCATTAACTCCTACACGTCAGTTACCGAATTTCATCTTTTCAATTAACCGCCCCAAAATCATGCAACTTTGAAATCGGAACACATATCAACGACGGAGAAGACGCAGAAATCTGTCGCGCCTATCAAATCGGAGAAGACAAATCACTTTGTTACGACGCAACTCTGAAATCGGAAATAGCATACAGCATCAAAAACTTCTTCCCATTCAGTAACCGTAATCTTCTGGCGCGACACAGCACTGAGATCGGAGAAGACGAAACTTTCGTCGTGACGGCACGCTGAGATCACAAAATAGCATACAAAATCAATAGCAACTTCAAGTTCAGGAACCAAAAACAATCGAACTACCGTCATTGTTGAAGTTCAGTAACAAAATCACAGCAACTTCGACAAAAATTTGAATATTGAGGTAAGTGATTCATATGCATATAGTTACCTCTGTTTTCTACGAATTCCTATATTGATAACCTTTCTTAAGTTTTTCACGTTTAAAATGGATACTACAAATACCTATAACGATTGTTTTATTCATTGATATGTTTTATATTATGGTTACTAAATAGATATAAATTAGTTACTGTTTATTGTGTATTTATTTGCTAAATAATGTTTATTTGATGGCTTTATAATTTTTAAATGAGTTCTCCTGATTTTTTTATATTAATGGTTACTCATCAAATAAATTAGTTACTTTCATGCAATTGTTGTTTACTCTCTAATATTGTTTTGGTTACTGTCTAATGCTGACTTGGTTACTATCTAATGATGTATTGGATTCTGTGTAACAATATATTAGTTACTAATTAATGCTGATTCGGTTACTGTGTAGCATTATTTGGTTACTGAATATTGCTGAGTTGGTTGCTGTGTAAAATTATAATGATTAGTGAATAATATTACTGAACAATGCTAATCGGTTATTGAAAAATGATAACTTGGTTACTGACTAATTTTTATTTGGTTACTGTTTAACATTATATTGGTTACCGTCTAATGCTGTTTTGGTTACTGACTATTGCTGACTTGTTTACTGTATAAAATTATAATGGTTACTGACTATTGCTGACTTGTTTACTATGTAAAACTATAATGGTTACTGACTAATGCTGACTTGGTTACTGTGTAAAATTATATTGCTGACTTAGTTACTGTGTAAAATTATCTAGTGACTAATGCTGACTTAATTGGTTACTGACCAATGCTGAATTGGTTATTGACTAATGCAAACTTAATTACTGCAGAGATTAATTGGTTACTGTAATATTGGTTGCTGAAGCATATTTTTGTATAATGTTGTCAAGTTTGGAGTGTCAGATTTTGGCATTTTCAGAGCCTAATTTCATTGAAAACGGATCAATGATCAAAAATCACTAGCTTTGCTGGTGAACTGCATGGTTTTTTGGTCAAATTCCATCATTTAGGCCTTCAAAACTGCATATAAAAATTTGGTTTATTTTCTGGTTACTAAGATTATGTAGTTTGGTTACTGTCTAATATTGATTTGGTTACTTTATAATGTTTATTCAGTTGTCAGACAATGGAGACTGACAGTAACCAATACAACAAATTTAATTATTTACAGGAATATATAATTGTTTAATGTTAGTAACCATTAACCACATGGTTGGTAACATTTTTGATGATGTACAGTAACCAAAATTGATGTTGATTAACAAAGTCAGTATACTGACTGTGTAACATTATATTGTCTAATGCTGTCTTAGTTACTGACTAATGCTGTCTTGGTTACCGCATAATATTACTAATTAATGCTGACTTGGTTACTTACTAATGCTGACTTGGTTACTGACTAATGCTGATTTGGTTACTAAGTAATATTATATTGGTTACTGACTAATGCTGACTTGTTTACTGTGTAACACTATAATGGTTATTGACTAATTCTGAATTGGTTATTGTATAAAATTATAATGCTGACTTGGTTACTGTGTAAACATATTATTTAGTGACTCATGCTGACTTGGTTACTGACTAATGCAAACTTAATTACTGCAGTGATTAATTGGTTACTGTATTATTGGTTGCCGAAACATCTTAATGTACACTTCTACTTATGTTTTTTATATTGATGGTTACTTGTTAGCCAAATTGGTTACATTCTTACAAAAGTCTGCCTTTAATTGGTAACAAACAAATTATACTGGTTATTTTTTACTGTAAAATGCAATGAAAAATTTGTTTATGTTCTGGTTACTACATAGACATATGTTGGTTACTGTCTAATCTAAATTTGGTTACTGTATAATGTTATTATGATTACTGTATAATATTAGTGTGTTTTATACTGGTTTATTTTATATTGATGATTACTTATTGACTACATTGCTTAACTTCGTACAACTGTTAGTCTTTAGGTGGTAACAAACTGATGCGGTTGAAGAGAAGGCGTGTCAATTTATGTAAAGATTTGATCCAGTGAGAATTTGGTAATTTTTGACAAGTTTGGAGTATCAAATTTTGGCGTTTTCGGAGGCTAATTTCATTGAAAACGGGTCAACGATCAAAAGTCACAAGCTTTGCTAGTGACCTGCAGGGTTTTTTGATCAAATTACATCATTTAAACCTTCAAAATTGCATGTAAAAATGTGGTTTATATCCTGGTTACTAAGATTATGTAATTTGGTTACTGTCTAATATTGATTTGGTTACTTTACAATGTATATTCAGTTGTTAGACAATGGAGATTGACAGTAACCAATACAACAAATTTAATTATTTACAGGAATATATAATTGTTTACTGTTAGTAACCATTAACCACATGGTTGGTAATATTTTTGATGGTGTACAGTAAACAAAATTGATGTTGATTAATATTTTAATTTTTGATTCCATCATGATCAATATAAAGTAAACATATACAAGCTTTATAACAGTCTTGATACAAGCTTATAATTATCTGGTTACTAAAAAGTTTGTAACTTTCTATGATAATTATCTGGCTACTAACAAGCTTGTAACAATTGATGTTTATCCTGATACAAGCTTGTAACTATCTGGTTACTAATAACAGTAACCATAATGTAACATAATAAAATAGTAACCATATAATTATATGACAGTAACCAGAACATGTTTTAATGGTAACCAAAACAGAAACATCATGTAATGAAACCCAGTTTAGGCAATTCATGTATACTAAACAATTACATATTAACCAGAATAGAAAATAAAAATAACCAAAATCCCACATTGAGTACACAATGATAGTAGCCAAACCATAAGATAACAGTAACCAAAACATAATAAAGAAGTAACCAAATAGTTATATAAAAGTAACCATAACATGTTTTAATGGTAAACAAAACAGAAACAACCTGTATATCAAACCCAGTTTTGGCAACCTATGTATACTCTCACATGTACATTTAACATTTGATATATTTCATGATACAAGCTTGTAAATATCTGGTTACTACCAAAAAATAAAATGGTTACCCTTCTATGCATGTTTGGTTACCAACTGCACCTTTCAAACAATATATCAGACACAACTTAGAAGTAACAAATACGAACCAACAAACAATGTCAAATAATTGATAATATAATCAAATCTGTAATCCCATTTACATAAGCTCCAATAAACATTACATATTTACTAACCATAACAAATGGTTATGGATATCCAACAAAATCAAAGTACGAAACACAATTCAGAAGGAGAAGACAACAACAACCGAACTAATCAAAATCTGTTACAAATCTTCTTGAAAATTTAGCTTTTTGACTGCTGCTACTTTCTTCTTCATGACTGCTCTCATTCTCTAGAAAAGACTTCTGCATTATGTATGAACCTGTGGGAGGAAGAGAAATACCTTGGGATTAGTGAATAGAGAACTCATTAACCATAGGTATCATATCATAATATAACATTAACCATACTATAATAAAGCAGTGACCAAAAAATTATATTATATAATTTAATTGTAACCAAAATATAAACAACATGTAGTACAAACCATTTTATTTAGTAAACAAACAGTTATATATAATATTAACCAAAACATAATTTAATTTAAAGGTCACAAAAACAAAAACATGTATACCAAAAAATATACTAAAGAAGTAACCAAACAGTTATGTGATGGTAACCAAACCATGTTTTAATGGTAACCAACATATAAACAACATATAGACCAAACCCAGTTTAGTCAACCAATGTATACTAAGCAAATACATTGTAACCAAAACAACATATAAAAGTAACCAAAAATCCAATTGAAGGAAAAAAATGGTATCCAAATCATAAGCTAAAAGTAACAAAAAATATATTCACGAAGTAACCAAACAGTTATATGTTAGTAACCAAAACATATATTAATGGTAACCAATACATAAACAACATATAGACCAAACACAGTTTAGTCTACCCATATATATTAAGCAAATACATGGTAACCAGAACAACAAAAAATAGTAACCAGAATCCCAACTCAAGGAAATAAAAATGAAATCCAAATGAGAAACTAACAGTAACCAAAAACATACTAAAGAAGTAACCAAATATTTATATGATAGTGACCAAAACATGTAAAAATAGTAACCAATACATAAACATGTACACCAAAATCAGTTTAGTCAACCATGTATACTAAGCAAATACATGGTAACCATAACAACATAAAAAAGTAATCAAAATACCAAATTAAAGTAACAAAAATGGTATCCGAATCACAATCTAACAGTAACCAAAACATAATGCAGAAGTAACCAAACAGTTATATGATAGTATCTATTTTTTATTGTTTGACGTACCTACAACGTAAGCATTACATCAAGCCCCCAAAAATTGGTCTTGTGTCAGTATATGATGCAGAAGTAAAATGGCAAAATGAAGATGAGACAATCATGATCATTCAAAAGCAGACTATATATGTTAAGAGCCTAAACAATTTGAAAATAATTATCCACTTTAGCAAATATTATACTGTTAAATGATGTCTATCACAAATAACCCAGTCATGGAGATAAAGAAAAAATAATTCAATAAAAAAATCAACATAAACATAATGTGGCCAGAAGTACAGACTCATAGTATGACAACATCACTTCAACCATGTACATACCAAAGCAAGAACTCCATCGTCTGAAGAAGTAGATTCAGTCCGCTGACGACGAGTGGCTTCAAGAGGAGAGAGAGAAGTATTAAGGGCGGAGAGAGAGAAACCGAACGAGAGTTAAGGGCGGAGAGAGAGAGACCGAACGAGAAAGGAATGTTTGAGGAAGATGGAAACTAATTTACCATGTCAACCCATTAATAATAATCCCTTAATTTAAGGACTCCTAATTGTATTAGTATTGTAAATAAATATGATAAAATGTCATATTTTTGTAATTATTTTATGGATGTATGATTATTGTAATTATTTTTAAAAATGTACTATAATATGTAATTAACCCTTAAATTTAGGGGGACTTTGTGTGAAGTTAGGTAATTGATGCCCAATTAATTCCAGGGCTGAATTGTAAGTAAGATAGAATTTGGTGTAACAAAAATGTATTTAATTAGTTGAAATTATATATATCCAAATATTCTACTACTTGCATTGAATTTGAGGCTATGATCTTTTTAATTATATGAAATTAAGGGAGCTTAATTAAAAAACTATATATCTAGCAAGGATTTATCTGTAATTCTTTCACAACTATGAGGAGCCAAAAAGGGAAAGGGCGGAACAAGAAACAAGGTTACATGACCAGAATCCAGAATTAGATACTACACCATAGTATAATATTTTTTTTGCATATATTCAAATATATTATATAGATTAGGGTTGTCGTGTAGTCACACTCAATGTTGCATTCATGCAGGACAACCAATCAATTTTTCCATAGCCATATGATGTCCTTTAAATAATTTAGCACCGCCAAAGCCAATCAAAATTCTCCAAATACCCATCATTCAAGCAAGAAAAGGGGTAGTAAGTGAAAGGGAAGAGACAGCTCGTGTCCCGCATTAGAATAAAAAGTCGCTTGTCCAAACAAAGCCCTAAGAAGGCTTGAGTAACCCCCTACCCGAATTAGAATCATTTCCATTTTAAATAAGACAGAGTTTTCTTTTCAAGATCTAAATTTAAAATACATATTGTAATGTGACATAATGATGACACAAAAAAAAGATGATAATAAAAAATATACAAATAATATAAACTTTATTTCATTTAAAATAGAGAGGACCCTAATCCCCTTGTGTGATCCAAATTAAATATCTATCCTCAAATTTTGTTCAGGTACATGACTTTGCATATGTAAACTGTTTTACAGTGTTTTTTCAATAAAAATCGTACTTCCTTTTACAGTTTTTTGTTCAAACTTGCTCTATTATTTTTTTTTTCTCATAATTGTGGAAAAAAAATAGGAGGGCATCGGACGTACCGGTCGTTAAGGGGTACCGGACGCCCCCCCCAATTTATTTGGTTGAGGGGACAAGAAAATAATTGCTCACAAATTATATAAGATAGGCCATTAATTAGGCCATAACATTAGATTAAATAATAATGACTAAATAAATATGTACCCGTACAACAAGAAGGTGACGGGAAGGGGTTTTGAAAAGATTGACCTGCGTCCGCTCCATCTTCAAGAGCAACACTTCTATTCTTCTTGTCCCATCCCATGGGAATTCAAACTCCAACGGTCACACCAATAATTGTATGTGAATATGATCATTGGAAAAACCCTAGAAATTTAAACATCCTCCAAAAACACTCATCCATCAATAGAGATAAAAGGAGATTAACGATCTTGATAAAGATGTATAAATAATAACCCCGGCCAAAAAGAGTAGTGTCCATTTTCTTGTGCCCGATTCTCTAAATTTCCAGTATATAATAGTTGATGTAAAGCTAACTAATTAATAATCATGATGACAATGGTGGTGGAACATGGAAGAAGGGTCGCAACCGCCGTGTCGATTCATGGCTTCCCTTTGGCTATTTTGGCTATCTCCTTCATTCATATGAGCAGCCCCAAGATTGAGATATACCAACCTTGAATCAAGATTCAGGTTACCAATATTCCCACTGGTACTACCTCCACTACTGTGATGATCTTCACTACTCATAGGCGGAGGCGGATAAATGGCAGTGGAAGAATTAGGTCCGCTTCCAACACCGCCACCGCCTTCTCTCGCGAAATGACGAGAGCTGCGGATTGAACAAGCTCGAGGCATAGTCTAAGCTTGTTGGGCTCAATGTGGGATAGCCCCGGGACAGCCCCTTTGAATAGGAAATCGGATGTTAGGGTTCGTAGCACGTCCAGCGGAGTGATTCCGTCTACCATGCGGCTGTTAGGGTCCGCATGATGGTCGAGAAGTACGGCCACCATGTCGGGTGACACCATTTCGGCGGCAATGTGTAGCGGGGTTTTGCCAGCCGGCCCAGCTGGGTAGTTAACATCGGCTGCACCGAGTTCTAGCAATGCCTTGACTACTTCTCGGCTGCAATTCTCGACCGCGTAATGTAGGGCTAGTGCCTCGTCGAGATTTAGGCCTTCTCCCATGACCATGAGTTTGACAAGCTCCACGTCGGAGGAGTCGAGGGCTCGTCGCATTCGTTGAATTTTCTGATCCTCAAGGTTGGCTGCGGCAGTGAGGTCGTTGTTGTGATGGTGGAGGGGCATTAGAGATCGACGGGCAAGGGAGGATTTGAGGCGGAGCTCCTCGATTTTGGCAACGACTTCGATGGGGATGTGCTTAGCTAGGATTTCAGGTGGGAGGCCAGATTTGGCAACCAAATGAGAACAAGTAGTCCAAAGTTGATGCATGTCTTGCTTTCTTGATGCTATTAGAACTTTCATTACATCTTCAATTGAGGCCTTCTCGACTATGCTTGTCAATTGCTTCTGCAAATAGTCCAAACAAATTAAACCAAATTATGAAAGCCTATAGTACTTCTATGTACATTAACGGTTGACTAACACGTAAAGAGAAAACAGTTTTCGATTCAATTCCTAACATTGAACTCAAAATTGTTTTCTCATGACTAAATTCCAAATTGTACCCTAAATTTTAACTCTAAAATTGATTTGTATCCTAAATTTTATTCTGAATTAAATGCACTCTAAACTTTGAGTTTCAATATAATTTGTAATTTTCGCACTAAAGTTTAGATTGTAAATTATTTTGATGTAGAGGATGCGGGAGGTACAAATTGTTTTTGAAACTCAATTTAGGGTGCATTTAATTCAAAATAAAATTTTAAGGTAAAAATTGATTTTAAGATTAAAATTTAGGGGCGCAAATTAAAGATTAGTCGTTTTCTCATGCACAGTTAGTTACTAGTGTAGAAACTAGTGCACATAGAATTATTTGTTCGTGTATAGAGAGAGACCAAGTGGCTGTAGTTTTTTTTTTTAGAATTAGTAGTTCTTTTGTACCTACCAATTTAAAAAAACAAACACAAATGAGGAAAGTGGGGTTTGTTTGGGAAGCAGATTTCATGTGATGGACCATATCACTGTGGAAGACAAGACTGGAGAAATGAAGATCTAAATTTAGAAAGTATTGGGTTTTGAACATAAAGATTGAGGAACCCAATTCAAGAAAATTAGTACTCATTCATCACAACCCCCCTTGCATGAAATCAAGATGATAGATATACTAGATAAAGTCTGATCTGGTCTGTCTTCTCACGTGACATATATGATTCTAGTATTTACTCCATCAAAATATGAAACCAAAGACAAAACCAATTGTTTTAATTTGAAGCATGTAGCTGATACATGCTACTATCAGCTTTTAAACTTAGTTAATGCATTAGGTAGAAAAAAATGAAAAACAATATATAGTTAGATCAATATATATATATATATATATATATATATATATATATATATATATATATATATATATGCAAAAAGCTAGATATATACTAGTTAGCTACTAATTGCAGAAAAGAGAATAAAGAAGTAGTAGTAGTAGATTATTTCACTGAGAGATCAAACTTAACCCAACTGCTTTTAAAACAATTCATTTGTATCTAGATTAATATATAAAGAAAATATTTACTCAAAAAATATCATACATCCCACTTTTAAAATCCAAATCTAAATAGAGTGAGATTTGGCCATATATTCACCTGAGTAAGCAGTGCGAGTTGTTCGACCCCAAAGGATCTAGCGGCAGCGAGAGTTTGAAGAGCAAGATCAACGGCAGCGGTGCAATGCGTATGCCAGCATCCCCTCTCGCCACAATTAGGCCTAGGCTCATGTTTTTGAGGCACAATTGAGACCTGCCCGCTATACAAGAATTGCAACATCAACAAGAACACCTCGTACCCCACCGAATTCACTGGTATCACCTGAGAATTATTATTATTCGAACCACCTCCCCTCGGAGACGATGCCAACCCCCCACCACCGCCGGAAGACCTCGACCCACCGCCCCCGGAGGACCCATCTTCTGGACCTCCTGCCGGCGGCGTGTCGGTCCCACAGAAGAACTTGCGGAAAAAGAGGCTCCTAGCTGCTAGGATGCACTTGTGGGCGTGGACTAAACGACCCTCCACACTGAAGGTTACATCACTGAAAGCTTGACCGTTGATCAGCAGGTTCAGATAATCTAAAGACAGAGATCTTAAAGACTCCTCCAAGGAGGAGTTTGACATGATGATCTATATATAGAGAGAGAAAGAAACAACTATATATATAGAGAGAGGAAGTTGTGTTCTTGAGCTTTGAGAGGAGAGAGAAAAAGATGGGCAAGAAAATTTTTGTGCCTTCTTCATATATTATTTTTTCTTCTACGCTATTAATTCTGATGATGTACTGTTATGTTATTTCTCTTATGAGATTCCTTTTTCTTTTTTTATGGTATGGTGTGGTGTAAGATATTTTGTGTGAGATCAAGAAAATTGGGTGGTGGTTCCGGGCGGCTGAGCTATTTTTAAAACAACTGCATACTAAATAAATGATTAAATTAATTGAAGATTGAATATAATTATAGAAATACTATAACGGAATTAGAATATGAAAATCTGATGACAAGACAAAATGTTCAGTAATTATGCTTACCACTTAATTAATTTATTTGCTCTATATATCTAATCACTCAAAAGATAAAATCTTTCTTGGTGAAAGTGAAAAGAGGAATTAATATTAATTATTATCTCTATTTCATAATAATTGACTTTTTAAAAGAAAAAAAATTATTTTAATTTATTTGTCGGTTATAATTTTCTAGGAGAATAAATTATTTAGTTTCTTATATCACCTCTAATTTCTCTGTCTCAAGAAATTTTCTATCTTGTATTAATATTTTTTAATTTTTCATAAAGAGATAATGATAAAATTTATATAAATTTTAAATATTAAATAATAGTATTAAATAATTTTCTTAAACGACTATTATTATGAAATTAATGGAACTAGTATTAATCAATACAATATTAATCACCGATTCCATGCACAACATGATTTAAGTTTGTGTTACAATAAAATGCATTTTTCATGTTGTATAGGCATGACTTTGTAATTCCCTTAATTTGCTAATAATTCTCCACTATATATTTCTGTTCTTTTTAAAATATTCATTTTATAATTAAAAAATATTTATGTTCCGATGAAAAGATAACGAATTTATTGTAAATATATAGACACATCATTTAATCACACATCAACTTGTACTAATTATCAGATTATACTATTAAATTTTAAAGCAAAATAAATAATTACATATTTTTGTTTCAATATATATAAGGACTCGATAGAAGTTTTTTTTGGCAAAAAATACCTTTTGGCCACTGTGGTTATAGTGATTTAACGAATTAACCACTGTACTTTTAAAATATTCAATTAGCCCACTAAAGTTTTTAAAAATTAACAATCAACCCATTCCGTCCAAAAAATTGGACGGACGTTAACAGCTGGCTTTAAAAAAAAATAAAATGATGTGGTAATTACGTGGCAACAGATTTTAAAAAAATTAATGCTGACGTAGCAAAAAATACATAATATTCATTTTAAAGTTTTAAAAATAACAAAAAATATAATAAAATAAAACAGATTTTTTTTAAAAATATTATTTTTAATAAAACAGATTTTTTTAAAAAACATAATTTTTTTAAAAAACATAATTTTTTTAAAAAACGTACTTTTTTTGAAAAACAGAATTTTTTTAAAAAACTGACTTTTTTAAAAAACATAATTTTTTTTTAAAAAATAATTTTTTTAAAAAAAATAATTTAAAAAACAGATTTTTTAAAATCTGTTTTTTAAAAAAATTTGTAAAATCTGTTTTTAAAAAAATTTGTTTTTTTAAAAAAATCTGTTTTTAAAAAAAATTGTTTTTTTAAAAAAATTATGCTTTTTTTAAAAAACTGTTTTTTAAAAAAAGTATTTTATAAAAAAAAATTATGTTTTTTAAAAAAAATATGTTTTTTTAAAAAAATGTGTTTTAAAAAAAAAGTACGCTTTTTAAAAAATCTGTACTTTAAAAATTTAAATCTGTTTTTTAAAAAAAAATTTAAAAAAATCTGTTTTTAAAAAAAATTGTTTTAAAAAAAAATCTGTTTTTAAAAAAAATTGTTTTTAAAAAAAAACTGTTTTTAAAAAAATTTGTAAAATCTGTTTTTAAAAAAAATTGTTTTTAAAAAAAATCTGTTTTTTTTTTTTTTTAAAATCTGTTTTTTACAAAAGTTCTGTTTTTTTAAAAAAAATTATATTTTTTTAAAAAATTATGTTTTTTAAACAAATCTGTTTTTATTAAAAATAATATTTTTTAAAAAAATCTGTTTTTTAAATTTTTTTTAAAAATCTGTTTTTTACAAAAGTTCCGTTTTTAAAAAAAAATATATTTTTAAAAAAAATTATGTTTTTTTAAAAAATTATGTTTTTTAAAAAAATCTGCTTTATTAAAAATAATATTTTTTAAAAAAATCTGTTTTATTTTATTATATTTTTGTTATTTTTAAAACTTTAAAATGAATATTATGTATTTTTTGCCACATCAGCATTAATTTTTTTAAAATCTGTTGCCACGTAATTACCACATAATTTTTTTTTTTTTAAAGCCAGCTGTTAACGTCCGTCCAATTTTTTGGACGGAATGGGTTGATTGTTAATTTTTAAATAATTTAATGGGTTAATTGAATATTTTAAAAGTACAGTGGCTAATTCGTTAAATCACTATAACCACAGTTGCCAAAAAGTACTTTTTGCCGAACTTAATTGATGCCTTGTCCATGTAAAAAACGGGATTTGCGAATACGACAAACCTATTCCGTTTTACACCAGCAGTGGTTGGAGACATTAAATTTTATTTATTTACTTTTGCCTGAACAAAATAGCTTAACTTTATGGTGTACATACGGTGTTTAACTAGCGCTAGGTTGGAAATAGTAATCAGAAAATTTATTTGTATTTATATTTGGAAAAAAAATGAATATATCATATTTAGTTTTAAAATATTCGTAAATAAGCGAATACAAATATAGATATAGATATAGATATATTCATATTCGTTTAACATTCGACCTATATAGATATAGATATACATAACGAATACAAATATCAAATTAATTTTTCGGATACAGATACATATATTTAGGACTGTGTGTAAGACCCCAACTTTTTAAATAAAAATAATTTTTCTATAAATATTATTTTTAAATATTATGGAATGAATTTGATATAATGTTATAGTTGTGGGTAATATTTATAAATTTTGCAAAATACGCAAGTTGTTATAAAATATTCGTTTGGTCGGAGAATATTTATTTTTGTCGGAGAATATTCGTACGACGACACAATCATTTGTGGACCCCACAACAGAATTATTGTCGGAGTTAAAAAACGACAAAAATATTTTTCTGAAAATAACGGCGGAAGTGTTACCGTTAACACTGTTGGAATACCTGGTGGTTAAAATACAGTAACACGCGTTGTTGCACAGTAGCACACGGCGTTGCACAATATTTTTTGAATTATTGATTCTTACGTAGGAAGACACTACTCAATAATTGTTACAGTAATTATTGTTTAATATTTTATTGATTCAATAATTACTACGTTGATATTTTTTATTCAATAATTGTCATTACACATCATTTCAAATTATCAAATCAATAATTCATTTAAATATATTATTATAATATTATATTATAATAGTATGATGTGATTATATGATAGTATGTTTTTTATATATAATTTGAATGGTAACATTATTATAGTAAATTCATGGTATAAAAGTAAAATGAGGTGGAAGAGAACAATTTGAATTTGAATTCTGATGATGTAAACGATGATGTCATCGGAACGATGAGGTAAGCAATGATGTCATCGGAAGGATGATGTAAGCAATGACGTCATATGATCGATGATGTAAACGATGATGTCATAAATTATGGTGAAAAGACTATTTTACCCCTACTCTACCAAGCTTATAAATAGAAGCTCATTCTTTCATTATTTTTTACAAATTTACTAAAGCTATAGAGTGAGAAAGAATAGAGAGAAAGAAGAAGAATCTTCTGTTACTACAATATTACGGTATCCAATTTCCTACTAAGGTACGGGGTATTATTTCTTTCTTTCGTCTTTATGAAGAGAACTTCTGTTATTCCATTTTTTATTATTCTGTTGGTATAACCTGTATACGCGGGCTACTCTATACTTGGTGAAATTCTTCTGTTATTCCATTCTTTATCATTATGTTGGAATAACCTGTCTATGCGAAGTATCGCATACATGGTGAAATTCTTCTGTTATTCCATTTTTATTATTCTGTTGGAACATCATGTCGGTGCGTTACGCATGACCTGGTTCCGTTATTTATTATTCTGTTGAAACATCTTGTCTATGCGTTTACACATGACCTGGTTCCATTATTTATTATTCTGTTGGAAATTCTGTCTGTGCGTTTGCGCATGACCTGATTCCGTTATTTATTATTTTGTTGGAATAACCTGTTTGTGCGGTCTGTCGCATGTCTGGTGATTTCTTTTGTTATCCCATTATTTATTATACTGAGTTGGTTAAAGTTTTGACTTCTATACTAAATGAAATTAGTGGAATTTCCTTGATATTTGCGCTTTATCCAATATCTTTTCATGGAAATATTCTTCTGAGTATTCTTGAGTTTTACTCTACAAAGAAGTATCATGTTGATAATTTGGACGTTATTAGTTCCTGGATATATTAATTCTTGAACTTGTTTTATTGAATTTTTATATCATTGTCATCATCCTCATGTTTATATTATGTTGAAAGTCATCTGTTGCCTGTAGTTCATAGATGGACTTGGTATGATTATGACCAGAAATTATTCGGTGTAATCATGATCGTAATGTTACAAATAATGTGAAAAAAGTCATCATTGGCCCGTAGTGCATTGATGGACAATTGTTGGCATGATCATGACCATTGATGAATACACGAATATATTTGGCCGTAGAGCATGGACAATTTATGGTTGTGATACTAATGAATATCCTTGGCCGTAGTGTAGGGATGATGTGGAATTATTTATTAAGCTGAAGTCTCGGCGATAAAATTGATGAAAAACCTTTTAAATCATAAAAGATTAGTAGATTTTATTCTCTACTTGACTCTTTTAATGGATTGCTTGTTCCGTTGCAGTTAAACTTAATATTTGTTATATTTTATCAGTTTAAAATTGTTGAAGGCTAATGATAATTTATTCTGCATTATCTTAGTCATAATATTTCTTACTGGGCTAGTTGAGCTCATTATTTCTTTCACTGTTCTCTTCAGGAAATGAGAACGTAACCGGGACTAGTCGATGAACGAAGTAACGGTCCAGATGATAGTATTAGTAGTTCTCACTATTATGTTAAATAGTTTGAAAATAAATGTAAAAAAAGACTCTTTTGAGTGTGGATATTGTCTAGATGACAATATTCATATTAAACTCTCAGTTTAGGTTTTGTCGTATTTTACACGACAGCTGTATTATTAAGTTGTATTTGAATTTTGTACCATGTATTTGGCGACTCAAGATGGGTGATGTATACCTATTTTGGGGACGTCACACTGTGCATGAAGTTCCATTTTTTCGATTTTCCACTATTTTGGACCGGATTGAACCGATCGGTTCGGTATAAAAAGAACCGGTCCGATACCGGGTTTTCGGTACGACCTATTTATGGTTCAGTTTTATCGAACTGGACTGGTATATACCGATTTTCTATTTTTTTATTATTATTAATAAAAATAAAATAATGATTATAATAATAATATTAATAAAAATACTAATAATAATAAAAATACTAATAATAATTATTATATTAATTTTCGGTAAAAACTGGTATCGAATCGATAAATCGGTTCGGTATACTGGTCCAATCGGTACATGTATCAGTACCGAAAATTTAGCTAATTTCAGTACCGGTTCGATTCGGTTCAGTTTGGTAGTGGTCCGGTTAAGATCGATAAAAATCAGTTGCACACCTCTACATATATTATTATATCCGTATTCATATATATTCGTTTACATCCTTAACTAGCACAATAAAACACTATGTTTTGGTATCTGAATTTCTCAATTCATAATTTGATATGAATCGTAAAAGGAAGGCTAACTGAATATATCTAATATTCAAAAAAAATTGAATTAATTTATTATTAAATTAACCCCAACAAATTTAATCAAGGTATAACCAGCTTATGCCTTGAAATTGTAAATACTACACACTTGGTTCCATATTAAGTATCGTTGGAGGCCAAAGTTTACTTTTTAAGAAGAGTAATGATCATTCCTTGTAAAGTGTAAAATTAAAATCAAATTACTAAATTACCCCTTTTTGGGGAACGCAAGTATTATGGGAGTAAAAGAAAAGGTTGGAATTAAATAGTAGTAAAAAGATGAGATATTTTAAGGATAATCTAAGAAAATAAGAGAAAAATTATCTTAAAAATTTGGAAACGACAATTAATTAGCGATCGATTTTTTCTTCTAAAATGACACTTATATAGGAAACGAGGGAGTATATAATTTATTGGAAAAAAGAGAGTATACGACATCAAAATACTTCCTCCGTCTCATAATACATATTTTTTAAAAAAATTATTTGACGTTTTATATAATCTAGGAGAATTAACATAATCTTTTCAAATTTGCCCGTCATTAGAAAATTTTACATATAAGAGAGAGTGAAGAAATATATGGTAAAGAGTATTATAGACCATTAATACTATGCTTAATGTTATATAATCATTTTCTTAATTTTTATACATAATTTTAAAACGTCATGTATTATGGAACGGGAGAAGTATCACAGCACGGGCCCTAGGCTAAAGCTCAAGGTACCCGGGCTTTAGGCCCACTAAAATTGATAAACTTTTAGGGCCCCCAAGAGGTATTATATATGGGTCTCCATCCATAGCAACCGGTTGTTGGGGAGCAACCCCTTTTTGGCCAGCCGGTACAGCTTGTACCGGCCTTAGAATTTTTTTTTTTTTTTATAAGCCGTAACAGCTTGTACCGGCTGGCCAAAAAGGGGTTGCTCCCAACAACCGGTTGCTGTGGATGGAGACCCATTATATATATATATATATATATATAGGGTCAGGACCAGGTAAGGACTCTCTTACTTTGTTAAAATGCGGACTTTTTTTTTTGTTTTTTTTGGTTTTTTTTAAATAACTAAAAAAAAGTTTAATATTTTATGGAACTGAAATTTTTTCATAATACAATATTTTGGATGTGATTTGGATACGTATAACAAAACAGGTCTGTACAGTCTGTGCAGACTGTACCACCATTTTTTGGTATAGGTATTCAAATCACGCCCAAAACATTATATTATGGTAACATATCAGTTCCATAAAATATTAAATATTTTTTTTAGTTGTTTTAAAAAAAACAAAAAAAATGTCCGCATTTTAACAAAGTAAGGGAGTCCTCACCTGATCAGTTCTGTGTATATATATATATATATATATATATATATATATATATATATATATATATATACCCAAACAAAAGAGCCCAGGTCCACGTCAGTTTAAATTTAAAGGTCCATAAAAACTTTATCCAATGAAATAGATCCAAATCTCAATGGTAGACTTGTAATTTTTGAATCAGGAAGGCTCTTTTTTCATATTACACCTACACGTTCAAGGAAAATTCTTAGTTTTTTCTTATGTATAACTTAATAGCAATTCGCAAAAGATCCATTTTTTTGTTGTCGCTTTAAACCCTTAAAAACTCAGGGCCGACCCTGGAGTATCATCTAATCTTATATTCAACATAAAAACTTGGCTGCATATTGAAGTTTACAATAATTTATTGAACTTGTAAGTTTTAATTTTTCTCTAGTGTGAGATTGGCTCCGTCTGTGTGTTTGAGATTATTAATTGGTGTTTGTAGATACGCTTGTGTGCAGGCACACAAATTTCTGAGGTTTGTAGATTGTGTAGATACTCTTGTTTGCAGGCAAGTAATTTTCTGAGGATAAAATAACAGAGATTAAGATTATAAAATGAATCAAACGGTTCGGATTTGATTCTTATTCGTTCGATTAAAAATTCTATACGAGCTTGATTTGATAATAAATATTCAAATATTACTGTTAAGGATGACTCTTCTCATCAAAGCTCAGCATTCAAGGGCTAGATTGTAAATAGCCTATTTTAATTTAAACACATGTTAGTTAGAGAGTTAGTTCATTCTTGTAGCTTTATAAATAGAAAGATGTAATAAATATAATAGATTACTTCTTGCCCAATATTTTGTGTTCAAAATTTAAAGTTCGATATGTTAGTCAGACCTTTTTAAATAATTTTTTTTTGTTGATACTCATGTTATATTCCCTCAAAAAGTTAAAGTTGTTCAAGTTCGATACGAAATCGTATTTTACTTAGTACCTAAATGAGCATCAATCAAATTTTATTTTAGATTCCATAAATTTATGAATTAAATCTGAGCAACTCAATACTCAAATCGATTCACTTATACTGTTCAGATCTTAAAAGTTTCTCTATTTTTAGAGTTATAGACTTGATTTGGTGTTTACTAGTTTTTGATCGTGCTAGTGTATTTTCTTTTGATTGTATGGAGGAAATTTTGTTTTCATCCATTATATATGGCTAGTTAAGCAAAAGTAAGCCAAGTACGTAATGATTCTAGGTGAAATCTATTAATATATTGTGAAGGTGTTTTTTTTAGGGAAAAGACAAAGACTTGGAATTTTTTCATTATGAATAATAGGATGCAATAAAGGAACAATACAAGCAGAACTTGGTTATGTCAATCAATAATAAGAAAAAGGTAAAATTAATGAAATATTCATTGTAGTTGACACGTTTTCTGATTACGTAATTGAATTTTTAATTTTTTGAATAACCTCACTAAACTAATTATTATTTTAAAATTGTTTCATTCCGTTAAAAAAAATAAACGGACGTTAATTTTTTATTGACAAAACTAATGAATTACCCACCGTAGTCGACACGTTTTACTAATTACATCATTGAACTTTTAATTTTTTAAATTACCCCACTAAACTAATTATTATTTTGAAATTGGGTCATTCTGTTAAAAAAAATTAAGCAAACATTAATTTTTTATCTACGTGGCTCTGGAAAAGAAATTCAAAAATAAAAATATTTTGGGTACTCTAATATCAGATGTTTATTGATATATAGAACAAATTTCCTCGTGAATAAAACGCAATGCATCAGCAGTAGAAATGAAAACACGGTAATTGACAACAACAACAACATTTTACATCCGCATTCATCCGTAAAATCTCAAGCTCCTATCAAATCATAAATACCATCACAAACAAAATCAATTTAACCAAATATTGTTGGATTAATTTTTTATTAATCATAATTGGGACCACACATGTATATTATTAATGTGTATTATCATGTATAAGTCTAAATTTAAGTGATCTAATCAAGTTTTAAGTAGGCTTAATTAAGGTTATGTTTGTCATGGAATTAATGTGTAGAGATCGGATTTGTATTTTTAAATTGATGAGGGGCCAATTTAAAAATACTAAAAGATAGTAACTGTTATTTAGCAGTTTCTTCACACGACAGTTTTCTTTATAAAGGGTCATGGTCCCCAATTAAGCGTACGTTTGATCTTTTCATTGTTTTCTCTGTATCCCCATCAACAGAGATCTTCACTTTTAAAATACGAATCAATTAGAAGATCTCAACCCGTTTGATCAAACAATATCATGGAGTCTGGTAAGCTTCCGTTATGTTCTTTCTTCTTCTTTTGTTTCAACATGGGTATATTTATAAACATATTTAGTTTCAGTAATTAATTTTCATCAATTGGTATAAGAGTCACCCATGTTTGATTCATATAGAATTAATGAATTTTGGAAATTTTATAAATAAAAAAACGCAAAACCTACCTTCTGTGATTTGCGCTGAAACAGGATATATATATATATATATATATCTAATAAAATACAAATGATTTTGAATTTTTCGCTCATTCAATAAATCATCTTAGCCGTCCAAAGTTTAAGATAAATCCCACCGTCCATACATATATCTAATAAATCTATCTATCTATCTAATAAATCTATCTAATAAAATATAAATGATTTTGAATTTTCCGCTCACTCAATAAATCATCTTGGTCGTCCAAAGTTTGAGATAAATCCCACCGTCCATACATCTATTTAATAAAATACATCTCTCTATTTATCTAATAAAATACAAATGATTTTGAATTTATCACTCACTCAATAAATCATTTGGGCCGTTTAAAATTTAAGATAAATCTTACTGTCTATACATTTATCTAATAAAATATAAATGATTTTGAATTTCCCGCTCACTCAATAAATCATCTTGGTCGTCCAAAGTTTGAGATAAATCCCACCGTCCATACATCTATCTAATAAAATACATCTCTCTATTTATCTAATAAAACACAAATGATTTTGAATTTATCACTCACTCAATAAATCATTTGGGCCGTTTAAAATTTAAGATAAATCTTACTGTCTATACAGTGCCGGAGGCACGAGACCGAGCTAGTATATATATATGAAGCATGCTTTGTTTCTCCTTTTGATGGTTTTTCTGATTATTATTTTGATTGCTTCAAGATTCTAAATAGATGTGTTGGAATTTGATACTTCACAATAATACATTAATGATACAATAGAAAGATTAGAAAAACAGAAGCCCATATTAAATTAAAATAATAATAATATTAAAAAAAGCCCATATATGAGTGACTAAGTGATATTTCTGACGGCTGCTTGGAATTTTTTTTTTTTAATATTTTTTCCCATCTCAAATTCATATTGCATCCGCTCCATAAGTACAGGATAACAAAATACCAAACATCTTGTAATTGGTAAATTGTTGTGCTTAAATATAAAAAAGCAACGGTGATGAGTATAGATGTTAGTGTGTGTAATTCATGCAAATATTAACCAATCTAATTAATATTTGATCGAATTTCATACATATTTGTGATGATAAACATTTGATACTTATCAAGGTAATCTAATATGAATAATGAATAATGAATAATTCATGCAAACATGGATTTATTATTTGACATAATTATTGTCAATGTTTATTTATTTTAACAAGATTATCAATTACAATTAATATCACTGTCCAAAGGCATGATATTAATGTTGTGCTAGATTTCTCAATGGTGACATTGAAGAAACAATTTATATGGTGCAGCCAAAAAATTTTGTGTCTGGAGACCCAAAGAATATGGTTTGAAAATTAACAAAATCCATCTATGGACTCAAGCAGGCATCTCGTCAGTGGTACTTCAAATTTCATCAAGTCATTGTTTCATATGATTTTGAAACAAATATTGTTGATAATTGTGTGTATCACAAATTCAGTGGGAGTAAACATATTTTCCTGATTTTATATGTCGATGACATATTAGTTGCCACAAATGACATAGGCATGTTGCATGACACCAATAGATTGTTATCAAAGAACTTTAAAATCCAAGATCTTGGTAATGCTTCTTTTGTATTAGGAATTGAGATACACCGAGAACGTTCTAGGCGTATATTGGGATTGTCACAAAGGAAATATATTGAGAAAGTTCTCAATAGGTCTAACATGCAAAATTGTAAATTAGGTAAAATTCTGGTCGTTAAAGGAGAATAGTTTAGCACATTGAAATCAAGTTTCTTGTTGTGAAAGAAAGAGTGCAGTGGACAGATTTCCATAGAGCACATTGGGACAAACTCCATGATAACGGATCCGCTCACAAAAGGATTATCACCAAATGTCTTTCACGAGTACACTGCTCATATGGGTGTTATTCTATTTGAGGATACTTTAGTTTAGTGGGAGTTTGTATTTGGATAATTACTCTATGTTAAAACTACAGATTTCATTTATATATTTTCTGCAGAATTAAAATATTCAGTTTACTACACTCTATTAAGTATATTGAAGTATTGATCTCACTACAGTTAATTAATTAGGACCAGTTGAAAATAGGCATGTGTGAATCACATTACATGTAATTTTCATGTTATGCATCCATGATTGATCTATGTTATTTAGCTATATTGGCATACGAGACCATTGATATGTCCAATTACGGTTATTGTAATGAAGACCGCTTTGATCCTATATTGATGCAGCTAATGGAAGAGATTGTTTGGATACCCTTTAGAACATGAAAAAAAATTTCAGGAGCTCACTAAAGTTAACACATTTTTTAGAATACATATGTGGTCCAGTGGGAGATTGTTGGATTAATTTTTTATTAATCTTAATTGGGACCACACATGTATATTATTAATGTGTATTATCATGTATAAGTCTAAATTTAAGTGATCTAATTAAGTTTTAAGTAGGCTTAATTAAGGGTATGTTTGTCATGGAATTAATGTGTAGAGATCGAATTTGTATTTTTAAATTGATGAGGGGCCAATTTAAAAATACTAAAAGATAGTAACTGCCATTTAGCAATTTTCTCACACGGCAGTTTTCTTTATAAGGGGTCATGGTCCCCAATTGAGCGTACGTTTGATCTCTTCATTGTTTTCTCTGTATCCCCATCAACAGAGATCTTCACTTTTAAAATACGCATCAATTAGAAGATCTCAACCCGTTTGATCAAACAATATCATGGAGTCTGGTAAGCTTCCGTTATGTTCTTTCTTCTTCTTTTGTTTCAACATGGGTATATTTATAAACATATTTAGTTTCAGTAATTAATTTTTATCAAATATTACTATCACATGTATATATACACACACAGAGAGAGATATATAGATATATAGAGAGAGGTTGGGGAAATGAGTGGATTTTGTGGAGGCGATCGAGAGTGAATGAGAGGATTTCGAAAAAAAAGGCTGCTGATAATCGAAAGTGAGATGGAGGAAACCTACTGCAACACCATTTACTTTATCTGTTGCTATTATTGGGGATTCAGACTCCATTATTATATCTAATGTCAAACTTTGAAGCTCAATTTAATATTTTGGGTATTCTTCGGATCTAGGAATTTTCATAGATTTTAGAGAGAGAAAATACACATATCTATTTGATTTAGAAGTTAGGGGAGAAGAGAATGAGAGGAAGGAAGTGAGAATAAATCAAATTTGTTTATTTTTCTTTTTCACGTGCACGTAGGATAAAAATTGAAACTATTTAACACTCGTGAGACAAAGATAACAGAATGACCCAATTTTAAAATATTAATTAGTTTAATGGGGTTATTTAAAAAATTAAAAGTTCAATAGTGTAATCAGTAAAACATGTCAACTACAATGGATAATTCATTAGTTTTGTTGCGTCCGTTTTTTTTTTAACAGAATATCTTAATTTCAAAATAATAATTAATTTAGTGAGATAATTTAAAAAATGAAAAATTTAATAATGTAATCAATAAAACATGTCCAACTACAATAAATATTTCATTAGTTTTGCCATAAGAAAAATTATACTACTACCTATAACCATTAAGTTAACTTGGCTAAATCACGAGCAACTCTATTATAATATGAGAGTACTGAAGAGACTGAAACGAACGATGACCCAACCTACTTAAAATCACCCGCAATCAATTCCACTTCTGAAGGAGACTGAACATTGGATAACGGTTTCGTTCACAATCACTCTTAACAATAACAATAGGCTTTTCCACATGTCCGAGAAGAAAAAAAGAGACAATTATGATAACCTTTGCCATATCAATAAATTACTATTTACTACTGCTGTGCCCCTTACTTTTTACATTATGTGGATTATGTCCTTGTAAAAATATTTATGGACACTGATGTAAATCCATGTGATGCCACAATTTGAGTGTTTGAATTATACGGCAGAAAGAACTAAAACTTTGGATCAGTAGGAGTGAAGTGATTTAAATCAAAGGACTTCTGTCTAATGGTTATCCACATGATCAGTCCATCAGCTCTTAACAGGGAGGTGCCTCATGGCTTACATATATTTTCAATTTCAATAGTAGCTTTTAAGGGCTCATTTTTCTAGGTCTATAAGGGATCTAATTTTTGTAAGGTCGAATTTGGTTTCTATTTTGCCTTTCAGCAACCTTGATAGTGTCATTCTCTAAATAAGCCCACCAATAGGTATAAATGTTAAAAGTCATCAACAGTGATAAATTTTTCAGTTTTACTGCTACACGTTAAAATTGGACAGGTAACCATATATGATTTCGTGTCTAATTTAGCTTATATTCTTAAGGGGTGTTTGTTTAGAGCTGAATGAAGTTGAATCTGAATGGCTGAATCGGTCAGTGCGTTTATTTTGGTCTGAAGGGCTAAATCGGTAAGATAGACTAGTTGAATGGTTAAGCCAGATTTTTTTAGCTGAATGGCTGAATGAGCAGCTGAATGAAGTGAAAAAAATTTAAAATTAAAAAAAATTAACTATTATATTAAGTAATATTAAATAAATTTACAACAATTTTGACTTTTTTTAGAGGGGTAAAATAATAAAGTTTTTTCATTCAGATGTTTCAGACATGTCAATTATCAAACAACTTTTTTCATTCAGATTCAGATTCAGCTCATTCAGATTCAGATTCAGCTCATTCAGATTCAGATTCAGAATTATTCAGTTTTTATCAAACACCCCCTTAGTCAATTATAGTAGGACAGTATAACCTGTCTGGATTAGTATATCTTCAAACAACGAATGGAATACGATATGCAGAAACTTAAAATGCACTTTAAGAGAGAACAAAAATAAAAATCATACCAAAAATTTTACGTGGTTCAACCCCTATCCTCTAATCTAGTGGTTTAAACCAATATCAATTAGTATTGAAGACACTTTTTATTAAACTTAATACTCAAATGATTACAGAAAACTCCATGTACAAAGAAACTCGATTCTGACTTGAACACCACTGTCCTTTTATATCTCTGCAACTTTTGCACTTCTGCAACTTTTCTCAGACATTGAAACTTCTTTTGAAAGACTTTCACTAGGATACCCAAGCCAAACTAGGCTTGTGTTCGGTTTACAAAAGTTATGATTTAGAGATTACAAAAAAAAATTCAGCTCAAAAGTATTAAAGAGTAATACAATTGTTAACAGCCAAATTTTGTACGCCTAATGAAATCACCAAAATAGCAGGACAAAATCGCGCAAACGGTTGATAGTTGATTATATCAAACTCACAAAATACATTCACACAAACATAAATAAAGAGATTTAAATATGAACACAAGAATTTACGTGGAAACCCAATTGAAAAAAAACCACGGAGAGGGAGAAAGTAATCCACTATAATAATATTGGGAGTACAAGTTGTGTATTTGTGTTGTATCTCTTGTCCCCGTGTCTCTTCCCCTTATTGTTGTATTTATATATATTATATCCACCTGAATCCAATTAGGAGTAGGAGTCCTTTATAGAATCACCTTATAACAACAATTAATGGATGATAGATTCCTTCCCAAATTAAACATCCTTATCCCACCAAATAAGGAAATACAATCTTATTTTAATAAAGACTCTCTCGCTGTCAAAATAAATATATTATGGGTCAACACCAAATTTAACCATTAAATAAATTAGGTTACACCTTGGTTAAACCCAAATAATCATATTCCAACATTGCCCCCAGTCTCTTATTTATAAGTTAGTATTCAAAAAGTCTTCGTGGGATTTTTATCATCAGAATTATTATCCTCGAGATTATTATTCTCGGGATTGTTATCCTTGGGATTTTTATCCTCTGAATTTATATCCTTCAAATTTTCTTCAGTCTGTGGTTGATGATGAAACTGAAGCCGCCTTTAAAGCACTTCAATGATATAAAAGTTTAAACTTTTATCTATGCGCTGGCTGAATTCGTTACTGGTGCGGTAACTCAGCACCAATTTATCATCACCTGGACCAAAGTGTTAATGTTTAGATTTTACATGCATCATGTGAATACTACCACTACATGCATAATATAAGTGAAAGAATATGTAAAGTTTTATCAATAATCAATTACGATCACGCTTCAATTGCTATTGACATAAATCATATATACACACGTATATATTTAATTTAATAAAAAGAAATCTCTTATCTTCTTCGGTGAATCGGTGATTTTAAATCGACCCTAGAACAAGTGTCTTGGTTCCCATAGACGGCGCCAATGTTAACGCCAAATTTTGTACGCCTGACGAAATGACCAAAACAGCAGGCCAAAATCGCGCAAACGGTTGATGGAGAAGTTGATTATATCAAACTCACAAAATACATTCACACAAACATAAATAAAGAGATATAAATATGAACACAAAAAATTACGTGGAAATCCAATTAAAAAAAAAATCACGGAGAGAGAGAGAGAGTAATCCACTATAATAATATTGGGAGTACAAGTTGTGTATTTGTGTTGTATCTCTCGTCCTCGTGTCTCTTCCCCTTATTGTTGTATTTATAGATGCAATATCCACCTGAATCAAATTAGGAGTAAGAGTCCTTTATAGAATCACCTTATAACAACAATTAATGGCTATAGACCTAACAAAGATAGCCCAAGCCTGCGGGCCGGGCTGGCCAGCCCGCCACGGGCTGGGCTTTGTGCTGCAATTTTTTAGCCCACAAAATTTGGGCCGTTTTTGGCCTGGCCCGTGGAGGCCCGGCCCGTGGCCCACGACTCTTTTTTTTAACAAAATGTTGCTACTTGTGGGTTATGAGGCTTGAACACAAGACTTGTAAGTAAATAAATAAGAGTTCAAACCAACTAAGCTACAACAACTGTTTATTTTTAATGCAATCTTCATTATAAGAATATATTTTTATACAAAAATATCATATGCTAATACGGTATTTAACTATTATAGTTGTAGTAAATAATAATTGTAGTTTGGAATTTCTTAATTGATGTGGCTGTTAATAAGTCCCATAAAACAAGCTAATTGATTAAATAATGAGATATTGGGTAATACCTAAAATCATGTCATGCAAATCTTCTGAAAATCAATTTAAATATTCAAAGTCCTAAAATTTTGGCATCTCCAAGTTCCAACCGTGTAAATCTTGGAAATTAATTAGATATCTCTTGGAACAATATTTGTGGAGTCATGAATGCATTTTTAAAAGTTAAATAAATTATATTAATTTTAAAGTATAATTTTAAAAAATCAAATTTGATTATATACTTTGAAAGTAATTTATAATACTATTAAAATTTTAATTGATTGAAAAATGTAGTTAATGTAGGTAATTAGAATTATTGTTTATTATAAATTATTTTATTATTTTTAATATTTATTATTATTATTATTATTATTTTTGGTGTAACAAGATTTTGTAAAAAAAATTAAAAAAATAGAGGAAGAAGCCCGCGAGCCGGGCCGGGCAGGCCCAACCCAGGCCACGGGCCTCACTTTAGCAGCCCGTCAAAACCCGGACAATTTTGGCCTGGCCCGTCGTTAGCCCGGCACGGCCCGACCCGCCCGGCCCGTTTGCCACCTCTAAATGGCTGATAGATTCATTCCCAGATTAAACCTCGTTATCCTACCAAATAAGAAAACACAATCTTATTTTAATAAGGACTTTCTCGCTGTCAAAATAAATATATTATGGGTCAACACCAAATCTAACCATTAAATAAATTATGTTACACCTTGGTTAAACCCAAATAATCACATCCCATTAACAATCAATAGCTAAAATAAAACTAAGTAAGCTCTTTGAAGTATTATATGGAATGGATTGCAGCTTCAAGTGTTCTACTCTCTACAGACGAGAAAGATGAGAATTTATAGAATAGATACCAATGACTATATGAAATAATTAGCATGAAAAGCTTAGTCTTTGATAGAAAGAGGAAAAGCTCAATCTTTGACAGAAAGAGATAGAAATTTCAGCAACCTGTTATGGCTATTACAAAATATTATTATTTATATTTAGTAATACTTATAATATTATTACAAAATATTAATACTTATTATATTATAAGTATTAATATATTATCACCCATCTTAGGTCGTCAAATACATGGTACAAAATTCAAATACAACTTAATTATACAACAGTCGTGTAAAATACGACAAAATATATGCTGTGAGTTTTAATATAAATATTGTCATCTAGACAATATCCGCACTCAATGGAGTCCTCATTACATTTATTATCACACTATTTAACAGAATAGTGAGGACTACTAATGTTATTATCTGGATCGTCACTCCGTTCCCCGACTAATCCCAGCTATATTCTCATTTTCGGAAGAGAACAATGAAAGCAAAGGGTGAGCTCAACTAGCCCAGTAAGAAATATTATGACTAAGATAATGCAGCATAAATTATCCTTAGCCTTCAACAGTATAACAACTGATAGAATATAATAGACAACAAGTTTTAGATCAACAACTGCAGCGGAATAAGCAATCCATTAGAAGAGTCAATTAGAGCATAAAATCTACTATCTTCTATGATTTAAAAAGTTTTTCATCAATTTTATCGCTGAGACTCAACTTAATAAATAAAATCGAATCATCTCTGTACCACGGCCAAGGATATTCATGTAATCATCAATGGTCATGATTATACCGTATAATTTATGGTCATAATCATACCAACAACTGTCCATAAATGAACTACAGGCCAATGAAGACTTTTACCACATCATTTGTCACATTACGTTCATGATTATACCGAATAATCCTTGAACATAATCATATCAAGTCCATCTATGCACGTAAGCCAAAGATAACTTTAATCACAATATAAACATGAGGATGATGACAATGACATAATAATTCAATAAAATAATTTCAAGGATAAATTTTAAAGATTTATAATTTAATTTATCCAGAACTCAATAACGTCCAAATTGTCAAAATGATACTGTTTTGTGGAGTAAAATTAAAGAATAATATTCATGTACCAAAAAATAATTTAGACAAAAAAAGAAATATATTTTTCGGGTGAATAATATTTCGGGAATAATACTCCGTGAATAGTACCCCGACACGAAGGGTGTCCCGAATACCCGAGTGAATGATACTAGAGTGAATAGTAATAGGGTGAATAGTAACTCGTGAATAGTACTCCAGCACGAAAAGTACCCCGAATACCCGAGTGAATAATACCAGAGTGAATAGTAACCCGTGAATAGTAACTCGTAAAAAAAATACCAAGAAAAAATGATATTCCATGACGTGTACAAAAGAAATGATATCTCAGACGAGTATAATAGAATATACGAAACTGCGAATGGATTTTCACCCGCCCACGCGGTAATCCACGTAGACAGATCATTTCCACAATTTAATAAGGAATGAATACAAATGATCATTCACCATGCATGCATGCGGTAATCCACATAGATAGGTTATTCCAACAGAATAATAAAGAATGGAATAACAGAAGAATTCACCATGCATGCGATAGACTAGACATACATGTTATTCCCAACAGAATAATAAAGAATGGAACCAGGTCATGCGTAATCAGCACAGACAGGACATTCCAACAGAATAATAAAGAATGGAATTAAGCCATGCGTAATCCGCACAGACGGGATATTTTAACAGAATAATAAAGAATGGAATAACAACATAATTCACCAGGCATGCGATAGACCGCACAGACAGGTTATTCCAACAGAATAATAAAGAAAGGAATAACAGAAGAATTCACCAGGTATGCGGTACTTCGCATAGACAGGTTATTCCAACATAATAATAAAGAATGAAACTTTGAAAGAAAATAACTCTCTTCATGAATACGAAAGAATAATACCATTTAACTTAAAAGAAACTGGATACTAGAATAGTGAGGTAACAGACTTCTCTTCTTCTTTCTTTCTATAATTTCTCTCTATAATAATTGCTCTAAAGCTTTAGTAAATTGGTGAAAAATAATGAAGAAATGAGCTTCTATTTATAGAAAAATATAGTTTCGATAATTGCACGTTTTGGGGCTCGAAATATTACAGTATAATACCTTCCTCTTTTTCTGTATTTCTAATTTAGTCCTGTAAGTATTATCAAACTTACATCATCTCCCCTAATAGTAAATCATGTGAATCAATAGTTCTAAACTTGTAAAAATACGAATTACAATATAGTACCTCCATCTATACCTCTATTTTTAACTTAGTCATACAAGTATTATTAATCTTGCACCAACTCCCCTAATAGTAAATGAATGTGAATCAATAGTACACACATGTGAATAAATAGTTATAATCATGTGAATCAATAGCAATTAATTGCTCATTTATCTTGTTAATTACATGATTGGTCAATATAACCTCCAGACATCAATTATTATCGAAATAAATATCGATTTTCACTAACACTAATAATTTCAACACAATGAAACTATCAATTTCATCTTTAATCAACACGAACTTATTCATCATTAATATTATAATTCACAAAATTTAACTACCAGGCCGTTCCCAAGAAAGAGGGGGCTTTCTGATAAGAATTTTTCCTTATTGGCGCGCAATTAGGTGACCAAACCTCGTCTTAACAGAACTTCTAGACATTCTCAATATTGCAAATAATAATATGAATAACTTTGTCGTCTCAATTATTGATTTAATAATATAACAAATTATACAGATGATACTGTGACAATAATTGAATCAATAATATGAGAGATATGATGCAGCAATTACTGTAGCAATAATTGAGTATAACTGAGTGACTTCTTACGTAAGCATCAATAATCAATACCGTGTGCTACTATGCAACCACGCGTATTACTGTACTTTTACTACCGAGTTGTTCAACAGTCTTAACGGTAACACTTTCGCCGTTATTTTTATAAAAAGATAATTCTTTTATTTTCTAACTACGACAATACTTCCGTTGTGGGGTCCACCAATGATTGTGCTGTCGTACGAATATTCCATATTAAAACGAATATTTTATAACAACTTGCATACTTTGTAAAATTTATAAATTCTACCCACAATTATAATATTATATCAAATCCACACTATAATATTCAAAAAAATATTTTGAGAAATTTAAATCTTTATTTATAAAATTTGGGGTTTCACATGATGTGCCTTGACTTTTTGTCCAGCTGCTACAAGCTGTTGTGTTTGGGACAATTAAAATGAAGCGTCTCATTTTAATTCATTTTAATTGTCCAAGACAAAACAAGCCATTGTGCATTGACTTTTTGAGTTGCTCCCAACAACAGATTGTCATGGATGGATTTCTTACTCTATAGGATTAACTTCATATTAGACCTGACAATATAGTTAGTTAACTATTAGGTCAAACCATATTAACTGGAACCAAATGAGTTGGTTAATCATTTTTAATTATTCAGGTTAGTTAAAGTTTAGAATCATATTTTTTAAAATAAATATAGTTAATTAACCGATTAACCATTTTTCAATCCATATTTTATTCAATCACATTCCTTCATTCTCAATAATATAATTAATATAACCTATCTCATTGTCAATCGTTTGAATCAACTAAGTTAAGGAAAAAATGATTTCACCATCCAAGTCCTGAGTCACTAAAATTTGAAATAAAATAAATACAAAAATAAGTAAAATTTTCAACACTAATGTTAACTTATTGGATGAAGACATAGATATACTTTTTAATTTATTAATCGGTGAATTAAAATAATATATTATAAAGATTTTATTTAAAATTAAACAAATTATTATAATTATAAATATTATTGCTCAAATATACTTTATTTAAAATTTATTTAGTAAGTCGTATATAGATTTACCATGATTTATATGGGTCTTTAGCCCGGTCAAAAGAATAAATGTTGGAGCTACTATTTAATCTGCCCAGATATGGTATGTGAGTACGTGACATAGGGCGTGTGTTCGTAACTCCTTATTTTAAATGATTTATAAATTATTTTAAATTATAATTTATAAAAAAAAGTATTTAACATCAATTTAATTTATAAATCAAAAATTAAATTAAAATAAATCATGAAAGTGTTTGACTCATAATAACTTATAAGTTCAAAAAATTAAAAGATTGCTAAAAAATACATTAATAAAAAGAGGAGCAAAATTGAAGAGGGACAAAATAGACATTAGATTTGATAAAATTAACTTATTTTAAAATGACTTATAAGTCATTTTAAAATAAGTCACAAATAGTTAATTATTTTTTTGACTTAAAAATTAACTTATAAATTAAAAAATAAGTAGCTCCCAAACATTCTAGTATTCTAGTTACAAAAGAATTATAAATATGTTTCAATATTTAAACGACATTCATAGAATTATACTGTGGTGTATTTTGGATTCTAACCATGTTAATAATAATTTTGAAAAATTATTTAAATAAGAAATGGTATTAATAATTTCAATTTAAAATTTTATTATTATAGTTTTTTAGCATTTTATTATTTATATTAACAATTTTTATATCATATTATTACTTAATTAATTTAATTGTGACTGTCACAATTTTATTTTTTAAAAGTCAAAACATCTTAAAATGATTAATATGGTTAATATGGTTTTGAACCATAACAATATAGTTCCAACTCACACAACTCATATTAAAAATAGTTAATATAGTTTTAATTCTTATATGGAACCATAATCATATTATGAAAACCAAAACTAACGCATAACTATATTTTACCAACTCTACTTTCATATATAAATATATGTAACTCTCATATTTATATTTATAGAATTAACCCACATATTCACTGTATCTGAATAATAAACCATGTGATTATATCAATCGGATCTACCGCTCCATGGGCACACCAATTTAATTTCAATAACCAACAAAAACATTTGGACTTATATCATGCAATCGTATATGTTATATCTGTTAGAATATTTTATTCCTTATGCGGCCTTTATTATTTATGTAATTATTGGGCTTACATATTGTATTAATTTAATAACTTTATTTATGGGTTTGGTAATTAATTATGTGGCCCATATATATTATTACTAATATTAATTTCGCATAATGGGCCCTAGGGTTTCATAATCTTGATGGACGATTTTGACCCTTAGCTATTCTATAAATAAAACAGTTAGGGTTTGGTCCCAATTGTCGTCTCAAGAATTTTATGTACACACCTATACATCCATCCTAAGATTGAGAGAGACAATTGAAGACCTTCACCCTTAAGCGCAGCGGAAGCGTGATACATACGAGATGACTTCTCTCAATTCATGTAAGTACTTAATATTATGATTAATTGATCCTATTTATTCTATGCAATAACACGTTCCTGTATATTTATTTCAACATCTGGTATCAGAGCTATGGTTACGTTATTGTATATAATAAATTAATTATAATATTATGCTAGAATTTTAATTCCGCATAATATCTTTATTAGTATAATACAGAACTATTCTATATGTTATTGTATTTCCGAAGAGAACTAATTTTTCCGAAAAGTTACTTTGTTCGGTATATGTTGAAAAGCAATTCAATTTGTTTCAATTCATTATTCTGTTGTCATGGAAAAGAAGTTTCCGAAAATAAGAAAAAACTGATTCAGTTTTGTTATTGCGTTTATTCTCCTGCACTATGTGATAAAGTACTACATAATGTATTGTGATGCATGCTGACTCACTTAGTAATCAATTATATGCATAGCTAATTACTTCGTAATCAATTTTGTGATGCATACTGACTTACTTAGTAATCAATTACTAGCTGCAATTTTTTACAGTACTATATATATAACGTTAATATATATATATATATATATATATATATATATAGTACATTACTTTATCATATTATATATAATATGATCTCAATTCATATATGTTCTCCTGTTATTATTTATTATGTGGGGATAATATTATGATATTTTTTATGCCCTCATATATTCATGTTAAAATTAATGTGATTATTTTATAATCAATCCATGTTCATAATTATATATTTTAATTTAAGATATTAGAACATGATGTGATGTATTATTAGGGCTTTTTAAGTTGTTACATGTAAATTCTAAATAATGTTAATTTTCAAACTTGATTAATATGTTGTTTAAAGAAAATTGAGTTTGATCATAATAATTTACATGTATGCGTGACTCTTTTATTGTTAAAATTAATAATCAGCCCAACGGAGGATTATTAATTGAAACAATTAAAGATTAAGAAAAGTCACATAATGTTACATTTAATAAATAAAGATTTTAATTTTACCCAACGGAAAAAATTAGAATTAGAATTTATTAAATGGAATTTTTATTGCATAAGTAACATGTTTATTTCGTTTCTGCCCAACGGTGATGCGTGGATAAATGTGTTGTGCATTATTTTATGGGGATGTTATTAGTATACTATTAATTGGACCAACGAAAGATTAATAATTATGCACCAACGTCTCATTAAAATTTATTTTTTTTGGGTGTTGTAAATAGATTTTATGTAACTAACTGCTTGCTCTACATTTGATTTTATTATGATTAATTATTAATTATTGTTGTACATTGTGGATTTCTTTTAGTTTTTGTAAGCATGATTGTGAGCTTGATTATGCTTTGACATTGACTCCAACTAGTATTTATGGGTATCTCTCTGGAATTGAAATCTTTAATGAAACTAATTTTACTGCTTGAAAAGTGTAAGTGAAAATTGTTCTCGGCACTAAGGTTTTGGACTATGCATTATGATTGGATCATTCTGTTCCACTTACTACTAGTAGCTCAATTGAGTAAAAGATTATTTATGAAAGTGGGAGCGATCCAACTGCATGTCCCTTGTGATTATGAAAAACTTTATCACGACAGTCATTCGAGGAGTCATTACTGACTTTGAGAATGTTAAAGAGTACTTAACTTCGGTCGAGTAACAATTTAATGGTTCTTCTAAAACTCATGCAAGTACCCTTATTTTAAAAAAAAATACAAGCAGATATGATGGGTTTAGTGGGGTGCGCGAGCACATTAATTATGATGATGAACTGTGTGGCTTTTAAATTAAAGAAGAAGAAAGGCTTAAGGTTGAAAAACCTAATGTTGCTCATTTGGCAACCACTGGATCCTATAAGAAGAAAGCTTATAAAAAAAATGGCAAAGGTTTTAAGAATAAGGATAAACCAATTTCTACCAAAACAAATAAGGCAAAATTATTCAGGTAACAACTCTGAGACATGTCCTAAATGTCACTTCTGTAAGAAGTAATGACATATTCAGAAAGAATGCCCTAAGTTAAGAGAATGAATTGAAAAGAAAGGTATATCGTCCATCAATTATGTAACTTATGAATCCTTTCTAATGGATGTTCCTTCTAATACATGGTGGCTTGACACTGGTGCTATGGTTCACATTACTAATTCATTGTATGGATTCTTTTTTTGTAAAGAAGACACTCTAAAAGGGGGAAAGAACCATTAAAGTTGGCAATGGAGAGTCTATACAAGTTGAAGCATTAGGAACTCTTCTTTTAGTTTTGGAGAGTGGTTTCATCTTGTATTTATATGATACTCTTTATGTTCCCAGTATGACACATAATTTAATCTCTGTATCTAAACTTGACGTTGATAGATTTTCGTTTAAGTTTGGGAATAATAAAGTAATTATTTATCATTGCTCTCATGTTATTGGTTCTGAATCTTTAGAGGGAAACCTCTATAAGATAAATTTGGATAATGTATTTTCTGAATCCTTGTTAACAATGAATGTGACAGAAAGTACCTCTAAAAGTGAAAATAAGAGAAAAACTAGATAATGAAAATTCTTCAAAATAGTGGCATTAACGCTTAGGCCATATTTCAAAAGACATAATACAACGTCTTATAAAGGATGGAATTCTTCATTCACTAGATTTTTCTGATCTTGACCATTGTATTGAATGAATAAAAGGAAAATTTGTGAAAGGTAATAAGAAAGGAGTAACTAGAAGTAGTGCACTTCTTGAGGTAATTCACACTGATATATGTGGACCATTTTCTCCAAGAATTGGTGGACACAAATCTTTCATTACGTTTATTGATGACAATTCTCATTATACTTATGACTACCTGATTAATGAAAAATCTGAATCGCTAAATATGTTTAAAGTTTTCAAAGCTGAAGTTGAAAATCAACTTGACCGAAAAATTAAAGTAGTGAGATCAGATAAAGGCAGAGAGTATTATGGTAAACACTCCGATACAGGTCATAGTCATGGCCCATTTGCCTTATTTTGTCAAGAAAATAGAATCGTCACTCAGTATACAATGCCTGGTACACCGCAGCAGAATGTTGTAGCTGAGAGGCAAAATCGTACCCTTATGGATATGGTACGTAGTATGTTATGCAATTCTAGCTTACTTGTGTTTTTGTGGACTGAGGCATTAAAGACAGTTGTTTATATTTTAAACCGGGTTTCTAGCAAATATGTCCCTAACACTCCTTATAAAATTTGGACAGGTAGGAAACCTAGTTTAAAATACTTCCGGGTGTGGGGCTGTCCAGCCGAGGCTAAGTTTTTTAATCCACAAATAAAGAATCTTGACTCTAAAACTATTAGTTGCCATTTATTGGATATCCTGAGAGATCTAAGGGTTTTTCGATTTTACTGTCCCTCGCATACCACTAGAATTGTTGAGACTAGGCATGCAGAGTTTTAGATAATGGTGATTTAAGTGGGAGTGGTGAGCTTAGAAAAATTGATCTTGAAGAAAACAAGTTTTATGTTTCTAATCCTGTAATTCAAGAGGGTGAGGCAGAACAACCTCCTATTGAGGCGAATGATGCCCCTGAGATAGCTGAACCACCACCTAATTTTGAACCTCACATTATTGAAAATCATATTCCTGAAATTGTGCAGTGTTTACGTAGGTCCGAAAGACCTAGAAAGCCTATTAATTTTGATGATTTTATAACCTTTCTTAATGAGATTGACTATGATTCAAGTAAGATTAGTGATCCTATCTTCTATAAAGAGGCTATTACGAGTGTTCAATCAACTCAATGGCTTGAAGCCATGAATGATGAATTGAAATCAATGGAGCTTAATAATGTTTGGGATCTTGAAGAATTATCAAAAGGTTTTAAATCTGTTAGTTGCAAGTGGGTCTATAAGACCAAATTAGATCCTAAAGGGAACGTTGAAAGGAATAAAGCTCCATTGGTTACTAAGGGTTTCACTCAAAAGGAAGGTGTGGATTATAATGAAACTTTCTCTCCAGTATCTAGGAAAGATTCATTTAGAATAGTCATGGCTTTAGTAGCTCATTATGATTTAGAGTTACATCAGATGGATGTTAAAACTGCATTCCTTAATGGTAACTTGCATGAGAATGTCTATATGACACAACCAGAAAGTTTTTTTGGTTAAAGGCAAGGAACATATGGTATGTAGACTTAAGAAGTCCATATATGGGTTAAAACATGCTTCTTGACAATGGTATCTTATGTTTCACGAGGTGATGCGTAATTTTATTTTTTTAAGAAAAAATATAGTGGATCAATGTATATACTTGAAGGTCAGTGGGAGTAAATTTGTTATTCTTGTTTTGTATGCTGATGATATACTGCTTGTAAGTAATAACTTAGACATGTTGTATGAGACCAAAAGTTTCCTTTCTGGAAATTCTGAAATAAAGGATCTCGGTGAAACCTCTTATGTTATAGGTATTGAAATTCATCGAGATAGGTCTCGCGGGATATTAGGATCGTCCCAAAGATCTTATATTGACAAAGTTCTTAACAAATACAACATGCAAAATTGCTCCCCTACTGTCGCCCCTGTTGTTAAGGGTGACAAATTTGGCTCATATCAATGTCCTAAGAATGCATCTGAACGTGATCAAATGAATCTTATTCCCTATACTTCTGTGGTTGGGAGTCTTATGTACGCTACTTACAGGGTACTAAGGATATTATGCTTACATCTAGAAAACAGATAACCTTGAAGTTGTTGGTTATTCTGATTCTGATTATGATTTTGCTAAGTGTAAATATGAAAAGAAATCTACATCAGGGTACATCTTTATGCTTTCAGGAGGCCCTATTTCGTGGAGAACTCATAAGCAAGAGTTAACTATCACTTCCACGATGATGGCAGAATATGTGGCTTGTTATCATGCTACTTGTCACGCCATATTATTAAGGAATCTTATTTCAGGACTTAAGGTTGTAGATTCCATTTCAAGGCCATTGAAAATATTTTATGATAATAATTCTAATGTTAAATTAGTTTGTCCAACAGCACTATTTCGAGTTGTGTTAGACTATACCTCGACACTAAGTACTTATTTGTCAGGGAAAGAGTTGAAGATCAAAACGTTGTCATTAAATATATTTATACGCATGATATGTTAGCGGATCCACTTACGAAAGGCTTACCACCCAAGCTCTTTTTAGAGCATGTTGCCGGCATGGGTTTAACTGGTAGTCTTAATTAGTAAGTTATTTTGATGTAAGACAACAATTTTGAGCTCGTTGTTTTGAACTTCACATTATGTTGATGGTTTGTTATTCTCTTTATTGTGCACACTTGAGAACTTACGAGCAAACAGTACGGTAATATTTTGGACCATATGAATGAGTTTAATCTATTACCACTTATGTAAACTCTATTCATACTTGTTATGCTTAATGTTAATCTTTGTTTTAATAAAAGTATTAATTGTGTAACTAATGGGGATCTTGTGTTAATAGTGACACAAAGATTGTATTAATTCGCATTGGTATTTTTATTTGAACGAGATGTAGATATTAAATTAATACTTGGCCAAATTAATGATTGTAATCGTTATGTTTTTGTATATAAATAGTATTTCGGCCAAGTGGGAGAATGTTAGAATATTTTATTCCTTATGTGGCCTTTATTATTTATGTAATTATTGGGCTTACATATTGTATTAATTTAATAACTTTATTTATGGGTTTGGTAATTAATTATGTGGCCCATATATATTATTACTAATATTAATTTGGCATAATGGGCCCTAGGGTTTCATAATATTGATGGACGATTTTGACCCTTAGCTATTCTATAAATAAAACAGTTAGGATTTGGTCCCAATTGTCGTCTCAAGAATTTTATGTACACACCTATACATCCATCCTAAGATTGAGAGAGACAATTGAAGACCTTCACCCTTAAGCGCAGCGGAAGCGTGATACATACGAGATGACTTCTCTCAATTCATGTAAGTACTTAATATTATGATTAATTGATATTATTTATTCTATGCAATAACACGTTCCTGTATAATTTATTCAACAATATCAAATGCACTTATTATTATTATTAAGGAAATGTATTTAAGCTTTCTCAAATATTGGGGTACATTACTTTAAAGGTATTTTTCTTTTAAAAATATAATCCTTTTTTAAATGTCATGTGCATAATATAATATATACATGCATATGCAGATGTCGTTTTCAACTTCTTTTCCGATCGCCTCTCTTCTTTTGTATTTTAAAGACAGTCCCATCTATCTCTATTCTCTAGTGTAGTGTTAAACCAGTCGAAACCGGAAAGAGATAATTAATTAAGAACATATGATATGAGGCTCTCGTGAAACTCCCCATTTGTGAGGTGGGTCATAATTAATTACCAACCGTGAGCTCCACAAATCTAATGTAACTGAAGGGATATATATATATAGGATCTTCAAGTTCTATCGGTTTTAGATAATTTTTTTTTATAAATCGGTAGAGTTTGTAGCGGCGGGCTAAAATGAGTTACTCCACAACAACCGACTGTTGTGGAATGAGACTCATATATATATATATATATATATATATATATATATATATATATATATATATATATAGGGTCTCCATCCACAGCAACAGGTTGTTGGGAGCAACCCTTTTTATTCCAGCCGCTACAATTTGTAGCGGCTTATAAAAAAAAATTAAGTAACAAGCCGCTGGGCCAAAAAAATTACTCCCAACAACCGATTACTGTAGATATAATCATATATATATATTGGTAAAGTTGTACGTACAGTTATGTTTTTATTTTATTTTATTTTTTGGGGAGAATTAGTAATAAAAATGGTGAGAATTTCCCTCCCTCTGTCAATTTGCTTTACCAAAAAGTCCGTTGGATTGACTACACGTCACTCTCTGTTTCATGATTTGACGTTTGACTTGTCATTTCCATCCCATCACTCCTCCCTCCTCCCTCTCTCTCCCATGCATACATTTCTACTTCTCTCTCTCTCTCTCGAAATAGTGAATAAGTCGTACATAAATTAGACATATAAAATCATTACTTTTATATATAAAATATTGATTTATTATAAATATTGTTATTTATTCTCTTATATACATATATCGTTTTAAGGAATTAAGTTTGTTCTTTTTTATTTATTATTAGATATTTCACATGAATTACACATTAAATAAATTTAAGAATATAAATGGGTTAATAAATTTGGTAGACTCTCAACTTAATAAGTTAACTTTTTAGGTAAGAGATGATCTAACATGTTTATTAGGCAAGTCTATACAGGATATGTGTTGCATTAGTGATAAATTGATGTGAAAAGGATCGTACAATTCTGCTACACTTATCATTCATATTTTTTTTTTAAAAACAATTAATAACTTATTTTTTTATATATTATCTCTATATTAAATAGTAATTTTTTTCATCATTTTTAATAAATTTTAAATAGATTTTATAATTATTCTGATCAATTAAATAAAATAGAATTATATTTTATAATTTTTTCTAAAATCACAAATAATAAATAATAAAAAGAAACGAAGAGACTAGTTGATACTCCCTCTATTTTTAAATGATTGTCGTTTAATATTTTTGTATATGGATTAAGAAAGTTATTTAATATTACTATTTAATAATTAAAATTTGTTTGGAAATTTATCACTTCTCCTTTATGAAAAGTTGAAAACTATTACTACAAAAGAGATAATTTATTGGGACAACGAGAGAAGGTAGGAGTAATATAAGAAAGTAAATAATTTATTCTCTTAGAAAGTTGTAAACGACAAACATTTTGGAATAAATTTTTTCTTCTAAAACGATAATCTTTAAGAAACATAAGGAGTATAAGAGTATCTCTAACAGACTCTTCAATTACTTTGGAATATTCAAATAGATCAGTCATATCAAAAAAAAATTATCTCCAACAGCCTCTTCAACCTAATCAAATTTGAAACCTCATTCTCTTTCTTCAAAATATTTATGAAATACTAAAAATATTTATTTTACTTGATGAATTTGATATACAACTTATTGAATTAAAGATACTAATAAGACATAAAATATAAAAATAATAAATAATATTCTTTAAATTGTCACGTACATATGTCAACAAAATTCAATAAAATTTTTTTTTACTACTATGATTGGAGTCCGTATAGCAATTATTTCAATTAAAATTTATCCCTCCCACAATAATTTGAATTAGTCGGTACTCCTGATCTTTGACAACCGCCTTAATTTCCACCATTTAATTTTAATTAATGAAGTCCAGGACCAGGTAATTAAAACACCGTCCACAAAGGAGTAATGATTTGTGCCTTTTGTATGTTTTAAAACATTGTAGTGCTACTTTTTACTAGAAAGGTCTTTAATTTGTTAATCTGCCCGGCATAACATTTTTAAATTCATCTTCTTCTTTATTATTTTATTATTAAAATTATAACAAGTTTTAAAGTCATCTTTTTTTAAAAAAATAATGCTACTTTCATTCCTAATTATAAGATTAATATTGACTTTTTAAACTTAACATTTACATAATTAAATTCATGTAATTTATGTCAATATAATTATGAATATCATAAATTACTATTAATTATAATATTTATTGTTCTCAAAATTTTAAATGAAAATATCTCAATTCAAATTTAAAAATATTTTAAATTAATTTTTAAAAAAATTAATATCAATCATATAATTCAAAATAGAAGGAGTGCAGCTTATTACTTCATCTCAAGTATCTAATTTATGAAGAAGTAGTTGGAGCTGGGGGCTCCCAATTAACTATGAGAGTGCCAACAATTATTGAATCAATCACAGTACTAGTCAAAGTTAAAATTGGCTTTATTAGTTATAATTGAGATATAAAGTTGCCATTGTCATATTGGACCAAGCATTCATTGCAATATATTTGTATAATTAAACTAAAAAATCAGTAATAAAATAATTCAAATGAATTCTTATAATGCTATAGCCACGACACACCTCATTACATCAGTATTAAGGGTATGAATGAATTGAATCGAATTGAGTATTAATTATTTAGATTTAGTTCATAAAATTTATCGAATATAAACTAATGTTTGATTGAGATTCGTTTAACAACCGAGTCGAGCATGATCTCTTTAATCGAACCCGAACAGTTTGAAATTTTTGAACGAATATGATCCAAATATCAATAAAAATTATAATTTGAGAAGGTTCGACTAATTTATCAACTTTAAAATTTGTTCATATTTAAATCATTTATATTTAGAATCAAATTCGATTCAAACTTTTAATCGAATAAGTACGAATCGAATCAGAACTGTTCACTTATTTCACAATTTTAATCAGCATGTTTAATATTGTGTGGAGTAGTACTCCGTCATTTCAAAAAAGATTCTCATTAAAAAATTAACTTGTACATTTAACTTTATTTATTATAGTAGCAGATTGTTAACGATCTAAATAGGTATTACTAACTAACTAACTATATATATATATATATATATATATATATATATATATATATATATATATATATATATATATATATATATATTGTACGTGTATATATGTATACATACACAAATTAACTTTCTCAATAAGAATTATATTTACCAGTATAGGATTTCATTTAAAGTTTTTCATGAGACAACCCGGCCAGGATAGGACGATATTTGTGATATTTTGACTTTGGACTCCTTCTATTTAACAGTTTTTTTAATGTGTTAAAAATATGAAACGACCAAAGCAAAAAATTATCGGATATCTGGCCGGGTGAAAATATATATATATATATATATATATATATATATATATATATATATATATATGGGATTCCATCCACAGCAATCGGTTGTTGAGAGTAACCCATTTTTGACCAGCCGGTACAGCTTGTACCGGCCTTAGAAATTTTTTTTTTATAAGCCGTAACAAGCTGTATCGGCTGGCCAAAAAGGGGTTGCTCTCCAACAACCGGTTGCTGTGGATGGAGACCATATATATATATATATATATATATATATATATATGGAAAAATATATATACACAGCTGTGTATTACACAGTAGACTATGGCGACGGTTTTTTGGGCTATAGCGACGGTTTTATCCGTCGTCATAGCTATTCTGTGCTATAGCGACAGTTTACCATCGTTATAGCTCAAAAAATCTGTAGCAATAGACGTACTGTGTAATACACAGCTGTGTATATACATATAACCCATATATATATACTAGCTGGGTCACGTGCCTTCGGCACTGTATGGACAATATGATTTATCTCAAACTTTGAACAACCAAAATAATTTATTGAGTGAGCGAAAAATTTAAAGTCATTTGTATTTTATTAAATTATTATTAGATTATTAGATAGATAGATGTATTTTATTAGATAGATGTATGAACGGTGAGATTTATCCCAAACTTTAGACGGCCCAGATGATTTATTGAATGAGCGGAAAATTCAAAATTATTTGTATTTTATTAGATAGATGAAAATATACATATATATATATAGGGAAAAATATATATACACAGCTGTGTATTACACAGTAGACTATGACGACGATTTTTTGGGCTATAGCGACGGTTTCATCCGTCGTCATAGCTATTCTGGGCTATAGCGACAGTTTACCATCGCTATAGCCCAAAAAATCTGTAGCAATAGACCTACTGTGTAATATACAGCTGTGTATATACATATAACCCATATATATATACTAGTTGGGTCCCGTGCCTCCGGCACTGTATGGACAATATGATTTATCTCAAACTTTGAACGACCAAAATAATTTATTGAGTGAACGGGAAATTTAAAGTCATTTGTATTTTATTAAATTATTATTAGATTATTAGATAGATAGATGTATTTTATTAGATAGATGTATGAACGGTGAGATTTATCCCAAACTTTGAACGACCCAGATGATTTATTGAATGAGCAGGAAATTCAAAATCATATATATATATATATATATATATATATATATATATATATATATATATATATTCCCACAAGGTAAGGGTGCTTAATCGGATCCCTTTCTCAGGGCTATAAATGTTTCTAGTAGTATATATTTATATATATTTATATTTAGGCTTAAATATGATTTACTACTCTAAACTATAGGCTATATTCCACTTCGGTGATCTACCTTTCAATTTTATCAATTAGATAATTGAACTATTAATTTTTTTCGATTTCATTCAATTGGGCTTGCCGCGTCAGAAATTACTGACGTGGAATCTTAATAGACTAAATGAGTGCTTATGTGTAAAAAGAATATATATTTTTAATGAGATCAAAGGGTAAAAAGGTAAAATAACAAATAAAATAACTAAAAATTACACAAATAATATAAATTAGTTGTATAATTATTTACTTATAATTATATAAATAATATAAATTATTTATATAATTATTATATAAATAATATAATAATTATTTTTATTAAAAATAATTATTTTTATTACAAAAAATAGCAGTTTTTTTGTAATAATAAAAAAAAGCGCAATATTTTTTAATAAAAATAAAAAATGCATTTTTTTTAATAAAAATTAAAAAATAATTATTTTTATTAAAAAAAAACCAAACAACGCTCTCCTATTTTTTTTAATAAGAATAATTATTTTTTAATTTTTAATAAAAAAAACTGCGCTTTTTTTATTATTACAAAAAAAACTGCGTTTTTTTTGTTACAAAAAAACTGAGTTTTATTTTTATTTTTATTATCATTAATATTTTTATTTTTATTATCATTAATATTAAACACAATTTTTTTTAATAAAAAAAATAATAAAACACAATTTTTTAAATAAAAATAATTATTATATTATTTATATAATAATTATATAAATAATTTATATAACTATAAATAAATAATTATACAACTAATTTATATTATTTGTGTAATTTTTAGTTGTTTTATTTGTTATTTTACCTTTTTATCCTTTTATCTCATTAAAAATATATATTCTTTTTAGACATAAGCACTCATTTAGTCTATTAGGATGTCACGTCAATAATTTTTGATGTGGCAAGCCCAATTGAATGAAATCGAAAAAAAATTAATAGTTCAATCATTTAATTGATAAAATTAAAAGTAGATCACCGAAATAGAATATGAACTATAGTTTAGTTTAAGATATAAGTAGAATTAAAGAAGAACTAACAAAGTTCATCTAGAAGAAGAGTGGGACCCCAAAATTGAAAATAATCATTCTGTCTGTCATATTGGAAATTGAAGAGTAAAAACTACTACTACTACTACATGTTATTGGAAAAGGATGAGAGGTTCCATATATGGGAAATGGAAAATTATAATGATTGTCAAATTTTGTGGAGGTCAAGTTGCTACTATCGATATTTGTATCCATTTTGTAGTGGTGTGGTGGTTTGAAAAATTGGAGTCACCTCAGGCTCTGGCACAGGTCAATCAATTAAACACTCTTCTTCTTCTTCTTTCTTTTCCATTACCATTGATTTAATTGGGTGATTAAAAAATCCCATGAAAGCTATTCATTCGAGTCTAGTCTAATGTTAATGGGAAGAAGTTTTGGAGGAGACACGTTCAATGCCATATTAATGGACGTTCGGCCATTTTTGACTTTAATGGAAAATTAATTATTCATACACTAACTGACAAAAAAACTCTAGGGTTTGACCAAATTTTGTATTTGGATCAAGCATTTACTACTAGTACAAGACCTACAACAAGTTCCATTTGTCCTACGGGGTCTACCCTTGTACTGTACTATCATTAAGGGCTTTGACTCATTTACTGCTACAAACAAACATGTTAGAGCAAATTCAATGGTAATGTCAAAATAGTTATAGCCTATTGCTATATTTTTGCACCAAAAAATACTTTTTGGTGCTAAATAGAACCCAGTCTCCAGTGGTTGGTTCTATTTTAGCACCAAATTATTTCAAATTTATCTAGATTTCTCATTTTACTATTATTTTATTATTATTATTATTATTAAAATTATTATTATTATTATTGTAATAAATTATTATTATTAAAATTATTACTATTATTATTATTATTATTATTATTATTATCATTACTATTATAATTATAATTATTATTAGTGTTATTATTATTATTATTTTTATTACTACTACTATTATTATAATTATTATTATTGTTATTAATATTAATATTATTATAATTACTATTATTGTATTATTATTATTAAAATTATTACTATTATTATTATTATTATAATTATTGTAATAAATTATTGTTATTAAAATTATTACTATTATTATTATTATAATTATTATTATTATTATTATTAGTGTTATTATTATTTTTATTTTTATTAATACTACTATTATTATAATAATAATTATTATTATTATAATTATTATTACTATTATTATTAAAATTATTATTATTATTATTATTATTATTATTATTATTAGTGTTATTATTATTTTTATTTTTATTACTACTACTACTACTACTATTATTATTATTATTATTATTATCATCATCATCATCATCATTGGTTCTATAAGATGACTATAGTCATCCTTGGTTCTATATTTAGAACCAAGTATAGCATTTTGCTATTTTAGAACTAATTATAGAAGTGGGTTGGATTTGAGTTTTTGACATTTGGTGCTATAATTTGACTATAGAACCAATTATAACACCCACATTGGATTTGCTCTTAGCTGGTGGATATGTTCTTCTACCTAAATTACATGTTGGATCTTGAATTAACCAATTACTCCCTCTTTCCATATGTTTTTTAATTTCGTTTAAAAAATACTTTTATTTTTTAATATTTAACGTTTAAAAATCTTAATTAAACTATTAATTATTTAGTTTTTAATATTACTCAAAGTACTAAATATAATTTTAATTATTTTCAACCCAATAAATAACACCTTCTTTTTTTTAATACAATAACAATATAGATAATTAATATTATATTTAATATCATATAATCATTTCCTTAATACTTGTACACAACTCTAAAATCATACTCCCTCCATTCCATTAAATTTGACGTTCTAGAGATTTTCACATAGATTAAGAATAGATGTAGTTTTATTGTTTTACCCTTGATTAATATTTTGATCTCATTTAATTCTTATTAACACCAAACTTGATTTCACACTTTCTCTCCTAATTAAAGAATAGAATTTGAACTATTTTTTGAAAACAGAGAAAATAGCCATTAATGGTGGTGGAGAAGGAAGGATAAAAAAGGAAACAAATAGACAAAATATTCTTAGTTTTGTAGAACATCAAATATTTTGGAGAAAAAAAAAACCTCTAGAATGTCAGATATAATGAAATGGAGGGATTATATATTAAGGCACGGAGAGGGAGTACAAATTAGCTTGATTAATGGGTATTATATCTAATTGTATAATGGGTTGTTTGGTCGGTCGGAATGGAGGGTAGAAAAGAATAGTCATTTAGGGGGTGTATTCAATTACGATTTTTAAATATTTTTAAAGATTTTAAAAGTTTGGTTGTATTCAATCAAGATATTTAAAGAGTATAAAAATTTAGTGGTATTCAATTACAACTTTTTTAATGTCTTTAAAAGTTAGGTGGTATTGAATTAAGATTTTTACAAAGTCTATAAAAATATTTTGGTATTCAAAAAGTCATAGACTTTTCAGATTTCTATTAAATGGTAGAGTTTGACAGACTTTAGAAGAAGAATTATAACTATCGATTCATATCTAAAGTCTGACCTCATCTCTAAAGATTTCTAAAGACTTCATATCTCATCTTAATAAGCTAAATAAATTTAAAATACAATTCACATGAATCCAATATTTCTAATTACTTCGCATGAATCCAATATTTTAATTACTTTATAATCTAGAATAATTATTACTTCTGATGTACCCACAAAAATAAAATATTTATTTTATTTTTGTAGTCAACGTACAAAATTCAAAATTTTTAAAATTTGAATTTATTTGTTATTTAATAATAAACACACATTATTATTTCAAAAATAAAAATAAATACACAATATTTTATAATTTTATAATTTAGTAAATTAACTTAATCAGAGTTAAATGAAGAAAAAAAAGTGAGAGAGAGGGAAAGTAATTTATATAGGAGTACGTACTTTATAGTGATATATAGTTGTATAAAATATATAAGTTCTTCAAGCTTTTTATCATCATTTTATTATATGTTACATTACTAAACTAAAAATTTATTAAAAAGAATATAAATAAAAAAATATTTTTTTATTTGAAAAATAACTTGCTATTTTAAAATATACATGAAACAAGTATTTATTATTTTTATTTGCAAATTTTGATACTAAGAAGAGATAATATTCAAATATTTGAATGAAAATCGATATATATTGCAAATGTTTATATTAATTTTTTAATTGCTAGTTACGTAAATAAGTATTGATGAAAACTTTTATAGACCGGAATGAAAAACAATAATTTCAAATAAGCGTACGCATATGCATAAAGTATATATAGCTCAATGAAAAGTGAGCTTAATTTTTGTATTGCGTCTGTAGTTTCTAAAGTTTTATTGGTATCCAAGTATCCAAGTGTATTATGAAATGAGTAGAATAATATGAACGCTTTCAACATATATACAATCTCATGCCACAATAATATAATGAGATTTACTCTAGCTCATGAAAAAAGAGGAAGATGTTGTACACATGGGCTAATTAACAATTAATATAAGTTGCAAGATCTATTAGAAGTATACAAAAGTCTATCGCAGTCTTGATAAAAAGTTTATAAAAGTCTAATACTTATTTCATAGAGTCTATAAAAATTATTTTAAAAAAGTCTTTAAAGTCTTTGAAAGTCATTAAAATTCCACAAATTCTATAAAAGTATGTCACTTAAAAAAAGTCTTTAAAAATCTTAATTGAATACACCCCCCTCAGACTAACAATTCCTTGTCAACGTTTAGGGATTATTTGTTTACTTTTGAATGGGTATGAATGAGTTTGAATCTCTCTGAATAAGTCATTTACACTGTTTGTTTAACAATTTTTAAACTTTAAATATGTCTAAATGACTCATCTAAAAAATTGTGATTGAATGATATTTTTACTTTCAACTCTCATAGAGAAATACAAATTACATTCAATGTCCATATCGTTTACTATTGTAAATAAATTTTGTTATGTACAACTTGTTTTTATTTTTCTTTAACAAATTGGTCAATAACAAATTAAATGAATGTTGTTGTAGTCTTTTGTTATTTTATGTACTATAGAATGTTATTAATATTTTAAGTGTTTTATTTCAAAAATTATATTACTAACAGTATGCTCCATTAAAGTTTGTTCAAAAGTTTATATTTAATTTTTCTTACATAACATTATTTATTTATAATTTCATAATAAATTTGTTCATAAGAACACAAAAATTTAAAATAGGATAATACATGTATTAAGATATTATAGACAGACAATTATCAATCACATCATTTCATTCCGTATTCAGATATTCCACTCAATTCAGATCATTCAAATTCTCTTATACACTCAAAACTTTTCATTCAGTTTTATCAAACAACCACTTAGTATGCTAATAAATACCCTCACTCACAAGGGCGGAGCCACCCATGGGTTAGGGTGGGCTCTAGCCCGGGTGAACTTTTTGACTAATATTTAGTAGGGTCCTTTACACTAATATACAACATTTAGAAAGTAATTACAAAAATAAACACGCACAACATAATTACAAAAATAAAACAACACAATATAAAGTTGCTAAAATCACGTATACGTCAGTTACGGACTCTCCTATATGCAACTAAGCACTCCTAAAATCAAGCGACTGAACAAAACATGCAACTTTGATACCGGAGAAATCCAAATCTTCGCCACTGCGCGGCACACCACTGAAATCGGAGAAGACGAAGCTTTTCGTCGCGACACGCCACTGCAGTAATCTTGCATCTCTAAGAAGAAAACTGTTGTCGCGATGAATCTGTAAGATCGAAAATAGCATACAAAATCAATGCCGCCTTCAAGATCAGTAACCAAAAACATTGTTGCAATGATTGTTGAATACAAAATCAACATCAGCTTCGATTCAAATACCGTGGTATGTAAGTTTAAAACTTATAAACATATAGATACTTATAGTTACTACGAATTACTAAATTGATTATCTTTCTTAAGTTTTTCGAACTTAAATTGTCACAAAGTTTGAATACTGAATGTTTTACTTGCAAAATGTATTTGAAAACATGTTTTATATTATGGTTACTAAGGTTATATAATTTGGTTACTGTCTAATGTTGGTTTGGTTACTAATTATTTTGTATTGGTTACTGTGTAACATTATACCGTCTAATGATGTCTTAGTTACTGACTAATGCTATTTTGGTTACTGCATAATATTACTAATTAATGTTGACTTGGTTACTGACTAATGCTGATTTGGTTACTATGTAATATTATATTGGTTACTGACAAATACTGACTTGTTTACTGTGTAACACTATAATGGTTATTGACTAATTCTGAATTGGTTACTGTATAAAATTATTATAATGCTGACTTGATTACTGTGTAAAAATATTATTTAGTGACTTATGCTAACTTGGTTACTGAATAATGCAAACTTAATTACTGCAGTGATTAATTGGTTACTGTATTATTGGTTGCTGAAGCATATTAATGTACACTTCTACTTATGTTTTTTATATTAATGGTTACTTGTTAGCCAAATTGGTTACATTCTTACAAAAGTCTGCCTTTAGTTGGTAACAAATAAATTATAGTGGTTGTTTTTTGTTGTAAAATGCAAGGAAAACTCAATTTTTACTGGTTGTTTTTGGTTACTGATTAATGCTGATTCGGTTACTGTGTAACATTATATGGTTACTGAATATTGCTGAGTTGGTTGCTGTGTAAAATTATAATGGTTACTGACTAATATTGACCTGGATACTGTTTTACATTATATTGGTTACTGTCTAATGCTGACTGTTACTATGTAAAATTATAATGGTTACTCAATAGTGCTGACCTGGTTACTGTGTAAAATTATAATGTTATATTCTTTTGTAATTGTTTCATTTATATTGGATGTTACTTATTGACTACATTGTATTGGTTACATGGACTAATAGTAACCAATACACCAAATTTGATATTTGGACTAATAGTAACCAATACACCTTTAAGTACATATTGATATTTTTTATATTATTTGTTTTTGCTGTAAAATATTGTCAAATATGTTTTATGTTATGGATACTAAGTAAATATATGTTGGTTACTGTCTAATCTGGATTTGGTTAGTTTATAATGCTGACTTGTTTACTGTGTAATATTACCATGGTTACTACATTATATTACTGTATTTTATACTGATTTTTTTATATTGATGGTTACTGATTAACTACATTGGTTACCTTTATACACCTGTTAATCTTTAATTTATAACAAAGTCATTACTGATTATTTTGGTTGTAAAATAAATGTAAAAATATTTTTTATAATCTTGGCTACTAATTACATATATCTTGGTTACTGTATAATATGTATTTAGATATTGAAAGGTGTTTATTTGGTTAATCTATAATGTTATTGAGTTTTATAATTGTTTATTTTATATTGGTAGTTACTTATTAACTACATTGGTTACCTTCATACAACTATTAAATATTGGTTGTTGTATACTATTTAATTGGTTACAGTATAATGTTTATTTGGTTACAGTGACAATTTGACAATTTTCTGTCAAGTTTGGAGTGTCGGATTTTGGCGTTTTCAGAGCCTAATTTCATTGGAAACGGGTCAACGATCAAAAGTCACCAGCTTTGCTGGTGAACTGCATGGTTTTTTTTGTCGAATTCCATCATTTAGGCCTTCAAATTTGCATGTAAAAATTTGATTTATTTTCTGGTTACTAAGATTATGTAGTTTGGTTACTGTCTAATATTTATTTGGTTACTTTACAATGTTTATTCAGTTGTCAGACAATGGAGACTGACAGTAACAAATACAACAAATCTAATTGTTTATAGTAATATATAATTGTTTACTGTTAGTAACCATTAACCACATGATTGGTAACATTTTTGATGGTGTACAGTAACTAAATTGTTATTGATTAATATTTTGATTTTTAATTCCATCATGAGTTGTCAATATAAAGTAAACATATACATTAAACAATTGGTAACTGTTCTAAAATATTTTTATGTAACTTTGGTTACCCTTCTAAAATAAAATGGTTACCTCTATATTCATATTTAGTTACCAACTGAACTATTTCCAAACAACTTTTATAACTATGTAATTTAAAAGTATCCATCAGCTAGATAAATGGGAGCCCTCACATGTACATTAAGTACTTGATAACTGTCTTGATATAAGTTTTTAATTATTTGGTTACTAATAAAAACTAAAATGGTTACCCTTATATGCAAGTTTGGATACCAACTGCACCTCTCAAACTATTTTTATTTTAATATGAGATCTATAAGTGACCATATATATAAATGGAAACTCTCACATGTACATTTAACAATTGATATTTGTCCTGATACAAGCTTGTAACTATCTGGTTACTAATAATAGTAACCATAATGTAACATAATAAAACAGTAACCACATAATTATATGATAGTAACCAGAATAGGTTTTATTGGTAACCAAAATAGAAATATCATGTAATGAAACCCAGTTTAGGCAATCCATGTATACTAAACTATTACATATTAACTAGAATAAAAATAAAAGTAACCAAAATCTCACATCGAGGGCACAATAATAGTAGACAAACCATAAGGTAACAGTAACCAAAATTTATTAAGTAACCAAATAGTTATATGAAAAGTAATCAGAACATATTTTAATAGTAACCAAAACAGAAACAACCTGTATATTCAACCCAGTTTAGGCAACCCATGTATACTCTAACATGTACATTTAACACTTGATATATGTCCTGATACAAGCTTGTAATTATCTGGTTACTACCAAAAAAATAAAATGGTTACCCTTCTATACATGTTTGGTTACCAACTGCATCTTTAAAATAATATATTCCATTTACATAAGCTCCAATAAACATTACATACTCACTAACCATAACAAATGGTTATGAATATCCAACAAAAATCAAAGTACGAAACACAATTCATAATGACAAGACAACGACAACCGAACTAATAATCAAAATCTGGTACAAATGTTCTTAAAACTTGAGCTTTTTGGCTGCTGCTACTTTCTTCTTCATGGCTGCTCTCATTCTCTAGAAAAGACTTCCGCATTATGAACCTGTGAGAGGAAGAGAAAGACCTTGGGATTAGTGAATAGAGATCCCATGAAGGATGTGTTTTGTGGAAATGAAAGTAGAACTAGAAGAGCATAAACCCTGCAGAAGATATTTGAAGGAATTTACAAAAATAATACATCAATGTATACTAAGCAAATACATGGTTTATTATGACTTGAGTTTATTATTAACAAAAATAATACATCTACAAACTAATGATGTCTTAAACTTCTCCAACTGACTTGGGTTCAATTTCTTGGTAATAATATTGGGGACTTCCATGCCACACCAATATATAACTTTTCCACAGAATTTTCTATTGCATTGCTCATAATAAAGATCCCATAACTGCAAATAAACAAAATCAGATTAACATAATCATTAGTAACCAATATAAACAATATTTATACCATAAACATTTACGTAGTAACCAACAAATAATATCATATTAACCAAAACATAATATAACAATTACACAGTAGCCAAAACAGACTATAAAAAGTAGCCAACATCCCACATTGACTGCACAATAATAGTTATCATATCATAATATAACAGTAACCATAACATAATAAAGTAGTAACCAAACATTTATATTATATAATCTAATGGTAACCAAAATATAAACAACATGTAGTACAGACCAGTTTATGTACTAACCAAACAGTTATATATATTATTAATCAAAACATAATTTAAAGGTCACCAAAATCGAACAGTTATATGATAGTAACCAAACCATGTTTTAATGGTAACCAACACATAAACAACATGTAGACCAAACCCAGTTTAGTCAACCAATGTATACTAAGCAAATACATGGTAACCAAAAATCATAAGGTAACAGTAACAAAGAACATACTAAAGAAGTAACCAAACAGTTATATGTTAGTAACCAAAATATACTTTAATGGTAACCAATACATAAACAACATATAGACCAAACACAGTTTAGTCACCCATGTATACTAACCAAATACATGGTAACCAGAAAAACACAAAATAGTAACCAAAATGCCAACTCAAGGGAACAAAAATGGTATCCAAATCATAAACTAACAGTAACAAAAAATATACTAAAGAAGTAACCGAACATTTATATGATAGTAACTAAAACATATTTTAATGATAACTAATACATAAACAACATGTACACCAAAAACCAGTTTAGTCACCATGAATACTAAGCAAATACATGGTAACCATAACAACATAAAAAAGTAACCAAAATATTAAATCGAGGGAACAAAAATGGTATCCAAATATGACCGAGATTTAAAACAATGTTAATCAAGCTGAGAAGACTGCATTTGAGATAGAAATGGTTTACATACTCCGACATAATTGATAATACAAATTCCGATCTCAAATTTCCAAAAAATTATATGTTTTTCCTCATTTTACAAAATCCCCAATAATTCTCTCAAAATAACAAAACAGACAATTTTCCACAATTTTCCCAAAAATCAATGCAAGGTAAAACAAAAGAATTAGCTGCAGAAATGTGTCATTCTTATATCCTTCAAAAAGTCACTATGTTAAAAATTTCGAGCACCAAACTCCACAAATAGACAACTAACGAGAAATTCATTGTATTCAAATCTTGTACAACTTTTAACATCAAAACATAGAACAAAAAACCTATAAAATAAGATAATAACCATATGGGTACTTATAGCATTCAGAACAAATTAGAAACGTCAACAATCAAAACTACACCAGAAGGAAGTTATCTGTTTGCGGTGAGGAGAGAGAAAGCGAGGAAATCACGTATTAGCTTGAAAACATAGCCTTTCAAGAAATGCTCGCGGCGGCGGCAGAAGAGGACGACGACCAGTGGCTTCGAGAGGAGAGAGAGAAGTAGTATGGGAGAGAGAGAAGTAGTAAGGGAGAAGAGAGAGAAATAGTAAAGGCGGATAGAGAGAGACCGAATGAAGATCGAAACTAATTTGTTATGTTAGCCCATTAATATCAATCCCTTAATATAAGGAATTTTAATTGTATTAGGATTGAAAATAAAAATGATGAAGTGTAGTATTTTTGTAATTATTTTATGTATGTATGATTTTTGTAATTATTTTCAAAAATGTACTAATATATGTAATTGTTCCTATTTAGTATTTATATATCTTAATAGTCCAGCCCAATCTTTATAAGTCCTGTTCCTACATCACATGTCCCATGTTAATTGTTATCCGACCCATTCCATATATTTTCCTTCTCTGTAAACTACTTCAAACCTTTATCAATTGCTCTTGGTTTTCGGGTGAAACTAATAATGGAATGAAAGCTGCAAATTGAACTGGGAAGGAATTGAAGCTTATTTTCGGCAAGAGGAAAATGATTTTGGCTAACATCAATGCAGATAACAAGAATTTTCATGAAAAGTACAACATAAGTTTTAGTTCATTTATGAAATTAAAGTCATAGTGTCGATTTTGCTATGTTAACTATATAAGCATTTGTGAATTGTTTGTGGAAATGGGAATATATATGGTGGGTGTCGGATGGAGTAATAAGAAAAAAGAATTGAAAAATTCTTGGCTTAATTATTTCTAAATGATTATGAGATCTCTCTTTTAAAGTTATGCACTTCACTTGTTTGATTAAATTCCTCTTAGAGGTTGTGAAGTTTTAAAAGTGAAATTTGATGTTATTGTAAACAAGAAAGTTTATATTTATAAAATATGTGTCTCAAGTGGCTTAACTGAATTAGATATGGTTTAGAAGTAAGTTTAAGTGAATTGAGTAATTTTATTTTGGTTAAAAAACTAATGTGGCTGAGCAGTTTTGAGCCCATATAGAACCTGTGTGAAATATTTATTTGGACTGATTTATATATTTTTTAAAATAGTATGGCATCCCTTCAATAACATGTTAAAAATTGGTTCCAATTGGATGTGTATAGGTTGAGTTAAAAAATTATAAAATGGCTACAAAAAAATGCGAAATTTGAGAATTCTGGACAGAAGCCTAGCGCTGAGATAGAGCTAGACTGCTCTGGTCTCCTACTCCAGTTTTTAATTCTTGTTTCGATTCTGTTGTTCAGAACGGAATTTTTTCCTGACTCTGCCCTTGCTCACTCATAAAAAATACCCCCACTCACTCACTCATATATATATATATATATATATATTACATATTTCATAAATTGCATATATTATTGTTTTTTTTGTGAAATTTGATGTAGCTTTGATTCGAGTGTCATTGTAAAACTACTCAAATGTTATTAAAGGTTTTATGTTTATTTCGTATTATATTATATTAATAAAATATATATGACATATATTATATTGTATATTAAATATATATTATTATATACTGAATATATATTTTAATATTATAACATATAATATATATTTAACAATAACATATTTAATATTATATTTTTAATATGTATTATATTTATTTTATATTATATTATAATTATATATATAAATATATAGAATATCTAATATAATATATATACTATTATATGTATTAGCATATTATATATTAGTATAGTATTATAATATTACTATGTATTATAACTAGCTGGGTCCCGTGCCTCTGGCACTGTATGGACAATATGATTTATCTCAAACTTTGAACGAACAAAATAATTTATTGAGTGAGCGGGAAATTTAAAGTCATTTGTATTTTATTAAATTATTATTAGATTATTAGATAGATAGATGTATTTTATTAGATAGATGTATGAACGGTGAGATTTATCCCAAACTTTGGACGGCCCAGATGATTTATTAAGTGAGCGGGAAATTCAAAATCATTTGTATTTTATTAGATAGAATTATTTTGCATTATTATATATATTACTTAGTTATATAGTTAGGAATATTTTGGTCTTTTCTAAGTAACGTATCAAAAGCATGAATTAAGAGTTCGAGTATGATTTTATTATGATCTGATTCAGATTGCAACCATCATTTTATTCTGTCCTAAAACGATTTTGTCCAACCAAAATTGTCCGTAAACGTGTATAAACTTTATTTTATATTTTTTTTTATCGTAACACCGACATTCACTATAGGTGATCTATATAAATATATATTAATATATTTCCCAATAATTAATCTATAGATAGATAAATGTACACAACAAGAACTTTATTGTTCGTTGGTGATTTGAATTATTGAGTGTTTGGACAGATACCTGGAGAGCGGACAAAACGGTGGTCTATTATGTAGTAATAATATAATTAAAGTCATAAATAAACAAATGTATTTTACAGATCTGTCTAATTACGCCAAGCCTATTTGTGATCCCAAGTTGCCGCGCAAATGGGGAATCAAATCATTACTTGGATGTGTTTGTTTGTGAGCAGATGGAGGAAATAAAACAAATTAAGAGATGGATGATTTAATTAATTAATTAATTTCTTGAAGTTGCTCCATCAGGGTTTCCTAATCGGGGAAAAGGTGGTGCATGGGTTAATACAAGTATATTATTTATTATATACTCGGAATCAAGAAATATGATGAATATCTCCCCTATAAACAATTGTGATATATCTTCCATTTTCAATAAAATAAGAAAAAGTTAATTTCTTAATCACTTTTTCAGGTGGATCGATGAGAGTTGGTGATTTTGGGAAAAGCTTGAATTAATAAAGCACAACATGATCTCGAATGGGACATGCTATTAGTTTTTATTATTTAAAAAAGCTCAGATTGAGCCTGCCTTCTTTAGTTCCTTCCTTCAAAAGTAGCTAGCTAGGTAAATTAAATGCCCTTGGTAATCCAATCGTTTAGATTAATATACTTATATTGCAGCACTAGTGCAGTCTGCAACTTTTATTTGCTTGCCACTTAATTCTTACCTTTTACAAAAATATAAGTTTATCCATTATTAGGAAGTAACTTAATGGGGGAACACCAGAGTTCTGTTTCATAGGGTATATATGCCATCTTCAAAATATATATATATATATATATATATATCTAATAAAATACAAATGATTTTGAATTTCCCGCTCACTCAATAAATCATCTGGGCCGTTCAAAGTTTGGGATAAATCCCACCGTCCATACATTTATCTAATAAAATACATCTATTTATCTATCTAATAAAATACAAATGATTTTGAATTTCCCGCTCACTCAATAAATTATCTGGGCTGTCCAAAGTTTGAGATAAATCTCACTGTCCATACAGTGCCGGAGGCACGGGACCCAGCTAGTATATATATATATAAGGATTCTATCCACAACAACCGGTTGCTGTAGAACAATCCTTTTTTGGCCTATTGAAAATTCGACTGGAGTAAAAAAATAAAAAATAATAATTTCAACATGCCAAAAAAGGGGTTGCTCCACAGCAACCGATTGTTGTGAATGGAACTCCATATATATATATATATATATATATATATATATATATATATATATATATATATATATATATATATATATATATATATACGGGAAGGATCAAGAGCATAATTCTTAAATAGCATAATGTCTTAAGTAGCATAATTTCATCAAAACGACGTCGTTTTAATGGGACGCGGTGGCATTTTTGTAAATACGCGGTGGCATGGTATTTACAAAAATGCCACCGCGTCCCATTAAAACGACGTCGTTTTAATGAAATTATGCTACTTAAGACATTATGCTATTTAAAAATTATGCTTTTGATCCTTTCTGTATATATATATATATATATATATATATATATGACTTCACAAGGATAGTATATGACTTCACAATGATAGTTACCCAAAAAATAATGTTGTAAAAATTATTCAACTCTTGTTAAGTTATTTCAAAATATACAAATTAACTATTTTTGTTGCATTAAAAAATACTACTTTAAAAAATGATCAAAATTTGACTATACGAGCTAACATGTACATATAATTAGGTCAAATTTTGACCATGTTTAGTATTTTTTAAAAGTTCAATTATTTTTGGTGCAACTAAAATAGTTTCATTAAATAAAGTTATATCTATACTTTATATATATCTAATATAAAATAAAATTTTAGGATAACTTGGACATATTAAACACATAATTAAAATTAATTAGCCACACATTTGCAGATATATTCATTTAATCTTGGATCATATGTGTCACCCATTTATTAAATCACAAGTCGTTTGCATGTCTTTGTAGATAATTAATTTATATATATAGGTCGACACACTAGATTAAAACCTACATAAGAAAAGATATATATATATATATATATATATATATATATATATATATATATTCACTGTTAATTGTCTTAGATATTATAAGCTTGTATTAATTATCTTCTTCGCTAAGAAATAAAAAGAAGTATATATGTGGAGGCTTTGTTTTATTAATTATTAGGATAGAGAATATAATCTTATAGGAGTATTCGTTTTCAGCTTTATCAGGCCATTTAGCTTTGCAAGCTTCTAGTGTTAAGACTTGAGCTTGTGGTCTGTCCGTCCCCTTTATGATCTTGTAATTTGTTTTTTGGTACTAAACTTTGCGGTCCAATAGCCAAATGAAAGGAATGAAACCACTTGGCAAATCCATTAAATAAGAAAAGAAACCAAAGGGGTAAAAAGCATATCATATGAGTCTTTGTCACCCACTACTCTCTACTTAATTAAATATTAATATAAATTCATAAAATTTATAAGCAACTTATTATATATATATATATATATATATATATATATATATATATATATATGGTATTCAATCCATGGCAATTGATTTTCATGTTAATCAATAACATGAAAGGCTGAGATTAAAAAGAGTTATAGCCCAATCGATACAACATGTAGCGGCTATTATTTTAATAATAATGGATCCTACTTAGTCAGATTGGTCAGGTAAATTTTTAGAAGGGAAATTATTTTTTTAAATATGTGCCGGTACAAATTGTAGCGACTCGACTGGCAATTTTTTTTTGCTCGGCAATAAAGGAAATAAAGCATTCATGTGGAAAGAATTTTAGACTAAGAAATAAAGAAATTAAGTTTTCTTATGGGCCGTAACAATATGTAGCGGCTAGAAGGATTTTTTTAAAACTCTCCAAAAATTAATTTATTCATTTATTTTTTAAAACTCTCTCATAATAAAATAATAATAATAATAATAATAATAATAATAATAATAATAATAATAATAAATAAACAACAACAACAACAACAATATTAAAAAAAATAATTAATATTGTTATTATTATATTAATATTATTAAAACTAACAACAACAATAATAATCATTATTATTATTATTATTATATATAATAATAATATATAATTATTAATGTGACGCCCCCAAAATAGGTATACATCACCTATCTTGAGTCGCCAAATACATGGTACAAAATTCAAATACAACTTAATTATACAACAGTCGTGTAAAATACGACAAAATATATGCTGTGAGTTTTAATACAAATATTGTCATCTAGACAATATCCACACTCAATTGAGTTCTCATTACATTTATTATCACACTATTTAACAGAATAGTGAGGACTACTAATGCTATTATCTAGACCGTCACTCCGTTCCCTGACTAGTCCCTGCTACTTTCTCATTTCCTGAAGAGAACAATGAAAGTAAAATGGTGAGCTCAACTAGCCAAGTAAGAAATATTATGACTAAGATAATACTGAATAAATTATCGTTAGCCTTCAACAGTGTTAAGCTGATACAATATAACAAACATCAAGTTTAACTGCAGCGGAACAAGCAATCCATTAAAAGTGTCAAGTAGAGAATAAAATCTACTATCTTTTATGATTTAAAAGGTTTTTCATCACTTTTATCTTTGGGACTCAGCTTAATAAATAATCAACATCATCCCTGCACTACGGCCAAGGATATTCATTAGTATCACAACCATAAAGTATCCATGCACTACGGGCCAAAGATATTCGTGTATTCATCAATGGTCATGATTATGTCAACAACTGTCCATCAATGCACTACGGGCCAATGAGGACTTTTATCGCATTATTTGTAACATTACAGTCATGATTATACCGAATAATCCCTGGTCATAATCATACCAAGTCCATCTATGCACAACAGGCCACAAATGACTTTCATCATAATATAAGCATGAGGATGATGACAATGATATAAGAATCCAATAAAATAATTTCAAGAATTAATTTATCCAGAATTCAATAACGTCCAAATTGTCAACATGATACTGCTTTGTAGAGTAAAATTCAAGAATGCTCAAAAAATATTTTCATGAAAAGATACTGGATGAAGCGTAAATATCAAGGATATTCCACTAATTTTATGGAGTATAGAAGTCAAAACTTTAACCAACTGAGTATAAAAAAATGGAATAACAAAAAAAATCACCAGACATGCGATAGACCGCACAGACAGGTTATTCCAACAGAATAATAACTAACGGAACCAGGTCAAGCGTAAACGTACAGACAGGATATTCCAACAGAATAATAAATAACGGAACCAGGTCATGCGTAAACGCACAGACAGGTTTTTCCAACAGAATAATAAAGAATAGAATAACAGAAGAATTTCACCATGTATGCGGTACTTCGCATAGACAGGTTATTCCAACATAATGTTAAAGAATAGAATAACAGAAGAATTTCATCAAGTATAGGGTAGACCGCGTATACAGGTTATTCTAACAGAATAAAAAAAATGGAATAACAGAAGTTCTCTTCATGAATACGAAAGAAATAATACCCCTTACCATAGAACAACTGAATATAGGAGTAGTGAAGTAGCAAAATACTTTTCTTCTTTCTCTTTATAGTTTCTCTCTCTAGAGTTTCAGTGAATTCCTAAGAAATAATGAAGGAATGAACTTTATTTATAGGAGAATGAACTGAATAGTAACTAATTCATGAACGGTCCAGATTGATTTACTTTTACACGGACGGTCCAGATTGGTTTACTATAAAATATTCTACTAAAATAAAATATTTTAAATAAAATATAATATATTCTATTTATAATCTAATAAAATGAATAACTTTAAAAAAATATTTTATTTTATATAAAAAGATTTTATTATGCAAAATACTATGCAGATACTATGCAAATACTATACATAATAAAATATAATATATTCTATTTATAGTCTAATAAAACGAATAACTTTATAAAAGTATTATTTTTTATATAAAAAGTTTTTCTGTTTTATTTGATTAATAATACTAATAAAACAAAACTTCATCATCATTATTATAATTCACACTATTAATCGATCAGGTCGTTCCCAAGAAAGAGAGGGCTTTCCAATAAGAATTTTTTCCTATTGGTGTGCAATTAGGTGACCAAATCTCTCCTTGGCAGAACTTCTAGACATCGTTAATATTACAAATAATAATATTAATAACTTCGTCGTCTCAATTGTTGATTTAATAATATATAAAATATCAAAAATAATTGAATCAATTAACGTGAGATACTATGCAACAATTACTGAAATAATAATTGAACAAAATTGAGTGACTTCTCACGTAAGCATCAATAATCAATACTGTGTGCTACTATGCAACCACGCGTATTTCTGTACTTTTAACACTGGATGTTTTAACAGTTAATGATAAAATTTACGCCGTTATTTTCATAAAATATTTTTATCGTTTTCTCAATCCGACAATAATTCCGTTGTGGGGTCCACCAATGATTGTGCGTCGTACAAATATTCCCTGTTAAAACGAATATTTTCCGACCAATCGAATATTATATACCAACTTGTGTACTTTGCAAAATTTATAACTATTACCAACAACTATAACATTATATCAAATTCATTCCATAATATTAAAAAAATAATAATTATAAAAAAATCATCGTTATTCATAAAAGTTGAGGTCTTACAATTAATAATATATATATATATATATATATATATTACAAAATATTAATATTATTATTAATAATATTACAAAATATTATTATTAGTATTAATAATATTACAAAATATTATTATTAATATTATTAATATAAATATTATAAATACTAATATTACAAAATATTAATATGAATAGTATCATGGCGCTACAACTTGTAGCGACTGTCCCAGCCGCTATAGGCTGTTGTGTCATGGCTTTTTTTAGTTACTTCCTGTTGGATATATATATATATATATATATATATATATATATATATATATATATAAATGAATGAGAATTTTATCTAAAATGTATGACCTTTGGTTCATATCTTTTCAAATTGAAAAAGTACCTTATCAAAGGGATGTAAACTTTCAAGAGATGTAACCTTTCAAAAGGATGTAACCTTTTAAAGGGATATAACCTTTCAAAGGGATGTATTCTTTCAAAAGGATATAACCTTTCTAAAGGATGTAACATTTTGAAATGATGTATATCTTTAAAGAGTATTTGGAAACCTATAAATAGGTTCCAAATTTACCCAAAACTTCAACTTCAACTTCAACTTCAACGACAATCCTTCTCAAGTTTTTAAAAATTACATTCATTCTTCATTCATTAAAAAGTTATAGAGAGTATTTAAATTTTGTTAGTTCGTGAAACTCTTCCATTAAAGTATTTCTTGTGAGAGTTGAAAACCATTTTATCTTGGGAAGTAGACGTCCATTGTTCCATCCGTAAGCACCAATAACGGGGACGAAATCTGCTTTAAGGAGAGACTGTCCAACAGTTGACTTGGTTTTAAAAGTTTGTCAATTGCATATTGTAAGTCATTATTATAAAAGTATTTATTTTTTAAATTCTGTTTATTTAATTAGTATATAATAATAATACTTTGAAATAACAATTCCAACAATCGATTGTCATTGATGCGGACTCTCTCACTCTCTCTATATATATTATGAATTCATCATGTGCATCCTTTTTATTTCTTCGATAACGAAGAAGGTACAAACCAAAATCTTAGTTGTTTAATCTTATTAATTAGCTCGAAACAAGAGTGCAACAAATTTAATCAACTAGAGGTGATTGGTGTTCTTGGAAGGTTCACGAGGCTCGAATAAGCATTGTATAATTATGGTGTATGTGTACGTAAAATTTTATAAACCACCTATTATTTCGGATGTGTACCAAATAAATTAGGCAAAATTATATATTTCATCACTATACTGGGCAACTTGACAAATTTTATTTAATACCCTATTGAATTTTTAATTTTTTGAATTACACCACTGAACTAATTATTATTTTACAATTAAGTCATCCCATTAAAAAATTTCACAGACGTTAAAATATTGTTTTCAAAAATTTGACAAATTTATTTTTAAAGAAAATTATATTTTTTTTAATTTTAACGTCTGTCAAATTTTTTTAACGGAATGACTTAATTGTAAAATAATAATTAGTTCAGTGGTGTAATTCAAAAATTAAAAGTTCAGTAGTGTATTAAATAAAACTTGCCAAGTATAGTGGTGAAATACATAGTTTTGCCAAATAAATTACCATATAATGTATGCGATATTTCATAAGTTAACAAATATTATTCTTTTTTGCGAAATTTGATCTAGCTTTGATTTAAATGTCATTGTAAAACTACTGAAATGTGATTAGGTCTGAATTTGGAACAGACAGTCTATTAGGATTCTCATATTACATTGTATAAAGAGGCCGGAACCATGTACTTTATTATGTATAATTTTGTTGAAACGGTGAGACTGATTTGTTACGGACAACCGTGAAATAACCTAATATATATTTACTAGCTGGGTCCCGTGCCTCCGGCACTGTATGGACAATATGATTTATCTCAAACTTTGAACGACCAAAATAATTTATTGAGTGAGCGGGAAATTTAAAGTCATTTGTATTTTATTAAATTATTATTAGATTATTAGATAGATAGATGTATTTTATTAGATAGATGTATGAACGGTGGGATTTATCTCAAACTTTGGACGGCCCAGATGATTTATTGAGTGAGCGGAAAATTCAAAATCATTTGTATTTTATCAGATAGATTATTAGATTATTAGATAGATAAATGTATTTTATTAGATAGATGTATGAACGGTGAAATTTATCTCAAACTTTGGACGGCCCAGATGATTTATTGAGTGAGCGGAAAATTCAAAATTATTTGTATTTTATTAGATAGATTTGAAGCAATTGTTTTTATTTCAATTTCTCATTCCTATTATATTATTCCTATTATATTTGATGGACTATTTTGAGAGGGACCAACTTTTGCATAATACTCGAGTGTTGTGGTGTGAGGTTTTGATGGAAAGTGTACATTTTGGGAGTCTGCTTGCTTTTTGGAGAACATAGACCTATTATACATGAGAGCAGATCTTCTGTCCCTAAATTTTTTTATCTCTTTGTGTCCCTCCGCTTAAATTTTGACATCTAATTTCTTATTTAACATTAATTAATTCTAAAATTAAATAAAAGGACATGTGTCAAAATTTAAATAGGGAGACAGAAAATTTGGGGACATGTGATCTGGTCTAATTATGTATATCGTGTGTGTGTATATATATATATATATATATATATATATATATATATATATATATATATATATATATACAGAAAGGATCAAGAGTAGAATTCTTAAGTAGTAGAATGCCTTAAATAATAGAATTTTATCAAAACGACGTAGTTTTGATAAGACGCGGTGACATTTTTGTAAATACGCGGTGGCATGGTATTTACAAAAATGCCACCGCGTCTTATCAAAACTACGTCATTTTGATAAAGTTCTATTATTTAAGAGAGTTCTACTACTTAAGAGTTCTACTCTTGATCCTGTCTATATATATATATATATATATATATATATATATATATATATATATATATATATAATGCAAAAGCCAGAAGTTGTGATTCTATAATTAAGCCTACGAAAATAATTCTCCCTAACATCATGACATGCGAAGCACTTGTAGTTTGAGTGGCCATGAGATTCTATAATTAAGCCTACGAAAATAATTCTCCCTCTCACAAACATGAAATTGGTCAATTTTTTTTGTCATTACAAAAAAAAATGTACAAATATAGAACGTAATTTTTTTACTATATGAATGAATCTTTTATGCGAGCATTGACAAAATTAAAATTTCACAAAATGGGGATCCTCTACAAATGAAAGACTTTGGATATCTCTACTTAGATTCTTAATTTTATATAGATTTTTTACGTAAAAATATTAAAAAGTCATATAAAAATATTAACTTCTTGTCATTGTGAACAACTTAATTGCTCCAATTAAGAGCAAGAAGACCCTACTAGGCTACTAGGCACTAGCTAGATGCCCGTTTCAGTAGCTAGCCTAGCTAGGTCAAAGTCTTTTATTTTCATAAAGGCTAGAAGTAAGGGTAGTCATGTCGATGAAACCATTACAGGCAAAGTTTGTTAAGGAATGGCAGACATGGTGTTTCCAACTGTGCCCTTTATATCTGAACATTTGGTCATGTCAATTTCAATCTTTGTTGAAAGACTGTCTCCTTCATATACAACCCCACAAGACACTAGTTCTTTCTTCCTAAAGTTTTTTACTTTTTTTTTTTTACAGTATTTTACATGAGGCCGGCCAGTCCAGGCCTGAGGGAAAATGGGGTTAAAAATGAAGTAGTACTTTGGCTTTTTCATTAATGTTGAATCCATGGTTGGCTGATTTTCAAGTACCGAATAGAGTAGTACTGCATGTGCTTTACTTTTTACAAATTTAAAAGAGGTTAAATTACATCAAGAGATCGGGTTAAACCACCAAATTCAAACCACCCACCTTACTTCAAATGATCTCTCAAATAGTAAATTATTGGCTTAATGACAAAACTGTAACTTAAATTTGGTCGAAAATCAATTTGCCTCTTTAAATTTAAAAATCGTCAATCAATATCTCTAGTTATTTTAAAACAACAATTTTGTTCATTTTAAAACTTATTAATTGGCTACGAATTTAAAAGTATTATACATGTTGGTCACTCTACCCATACGTATATAAATAAATATCATTTATTAAATTAATATGAAAGCTAAATTTATAGTAAAATTTAATTAACATTAAAATTAGATAAACATCAAAACTAACAGAACAAAATGATAAGAAGAATGGAGTGCCCAGACCAACCCAGACCTTGAAATTAAGTTTAATCAACATTTCACTTAAAGTATCTATCTCTCCTTACCTGCATCAAATTCCCTTTAGGAGCTGATCTGCACCAAGTTGTGGCAACCAAACTACATGTCCTCACCATCAGCAATTAATTTCCCCGCTCCATGCTTTGTATCTCTGGCATCTCAAGCCTTTTTTCTCCTCATTGTCATCGTCGACGTAGGCTTGGCCCGTCTCCCTCTACCGCCGCCTATAGTTAGTTGTTCAAACCACGTCAGTGCCGTACCCAGAACCCGTAACAAAGACAAAACGAATTTCAATAATTGGGGAAAATTAAATATATTCACTCAGAAATCATCAATTTTGATTTGTTTGCACTTCAATTTCATTGCATATTTCAAAATTTTCGTTACTAATATTAATTTATATATAAAACATTGAGTTTGTATGAGAAAATTTAGTAAATAATTCTATATTTTTTATCCAAAGTGGGTAGGCTCATCACAATCAATTTTTAATTTTAATAAGTCTACTATCGCATGCAACCGCTCACAAATACTCACATGCATATTGACATGGTCCACCTGCAACAAGTCACGTAGGTCATGACAATATGCATGTGAGTGTATGGGAGCAGTTGTATGTGATAGTAAACTTATTCTTTTAGTTTGGCCAATGATATGATTTGGAATTGGGTTGTTAGGTTTGAGATTTCATTTTAGGTTTGAAGTGAGGAAGGAACTAATATTTGAGATTTTTATTTGGTTGAATTAGTTTTGATTTTTTAGTTAGCTTGTTTTTTGGTTTTTTTTTATGATCAAATTTAGTTTTTAGTGTGGTAATTGTTATCTATAATATATAGTATTATTTAATATATATATTTATGATAAAAACAGAACATGATTTTATATAAATATAACACAAAAAATATTAATCAATAAATCTGAGTCCTTTGAATTCACAAAGTCTCCTTAAAGCAAATTTATTCCTCCACAGATGCTAAGGGTTAATTGAATAATTGCTTCCCAAGATAAAATAGATTTCAATTCTTAATTAGTAGCATTACAAAATTAAGAATTCATCGAACCAAAATTTATGTTATGTACCCGAACTTTTACTGTCAATACTAATGATGCATGTAAATGAAAATGCATGAAAATAAAAGGGAAAAAAACTCACTGCACAATTTATTGCAGAAACAAGAAAAATAACGCAGAACGGAACAGAACGGAATTACTGCAGAACGGGAAGGTATCTGCAAACGGGATTTTTCAGAAGGAAGGAACGGAATTTTGTTGCAGAAACTGGATTTTTCAGAACGGGACGGGACAGAAAAATGCTAAATACAGAACGGAAATTCTAGAACCAAAACGGGACAGGAAGGAAAAAAAATTATATATATTAAATGCTTCCCACACCGTTTATTTATAGAATCCGTTGGCGTGTAACCGTCATCAAAACGACGTAGTATTGTGATGATATATCACAAATCCACCCGTCACGACCACGACCCGATTCGACTTTGAAGTCAATTTTTTCTTTCAATTCAAATCTTATTTCCAACAATCCCCCACATGAATGTAAAATTGGCTTTACAATATGTAGAATATGATATGAATATGCAGACACTAGTTCGAGTACATGAGAAAAGATATTTCATCAGGTTAAGTAGCCTAGTGGTTTTGAACTTGCCCTAATAAATCTATCGGATTTACTAGGCTAATCTGTAGACTTGATGTCTTTGAACTGTCAGCTTTTTGTGTAAACCAAGACAATAGAATTCATAAAATATCTCTTCAAAGATAATAGGTTCTCACGTTTGTGTTCATTTTGGCCTTGAAACACCACTTGGTTCCATGAGTATATTAGAGAATTCAGCCTTCAAAATTCTCACAGAAGTGGCTCTCTTCTTACTCATGTAGGTGACTTCTACCAAGAGTATCCTGTAATACCCCACTTGAACATATTTTAAGATATAAAAGTCATTAAAAGCGTATCTTATCCTGATTCTCGCGGCAGATGTGCACTGTTTCATTTTAGGAATGGTTTGGAGTAAATGTCTCCTCAGTGCTTTACTGAGTACTCCATAATTCGGTTTGCCCATTGAATCTAGATCTTGGGATCTCCAGTCAGCTAGGTTAGGTTGCCACTATGACGACTCTTATTTAAATAGTAGGCTTTAAACCCATTTCCCTCGATGATTTTTTCACTTGCTCTCTTGTTAAACCTTTCGTACGCGGATCCACAATATTATCTTTTGACTTTACATAGTTAATTGAGATAATTCCATTTGAGAGCAATTGTCTAATGGTATTATGTCTTCGTCGTATATGACGTGACTTACCATTATATAAATGACTCTGTACTCTTCCAATCGTTGATTGACTATCACAGTGTATACATATAGCTGGCACAGGTCTTAACCAATTTGGAATATCTTCTAAGAAATTATGAAGCCACTCAGCTTCTTCTCCAGCTTTGTCTAAAGCAATGAATTCCAATTTCATAGTAGACCTTGCAATACACGTTTATTTTAAGGATTTCCAAGATACTGCTGCATCCCCAAGAGTAAAGACATATCCACTTGTGGATTTTGAGTCTTTATTGTCAGATATCCAATTAGGATCACTATATCCTTCCAATACTGCTGGATATCTTATATAGTGCAGTCCATATTTTTGAGTATGTTTTAAATATCCTAAAACTCTCAAAATTACTTTCCAGTGATCTTTACCTGGATTACTCGTATACCTACTTAGCTTACTTACCAAATAAGCTATATCTGGTCTAGTACAGTTCATAACATATATTAAACTGCCTATTATACGAGAATATTCTAGTTGAGATATGCTATCACCTTCATTTTTAGCTAGATGAAGATTTATATCAACTAGGGTTTTATTCAAAATTATATTATACTTGTTAAAATTTTCAAGTATTTTCTCAATGTAATGAGATTGAGATAATATAATTCCATCAGAGGTTCTAGAAATCTTGATTCCTAATATTATATCAGCAACCCCCAAGTCTTTCATGTCAAACCTATTTGATAACATACGTTTAGTAGAGTTGATAACTTCATTGTAACTACCCATGATTAACATATCATCCACATAAAGACAAACAATGACATATTCCTTTTGAGTGCTTTTGACATAAACACATTTGTCAAACTCATTGATTTTAAATCCATTTGATAACATAACATTATCAAATTTCTCATGCCATTATTTTGGTGGTTGTTTTAATCCATACAAGGATTTAACAAGTTTGCATACTTTTCTCTCTTGTCCAAGAGCTATGAAACCTTCAGGTTGTTCCATATATATTTCTTCATCTAATTCACCATTTAAGAATATTGCAGTCTTTACATCCATTTGATGTATTTCAAGTCCATTTAAAGATGCTATTGCTATTAGCATCCGAATAGATGTAATTCTTGTAACAGGTGAATAAGTGTCGAAATAATCCAATCCTTCCTTTTGTTTATAGCCTTTATCAACAAGCCTTGCTTTATATTTATCAATTGAGCCATCAGCTTTCATCTTCTTTTTGAAGATCCATTTATACCCTAAGGGTTTTGAACCAGGTGGAAGGTCCACCAATTCCCATGTATGATTTTGCATAATGGACTCAATTTCACTATTAATTGCTTATTTCCAATGAAAAGCATCTGGAGAGGATACTACTTCCTTGTACGTTCGAGGATTGTTTTCTAACAAAAATGTTAGAAAATCCGGACCAAAAGACGTTGAAATCCTTGCCCTTTTGCTACGTCTAGGTTCACCCAATACAGACTCTTTGTCTATATTTTCAGGATTATTACTAGTAGCACCCAAAGGTCTTTTGTTTGAATTTGAATCTTTCTTTCCATTATATGGAAAAATATTCTCAAAGAATAACGCATATCTTGATTCAATAAATGTATTAACATGAATATCATTAATTTCAAATTTATGAACAAGAAAGCGATAAGCACTGCTGTTATTTGCATAACCAATGAAAACACAGTCAATTGTTTTTTGTCCTATCTTAACCTTTTTAAGTTTAGGAACCATCACTTTTGCTAGACACCCCAACACTCTTAATTATTTACAGCAAGGTCTATCACCTTTCCATAACTCATAAGGTGTTTTATGAGTTTTTTTATGAGGCACTTTGTTAAGAATATAATTGGCAGAAAGCAAAGCTCCCCCCCCACAAATTCTGGGGTGCTCCAGAACTGTTTAACATAGCATTCAACATTTCTTTCAATGTTTCTTGCGTTCAGCAATACCGTTAGATTGAGGTGAATAAGGAGCGGTAGTTTGATGAATAATACCATGAATAGAGCATATCTCTTCAAATGGTGATTCATATTCACCACCTCTATCGCTTCTTATTACTTTAATCTTTTTGCTAAGTTGATTTTCAACTTCATTTTTATAAAGTTGAAACATTTTTACAGCCTCATCTTTGATTCTTAGCAAATATACATAACAATATCTTGTGCAATCATCAATAAAGGTTATGAAATATTTTTTTCTACCTCTTGTTTGCACAAACTTTAAGTCACATATATCAGTGTGAATTAAGTCTAGAGGTTCAGTTTTCCTTTCAACTGAATGAAAGGGTAATCTTGTCATTTTTGATTCCACACAAATTCACATTTATGTTTTAGATTAATATCAAATTTAGGCAAGAATTCTAAATTAATTAATCTATGCAAAGTATTATAATTAACATGACCTAATCTAGCATGCCATATGGTTGAAGACTCTAACAAGTAAGCAGCAGAATTAATTTTATTATTATCAATAAACTTCGGTACAACAGTCATAACATTCATCTTAAAGAACCCATCATTCATGTAGCCCTTTCCTACAAACATATCATTCTTAGTAAGTACTAACTTATCAGACACAAACACCAACTTGAAGCCATTCTTGCTAAGTAGTGACCCAAAAACTAGATTTTTTCGGATATCTGGCACATGAAGCACTTCATTCAAAGTTAGTTCTTTGCCAGATGTCATTTTCAGTAAAATCTTTCCACGTCCTTGAACCTTTGAACTTGAGGAGTTTCCCATAAATAGTTAATAATCATTCTCTACTGGTTTGTAAGTAGAGAACATCCATTTACTGGAACAAATCTTTGGGATTTCCTATCAAGTTACATTCAGATATAACTGCACAAAGATTCATATCTGAAACATCTTCAGAAAGTTTTTCCAGTTCTGTCACACTTGCTTGAGGCTTTTGTTCTTTCTTGAACTTCTTTGGCTTGCGACATTCACTTGATTTATGTCCTTGGATGCCACAGTTGAAGCACTTACCTTTGAATTTCTTCTTGGCCTTGAAAGCATCTTTGCCTTCACGCTTCCTTTTGTTGTTGTTTGGCCTTTGTTCTACAAAATTTGTCTTTGCTTCAATGAAATTCTTCTCACTCTTCTTCTCAGATCCTCGATTGTCCTCTTCAATCCTAAGTCGCACAATTAGTTCTTCAAGATTCATCTCTTTGCGTTTATACTTCAGATAATTCTTGAAGTCTTTCCATGATGGTGGAAGCTTCTCAATCATTGCAGAAACTTGGAATGAATCACTTAATGACATTCCTTCAGAATGAATGTCATGTAGAATTATCTGCAATTCTTGAACCTGAGTGATAACTGCTTTAGAATCTATAATTTTATAATCAAGAAATTTACCGACTATGAATTTTTTCATGCCAACATCTTCAGTTTTATATTTTTTATCTAAAGATTCCCAAAGTTCTTTTGCAGTTTGAATAGTAAAATATACATTATATAATGCATTATCTAAACCATTCATTACATAATTTCTGCAAAAGAAATTTGCATGTTTCCATGCATCAACTGCAGCCACCTTTTCTTTGTCAGTTTCTCCCTCAACAAGAGTAGGACAGTCCTCTTGTAGAAACCTTGCCAAGTTCAACGTGGTGAGATAGAAAAGCATTTTCTGTTGCCAACGCTTGAAATCAGTTTCATTAAACCTTTCAGGCTTTTCTGTAACGCCCCCAAAATCGGGACCATTTCCCTTCCCGATCTTGTGCGTTAATACTACCTTGTTATAGCTTTAAAACATTATTTAATGTTAAAATAGCTAAAAATGCGGAATAAATTTTTTTTTCTTCTTTTCATTCATTCCTTGAATCGCAACCTTTATGATTTTTCTTTATACTGAAATCATATCTATTATATGATTTATTTAACCAGAGTTATATACATATATTTATACAACTCAATCCTCAACACGAATTCTTTCTTATATAGTAATGTTACTATATCACTTTATTTTTATAAAATATTCATTACAATTCATCTAGATCAAATATTCTTCGTAGAATATTTTAAACTATACTTAACTGCAAGTTATAAATAACAAAACCATCAATCATAGCTTTATACAATTTCTAATTCAAGAAAATGTATTCATTTCGTCTGTTGTTCAATCTTCATCATCCGTATAGCAAGTAATATTGCATAACATCATTAACCTGCAAAAAGTTTGTGTTTGCAAGATTGAGCTCGACAGCCCAACAAATTTAACAGTCTATCATGTTTCACATAGCACACAAATCAATATGCACCATATTTCTTTTACTATGCATATCCTACATGCATCAATAATTCCTTGCAATGCATACATTCATGCATTATACATTTCTAACTTATTAAGTTACAACATACAACGTGTACTATCACATCACATATAAATTGAGTTCCATAACCCAATTAACTTGGTCATATTTTGACTTTAACAATTCATAAAGCATGATATATAACTCACCATATAATCACATTTAATCCACAAACATAATAGAACTGAAAAACTTGCCTTGATTGGAGATTACCACAAAAGTTAACCTAGAATTTCTCCATAATTCCTACAGAATTATATTTACATGTACACACATATTAGATAATTGAATATGTTACAAAAACATGCATGTATATTCATCAATAACAGTTATTAGTTTTAGACAAACTACTATTATTTATTCTTACTCAAAACGAATATTAGTTTATTTAGAAACTTAATTCGTTTTAACCTTTTTACACCAAATAAAGGTCCCTCACATTTTAGTATGTAAATATTTTACACTTTGAAGCTTCAATCATTTATAGTCCACTTTAAGAATATCTTATGCCTTTACTCATTAATTCGGGACTTAAACAGCTAATAAATAGCTTTTATAGTAAAAATTTAATTTACTATATTATTCCTTTAATATAAATAATTTTTTATATTATTATTTTCCATGTTCATGAGTCAACTCGAATCATTATCTCATATATAAATATTTTATCCCGCTAACACATTCTCTTACTCTTTTTTTTTGCAAATGTTTATATTTTCACTATATATATATATATATATATATATATATATATATATATATGAACGTATTAGCCACACAATCATGCCATATAACTTGTACAATTATATTTTACATATCCATATTGGTCGCATCCTTGAAAATTTCTTATATTCTTCTCAAAGACATTTACTCTTTTACTCACGATAGTCTTTTATCGCTTTAATAAACCTTGACATGATTTTAGTTCATCAATACTACACCCTTTCAGTTTCTAACCCTCTAGTATCTTAATACGTGGGCATTCCATACTTCTTGTTCCTAACTCAAGTATACAAGGTATATTCATAGCTCATTCCATTATTCTTTAATTTTTGAAAATCTTATGTTTTCGTAATAGCTCATGTGCTAAACCATGCTATCACCATGTACACGAATGTCTCGCCTTGTTAGTAGCTTTACTTAACATTTATTCTCGTGAATAAATTACATTCGTGCTTCACATGTATTTTATTTTCATACATGTCATTATGTGATTCTGTGTTCATAGTCTTCGTTTTGAATTTCTAAAACATTTCGCTTTCAAATTTCGATGTTCAATATAGTTTAAATGGGTTAGCGTATTTTATTTTAATACATAACCCTTTTATATTTTATTTCTCAATTCAAGTTGATCACATATATGTAATTTCATGTTTACATAATACTTTTATCGCTTTTCTTCCGCATGAATAAGTTTTCGCGATATATAGTCTTTATACTATATTTATATTACTATACCCGGTGTTTCATTATGTGCCAAATAACTCTAAAACCAACCAAACACGTCGCGGGAACACGATAAGCTGAGTAGCCCCAAGGCTGCCAGGCTTGGCGTTGGCCGCCTGAGGGCAGCCCATGGCTTGACACTCTCCTTTGCTAATTTTTTATTTCTTAAACCTCTAATCAACTTGCTGCGAGTTTTGGATATGTTTTAGTCGGTATATCAAAGTATTTATAGAAATTTTATAACCATGAAAACAAGCGACTAAGATCGACCAAAACAGCACGTGAAAAGCATGTCAGGCAACTGTACGGCACGCGCGCGCGCCCGCGCGTGGCTGGGTAATGCCCTGCTGCTACTCAGTTGCTTGAAGCATACTTTGCACATTTTTAACTTCTTGCTTGTAGCTCGAAAAATTCCCAACTTTGGGTATGTTATAGGTACCATAGTAGGCTATTTTTAAAAAATATAACCCATCCATTTCTGACCTCATAGGCAGCCTAAAACAGGCCCCAAAATGTCCACGCGTAACAGTTTTCCCCTTTTTCCCAGCTTTACCCTCTTTCGCTAAAACAGTCGTACCTTTTTCATTTCAAAACATTTTTGAGCGATTCTTGAGCCCACGCGAAGATAACTTCTGGGGCTACAACTTTCATTCTTTGACCATTTCCAAATTCAAAACACAGAATTCCAGAATTTCGTGCAAAGGGGACTGCTCCGAATTTTTGGACAGATTTGACGCAACTACTTTGAAATGTCATAACTCCTTGCTCCGAAGTCGGAATTAGTCCGTTCTGGATTCTATGGAAAGCTTATTTAGTGTACTATAATATCCCAAAAGCCCAAAAGTTTTTGAAAACTCTAGCTATCCACGAATTTATGTTTTAGGGTCAGCAGTTCACACAATCTTTCGAACTTTTTGTTTTGTCTCAAAATTGCCTCCTCTCTTGATTTGCTTCGCTCATGTCATTTAATTAGTTATATATAACATGTATGAATCAAACTCAAGTCTTACCTTCACCTAACTATGGGTTTTTAGGCAAAAATTACTCTTCTAGTAATTTAATCAAACATAATGGGTGCGTTAAAATTGTGGGTTGATTTCATAGCCATTGAGTTCGGTATTTGCCCATATTTTTCCTCCTTATAACTCCACACCACATACTAGCTCCATATCTCTAACTTCATCACCCTTAGGATGTTTCACAATTCGTAAACTCAAAATAACATCTAACAAGATATGATGAGTTTAAGAGCTAAAATGGAAGGTTAGAGTTTTAAGAGTTTACTTCTTGGATTTCCTTCCTCTAAGATGTTAGATGATGTGCTAGGACCTGCTAGAATCTGATTTCCTTTCTCCTTGAACACTCCCGTAGCTTAAATCAAGTAAAATCAGTCCACCCATTTCTTTCTCTCTCTAGAAAATATGAATGTTTTGGGTGGAGAGGATGAAGTAGGATGAGTATGGAGGTTTGAAGGAGTTTGTTCTGTTGTTTGCTTGCTTCAATCTTGCTCAAGCCATATGAATCTCTCTTCTCTTGCTCCCTCTTCACTCTCTCTGTTTTTGTTTTGCAATATGGGAAGGAAGAAGTTTGTCGAGGAGAATGAAAATAAACGGATGGGAGTGATTAAATGAAGTGGGGGTAATAACTTACCAACTCTCTAAAAATCTGGCACAAAAAAAGGAAGAGTTGGTAAATTGAGGATTTCTATATACCAACTACGGAGATTTTAATGTTCCATAATTGTCTGAAACATCTTTCGCCTCTTTCACCCTCCTACATTCTTATTGGTTCAAATTTTTGCCAACTTGATTTCCATCAATTTTGCTTTTATAAAAACTACTTTCAATTACTTATAAGTTGGTCACCCAACTTAAGTCTTCTCTAGTCTCCCCTCTCGTCTTTAAAAGCTTGCAAATCACCCCCTGGTATATTCTTAGCATATTCTCGGAATATTCTTTATTCCTTAGCATATTCCTTAAGATATATTTTTTTAAGTTTCAAATATTAGGTTTTCAACCCTAAGGTTTTCGTAACTCGCACAATTCTCCCTCTCTTATCTTTAGCTGGCTTTTATTAAGTTATTTAATTACTCAATCTTAGTAACTTAATTTAATTAAATAAGTTGCTACATAAATCTCCTTAATTTATTTTACCCTCTTGAAATCATATAATTTACATAACCCATCTTTGATATATAAATTATATAAATATAACATAACATACTCAAATTACATATTTATTTTATAATTGTAAAATAAATATACTACACATAATTTCTTATGTAAATACAATTACTTACATACCCAAGATATTATAATATAATATCCTTACCTCATTATCATAAATTCAATTAAGAATTTATTTATTTATTTTTTACAGATATTATGATAAATATAATATCTTTTCTTTATTAAATTAATTTTATATAAGAATTTATTCTAATACTCTTGGGTAAAGTATATACAAATATTATATGCTTAACCCACCTCTTTTTGCCTCATTACGCAAATTGTTCCCACAATTTTATTTCCATGCGGAACATATATTTATTAACTCCCCACTACCTAATTTAAATAACTTATTTAAATTATACAATCTATATTGTATAATAAAAATTAATTTCCTCCTTTCCATAAATTGTTTTTAAACAATTTATTTATATATTAAATATTTAATTTAATATATTTAATTTATTCAAACATGAATTTAATTTACTAACTAGTTGATACCAATATACATATTTTATATATTGGATCTCATCTCATTTTCTTTAATAAATTACCCCTATAATTTATATACATATAATAAATATATAATACCAATATATTTATTAAACATAAACATCACATATTGAATAGTTCATACCCACTTATGCAATATAATATCATATAACATATTATATAATAAGAATTTTATTTATTAAATTCTTATTTTAATGTTACCCAAAAATTTGGGTTATCACATTTTCTCCATGAGATATACTCACGGCAGGAATGGTACTAGTAGATGCCATTTCTGTCATACAATGAAGACAATTGTCAATAGACAAAAATAAATTTCTGTTTGTACAAGATGTAACAAATTTTGCTTACAAATTTGTTTTTGCAGAATATTTATATATTAACACAATACTATATCTTAGCAATCAAAATAAACTGTTATATGAATTTGAAAACAATAACAGAATAGTATTTATTAATATGCAAATAATTTTCTGTTTACATAAAACACTATTACAATTACAGAATATATATAAACAAAATATTATATATACTACACATGTAATATTTGAAATAACAAAATATAAACAGGCAATTTTTAACATGTAATTTATATATAATAACAGAATATTATATATTTGACATGCAACAGAAATGTCGATTTTCAAAGGCTTACTTACTGTTAGTTTATAGGCTTCCAATAATGTTATAGAATATGTTTATAACAACATACAAAATTATAACAGTCATGCAAAACATGTTATATACAAAACAGCCATGCATACGAAAATAAAGGCATTAAGTGTCTACTTGATATTCTTGCAGGAGAAAAAGATAAGCTTTAAAAGTCATCTACGTGATAATTAACAAATGATTGACTAATTTTTAAAAGAATTCAAATTTTCTAAGGATTTGAAATCAAACTACAAAGGGAACTTGAGAAAATATATACAGAAAATTTGACTGCATTCAAACGAACAGTAATATGCAAATATATATACAAGTACATATTATTTAACTTAATTTAATATGCAAGTACATATTATTTAACGAACAGTAATATACAAGTACATTATATAATTACAACTTATTGTTATTATATAAGTACATATCAATTATCAAAACAGAATATGAACGAATTTCTGCAATTAACAAATACGTATTATCATGCAATTAATATGCAATTAACATGCAAAAGAACAACAGAACATGCAATTAAACTTGCTGCACTTTATTGCAGGAAATCAGAACAAGCAATATTAAATTTACTGCATTTATTTATTATATATTACTATATTACCGATATATATATATATATATATATATATATATATATATATATATATATATATATATATATAATAAATATATACTAACATAATTTTTTCCAAACAAAATTTACAATAACTTACTGCAATCCGAACAAATTAGAATATAAAATATAAAGACAGACCTTCATGAGTCTCTAAAATAAAATATATTTTTGGACATGAGTCTCCAGATACCCTTCATACCTTTTTATACTATTACATGTCATTTTTACATGCAACCTTGATTTAGCAAGCAAAAATTCATATGAAAACATACTGTAAAATTCAAACTATATATAAAATTTTCTGTACCATAATTTATCCATAATTTATCTGTAACAATTATAAACAAAACAGAATAATTATTACTGTTTTAAACCATAAAACAGTCAAATAATAAAAAATTTCCAATAATAATATATCACATATATTACTGCTTCAAGCCATGAAACTGTCAAACGATTTTCTGTTGAGATAAATGATATATTATATTTACAGATATAATAAATTTGCTTTAAGATTGTTATCTATAATATATAGTATTATTTAATATATATATTTATGATAAAAACATAACATGATTTTATATAAATATAACACAGAAAATATTAATCATTAAATCTGAGTCCTTTGAATTCACAAAGTCTCCTTAAAGCAAATTTATTCATCCACAGATGCTAAAGGTTAATTGAATAATTGCTTCCCAAGATAAAAAGGATTTCAATTCTTAATTAGTAACATTACAAAATTAAGAATTCATCGAACCAAAATTTATGTTATGTACCCGAACTTTTACTATCAATACTAATGATGCTTGTAAATGAAAATGCATGAAAATAAAAGGGAAAAAAAACTCACTGAACAATTTATCTGCAAACGGGATTTTTCAGAAGGAAGGAACGGGATTTTGTTGCAGAAACGGGATTTTTCAGAACGGGACAGGACAGAAAAATGCTAAATGCAGAACGGAAATTCTAGAACCAAAACGGGTCAGGAAGGAAAAAAATATATATATTAAATGCTTCCCACACCGTTTATTTATAGAATCCGTTGACGTGTAACCGTCATCAAAACGACGTAGTATTGTGATGATATATCACAAATCCGCCCGTCACGACCTGACCCTACCACGACCACGACCCGGACCCGATCCGACTTTGAAGTCAATTTTTTCATTCAATTCAAATCTCATTTCCAACAGTAGTATCTATAATAAATATTTTTTTAACCTTTTTATTTTTTTGTTTAGTATGTGTGTTGCTAATTACGTTCATTTTGTCATATTAATAGCCTTAAGAAAAATATAAAATATTTATTTGGGATCTTATACTCTTAAAATAAAGTCAACATAAAATCTTGATAGTCAAACCGAGAAAATTTTGTCATTAGGCCTAATTAATTAAGCTGGCACGACTCATGATCCAAAATAGTTAAAAATACACTTGTGTATATCATATATACATATAGTTTTAATTAGGATGTTATTGTGATGCAAGTGGTAGTTTACATTATGGTAATTAAATTCGGACCGGGTCATCGGTTTGAACGAAAAAAATTGGACAATTCAAAAAAAATATTTTTTATTAAAATTTATTGACCTGACGGTTAGACCGGTTGACCCAGTAACCTAGTAATCGATCACCAATTTTACCGGTTCTCTACCTCTTATTATTATTATTATTATTATTATTATTATTATTATTATTTTATAAATTTAAGTCTTTGAATTTGATTGAATGTATCATTGATTGAATTTTGAATTATGATAATGATTTAATATCCTTCTTTTCATATAGATTTAGTATTTATTAACTCCAAGATCTTTTCATGCGCCTCAATCACGTAAAGCGTGTCCAATTCTGCACAGTAAACGAGTCAATATATACCAAAAGTTTGACGGCTTAAACCGTCGGGGAATAGCTCCGGCATTAGAGTCAGTACAGGCCGATACAAGGATAACAATGGAAGTGATAAACTCTAGTGTTTTGATAACAGAGAATATCTGTAAGACCCCAATTTTTATGAATAAAGATAAATTTTCTATAATTATCATTTTAAAAAAAATTATGGAATGAATTTGATATAATGTTATAGTTGTGGGTAATATTTATAAATTTTGTAAAGTACGCAAGTTGTTATATAATATTCAATTGGTTGGGGAATATTCGTTTTAACAGGAAATATTCGTACGAAGCTACAATCATTGGTGGACCCCACACTGGAGTTATTATCGGATTAAAAAAATGACAAAAATATTTTATAAAAATAACAGCGGAAGTTTTACCGTTAACTGTTGAAACACCCGGTGTTAAAAGTACAAGAATACGCGTGATTGCATAGTAGCATAGAGTATTAATTATTGATGCTTATGTGAGAAGTCACTCAGTTTTGTTTAATTATTACCACAGTAATTGTTGAATAGTATCTCACGTTATTTGATTCAATTATTGTCGATATTTTATATATTATTAAACTAATAATTGAGATGACAGAGTTATTAATATTATTATTTGCAATATTAAAGATGTCTAGAAGTTTTGTCATGGAGAGGTTTGGTTACCTAATTGTGCGCCAATAGGGAGAAATCCTTATTGGAAAGTCCCCTCTTTCCTGGGAATGACCTGGTCGATTAATATTGTGAATTATAATAATGATGATAAATGTTGTTAAAAATATTGAGGTGTTTTTATGAAGTAATTATTGTAATTTTTGACGTATTTTATGGAACCTCATTTACCCATTTTTTAAAATAATCATTCGGTATATATATATATATATATATATATATATATATATATATATATATATATATATATATATATATATATATATATATATAAGTGGTGGGGAATGAAATGATTCTTTGGTGGGAGGAATTCCACTCGTAAATTGAGTGGAATGTGGAAATGGTGGAGTAGTGTAGATATATATATATATATATATATATATATATATATATATATATTATTTTTGCTTTATTCTTATTGGTTGGATGATTGACAAATTGTATCGGTGGGTTACAAAAATAATTCATCCGTGAAATCATTCGGTACACACGGATTAAACTGTGTCCCTTCAATTCTTCTATAAATAGGATGCTTAGTTAGAATAGAAACCACACCAGAAGTTCAGATAATTCTTATTTTACAATCTTGAGCGTATTTCTTTAGAGTTTTAATAATCTTTGAGCGTAGAACGCAGTATAAGTTTTCTTCAAGAAAATTCTCGCCCTACCAGTCGGAGTACTCTTCTTTTACGGTAAGGGGTATTATTTTTCATATTCATAAAGAGAACTTCTGTTATTTCATTCTTTATTATTCTGTTGGAATAACTTGTATACGCGGTTTACCCTATACTTGGAGATTTCTGTTGTTATTCTATTCGTTATTATTCTGTTGGAATATACTGTCTGTGCGTTATACGCCGGACCTGGTTCCGTCTTTGTTATTCTATTGGAATATACTATCTGTGCATTTTACGCCGGACCTGGTTCCGTTATTTAGTATTCTGTTGGAATAACCTGTCTATGCGAAGTACCGCATACATTGCGATTTTTGTTGTTATTCTATTCTTTATTATTCTGTTGGAACATCCTGTCGGTGCGAATTTCGCCTGACCTGGTTCCGTTATTTATTATTCTGTTGGAAAAACCTGTCTATGCGAAGTACCGCATGTATGGTGATTTCTTTGTTATTCTATTCTTTATTATACTCAGTTTGTTAAAATTTTAACTTCTATACTCCATAAAATTAGTGGAATATCCTTGATATTTGCGTTTCATCCAATATCTTTTCATGAAAATATTCTTCTGAGCATTCTTGAATTTTACTTTACAAAGAAGTATCATGTTGATAATTTGGACGTTATTAGTTCCTGAATAAGTTAATTCTTGAACTTGTTTTATTGAATTCTTATATCATTGTCATCATCCTCATATTTATATTTTGTTGAAAGTCATCTGTGACATGTAGTGCATAGATGGACTTGGTATGATTATGATCAGGGATTATTCCGTGTAATCATGACCGTAATATTACAAATGATATGGTAAAAGTCCTCATTGTCCCGTAGTGCATTGATGGACAGTTGTTGGCATGATCATGACCATTGATGAATACACGAATATCTTTGGCCCGTAGTGCATGAATAATTTGTGGTTGTGATACTAATGAATATCCTTGGTCGTAGTGCAATGATGATGTGGATTATTTATTAAGTTGAGTCCTAGCGATAAAAATGATGAAAAACCTTTTAAATCATAAAAGATAGTAGATTTTATTCTCCACTTGACTCTTTTAATGGATTGCATGTTCCGCTGCAGTTAAACTTGATGTCTATTATATTTTATCAGTTTAACATTGTTGAAGACTAATGATAATTTATTCTGCATTATCTTAGTCATAATATTTCTTACTGGGCTAGTTGAGCTCACCCTTTCTTTCACTGTTCTCTTCAGGAAATGACAACGTAGCCGTGACTAGTCGGGGAACGGAGTGACGGTCCGAGATGATAGTATTAGTAGTCCTCACTATTCTGTTAAATAGTGTGACAATAAATGAAATGAGGGCATATTCTGAGAGTGGATATTGTCTAAAAGATAATAATTGTATTAAAACTCATAGCTCTCTTGTTGTATATTAAAGATTGTATTTATATTTTGTACCATGTATTTGACGACTCATTATAGGTGATGTATACCTATTTTGGGGGCGTCACAATATCAATTACCTCTCTCTGTCCTGTGTCCGATTCTCATATACTCCTTATCTTGTTTTGCATGCCATCGACCTGTTCTGACACCAGCCGACTGCAGGCAGTTCACCTGCTCCTCCCCCCACCATTTTTCATCGCCGACCGATTCTGTCTAATCCTCATTAATGAAATGCATGAATAACAGTCAAAGTTTATCTCTGTTATCATTACCGGTTAAAACCCCAATAAGATCATTATTCACCTATTGATCTGGCCTAATGATCCGGCCCAATACTCAAAGGTCCAGAATAAAAATAGCCCAATAGGTCTAAAATATCTTAGCCCAACAATATTTATTTGAATTGTATAAAATAAATATTGTACAAATAGATTCAGTTTGTTTATACCGAATTTGATTAAATGTATCCTATAGTTGTTTATTATTTGGGTTTGATTTTATCACTCTTGAGTTTTGAGTTATGATCACAATTTAATATTTTTTTTATATAGATTTAGTATATATTTGAATTGTATAAAGTAAACATTGTACAAATAAATTTAATTTTTTTTCTAGATAAATTGATTAATTTAACATATTTACTAAATATTATATATAACATATAATAATAATAATTATTAATGTATTTAATTATTTATTATATATTAATAATATTACCGGGTCAATAATGATCCGATCATTGATTAAACGAATAACTTTTTTAATTCGATAATGGATCTGAATCCGAAAACATTAATTTACACTTCTACCTGTGAGCACCATACGTAAATTCATCAAAACATAATGTTATAGTATTCCCTTTGTTGGGGTTTACTAGGGGTGGGCAAATTTTTCGATTTTTTTCGGTTTTTGGACGAACCGGACCGGTCCGAACCGGCCGGTTCGGTATAAATGTAAACCGAATCGGTTCGGTATAAAAAATCGGTATATACCGGTTTTTCGGTACCGGTTTCGGTCTGCCACTTTTATGGTTCGGTATATACCGAACCGGACCGGTATATACCGGTTTTCTATTTTTTTTATTATTAATAATTTATTAATAATAATAATAATAAAATATTGATTATAATAATAATATTAATAAAAATAATAATAATTATAATAAAAATAATAAAAATAATAATAAAAATAATAATTATATTAATCTTCGGTAAAAATCGGTACCGAACCGGTACCGCCGGTTCGGTATACCGGTTCAACCGGTACCGGTATCGGTACCAAAATTTAAGTAATTTCGGTACCGGTTCGGTTCGGTACCGGTCCGGTTCGGACCGGTTTTAACCGGTTGCCCACCCCTAGGGTTTACTTGTCCTTTTTTCTGTCAGATATTAGAAATATAAATATATATTTTTCTTAAATTTGAACTTATTTAGAGATCTCTTATTATTATTCTCGGAGGACAGAATGTCTGATTTGTAAGTGAAGTGTACTATTTCCAAACTTATTTTGAAGTTTTACATTGATTTAATGAGTAAATCTAAAGGTACATGGATTTATTCCCTTCTTTTCGAATGCATTATAAAATAAAAAATAAATAAATAAATAAGGTGGAAGCCCACCTATAAATTATCATATTTTAATTTTTTTTTCTTTTTATAATATATACGAAAATAAAAAAAATAAAAATAATGTATACATAAATTTATTCTAATGCAATATATACTCCCTTCATTTCACTATAGAGAGTTGATTTATTTCTTTTATCTTTACAAGGAATATGTTTCAAGAGAAGCATTAAAATTGTGAATTTCAGAATTATTTTTTATATATTTTCATATTTAGGGTTGGAAGAGTTGTTTCAGACCATTTATGACTTTGCTAGGCTTTTTCTTCTTCTTTTCTTCCAACTTTGACTTTGGAGTGGAGTAGACAATGAACGAGTCAGGGTGTGTGTGGTAAGTGGTAAGTGGTAAGTGGTAAGTACATGGTGGAAATTGGAATTGCAAATGATGTGACAATACAAAACCAAGGAAATTGGGATAATACGACAGACATGTACATAAATTATTCTGCATGTTGTAATGTACAAATCTATTTATACAGAGTTGTGATATGACGTTTCTTTGACAGCTTCTTATTTCATACTTCCTCCCTCACTCAATTTTAATATATATAGTTTTAGATCATTTTATTTTTTAATTATTTACCATATTTTATAATTTAAAAAAATTAATTATAATTTTTTTATAAAAAAATATTACAGATAAGAGAATATATGAGAAAAATAGAGGCAGAACTAGGGACGGAGAGTCATATGAACGCCCAACCTTGGAATATAAAACATGCTAATATTAATTAAACTTCATCTTTATTATGAGATAATATTAATTTATTTGCTTATTCGTGTACTTCTACCTATAATAAATTAGAAATAATATTAAATAAATTTAATGATTAATTAATTAATATTACATTCATTTGTCTTACTTACTTAATCATACATTGGTATCAATTTTTTTTAATGAGAATAACTTAATTCATTTTCTTGCTTTGAGTGGCTTCTCTCCGTTGTTTTCAAGAAAGATGACCAGAACCACAATATAAGATTTTTAATATATAATACTAGCTGGGTCCCGTGCCTCCGGCACTGTATGGACAATATGATTTATCTCAAATTTTGAACGACCAAAATAATTTATTGAGTGAGCGGAAAATTTAAAGTCATTTGTATTTTATTAAATTATTATTAGATTATTAGATAGATAGATGTATTTTATTAGATAGATGTATGAACAGTGGGATTTATCTTAAACTTTGGACGTTCCAGATGATTTATTGAGTGAGCGGGAAATTCAAAATCATTTGTATTTTATTAGATAGATAGATAGATAGATGTATTTTATTAGATAAATGTATGAACGGTGAAATTTATCTCAAACTTTGGACGGTCCAGATGATTTATTGAGTGAGCGGGAAATTCAAAATCATTTGTATTTTATTAGATAGATTTATTAGATAGATATATAGAATATAGATATAGATAGAATTAGATAGATTGTATTTTATTAGATAGATGAATGGTGGGATTTATCCCAAACTTTGTACGGCCTAGATGATTTATTGAATGAGCGGGAAATTCAAAATCATTTGTATTTTATTAGATAGATTATAATTTATCTATAAAATTAGTTAATCAATTGACTAAAAACTTCAAAATCTTATTAATAGTCCCATAATATATATATATATATATATATATATATATATATATATGAAAAATGATCCATAGAAAACGTTAGTTCTGAGCATTGTATTCACTACAACAAAAATGATTATTTTCGACGGAATCATTCGTCGGCAATAAGGGTATTATGTAAGACCCCGAATTTTATGAAATGAAAGTATTCAATTTTTTCTTATAATTATTCTATTTAGTAAATGGTTAAATTGATTAAGGTTAAAGTTAAGGCTGATATGTGAAAATTTTGCAAAGTAAGCATATTGTTATAAAATAATCGATGGTAAAATACGCGTGATTGCATAGTAGCACACGGTATCGATTATTGATGCTTATTTAAGAAGTCACTCAGTTATACTCAATTATTGTTACAGTAATTGCTGCATCATATCTCTCATATTATTGATTCAATTATTGTCACAGTATCTTCTGTATAATATGTTATATTATTAAATCAATAATTGAGACGACAAAGTTATTCATATTATTAAATTACAATATTTACAATGTCTAGAAGTTCTGTCAAGGAGATGTTTGGTCACCTAATTGCGTGCCAATAGGGAAAAATTCTTATTGGAAAGCCCCTCTTTTCTGGGAACGACCTGGTTGTTAAATATTGTGAGTTATAATATTAATGATGAATAAGTTCGTGTTGATTAAAGATCAATTTGATAGTTTCATTGTGTTGAGATTATTTGTGTTAGTAGAAATCGATATTTATTTCGATAATAATTAATGTCTGGAGATTATATCATTCAATCAGGTATTTAGGACACTTTTCGTGTCAGAGTACTATTTACGAGTTACTATTCATGAGTTACTATTCACGAGTTACTATTGAGTCACATTCACTTACTATTAGGGGGGTTGGTGCAAGATTGATGATACTTGCATGACTAAGTTAAAGATGGAGGTATTGATGGAGGTACTATATTGTAATTAATTTTTTTACATGTTTAGAACTATTGAGTCACATGATTTTACTATTGATTTACATGATTTACTATTAGGGGAGTTGGTGCAAGATTGATAATACTTGCAGGACTAAATTAAAAATAAAAGAAAAGTTGGAGGTATTGTACTGTAATATTTCGAGCCCCAAAACGTGCAATTATTGAAACTATATTTTTTTATAAATAGAAGCTTATTCTTCCTTCATTTCTCACCAATTCACTAATGCTTTAGAGCCATTATTATAGAGAGAAAGAAAAAGAGAAGTCTGCTTTATTTTTATTCCAGTATCGAGCTTCATTCTAAGGTAAGGGATATTATTTGTTGTACCCGTAAGGGGTATTATTCTTTCGTATTCATGAAGAGAATTACTTTCTTTCGATACTCGTAAGAGTTGTTATTCCATTCCTTATTATTATTTTGGAATAACTTGTCTATGCGAAGTACTGCATATATAGTGAAATTCTTCTATTCTTCTATTTCTTATTATTATATTGGAATAACATGTTTATACGAAGTACCACATACATGGTGAAATTCTTCTATTATTCTATTCTTTATTATTCTATTGGAATATCATGTCGGTGCGAATTTCGCCTGACCTGGTTCCATTTTTTATTATTCCGCATTTATTATTCTGTCGGAATATCCTGTCTGTGCGTTTTACGCCGGACCTGATTCCATTATTTATTATTCCGCATTTATTATTCTGTCGAAATATCTTGTTTGTGCGTTTTACGTCGGATCTGGTTCCATCAATTATTATTCTGTTGGAATAACCTGTCTATGCGAAGTACCACATGCATGGTGATTTTTGTTGTTATTCAATTCTTTATTATTCTGTTGGGACATCCTGTCGGTGCGAATTTCGCCTGACCTGGTTTCGTTATTTATTATTCTGTTGGAATAACCTGTCTATGCGACGTACCGCATGCATGGTGATTTCTGTTGTTATTTCATTCTTTATTATTTTGTTGGACTATCCTGTCTGTGCGTTTTACGCTGGACCTGGTTCCGTCTTTATTATACTGTTGGGAATAACTTGTGTGTGCGGTATCTATCGCATGCATGGTGAATTCTTTTGTTATTTCATTCATTATTATTCTGTTAGAAAAACCTGTATAAGTGGATTACCACATGCATGGTGAATGATTCTTCGTATTCATTCCTTATTAAATTATGGAAATAATCTGGTTACGTTGATTATGATGAGAGTCATAATAAAAATATTGGACTGATAAAAATCATGGGTATATGAAGTATTAGTAAGTGTTATGATGAGTTATGTTGGTTATTATGTGAAAACTTGAAAGTTTCTTAGAAATCACAAAGGGTTGAAAAATCAGATTTTGGTAAAAATAGAACATGAAATTCAATTGATCATATCACCTATTATATTTTGAATTTTTAGTGTGTTCAAGTTCTAGAGTTATATCTATGAGTTTTGTAGCATCTCCAAGTGGAATCACTGTAAATGGTGTTGTAGATTTTTGTGTGTACTGATTTTAACAAAGGAGTCAAAAGCTGCAAATACCGAAAATGCTACTGCCTAGATTTTTAAAAGGGAAGTTTCGGTCAATTAATTTGTGAATAAAATTTAGCCTTTTGGGACATGAAAGTATATAGTATAAAGAACATCCTGTCCAAAAATGAGCTCATTCCGACTTAAAATGAGCAAGTTATAACCATTTCAATATTTAGGTTTTTCCGACGAAAAATGCTATAACCAGAGTTTTATAACTCCGATGATCATGAAATTTAAAGTGAAAGCTCACGTTAACATGTGTAAGATCCTGCCAAGATTTGGGAATTTTCGGAGTTAAAATTGAGGTAGCTAATTTCTTAAGGAATTAATTGGAAATTAATTTTTGAAAAATAATAAATAAATTTTAAAAATTCTGGGAAAAATATATGTTCTTTATGGGACTATATTGTGCTAGATACCAGAAAAAAAATATTTTTGGGACTGATTTGATATTTTTCATGAAAATAGTTTAGTTACGAACATATGAGTTAAATATATTATGTGAAATAACAAAGTTGAAAAATAGGATTTTATGGCTTGAAAATCCTATATAAGGTATATGTAGATTTTTTTATGAGGGATTTGATCATTGGTGTTGAAATCTTATGAGTATGACATTTTTGAATGATTAAATGCATTATTGGGTAAAGTGTAAACAATTAAAATAAATTGTTTATAAGTTTAAGAAGTGATTAAAATATTGTTATGATATTAAAAATATTAGATTATGAATTTATTAAGTGATTGATAATATTTGAATAAATTTAAAGTCTTTAATATTTATCCTTATTTTCGTTTGATTAATTCTTATATCATTGTCATCATCCTTAGGCTTATATTATGATGAAAGTCATCTTTGGCTTACGTACATAGATGGACTGTTGATTATTGGCTTTACAGTTGTATATATTTGGCTTATGTGCATAGATGGACTATTGATTATTAGCTTTACAGTTGTATATCTTTGGTTTACGTGCATAGATGAACTGTTGATTATTGATTTTACAGTGTATATCTTTGGCTTACGTGTAAAGATGAACTATTGATTGATGAGTATCTTTGGCTTATGTACATAGATGAACTGTTTATTGGCATGATTATGACCAGGGATCATTCGGTATAATCATGACCCGTGATGTTATAGATGAAGTGGTAAAAGTCCTCATTGGCCCATAGTGGATTGATGGATAATTTTTGGTATGATTATAACCAGGGATTATTCGGTATAATCATGACCATTGATGATTATATGAATATCTTTGGCTGTAGTACAGGGATGATTCGATGATGTGGATTATTTATTAATCTGAGTCTTAGCGATAAAATATTGATTATACACTTTTAATTCGTAGAAGATAATAGATATCATGCTCTACTTGAGTCTTTTATAATACAATTGTATGTCTTTAGCTTGTAGAACAAAGATGAATTGTTAATGAATATCTTTGGCCGTAGTGCAAAGATAAATTTATTAGTATGATTATGAACAAAAATTGTGATTTGGTATAACCATGATTTTTGATGTTTCAGGTGAAGATAAGTGATAAAAATTATCTTCATCCTGGGTGCGAAGAGGAATTTAGAATCACAATTATGATTATAAGTTATTCATATGCTTGTGAACATGAATTGTTGATTGTTGTTACAAGGATAAAACATTATTGGTGGACTTTTAACAAGGAGGGGATAATAGACCTGATGGTCTATTTGACTCTTCTAATGGATTACTCGTTCCACTGCAACTATGGTTAAAAAGTTTTATCATCTACCATATGTTCTTAATCTTTGATTTATTACGGATGAATACTATTGATAATTTAATTATCGTTAGTTATGATATTTTTTACTGGGCTAGTTGTGCTCTCCTTTTTGCTTTATAATTCCTTTCAGGTAATAAGAGTGTAGCTGGATCGAGCGGGGATAACAGGAAAATAGTGAGATGGTCCGAGACTGTTGAAGTTTCTCAATACACTATAAAACGGCATAACATGCAATATATAATTGCATTGAGGACCTAAGATGTGCGTGTCGTATGTTATACGCCACTTAATAATTGATTTTGGTGAACAACAATAGGTTGATGAGAACCCAACTTTGGAAGGGTGTTTTATCACTATCATACATGATGTCTAATGACATACAATCTCGTGTTATCATAAGACAGGGTTGTGCACATCCACTTACTTAGTATATCTACGAGCACTGCCTATATGATCTTAGAGTATATTTGAAATATAATTCTCATTTGGAGACAACTGAGATAATTATATGTCAAGAGAAGACTCATCATTGGAAGGAACATGATAGTAATCTTCTCGTTTTTCTTTGGGGTCTATTGGATCAACCAAGAATAATTCTCTGGGCATATGATATCTATCATAACTTAGATTCATGGCCTCATATGGTATAAGGTTTCCTTGAACATTTTCCAAAGATTTTAATTTCTAAAACAGTTATTGACTGTACTTTTATGCAAAATACCTTTGTAAGGTGTTGTGGTTGAGGCACCATGAGAGTTGCATAGATTTTGTATTGAAACTCACAGCTTATCTGTTGTCGTACTCTGCACGACAGTTTAACAGTTGTATAAATGAGGTTTGTATTTGATTTTTATGGAGTGATATCTGGTGACTCAGAATGAGTCGTGTGGACCTATTTTGGGGGTGTCACATATTCCGTCGAGGGTAACCTCATTTCAGACAGAATATTCGGTCAGAAATTCGATCGTATATAAGCACTTCGAAAATAAGTTCGTCGATTCTTTGGTCGGAAATACTTAGAGTCGACGAAAATAGTTTCGACCGAACATTCAGTCGGGGATATATTAACTCCGACTGAAAAATGTCTGTCGATGATAAGCATGCCACGTGACAACCTGATAAAATTGGAAAAACAACTTACACACGACTGACTAAATCGCATACAGCCAGTAGGGAGATGCGCCAGGCAGATGACGTGTACGGTCGCCTTAGCGACAGGATCCATAATACTAGAATATAAAATTTATTAAGAACATTTTAATTTATTAATCAAATGATAATATCATTCTAATTGAACATAAGTGATATATTATAGTTGAAACCTACACAGACGAGCCGACATCAACTGGAACCGTGTCAGGCACTGCCGATGGACGACCTAATCAACCGAGGTTAGGTCCTCGTGAACACCGACGTCTAGCATCTGTATGTTAATATATATAGTTATGACAATTATCCAAAAATAGTAAATGAATGTATAATATATTTATGAAAATAATGTTACTGAGCTAAAAAAGAAATCAACTCACTAGCATCTGAAGACGACCCTCCCTGGGAACCGTCACCCGATCCGGAGCGGCCGCCGCCACGACCACCTCCACCGCTATGTCGAGGCATATATATAGTTATACTATTGAAATAACAGACATAGATACGATGAATGATTTTAGTTGTATAGTATTTCAAGTCTTTTATTATATATAATGATTGATTTTAGTTGTATAGTATTTACAAAACACCAATTAGTGAAGAAGTAGTACGTCGTCAAACCCATCAGAATCAAAATCATTTTCATCCTCTGATTCTGTCTCTTCCTCTTCTGTATCAATTTCTTCCCCAATATCATCTTCTACCATCACATACGGACTAACAACCACATCTTCCTCCACTTCGTCAACATCGAGTACGTCAACGACATCATCACCCAACACATCGTCATCATATACCACAACGTATAAGCAAGAATTGCTAACTTGTTCTTGCAACGGGTCATCCGTTCCAGACAAATTAGTACCATCAAATGGCTGAGTCTTCGTTGTCACAGCTGTATACCAGGGGGTTCTACTGTGAACGACATTAGGGGCGTAGTACACTTGAGTTGCTTGGCTGGCTAACACAAATCCATCATCAGACTGTTAATTCAATTTTATATCTACTGTGACGATTCTATTACGATCAACTTTAACACCCTTTGCAGTATCAAACCATCGACACTTAAATGTAACGACCTTTTTAGCCCTTGGATAATTGAGTACAACCACTTCCTTTAATCTTCCATTGTAATTGGATTCATAATCTCCATAACAATTTCCCAACACGATAACGCCGGAGTTGACTGATGTCAATTCATTCAAGTCATCAACCTTGAATCTATAACCATTCACGATATAACCTGGAAATGAACTAATAAGTTTGTACAGGCCTAAAATGGCATCTCTAAAATGCTCATACACGTTCTCTTCTTCAACCCTTCTCTTAAACCACTGGTGAAAATTTGCATTAGTGAATGCTTCTATCTGTGATTCCGTCAACCCTGGGTTAGAAGCATGCGCTTGTAATTTGAATGAAGCGTACAATAATATGGCAATTAATTAATTTTTGATTAAGGATAGATAAATCATTTTCAACTTGTAATAATACATACTTTATGTACGACGATACTTCAGGCATATTTAGAAGCACGTATGTAGAGACAATCTTTAAATCTTTATCGGTTAGGTAAGTCTTTGTCTCATGTCCAAATTGTTTAGCTGGATAAGTGAATACAACCAAATCATCATCAGCACGACCAGATGGATCCCCGACCTCATTCAGACTTAGACGGTTATGTTTTGTTGTAACTACATCGTCAAAGTACAACAAGCAGAAGTTCACAAGCCCTTTCTCCGTATACCGTTCAGCAATAGAACCCTCTACGCGCGCTTTGTTTTTAACTTTCTACTTTAATCGGCGTATATACCTAAAACATGAAAGTATGTGATATATATTACCTGATAAGTTAAATATAAAGATGACGAATATTGCACAATGTATGTGATACCTCTCAAATGGATACATCCATCGATATTGTACCGGTCCTCCAAGCTTAAGTTCATATGGCAGATGAATAGGAAAATGCTCCATGTTGTCAAAGAACCCCGGTGGCAAAATCATTTCGAGCTTGCATATTGTCAACACTATGTTTTTCTTCATCTGCTCCACATCACTATACCTTTTAACAGTTGAGCAAATATCCTGAAAGAAATTTGAAAGTGCGATAAAAGTATCATTAATATTCCTGGGTAACACCTCACGAAATGCAATTGGCATCAATTTCTGCATGAATACATTACAGTCGTGACTTTTGAACCCAGTAATTTTCAACCGCTCAACCTTAGTACAACGAGATATGTTAGAAGCATATCCATCTGGGAGCTTCAATGCGCTAAGCCACTTGAAAATGTTTTTAACCTATTGTTTGGTAAGATAAAATGGAGCTTTTTGTTTTGTGTTGTTAGGTCGGAGCCAAAATTCCCGCCTGATATTTATTTCTTCCAAGTCTTTACGTGCTTTATCATAGTCTTTTGTTTTACCACTTGTATCTAGTACGGTGTAAAACAAGTTCTCAAATACATTCTTTTATGTATGCATAACATCTATACAATGACGAAGTGCTAGTGTGACCTAGTATGGCAACTCAAACCAAATTGGTGAGTGAGTCCAGTTATGACTTTTCCCGTATCCTATAGCTCTCAACGTATCATGCTTCTTCCCAAGGGGTGGAAATGTTAGATCATTTAGCCAGCCCAATATGTCGCTGCCCGACAAGCGACCAATAACCCCTTTCTTCTCTCTCTTTCTGTTGAATTGTGTAGACATCTTTCTATAACTGTGCTCAACAAGCAAGAATCTACGAGCAGTTCCAAAGAAACTAGTTTTCCGGCCATGACGTAGTTGAGTGCCTTGCACATCCCCCATGCAGACTGGACATGAAAACTTGCCATGAGTCGGCCAACCACTAATCATCCCAAGTGCCGGAAAGTCAGTGATAGCCCACAACAAGGCTGCCTTCATCACAAAATTCTGCTTAATAGATTTATCAAAAGTCTGAACATCTGTTTCCCACAGCATCTTAAGTTCATCGACTAACGGCCTGAGGTACACGTTAATGTCTTTTGTAGGTGTAAGACCCCAACTTATTATAAATAAAATTGAATTTTTCTATATTCATTATTCTAAATTAATAAGGTGTTAATTTGATATAATGCTTTGGTTATGAGTGAAATGTGCAAATTTTGCAAAATAAGCAAGTGGTTATAAAATATTCCTTTTGTCGAGGAATATTCGTTTGGTCGTGGAATATTCTTTTTGTCAGGAATATCCGTACGACGGCACAATCAATTATGGACCCCATAACAGAATAACTATCGGATGAAGAAAACGACAAAGTTTGAGTTTTATAAATAACGGCGTAATTGTTACCGTTAATACTGTTGGACTACCTGGTGGTTAAAATACTGTAATACGCGTGGTTGCACAGTAGCACGCGGTATTGCACATTATTGTTGAATTATTTTTTCGTACGTAAGAAGGCACTACTCAATAATTGTTACAGTAATTACTGTTTAATATTTTATTGATTCAATAATTATTGTGTTGATATTTTATATTATTATTATTTCAATAATTATCACTGCACATTATTTTTCATTATCAGATCAATAATTCATATTATTTGAATAATATTATTAGATATTATTGGCAATGTCTAGAAAGTTCTGTCAATGAGAGATTTAGTCACCTAATTGCGCGCCAGTAAGGAAAAATTCTTATTGGAAAGCCCCCTCTTTCCTGGGAATTGCCTGGTTGTCATAATTGTAATTCTGTAATATTATTTATGAATAATTAATTATTAATTTATATGATAAGAAAATATTTATTTGATGTGGATATAAATGATGGATTTATTTATTTTATGTGGTTATAAATGAAGGAATTAATGCTGAGGTATTTTATCATTATTTTTGTCGGAATGGAGGTATTAAAAATCATTCGTTTGTTGATTTCGGATATTTTCTATTTGGAATTTGAAAAAACTCAAACCTACAAATTTGTAGAGAATTTGATTTCAGGCAGAATGGACATAAAATTCGTATTTTTCTGATAAACGGACTATTTTCTATGAATTATTGAAATTTTCAAATTAAAATAAATTTTATTAAATTATGGGTGGGACCCATTTTTATTTTTAAAACATGTGGGCTGCTGAATTTCTTCCGAGATGGCTGCCCAAAAATTCAACAAAGCATGCTTAGGAATTTTGAATAATAATAATAATATTTTATTATTTTAGTCTCCTTTGGCGTTCTAGCATTTTTCTATAAATAGATGCTTAGGTTAAAATTAAAAATCACACCAGAAATAAGTTTTCTTTCTCTCTAGATTATCGAGCGTATTTTTGTGAGTATTTTGGTACTTTGAGAGTTATTGTTCGGTACAAGTTTCCTTCGACTTTATACCCGATAATTCAGTCAGAAGTACCGTTATTTTGAGGTAAGGGATGTTATTTTCTTCTTAAATGATATTATTTTCTTCAATATCATTATGTCGAAATATTGGTTGAACTTTTTAATCAAATTTGGAATTTTTTGTGCCGGGATTACTATTCACGTATACGGCACTATTCACGTATACGTCACTATTCAAGAATACGACACTTTTCACCGAAAAATAAAAAAATTCCTTTTTGTCTTAGTTGTCTATTTTGGCTATTATTTTTTATTGTATCCATGTTTTGATCGTTATTTTTGAATTCTGCTTCACAATTGGTTATTATGGAGTATTATTGTTCTTAGATAAACTGTAATATGAATCCCTAATATTTGTCCTTCTGTCTTACTGGATTCGTTTTCTTTATAATATTTTCATCATCCTCAGTCCTAAATGATGATATTACTGAATATCTTTGGCCTGTAGTGCAAAGATGAATGATTAACTGATGAATATCTTTGGCCCGTAGTGCAAAGATGAACATGTGTTGAGATGAACATGACCAACTGGTAATACAAATGAATATCTTTGGCCTGTAGTGCAAATATGAATTTTTGATTAAAGATGTATATTGATTGTTGCGACAGGGATAGAATATTGATGCTGAACTTTTAAATCTTAGAAGATAGTAGATTCATTCTCTACGTGACTCTTTTAATGGATTGTTGTTTCCGCTGCATTTATTGATCTAAAACTTGTTGTCTATTATATTCTATCAGATTTTTCCCTGTTGAAGACTAAGGATAATTTGTTGTATATTATCTTAGTCATAATATTCTTTACTGAGCTAGTTGAGCTCACCCTTTTCCTTTTTTTATATTTTTCTTCTCAGGAGGTGAGAACATAACAGGATCTAGTCGGGGTATAGAGTGATGGTTTTAGAAAGATATTTTAGCAGTCCTCACTATTTCTGTAAGATAGTGTATGAATAATTGTAATGAGGACTTATTTGAGTGTGGATATTATCTAGAAGACAATATTTGTATTTAAACTCACAGTATGTGTTGTCGTATTTTGCACGATAATTGTATTGTTGAAGTTGTAGTTTGCTTTCTATACTATGTATTTGGCGACTCAGAATGGGTGTGGTGTATACCTATTTTGGGGGCGTCACAGTAGGACTCTTATCCCCCGGTATAAGTAAAGTCAAGAAAAGATACGGATCCCTCATGCACATTGATGGTGGAAGATTGTAAGCTACCATAATCACTGGCCAAACAGAATAATGCTGACTAAAATTATTAAATGGACAGAATCCATCTGTAGCCATGTCAAGCCTGACATTCCTAACCTCTTCAGCAAATTGTGGAAAATTGGCATCAAAATTCTTCAATTCATCTCCATCTGCTGGGTGAGTCAGCTGACCAGGCATGAGATCCCTTGTTCTATGCCAACTCATATGTTGAGCAGTGTGCGCAGACATGAATAGTCGCTGCAACCTCAGTGCAAGAGGAAAATACCTTAAAATCTTCTTTGGAACATGTTTCTCCTTCCCTCCACGTTTTGTGATCTTGTACCTTGGCGAGTTACAGATATCATACTGCACCTTATATTTGTCCTCCCCATAATATAAAATGCAATCCTGCTCACAAGCATCGATCTTCTCATACCCGAGATTCAACCCCTTAACCATCTTCTTCACCTCATAGTAATTCGCGGGAAACGTATTATCCCTGGGTAAGAACTTGCTGAGAATATCAAGCAAATCATTGAATCTTCTCTCACTGCAGTCATGCTCATTCTTGAAATATAAAAGCTTCGTAACTGCAGAAAGCCTGGTGTGCTTGTCATTTCCAGGATACAATGGAACACCCGATTTAGATAATAACTTGTAGAAAGCAGCTGCTAAATCATTTGGCTTTTACTGAGAACTGCTTGACGCATGCTTGTTTTCAGCCCAGTCAATATTAGTAGTGCCATATGCATCAACCAATATCTGCACTACGTCATAGTTATCTGCTTGCGAATCCCCGTGATCCGTGTGGTCTACAGTACTATATGTTCGTTCTCTAAACTCAGTTGATTCCCCATGATGAATCCATACCGAATACCCATCCACAAACCCATATGAATATAAGTTAAATTTAACTTCATCGGTAGTCTTCCATATCATGTTCTTACACTTGGAACACGGGCATCTCATCTTTTCGTTCGGATCATCAACATGTTCTATTGCTTTGTTAATAAAATTGGACACCCCTTCATGGTACGCATCAACTAATTCCCTCCCATCAATTGGTATCCTACGATACATCCAACTCCGGTCGGCTGACATCTTTAATTAAAGAAAATACCCAATTAGAATATATATGCATGTATTTAGTTTACCTAGTATATATCTCCACACTACAGAGGTTATACTTCTATCCTTTTCCTGGATGCGTCTCCTCACTAGTGCCATTCACAAGGTGCGTGTTTATAATATTTTAAGAAAATTTTAACATCACCTCCCCATGGTCTCCATGTACACAAAATAGACCAAGACAAATTAGTCTAAGTATGCACTCGAAGAACATATGTAGAGACACCACCTGAAAAATCCTCAAAATATTATAAGCATGTACACACCTTGTGAATTAGCACCGACCTAAGTGAGAGACATAACATCCAGTAAAAGTCCCAAACTAGGGACTATTCGGCATTCACTCCTACTAAGTGAATGTCAAACGGGATTCTAATTTTCAAAGTATATTACATATATATATATATTTATTTATTTATGAGTGTATTTTAGAGCAAAGGGAGAGTATCATTGAGTTTATTAGTTTCATATTAGTTTCAGTTGCAGCTAATAGTACTCCAACCAGTTCCGCGGCAGTAATCGAACAAAAAAAGGGCCATAGTTCCTGTTTATGTTAAAGTTAATTGAATTACTGCGGACATTCATCACTGTTCCACCATAACAGATGACAATATTCCGAAGGAGTTCCATTAAGCTATTGAACAAAGTTCTAAGCAACCCTCTAGATGAACGAACGATCACTTCTCTACTATGAATGAATCATTGCCTGATATGGGTTCAATCCATGCCATAGAAAGCTTCTCACCACTCCAAATTCACCCATCTGAGGAATTTAGAGTGGTGAGAAGTTGTCTATGTCATGGATTGGACCCATATCAGGCAATGCTTCATTCTTAGTAGAGAAGTGATCGTTCGCTCATTTAGAGGGTTGCTTAACCTATAACTTTGTTCAACAACTTAATGACACCCCTTCCGTATGTTGGCATCTGTTATGATGGAACAGTGAGGAATGTCTTCAATAATTCAATTAACTTTATTATTCGAGTATAAGACACAAACAGAAACTACGACCCTTTTTTTTTATTGTTGTCGAGGAACCGGTTGGAGTACTATTAGCTGCAACTGTTACGTCGAATCTTGCATTCAAGGAAGAGTACATATATATAGGTAGAGTATTATCAAGTTTATTAAAAATTATGGCAAACTAATCAATTTCTACTTAGTTTATTTTGCCAATGATAAACTAAGTAAACAGTACTTAGTTTATGAGAATTGCTATTTGGAATCTATAGAGACTACTGTTCGATATTCACTCCTACTTGTCAAACGGGTTTCTAATTAAGTTGCAAAGTATATTATTTTATTTCCGCGACAACATTCTTATATATTCAATCTCTTTGAATTGCATCCCAACTAAGCAAATGCTACTTAGTTTATTATTTTGAGTTGATTTAATGTATTGTTTTAATTTATTTTAATTAATTTTGTTTTATTTTAATTTATTTTAATTTATTTTTTATTATATAATATAATTTTTAAAATTTTTTATTAAATTAAATTAAATTAAACTACCTTATAAAATTTATTAATTATTAAATTTAATTTAATTTATTAAATTTATTAAATTTATTTTATTTTTATTTTATGTTATTTTAATTTATTAATTATTTTATTTTACTTTAATTTATTTTTTATTATATTATATTATCTGATTTTTAAAATTTATTTTATTTAATAAACTAAATTAAATGAAATTTATTATTTTATTTATTTTATTTATTTATTAAAAAATTTTATTTTTAATTTAATCTATTTATATATTAAATTATATTTATTTCATTTATTAAACTTTATTTTATTTTATTCTGAATTATATATTAGTATATTAAATAGTGAATTTTTATTTTATTTTGTTTTTTTAATTAAGTTGATTAAAATAATTTATATTTGAAGTATAAATTATTTGTCGAAAACTAATTAAGTAAATGATACTTAATTAGTGAATTTTAGTATTAGTAAATCTATATAATAAAATACAAATGATTTTGAATTTCTCGTCAATCTTAATAAATCATCTGGGCCGTCCAAAGTTTGGGATAAATCCCACCGTCCATAGTGCTGGAGGCACCAGACTGTTGCTAGTTAAGTAATAAATAGTTATTAGAGCCAACAGATTTTGCATCTCAAGAATTCTAACAGAATTCCGTGGGATATTTCGTCGGAAATATCAAGCATAAAATTACTTTACTGTTATTAACATACAACATACAATATTGAAATTGAAGAAATATACACTGCAATTACATAAATAAAAAATAAAATCAAAGAATAAAATGGATGTTATACATGTACAGAAGCTGCAAATGACCAATTTCAGACCCAAATGACCAATTTTAGATAAATTATAAATAAAAAACATAATTCATACATTATAATACCAAAATTCTAGTAATATCAATTCAAAAATAAAATAAATTTAGACCAATTGCACATTATAATACTAAATTCATACACAAATTCTATACTCAAATTTCATACTACTAACATATATATAATATATACTCAATACCTGGAAAATTTGGAAAGAACAGAGTCTAAGTTCGGCGGCAGTGGGTGGTGACCGGCGACAGTGAGTACTGGGTGGGGGTGGTACTGGGACAGGGAGTCGGGGGTCTGGGGGAGAGGGGTGGGGGTAATGGGGGAAGGGGTTTGGGAGTGGGGGTACCTGGGGGTGGGTGGGTGGGGTGGGGTGGGGTACCGGGACGTACAAGGGTGGGGGGACGACATGGGGAGAGGGGTGGGGGTACCGGGGCAGGGTGGAGTCGTGCAGGGGGGACGACCAACCGTGGGGGTAGTGGGGGTACCAGGGGAGAGGGGGTTGGGAGTATTCGGTCGTATGAGAGAGAGAGAGAGTAGTCGACTGGTATTATTTAGAGGGAGAGAGGGAAAGCTATGAAAATGAGAAGGCGCATAGAAGATGAAGGGTTTTTTTAGGTTTATTTCCGACGGAATTTCGTCGCGGTTATGTCTATCGACCATAAACTAATATCGACGAAGTATTCAGTCGAGGATGACAGATATTCGGTCGACTATATATTCGCGATGGCGGGAAACCCTCGCGCCAAGGAGGAGGGCTTAAATCCGACCGATGTCCGTCGAGGATAATTTAATACCGACTGACTTAATGTCGACTAAATATTCAGTCGGTCTTAGATTAACATCGACTGAATTTGTTTAGCCGACCATAATTCCGTCGAAAATAAAGTTTTTTCTTGTAGTGTTTAACTAACTGTTATTCAGCCGACCAATAGAAGATCTAAGGGCCTCGGTTGGAGCAAGCCGCTACTCCCTCTAGCGGTCAACCAAATTATTTTATGTTGGCCGCTTCTCCCTCTAGTCACCAGTCAAAGCAATCCTGTTTTGACTGGCTGCTAGATGGAGTAACAGACAATATAAAATTTTTTTGGCTTAATTACTGATTATCCTTATACATTCTTATACTTATTAATAAAATAAGTATGTATAAGGATAATTACTCATTATCGTCTTATGATTTTTAATTATAAATAAGAAATAGTGATTGAGTTTATATTATATTCCCACTCAAATAATTATCCTTATGCTTATTAATTATTTTATTTTAAGACCCTTAGATCTTCTATTGGACGACTGGATAACAGTTAGTTGAAACAGAGATCTATTGGACGATTGAATAACAGTTAGTTGAAACAGTGTCCAGAACTAACATTTTTCATGGATCATTTTCATATATATATATATATATATATATATATATATATATATATATAGTCATTAGACTTATAACTCAAATGCTTATAAGGGTTGGAATAAGATGTTGTGAAATATTATAATTGGACAAAATAAATTTGAAAGAATCACTCCTAGTGTCAATAAATAATTTTTTTTTTGATATATTTTGACTCCATTCTAAAATTGTTTTGATTCCGTCGTTAGAAAAAAATATGATAATTATGAGAATTTAAAGATAATATAAATTATTAATATTATATTTAATATTATAAAATTATTTTATAATTTTAAAACGACGTATATTAATTCTTTCGAAACTGCTATATGTCGATCAGCTTTGCACGTGTCAACAACCCATCATTTCTTTCCGTCGATCAAATCCACTCACCCCCTCCTAATTTTTTCTACTCTCTCATTCTCTCTGTCACACACACATTCAATTAAACCTTTCTTTCTTTAGCAGTTAGCTGTTTTCACTGACTTCCACGTGCACTTAATTTATAGGGTCTCCATCCACAGCAATCGGTTATTGGAAAATAATCCATTTTGGCTTTTTTTTATAAGCCGGTAGAGTTTGTAGCGACTGGCCAAAATGGGTTGCTCCCCAACAACCGATTACTGTGGATTAAGATCCTAATTTATATATGTTCAAAATCTTTCTCTACTCTACCAACTTATTTACCTATACATGAATAAACATAATAACCAAAACAATAATTAAAAAAAAGAATAAAAAAACAAACACATAAAATATAAAATTTACATAGTTCACTTAAATATTGAATTAAATTGACAATTATACTATATTTTGAAATTTTCGTATATTTTATAATTGTAGAATTCTTTTCTTATATAACATAATATATATAAAGAAACTCTTATTCAAGCCTAAAGTATAAAAATATTCGCTCTCGACCAACTGACCCTCCTCTTCGAGAATTGTCCAAATATTTTACAATCACCTCTAAAATTAATGTTCGGATCAAATTTCACTTATTACACTCTTTTTTCTTTCATCATTAATTAATTAACTAATTAAAGCATTTAAGAACTCAAGATATAGTGAATGGTAAAAAAATACAGACATATATGATCAAAGTGAAACAAATCAATAGTTTGAGGCAATAATTTATATTTAAGTCTTAAATTAATTACAATTTGTGTACACCTCATCTTTTACATGTCACGTGTTCAAGTCACATCATCAATTTATGACGTGGTAGGTTCAATTGGACCGAAATGAAAAAAATTAATAGTCTAATGACCTGCTGAAAAAAATTGAAAGATTAATCACGGAAATAAAAAAATATTAATAATTTAAGGTAATAATTTATATTTAAGCCTCTAGAATACATAAAAATTGCTACAAAATCGTCCTTCAAGAATTTATTTCTTGGATTAAGGCATAACTAAGTGACTTTATAGTAGGTTCATCATATTCAGATGGATGATGTTTAGTAGTGCTAGATTTTGAAATTTTTTAATTCATATATCTATTCATCCTGATTCAAAATATTAAATACAAATTCACAATTTAATAAAAAAAAACTACATAATAAATTTAATAATACAAACAAATCAAACACCCACGGGTATGGTCCTAAAACAAAATTGTATATTGATGCAAAGGTGGAATCAGAACAAAATTTGAGGGGGTCAAAATTTAAGGACGGTTACCGAAGGTCTGGAACATCGACGTGTAGGTTGCAACGGCGAAGGAGCGGAGTTAAGGTCATTGGGTTTGATTTTGACCCGGATTGAAAAAAATAAAAAAGTACATTAGCGGCCCAATGCATACCGACCAGAGAATCGTGGCCCAATGCACAAGGCATCATGCTGCCGATAAGAACACCAATAATCAGACCCAACTGGTTGAATGCAACACGTGGAAACAATGACCTCAATTTTTTTGAAGCAATGTCTCAATTCTCAAAGCACCTACCATTAGTATTTGCTAATTCCTACAATCAGTAGTTAATGGACAAATGGAATGTCAATATCAAATATGTGAACCAGTTACCCATTACTCCAAGACACAAGTGTGTAATTTATATTATATTATTAGATTTAAATAGTAAAATACTAAATCTGAAAGTTAAGTAATAAAATAAATAAAGTTAGAGTTATAAAGATGAAATAGAAATTTTATAAAAGTTAAAGGGCATTTTAAGAAGCCAAAAATATTTCAAATCGTAGGGTCTCATCTGCCATTATATATTAAATAAAATTCAAAAGAGTTTCGATGTGAAAATTTATCTAATACACTTGTTTTAGATCGATATGAATCTTTACCTAATACAATTTGTTCTTTCCTTTTATAGTTAATTTTTACTACTTCGAAAAACTTGAATCATTCTTATTCAAATTTCCAACATGTGTTGTAACTATTAAATTGATCTTCAAATGGACCAAATCGGTAATATAATATTCATTAAAACATTTTAGTTACAATTAATTTTTCTAAATTTAAATAAGATTAAGGAGTAAATAACACGTGTCTAGTGGCTGTCGAAAATATCTCACCACCACTGCACAACTTTCACCCATCATTGACTGTCGAAAATACCCTCACCAACCTCTGAACAAACTCCTCTATTTCTTCTTGTACTTTCCCTCCTTTAAATTCGTCCTCTCCATCAGCAGAAAAACCCCATTTGTGGATCAATTAAACTTAATGATTCATCCAAGGAGTTATACATTACATTAATTAGATATACTTATTTTTTTCTCTCTTTAGGAATTTCTCTCTCATGGCAGCCGTTACTCCCAATACTAAATCTGGCCTACATTTTTCAAAATTTTCTAATACCCATTCGAGCTTGATCAGTTTTAGGAAAACCCATTTGGGATTTCAGCCTAACAATCAAAGAAAGTGGGAAAATTTATTATCTTTTGGGGAGGTGATAGGAGGATAAGAACGATAGGGGATTATGTTGTAAAGAATGAAAATGATAAGAAGAAAGTGAGAGGCGGCAGGGGCAGCGGCAGCAGCAGGTAGCGGTAAGCTTCATCCTAGGGGGTCATATGCCCCCTCGACCCCCCTGATTCCGCCTCTGTATTGATGACAATTCATGCATTTATTGATTTAAATAAAACATTAAATGACACACATGTTGAAAACTTATATTGTAAAATTAAAGAGCATGTACGGATGTACTAATTAGCTCGAATGAATAATAATAAACAAGATTCAAAACTAAGTAATAAAATACAAATTTGAACACTAAACTTTATAGGTTTTTGGATATTGAGTATCTTTCTTTTGATCAACGCAAATTGAGCCTCTTTCTATTCAAGAATTTAGACTTTAAGCCCCCAATCGCCACATGCGCGTTGATTTGAGCCCCCAAGCGCCACATGAGCGTTATATGCTGACGTGTCGCACGTGACAGATCTAACGTGGAGCTGATGTGGCCGTGTTTTAATTTTTTCCCAAAAAATTTGTCCAGTTGTAAGATTCGAACTCAAAACCTCCCCATTTGAAATCTTGGTCACATAACCACCAAAACACAACATGTCTAGCTATTAATATTTTGCAAGAATTAACCTATATAATGAAACAAGTCCTTTCCCCAAATAAATTAAAAGACAAAGCAGATAAATTTCAGATACCCAGAAACAAGGGTTTGGAAAATTGAGGCAAAGAGTTAGGTTTTAACTTGTGGCAAAACATCAAGTGGCCTCAAAATCTTAGCTATGTTTGAAAACAGAGTATTTCCTGAAGAACCCTGAAATCCATTGTACCCAATTGGACTAAACCCACCTCCAATTGAGTTTTCTATGTTATCATAAATTGGTAGAAAAATGGGTAGCAGCAAAATCAGAACCAGAATGGGAATTCGAATTTGTTAAAAAATTGGTTCACAATCCAAATCGAACCTATTGTCAAATGGAACATTAAAGAGCGAAGAGAAACTAGATTTGGGAGGGAAGAAGGGAGAATGCAACTGTGATGGGTCGAGTGTGAACGCCGGTGCCGGAGAGCAGGAAGATGAAGAATCAATTGCTTGTAACAACAAATTATCATTATTGAAATCTGGGTGATGATTTGTGAGGATATTTTAAGAAGGGTTCATAGTATTATTAACAAAACAATCAGTTTCAAGCATGATTTGAAGCTAGTGAGAGAAACAATGTTTATGCCTAAATTTTTATATGTATCTCCTGCGCTATTGTCCCTCATCGCCCATGAAATTCCTTCATCTTCTTCTCCTTCCAACCATGCGATTCCATTAGAGCTTTGTAGCATCTTCTGGTCCTTGTGATTTTTTCTCTCTTTAAAAATTCGTCAGACAAATAGAGGAGGAGAAAGGAGAAGAAGAGGAAAAATGAAAGAAGCTTTTTGAGAGTATGATAAGGAGAACAGATTTTAGAGACAGAAAGAGAATGAGGGATTCGAATTTTAAAAGGATTCCTTACTGTGGAATAAATGGAGACCACTGCGGGGTTATCTTCTCCTATCTCTCTGTTATGTAGAGAGACGACTATTAATGGAATCCTAACTTTTTGCCTCAATTTATAGAATCCTTGCTTTTGGCATCTGAATCTTCTGAGTTTTAGATGAGAGATAGACAACAATGAAGATGAGATGTGGTGTTCGGGTGGTAATGTGATCAAGATTTCAAATGGGAGGTTTTGATTTTGAATTTTGCAACTAGACATATTTTTGAGAAAAAATTAAAACACGGCCATGTCAGCAGATCAACGCTCATGTGGCGCTGGGGGCTCAAAGTCTAAATTTTTAAATAGAAAGGGGCTCAATTTGCATTGACAAAAAAAAGGACTGGATACCCAAAAACTCCTAAAATTCAGTGATCAACTTTGCATTTTATCCAAGTCTAAAGTATAAAAATATTCGTTCTCGACCAACTAGCCCTACTCTTCAAGAACATATCCAAATACTTTAAAATCACCTCTAAATTAATGTTCGGATCAAATTTCACTTATAACACTCTTTTTTCTTTCATCATTAATTAATTAACTAATTAAAGCATTTAAATATTGGAGATATAGTGAATGGTAAAAAAATACAGGCATATATGATCGAAGTGGAAACAGATCATAAATTAATTGCAATTTGAGTACACGTTATCTTTTACATGTCACGTGTCCAAGTCACGTCATCAATTTATGACGTGGTAGGTTCAATTAAACCGAAGTAAAAAAAAATAATAGTTTAATGACCTTCTTGAAAAAATTGAAAGGTTAATCACCGAAATGAAAAAATGTCAATAATTTAAAGTAATAATCTATATTTAAGCCTTTAGAATATGTTGACTTAGTCATATTCCATCATTGAGTTTTGATGATGATTTATTCATATACTAAATTATTTTATGGCATTTCAAGTATATTGATGATAAAGAACAATGGTTGCATTTTCAAGTGGTTGAATCAGTTTAATTCTTTACTAGAAAAACCAACTGTAAGGTCAATTGAATAATAATTAATTTTTTATTTAAAGTCTCTATGACATATCATAGGCATCTAACTTTATATGTCTTAAATAAAAAATTTTGAGAAAGGTTTTTCCTAATATTAAAATAAATACTTGAGATTAGATTAAATTTATGTTATCAAATATAAAGTTTTTTTAATGCATTATTTTATCAAAAAGACTACTTGATATATGTTTCATATGCATAGGTATTCTTAATTTAGTTGTGTATACACATGGATTAAGTGTGTCTGCCAAAAATCTTTATTTTATAAAACATTACTATGTACATTCTGAAACTTGCTTGGGATATATACGAGTGTTTCACGTATACATGCTAGCTACCCATCTGTTATGATATGATGCATGTGCGGGTTTCTAGGAATAGTAATTATGGGTATCTTGGAACTATAAGAAAAGAAGTGTGATGTCACACGTCAGTAGCTTTTTAGTGTAACACGCCACTTTAAGAAGATAAAAAGTGATAAAGTCAAATGCTTGTTATAGGTTATCTTTGAAAGAGTCTTTGAAAATTGTTGCAACTAAATAACTAATGAAGAGTTTGATTTGTTCCAAGATATATCAAGTGGATATATTAAACGAACATTATTTTACCGTTGTGAGTTTGTTTTGTTATATCTAGCTGGTTCCTTTGGGATTAATTAGAACTGGTAATTATCTTCTTATGGAACTACAACGGGAATTTATTTAACGGTAATAAATTGGCGTGTATAAATTGTGTCTTTGGTATTTCACAGAACTCACGAAAAATATTATTTTTCACTACACTGATATTACCGAGGAACATATTGTTAATTGGTGCAACGTTAGATCAGCTAAGCATTTATATTTCTAACATTTTTATAGCCGATATTCGGTAAGATTTAATTGTTTAATCTTTTTGTGCTAATTGATCATTGCATATAGTTGAGTCTTTAATTGTTAAATTGATTATTCTTACATTAATCGTAGACCTCTATATTTGTATTCAATTTTCTGTTTAGACTAAGCGCAGTCTAAAGGTGTTAATCCTAGGGGATTAGAGAAAAGGCTTACAAACATATTCAAGGAAGCAAAGGTGCTTGAAGATTGCATAGGTGCATAAGGAGCAAGAGTGCTCAAGAGAAATTAAGTGTTATTAATTCTTGTAAGAATCTATTTTGTAATCAGTGTTTTTTTATAAAGAAATAAATAAAGTGAGTCTCCAATAGGGCTGAGCAAGTAACCAAATTAGAACCGAAACCGCACCAAAAATCGCACGAACCGCACTAACGGTTCCGGCGTATGTGGCGGTTTTAGATGAGTTGAATAACCAAATTTACGGTTTTGGTTTGGTTACTAGCCAAAACCGCACGCATAAAACCATAATCGCACCATGTGTGTGTGTATGCATTATCTCTAGTAAATTCAAAAGTTACTTTTCACTTGAACACGCTCAAAGAAAACCCCAGTTTTGCATTGTCATTTTTTCACCAATTGAAAGAAGATGGTTAGAGGTTATAGAGTCAAAAATTAAGCATTTGAGTTATAAAATTTTGAATATGTTTGATGCGTTATTGGAGGGGCTTATAGCTTAGGGGCCAAATTTGTTGGTTCGAGCACTTGATGCATTGGTTAATGTCTATGTTATAGTAGTAATAGTCTAATAGATTATTTTTTAAATTAAGTATAGTTAGGATTATATTCTATAAGTCCTCACTGTGATATATAAGATAAAATTTCATTCTATCTCCAGTATATATTTTTAATTTTTGGGAAAATAGATAAACCTTCTTGCTTGTTATCGAATATATGGTCTCCGTTGTTTTATATAGCGCGTGTTTTAGTTTTAAAGCATCATTCCTTTATTATAAACTAAAACTATTTTACGTGTCTCAGTACTGTTCTATGATTTGATGGTGAATTTGATATGTTTAACTGAAGGAACTTTGGTTCTATGCTTGATATAATTCCTATTGTCGACTCTGTCACTAAGTTAATTGCTCGATGTGAGTTCCACTACAAAAAAGGCTTATTAGTGATCGCCTATTAGCGACCGCATATGGTCGCAGATGAGTATCAGCGACCGCATACGGTCGCTGAAATTAGTCGCAGATAATCTGGTTGCTGGATGGACGTCAGCGACCAACAATAGCGATCGATTTCTCAGCGACCGCCGCAGCAACCGAATCCGTCGTTATCCTGACTCATGCTGAGTCATTTGTCAGTTGTGATGTGACACACGAGTCCGCGACCGGTAATAGCGATCGAGTCAGTCACTAGTTTCCAAGCAGTTATCAACGATCTCTTTTTAGCATTAGTGACCGCATGTGGTCGCTGATTTTTTTTATATAATATTTTTCCTGTTTTATTGATTCCCAAAAATAACCTGCTTTGTACCTGCTTTCTATCCCAATACACAGCAGTATATATAAGCATCCATCCATGATTATTACCATATGATAAACATTCATCCATGATAACTGATAAACATCCATCGTAAACCAACACAACATAATACAATCATAAACATCTATATAATAGAATCGTAAACCAATACAATTTTCCAAAGAATGAATCTAAAAGAGTACAAGGCTTTAAAAAATTTAAAAACAAGTCTAGCAAGGCTTTAAAAATATAACATATATGACTGGGCTAGCTCTTTATGGATCATCCAAATTAGTACCCTATAATTAACAAAAGAATAAAACATATATGTTACATGTGTTGATACTGCTATGACTTGGGAAAAGCTAAACAATAGACAATGTAGTGAAACATATAAGTATGTGTAGTGACAGTAATAATATCGATATATATACCTGGTTGCCACCCTGATGCTGTGATGCTGTTGCTGCCACCACTGCCTCCGCCAACTCATCAGGACTAAGAGAATGCAGATGCCCACCCAGTATACGAAGAAGATCACAATTCTGACAGATCGCTCTCACACAGTTAGCAGGAGTATGATAGACTGGATGACCTGATGACTGTGTAGACTGGGTAGCAGAGCTGCCTGTGCCACTGATGGTCAGGCTTCATTTTTGTCATTGGCCTTTAACATAGTATTTCTTTACAACGGACGCCCTCTCTCACAATTCTTGATCAATTGACGGACGCGGGGTGCCTTCAGGATAGCGCTCATTCATTAAGCCCTTATAAGTGTCCTGTCAGAAGGTCAACAATTAAATAGTTAAAAAATAAATAAAAAATGCTAAAAAAGGTCATCACAATTTATAAACAATATATTAGTGTAAAGTTAACTTATTACCGCTATCTGAACAGCATCAGGCAGACCATAACGGGTGGCCACACACACATCTAACCAATTGATAGGTTGACCTTGAGACTCAGACTCCTACAGTTCATGTTCTCATATTAATATATAAACATATGATATTTTAGCTACAAAACATGACTGTAAACATAAAAACAAATAACTAAGCCAATAAGCATTCTATACATACGTACCCTAGCAGCAATATGCTGCAGTTGTGATATATTGCCGCCCTTGTACGTGTCTTTTGCCTTTTCGCCTTCAGATACACCTGAGGATCTGTTCGAGGCGGCAGTCTTGCGTCTCTTAACCCAGCTCTCAGCACTCCACTGGTCACTCATCTGCACCCATATGGGCTGTGCGCACCACCAGGGGCTATACTCATGCATATACTGCTCACCCTGTCCTGGATGGTCAAACTCAACATTGTGCAGGGTTTTCTGTCTTTCCTTGTTCAGATTATCTTTAGTTCGGACGGCGCACTTCTGCCAAAACAGTGTCTGAATAACTGATGCTTGTGCGTCGTCCCATCTATACCGCTTCTGCAAATAAAATAACAATAATAATATTAAAACTGTTATATTACCATAATCCAACATTACTAAACAATATTATTTGATTAACTATGTATTATCTATCAGAGTGATAAAAAATTATACCTGGAATTCAGCCCAAACAGCATCCATATGGGCGAGAGGTGTACTCGCCCATGTAATCACTGGTGTAGGCCAGTTCTGTAAGCATAATTGTGAAATGCACTTCACAATTTTACTATCTTGAAAATCACTACAATATACAATAATTTACAGTCATATATATTTATAACATTGGAAATATTAAACTCTTATATATACACGATGTGTAATTTACGTGCTTTCTGGAGGAGGACAGATCTGTATAAGAATGCGATCATTTGGATTAGCCGGGGCCTTCGGCACATGATTAGGGCCCCGACCCAACCCGCGCTTTCGTGCTGCAGGTTCAAAAGACATCTATAAATAAAAAATTTAGGATGTTAGTATGAGTTATAAATGAAAGGTACATAAACATGTCAAGGATATAAAGAACATGTACATATGTAATTGTATGTAATACAATTAAAACTTGTAAACATATTATAAAATCCCATGATTCCCTTTCATCACATTTTCATTCTCAACTTGTAAACATATTATAAAGTCTACATATATAAACATATGATTCCCAACTTGTAAACATATTATAAACATTTAGTTCTTATAAACATTCACATTTTCATTCTCAACTTGTAAACATCTTATAAACATATGATTCCCTTTCATCACATTCCCTATTTTGGGGTTGTTACATGTAAGCTACTAATTCCACAACTATTTGTTTATATCACAATTGTAACAACCCCAAAATAAGTCCATTCCATCCAACCCATTCTGAGTCGCCAAATACATGGTACATAAAACAACTACAACTTTATTACAACAATTGTCGTATAAAATACAACAACACATATGCTGTGAGTTTGGATACAAATATATATCAACTGTGACTCATGTCCCAACCATGGACAACACCTCATAATGACACCTTAATAAAGGTATAGTCGAAAATTGTTTTAGAAATTAGAATCTTTGGAAAGTGCTTAAGGAAACCTTCGTACATGGGAAACCGTGCTTCTAGGTTATGATAGATATCATATGGCCACAGAATTATCCTTGATTGACCCAATAGACCCCAAAGAAAAACGAGAATATTACTATCATATTCTTCCCAATGGTGAGTCTTCTCTTGACATATCATTATCTCCACTGTCCCTAATTGAGAGTTATATTTCAAATAGACTCCAAGATCATATAGGTAGTGCTGGTAGATATACTCAGCAAGTGGATGAGCACAACCCTGTCTTATGATGACACGAGGTTGTATGCTGGTTGTCTTGTATGATAATGGCAAAACAACATTCCAAGTTAAATTCACCTCACCCTCAACATCTATAGACCACGGTTCTATTCCCTTGTTATCCCCCGCTCGACTCGGCTACACTTTTATTACCTGAAAGTAATTGTGAAGCAAAAGGGTGAGTACAACTAGCTCAGTAAAGAATATCATGACTAAATATAATTAAATTATCAATAGCCTTCATCAATAATAAATCAGAGATTTAGAACATATAGTAGATGATAAAAAAAATTTAACCATAGTTGCAGCGGAACGAGCAATTCATAATAATTATTTTTTAGATAGTTTACAATAATTGTAATTACATTAATTAAAATTAAACAAATTCATAATTCTAAAATTTAAAATTTTATAAATAGATTTTAAAAGATTAACATAAGTTTTTTTAAAAATAAAATAAAATGGAGGGAATATTATTTATTTTTTTAGACCAATTACATGGAAAAAGAACTACAATTAAAGTGTAGTTCTGTAAAAGAAATCCAATGGGCATAAATAGAAGTTAAATAAAATATATACGTTGTATACAACAAGGTAGGGATAGAATTAAGAATGAAATAAGATATGTATAACATTTTACCCTACGAACATTTTGAGTAACTGAGATTTGCTCTCTTTTTTTATTTTTTAAGGTAAAATTTTGGGACCAATAACTAAGAAAATTAATCTCAATTAATAGATAAATTAACTCAAAAATACCCTTACCGGTCAAACCAAAATAAGAAGTGTATAATAGGGAAGGGGCAGTATAATAGGGAAGGGGCATGTAGCCAGAAGCAGCAAAAACAACACAAGCCCAACAGCAAGTTCAGGTGGACGCAGACAGATGAGACATCAGGAGTGGAGTGGGGTTAATTAAGAATATATATATATATATATATATATATATATATATATATATATATATATATATAGATGTGCTAGCTCTTTCAGAATAAGTATTATGTTGTTGCCCTCTCCACCATTTCCAGGGTTTGAATTCTTCCATGCATGGAATTTGGTCCATTTGGATCATTCACCTCAACCGTTTTATGATTATCTCTAGTTTGGTTTGGGTCCAACTTCAATTAACAATGTAATACTACTAGCTATTCAGCCCAAATCTGCCATTTATTTTAGGGTCTTTAACACTAATATACAATAATTATAAAGTATTTACAAAAACAAAACAATCACAAAATAATTATAAAAATAACGCAACACAATAATACGTTGCTAAAGTTACGGAGCATTAACTCCCTACACGTCAGTTACCTACTTTCATATTTCTAACTAACCGGTCCTAAATTCACGCTAATAAAGAAAACATGCAACTTTGAGATCAGAAAAAACATAGCAACGACATATCGAAGAAGACGAATTCTCCAACGACGATGTAACTCTGAGATCGGATAATATCGGATAAGATCAACAACAACAACTTCAAGACAAGTAACCAGCCTCTGTAACAACTTTGATTGTTGATTGTTGATTGTTTCGTTACAGATTTGTATACTGAGGTATTTGAGTTTAAAATTTATATGCATATAGTTACCCATTGGTTACTATATACTCGTATATTGATTACCTTTCTTAAGTTTTTCGCTCTTTAATTTGTCACAGTCAATATACTGACTGTTTTGATTACAAAATGTATGTAAAAATATGTTTTATATTCTAGTTACTAAGTACATATAAATTGGTTACTGTTTATTAATCAATTGATTACTGTATAATGTTTATTTGGTTGTTGTATACTTCAAATGTATATTCTATTGATATTTTTTATATTGATGGTTACTTATTTAATACATTGGTTACCTTCCTGCAACTGTTGGATCTTTAAGTACATATTGATGTTTTTTATATTGTTTGTTTTTGCTGTAAAATGCATGAAAAAATATGTTTTATGTTATGGATACTAAGTAAATATATGTTGGTTACTGTCTAATCTGGATTTGGTTAGTATATAATGCTTACTTGGTTACTGTGTAATATTACCATAGTTATTCCATAATATTAATGTATTTTATATTTATTTTTTTATATTGATGGTTACTGATTAACTACATTGGTTACCTTCATACATCTGTTAGTTTTTAATTTGTAACAAAGTCATTATTGATTGTTTTGGTTGTAAAATGAATGTAAAAATATTTTTTATAATATTCACTACTAATTACATATATCTTGGTTATTGTCTAATATGTATTTAGATATTGTAAGGTGTTTATTTGGTTACTGTATAATATTATTGTGTTTTATAATTGTTTCTATTATATTGGTGGTTACTTATTGACTACATTGGTTACCTTCATACAACTGTTAATATGATTATATATATTGGTTGTTGTATACTATTTAATTGGTTACTGTATAATATTTATTTGGTTGTTGAATAATATTAATGTACATTTGTAGTGATATTTTTAATATTCATGGTTACTTATTAGTTACATTGTTTACCTTCATACAACTGTTAGTCTTTAGTTGATAACAAACATATTATACTGGTTGTTTTTTACTAAAAAATGCAATAAAAATGTGTTTATGTTCTAGTTACTAAATAGATATATGTTGATTGCTGTCTAATCTAAATTTGGTTACTGTATAATGTTGTTATGATTACTGTATATTATTAGTGTGTTTTATACTGGTTTATTTTATATTGATGGTTACTTATTGACTACATTGGTTAACTTCATACAACTGTTAGTCTTTAGTTGGTAAAAAACTGATGCGGTTGAAGAGCAGGCGTGACAGTTTATGGAAAGATTTGATAGATTTAATCCAGTTTATGGAAAGATTTGATAGATTATGGAAAGATTTGATCTAGTGGCAATTTGGTAATTTTTGTCAAATTTGGAGTCTCAAATTTTGGCATTTTTGGAGCCTAATTTCATTAAAAACGGGTCAATGATCAAAAGTCACTAGCTTTGCTCGTGAACTGTATGATTTTTTGGTCAAATTCCATCATTTAGGCCTTCAAAATTACATGTAAAAATATGGTTTATATATGTTCTGGTTACTAAGATTATGTAGTTTGGTTACTGTCTAATATTGATTTGGTTACTTTACAATATTTATTCAGTTGTCAGACAATGGAGATGATTCCAATTGTGCTTTATTTCAACGGAACATAAACAAAAAGAGTGTAAATACAGGAATATATAATTGTTTACTGTTAGTAACCATTAACCACATGGTTTGTAACATTTTTGATGGTGTACAGTAACCAAAATTGTTATTGATTAATATTTTTATTTTTGATTCTATCATGAGTTGTCAATATAAAGTAAACATATACATTGAACAATTGGTAACAGTTCTGAAATATTTTTATGTAAATTTGGTTACCCATCTAAAATAAAATGGTTACCTCTATATTCATATTTATCTACCAACTGGACCATTTCTAAATAACTTTTATAACTATGTAATTTAAAAGTATCTATTAGCTAGATAAATGGGAACCCTCACATGTACATTAAGCACTTAATAATTGTTCTAATATAAGTTTTTAATTATTTGGTTACTAACAACAACTAAACTGGTTACCCTTATATGTAGGTTTGGATACCAACTGCACTTTTCAAATTATTTTTATTTTAATATGAGATCTATAAGTGACCATCATATATATAAATGAGAACTCTTAATTGGAGTTTCTTATTCCATCATGATGACTTGGTATATATATATATATATATATATATATATATATATATATATATATAGAAAACTGATCAGGTCCGGACTCCCGGACCTGATCAAATCCGAACCCAAATTTTTTTTTTTTGTAGAACAACTAAAAAAAAAATTATGGAACTGAAATTTTTCCATAATACAGTGTTTTGGGTGTGTTTTTAATACCTACACCAACCAATGTATGTACAGTCTGCCCAGACTGTACAAACATGTTTTGTTATAGGCATTCAAATCACGCCCAAAACACTGTATTATGTAAAAATTCTAATTCCATAATTTTTTTTTAGTTGTTTCAAAAAAAAAAAAACAAAAAAAAAAGGTCCGGATTTTAAACCTGTCCGGACTCCCGGACAGGATCCGGCCTCTATATATATATATATAAACATTTAACACTTTATAACAGTTTTGATACAAACTTATAATTATCTAGTTACTAATAAAATAAAAATAGTTACCATATATGTAGGTTTAGATACCAACCTAACATTTTAACTGAAATAGCTGATGGATACTGTTCTGAACCAATTTTATGTAAATTTGATTACTCACAAAAAATAAAATGGTTATCTCTATATGCAGATTTAAATACCAATTATACAATTTCTAGATAATTTTTATGAGTATGTAATTTATAAGTATACATCAGCTATATAAATAGAACACTCTCACATGTACATTTAACACTTGATATTTGTCCTGATACAAGCTTGTAACTATCTGGTTACTAATAACATTAACCATAATGTAACATAATAAAACAGTAACCACATAATTATATGATAGTAACCAGAACAGGTTTTAATGGTAACCAAAACAGAAACATCATGTAATAAAACCCAGTTTAGGCAATCCATGTATACTAAATAATTACATATTAACCAAAATAAAAAATAAAAGTAACCAAAATTTTACATTGAGGGCACAATAATAGTAGCCAAACCATAAGATATCAGTAACCAAAACATAATAAAGAAGTAACCAAATAGTTATATGAAAGTAATCAGAACAAGTTTTAATAGTAACCAAAACAGAAATAACATGTATATCCAACCCAGTTTAGGCAACCCATGTATACTCTCACATATACATTTAACACTTGATATATGTCCTGATACAAGCTTATAACTATTTGGTTACTACCAAAAAATAAAATGGTTACCCTTCTATGCATGTTTGGTTATCAACTGCACCTTTCAAACAATGTATCAGACACAACTTAGAAGTAACAAATACGAACCAACAAATAATGTCAAATCACTAGTAATATAATCAAATATGTAATCCCATTTACATAAGTTCCAATAAACATTACAGACTCACTAACCATAACAAATAGTTATGGATATCCAACAAAAATCAAAGTATGAAACACAATTCAGAAGGACAGTACAACGACAACCCAACTAATCAAAATCTGGTACAAATCTTCTTGAAAATTCTCTGAAGTTATGAAAAAAGCCAACTGCGGAGGCGCATCTCGTCTGGAGGAAAATCTCTAATTCCTTTGGGAGGATTAACGTCAATTTTCTGTCAGAGTTGAGAGACCGTGGTGTTGCGGCGGAGGCGAAAGAGGACGACGACGAGTTGCTTCGAGAGGAGAGAGAGAAGTAGTAAGGGCTGAGAGAGAGAGAGAAAGAGACTGAATGAGAAGGGAATGTTTCAGGAAGATGAAAACTAATTTGTCATGTCAGCCCATTAATATTAATTCCTTAATTTAAGGACTTTTAATTGTATTAGTATTGTAAATAAAAATGATGAAGTGTAGTATTTTTGTAATTATTTTATGGATATATAATTTTTGTAATTATTTTCAAAAATGTACTAATATATGTAATTAATCCTTTATTTATCTTCTAAAATAAGTCAGTGACTAAAACCGACAAATACACTTTTAGGAGAACTGGGCTGGAATGGAATTGGAGTGTGCCGGCCCAATACATATGTGGTCACAACATAAACTTGTCACAAAGTAATCTATGAAGAAAAATTAAATAACTTACTACCTTTGGTTAACCTACATGTCAAATACAATTATTAACCTACATGTCATGTCATGTCAGTTAAAAAAACAAACCTGTAGTGATGTGATGATGAAACCTCTCTGATCTGCATGTTGTTATGGCTTATGAAATTGCCCACAACTTCTTTCGGCATATATATTAACACACTTTCCATTTGTTTTTTTTCATTTTCCAGTAAATGTGATGCTTACAAAGTCGTACAAAAACCATTTAATATATGAAAACTTAATATGATGCTTACAAAGTCAGACAGGAATGAGGTTATTACTGGAGCTCAGATTTTGCGAGAGGTATATGAGGATGTGATGTATAAAACTAGTAAACAAAGAAAAGTAGAGAATACTTGCAAGTAAGAGTGTAAACGAACTTAGTCAAGTATTAAGTTGTTGAGATTTGGTTCACAAAATTTATCTGAGTATAAAATAAGGTTTGATTGAGACTCATTTAACTACCGAGTCGAGCACGATTCTGAATCGAGGCCAAGCAATTTGAACTTTTAAACGAATATGATACAAGTATCAATAGAAAATTATAATTTAAGAAGGTTCGAGTAATTTATCGAACTTTAAAATTTGCTCATATTTGACTCATTTATATTTCGAGTCCAGCGAGTACGAATCGAGCCCGAACTGTTTGCTTATTTTACGGCCTTACTTGCAATAATTGGCTACTTTTGCTATGGAATGGAACATTTGTCAAAACATATTTTTTTACCTAAGGTCGTATAACCCGGTCCATTTCCAGCAAGATATCCTCTAGTAAGCAATCTGCTTCATTGTTTTTATAGTGAGAAAAGAGATGATCAGCATGCAATCACAAGAGCGTGGATACGTTGAGAATGCTTCGCACCTACCAATCGCAAAGCAAAGCAAAACTACTATAACAGTTGTCCTTGAAACTTTAAAGTAGCAAAGAGTGGAGACACTCATTAGAATGATTAGGCTCACCAGTCGTGGAAAGTACCGACCAACCCCCCCCCCCCCCCCCCCCGGTCATAAATAGCAGTCAATGTATTGTTCATGCTTATTGGAACTACATTCATCACCCAGACGTACAGGCCATGTACTCAAAGCAACATCAAACCCACCATATATAGTGGGCATTCAGGTCCATGACATTGCGCACAGATGTCTCATCAGTCATCAGCATTCATTAACCTCCGGTAGTGGCGAACTTTATCTTGCCAGTAGAGGGTATTTGATAGAAAATTTTCTCGATTGATACCTGTGGTCAACAATGGGATTGGTAAATTAGAACCAAGGTAAAATATATTAAACCTTAGGCTATCTTCTCCATATAAGAGTGATGCAGGGACCTATGCAGGGATATAGATACGTGGATGGGTGATTAAACAAGTTTGGCTAGAGAATCCTCATCAATAGGAGATAAATATAGAGAAATAACTAGATACAAACTAGCGCGTTGCGGCGGGATTTTTCAAATTTTTAATAATAAATGTGTATGTATAATTAATAAATTAAAATATAATAAGAAGATGGTAGATTGTTGTGCGATGATCAAATTTTACACAGAAAAACAAATGAAAATACATTGTAGGGGGTAGTGTTGAGAGTTTATCGGTTTGTGCATTACATCTTCTGCTTTGTTTCAAGGTATTTTTTGTAACAATTGTTTCAAGTTTTTGACCAAAGTTAACTTCATGTAACCTCTCCTGTGTGGATTTTTTTTAGGAAAACAGAATCCTATCAACCCATGGTTAATTTGGCCACTTTTATTTCATTCCATTCATTTCCTTCAAATCCAAACATAGCATAAACCCAATGCACAATATGATAATTAAAAGCAACCATCAAATACAAGTTTAAAAAATGGTACACGCCATCTCATTTCATAGTTAATTTGCAATATGGACAACTGAAAATTGGAAAGATAAAGCACCATCTTCTAATTGGTTAAACAAAAACTGGCCTCCTGATAAAGGAAGGTAACTGAGGAAAAAAACATGAATAGAGATACAAGTGGACTGCATTCATCCATCAGCACATGAACTGATGCAATTTCTATACAGAATTTTAAGCAATTTTGAACTTGGTATATACAACCAGCTAGATTAGAAAAGAAAAAAAATAGCTTACAGAGTAGTGCATACAAGTATTGAAATCTTATCACATCTACTCCTGGTGAGACTTTGTTGGTGCATAGACTTCCTTATGAAGGCAGGTATGTTACAGCAGAAAAACCGCATGGTAGCCTACTATTTTTTTTTTGCTCCAATATACTTCATTACCCTATTTCCATCTAAAATTTATGTTCAGTAGACCAGGGACCAGAAAGTAGCAAGTTAAGCTAAAGCACCAAGTACCAAAACTTGGCAAAAAAGCTATTGCCTAATGATTCTCATCTGCACAAGATAAATAGATTGAATAACTTAGCAATCAGGACACACCCTTTGAATAAAGTTTCAAAACTTGTCTGCACCAATTTTCCCACCAATGACGTGAATATCGGTGTAATCATGAGTTTTTGTGTAATACTTCAAGTCGGCTTCTTGACATAAAGCAATTTTACTTGATAAATCTAACTTCTTCAGCAGATATGTTTTCCCTTGATGCATATAGACGACACCTCATACACCTGAAAGATTAATTAAATTATCAATTTTCAAAAAGAAATAGCAGCATAGACAAACTACGACCGAACCCAATCAAGCTCTCACCTCCATTTATTAAAAGAGAAACAGGTCCATCATAATTCAAAAAATAAAAAATATAGTGACTGCTTTACTAATATTATGGAGGAACCGAAATGCGAGTTGAAAGACTTGAAACCAGAAATTGTTAAACCAGAGAATAATTCTAGTTAACACTCGTTATAAAAGTTTAGGTGGTTTATAATGTGATATCTTTTGATTATGAAGAAGTACCTGAACAATTGAGAAAAGAGAGTCGAGTCCATCCAATGCAGAAGCGCGTACAGGAAGTCAGGAACACCAATAATAGGCAAAGGAGTCAATGCAGTTACCATGCCTTCAATCATCAGAACTTAATTCAATGCACATACAACAATAGAGCACTATAAGGGAATTTATGAAGCACTGTGATATATGCTAACCTGGCAAGTGAGCCGCACCACCTGCACCAGCAATGATTAACTGGATTCCATTCTCCAATGCAAACGTAGCATAAAAAAACAGTTTCTCAGAGCTCCACAAGAAACTGATTCTGTAAAAAGATGCACTGGCCTTAGTTTATAGTGGCAAACTTGCACAAGATGTGTTGCAAGTGTATGCATGATAACTCCAAAACAAATGCAATAAATAGATTCCAAAATACATATTAGCCAGACGTAATCATGGTATTACAATTATCTATCAAATACAATTGGACATTACTTTAGATAGTCACCTGTGTTGTAAAATGGTGTAGTGATAACAGTGTTCACTTGCAGTTTCCAGGAGTGATGTATCTAGAAAGATCTATAACATTTATTCGAGGAAGAATTCTAGAGCACAGCTGCACACGTACATCCCATAACATAAGATCCATGAATGCTAACATTAGTTACCATCCATCTGGTTTTCTTTTGCTCAGACTAAGAATCATCAATTCGAGAACATGCAAGCATTGCGATTGGCAATTCCATTAGCATCGGTAAGTAAATCAAACTGCATCACCTTTTCTAACACCAATATCTTTTAAGTAATTAACAAGCTGTAGGAAAGTACATATGAACCCCATCAACAATTCATTTAATGAAATCCAACTATAGGCCACAAATTCAACATAGAGATAGACAGACCTGGCACACTCTCTGGAGCAGCTGGGTGTATGTCAAACTGCCATCAGCAGCAGGTTCGTTTCATTCCCAGTATATTGCAAATTTGTCACCATTCCTAGACTCAATGTTTCTATCTTAAAAAAAAGAAAAATAATTCCGATAACAATAAATCAAAACATTGTCTAAGAAATCTTATGCATAATACGAATCTCCAGTCAGAGTTATCTCCATAAACGTGTTCCATTACAACGTAAGGCCTTCATGGTCTTCCTTTTCTTCTCTCCATTATTCTTCTGTTACCTGTTAATGTGGCTATAATATTATCAAAAATTGGGTATACAAATGATACTAATAGCTCCTCAATCTCCGAAGTGTAACGAAGGGCCTCATAATTGGAACAACACCTAAGCCTCTAGATAGAGCTTGCGATTCCATTGTTGGCAAGTCGTGAATCAGTATGTGTAAACTTGATCACCTTATGCTTTTTTAATAACAGAGAGCCTGTGATTCCATTGTTGGCAAGTCGTGAATTAGTATGTGTAAACTTGATCACATTATGCTTTTTTAACAACAAATACATCTCCCCTATGTAGTAACTCGCCTGCATAATTAAGAAGCAGCTAAGAAATGATTCTAGAGACACTCAAATCAAATGGGACAATAGGGAAGTGGCAGTATAATTTTCAAAACCTTAGAACAGGAAATAGGAGTCTTTAGATAGGGCTTCTTTGCAGCATAATGTGGTGGCAATGAAGCGCTTCCAATCAAAAATATCTTTAAAATCACTGCGAAAAGCATTAGAAGATTAAACAATTGCAACAGCTAGACCCAACCAAAAGGGGAAAAAATACATTGGGTCCGTCCAATAGGATCTTTGATCAAGAGAAGGAATAACCAGAGTGGCATTCATTAATTTTGCAATTGCAACCATGTCGCATATCTGCATTAGCGTTATTTTGACGGAGAACACAAAAATTACAAACTGTTGTATAAGGAAAATAGAAACTATTATTCAGGGACGACCCGGGGTGGGGAGATTAGCATACAAAATTTAATTATCTTAGCAGTATGAGAGCTGAAATACAAAAAGATTTGTCCCTTTCTTACTCTATTCGTCTCCTGTTTCGTCTTTTTGTTGATGAATTTCCAAAGCAAATCGCTAATTTTTTTATGTCTCTCTGGTCTATGCTGATAATATAAATGTAGTGCTTACAGATCGATACTAATAGTAAGCTAAAATAGCAAAATTGAACAACAAATGAATTATTCTCTATCAATATGGAAAATCAATTCAGCTGTATAAATGAAGCAATCTATGCTGGTAGACACAAATGTTCAAGTTTATAAAGACAGAGCATAACACCAAATAACCACTCATTACAATAAAAAATTAAATTTGGCAGGCATTAAACATTGGAGTTTCAATTGAGTAAATGATATTATCATACCTTGCAAGTGGTAAATTCTAGAGAGCGATACTTTTCATTTTCAATTTATATGTTATTGCATCATACTAAAATTATGGTGGTGAACTTGAGGACATTATGTTTTCTTATACTAATATCAATGGAAAAATTACTAATCGTTATTCTTTTTCTTTATTTTTTTTTGATAAATGAAACTTTGTGGAATAGAGTATTTTAAAGTAAGATAAGAATCTAAAGAATGTAGAATTACCTGGTCATTTTTAGACCATTTTCTGTTATCATCCTTGTATTGCTGCAGCCATGAGGGCAAACTTGAGCTGGTGGAAGTAGTGGCAGACTCATTTTTATTAGTTGTGCTTGCTATGCTTTGAGCTTCTCTTATGAAATTCTTGGAACATTCTGCACAGCAAGTGAGGTTATTCTCAATTCCAATTGTAATAGGCACTTCTCCTGCAATATGGAATGCCGTTTTATCTCCATTTCTTTTGCCAATTTTTATCTTATGTGGTTTGATCGCTGTAGATGACGCTGGTTGATGTTCAATAATGTTGGAATCAGGACCAACTGGTCCAGACTGGTCTCCTACTTGTTGGGTAATACTATTATTCTGGACTTCTGAGTGCTTCAAGCAAAATGCGCGCAACTCAACCTAAAAAGTTCGAAAAGAAAAAGAAAATTGACTTATCACTTTACTTAGCAAGCTTTTGTATTATATATAAGGGTAAAAAGGGTATAACAGAACAGCCAAAATTACACCAGCAAAATAGCACATACTACCAACAAAGAAATTCCAATATAGACAGTTAGGCACCCGTAAAGAAGTACCCCACAGGAGAACCAGAGAATTAAACAGATAAAACTTATATCATCACAACCAAATTTGCCACATATCTCCATTCTGTGTCTCGCCTCCGTTGCACATATAGGATGAAAGGAAGCTCTACAAGATCCTAAACAGGCAACAATACAAAAAGATATGTCAATAATGCACAGTAGACCAGAGGAAGACAATAGAAACCCATACTCTCTTCTACCACAGCAACACAGTTAAGATTCTACAGAAACAGATATAAGCATACTTTGACCATCAATTGGAGAAGATTACCAGGTTAGTACCCATCTAGGCAACAACAAAATCAGCACTGTATGTTTATGTTTAGCAGAAACAAAACATTTAATCAAAAGCTAGACATGATTCTATTTTAAGTATACAGAAAATATACTCTCTTCTACCACAACAACACAGTTAAGATGTAACAGATCAGAAGATTCTATAGAAACAGATATAAGCATACTTTGACCATCAATTGGAGAAGATTACCAGGTTAGTACCCATCTAGGCAACAACAAAATCAGCACTGTATGTTTATGTTTAGCAGAAACAAAAAATTTAATCAAAAGCTAGACATGATTCTATTTTAAGTATACAGAAAATATACTCTCTTCTACCACAACAACACAGTTAAGATGTAACAGATCTTCTATTCAAAATTTAACCCACACATGGAGGAAATCAAAACAGACTATTGGAAAGTACCTAATCAATAAAATCAAATAGAAAGTTGAATCTGCAAAACCCAGAAACAGATAACACATACTTAAATTAAGAATCTCTTCCCCCCGAAAGTCCGATTTCAGACGACGACATAGCAAACGATGCGAGCTCGGAGATTATGTGTCGGTGATAGAATGTATGCGCCGATCGAAGGTTATGTGCCGATCTAGCATGTATGAGCAAAAGACTCCATCAATTGATGCGAGCTCGGAGATTATGTGCCGGTGTTAGCATATATGGGTCGATCGAAAGTAATGTGACGATGTATTTGTCGATCGTAGCATGTATGAGCAAAAGACTCCATCAATTGCGCCGGTCGAAGGTTATGTGCCGATGGAAGCCAGCTATATGTTTCCATATATTATTTTAGAGGGGTTCTATTTTGAAGGGTATTTTTGTAAAGGACATGCAGGATGTACAGGTGTTGTAAGGTTAGAAGGACAGATGGCAGTATATGTGGTAGGACAGATGTCAAAATATTGTGTTATATACTGTGATTTAGTATATATAAATATAATAGATGATGGTAGAAATATTTAAAAGAGGTTTAATTAGAGTTGAACATAATAATGAAGAATTAGAAATAAGACATAAATGAGAGAAACCCATCTAAAGTGATTTGGAAAAATAAAGAAGCCCAATCACACCGATTACAAAAAGTAATTTGCAGTATATGCTAGGGGAATTAAGGAGAAACTACAAAATATTTGTACATAGATTGTAAAGAAAGACGTCTGATAATGTCTTTAGTAGAAAATATAACACCAAAAGAAAGCAAGATGGAGAAAGAGGATTCATGTCATGTACATTGGACCAACTTTGTTGAGTTGAGATTAGTTAGTTAGAGAATATCACTGATGCAATGCCAATCCTTTTCGCTGTCATTACAAGACTAACAAACTAATCAATGAATAAAGTGTATCAAACTGTTTGCAGGAAATGGAATATTCAGGGGATTAACTTTTTTCGTATCAAACAGTGTATATCTTGTTAATTTCAAGGTACGTGACTAAGTGGAAACCATTGTTCCCCATTTCCACACCAAGGTAACATTAAGAGAAGGCAAAACTACTGTAGTTGGTTTGACACATTTTATTTATTACATCATTAAACTTTTAAAAATTAAAATTGCCCCATTGAACTAGTTAAAATTTTGAAATTACACCATTACCATTACGTTAATAATAAGATTAAGAGAACCTAGGCGTTCTTCAAGGCTATGAGAGCAGGCGCCAAGGTCTTGTTTGCTAGAAACTGAAGGTTGCACATTTTAGAAGATAGCGTCTCTTGATGTGTGACTGCTGGAGGCCATGCACAGATGTGAAATTTAATGAGAAGCTACCTCTTGTAGAAACAAAATTAAGAAATTTGCAATTACTACTACTACTATCCTGTTGAGTCTATTTTCCATCATATTATAAATGCACTACTACTATATGCAGTTTTTGTTCAAGTCACTTTGAAAAAAACCACAATCTAATGCCACTACTCCAGAAAAGAGTAACAAGAACTGTAAATAGTATTTAAGAATTTAGTAAGAGCTTGGACAAACCTATACTATTAAGACTTCCTGAATATTCTGAAAGACGCTGTGGCCTAGGAGGAAGTTTTTGAGATCCTGATCGCACACTACTTAATGTAATACAGTTTCTCAGAGGTGTTTGCTTTGATGGTTTCGAATCATCCACAGAGTTGCATATGCTTACAAGCTTCTTCTCTGTATTGGCAAGGAGACATGACTGATCATCTTTCTTGATCCAGATCGCTGTTTGAACTTTCCGAGCAATTAGTTTCCAACACATTCCAGAAGTCAGACTCATCAATTTATACCAAATTACTGGGTCCTTCCTATAAGCAGGTGGAGCAGAATAGACAAAATATCCATTTGGACGTAGAAGGCGATTCACTTCTCTTATAAGAATACCATCTGTAGGAAACAAATAAAATTAATCCAAAGAGAGAAGACGAACAAATCTAATTTAGCATATGTTTATAGTACGAGTCTTAAACTTTTCAGTTGCAATATATCTCCTTTACAGGAAATTATTTCATCCCAAAATTCGTACAAGGCTCCTTCAACTACTTGATCAAGAAAAAGGAGAATCACAGTGCAATGTTTTAATCCTTTTGCCCATCAGCTTTTACAAAAAGCTCATAATAGTATTCTTAACATGCACAATTAGATTGTATCAAGAGAAATTTACAGGCCCTCAACAAAAGGTTGAGTTGCAAATGGTATAGGGAATGAATTTGATTTCTCATAAGTTGATGAGTAAAATGCATTGCATGCAGATTCAGACAAAAGATTTCAATCTCAATTCAAAAATAATATAATACTTATACATACAAATATGTAAAACTAATAATATAATATTCCTTAGTTGACCAAAGAAAAGATTTATTCCTTGGGAATGGTTAAAATATCAAAGTAAACAGTTGCTGGAAGTAATGTTATCAATCAATACTAAATGAAAGGAGCATTGTGATGTTTGGAGCATTGTGAAAGGAGCATTTAGTATCATATCAGTGATGTTTCATTGTGTGCTAAAAGATGCATTTAATAATAGTATTAACCTTGAGAAATTGAACCTGAAGTATTATCCGATGGACACAATAGACACACTCTGTGTTGGAAATAAAAAACCTCACACACACACACTAGAGAAAATGGAAAAGATATTATCACAAAAAAATATTATATTTTTGCTTATTTCAAATGAGTTGAGTACATAGGTATTTATAGGAATCTCCATATATGTATAAACTCAAATGCATGAATAAACACTTAATGAAAAAACAACTTCCTAGACAACTTTTTAACTAGCTTCATGAACCTTCAAATACAGGAATCAACATAGCTTCATAAATATTAATTAAAACACAAATATGTTAAATACTTAATTACTTTGGGACAAGTTTATTTTTCAACACCCCCTTTTAAACTTGTCGCACCAAGTGAGCTCTGCAATTTGCAAAATAATTCGACTTTGAGTGGCTTCGTAAAAATATCAGCAATTTGGTCCGAGTCCTCACAAATACAAGTTCAACTTCTTTCTTTACAACACATTCTCTTATAAAATGATACCTCGTATCAATGTGTTTGCTTCGATCATGAAACACCGGATTCTTAGCCAATGCAATTGCCGACTTGTTATCGATATAAATCTATGTTGGTTTCTCTTGCAAATTAAAATCTCTTAAAAGATTTCGAAGCCAAATGACTTGACAAACACAAGATGTAGCAGCAACAACTTCCGCTTCATAAGTAGAAAGGATCACAATAGGTTGCTTCTTTGAGGGCCATGTAAATGTTGAATTACCCATAAAGAAAACAAATCCAGTTGTACTCTTTTTATCATCAACATCACCAGCCCAATCGCTATCACAATATCCCTCAAGCTTGAAATTATTTGAAATTGAATAAAATAAGCCAAAATCAAGAATACCTTTGATGTAACGGAGAATTCATTTAGCAACCTTCAAATGAGTCATTGTCGGGGTTTCCATGTAACGACTAACAAGGCTAACTCCATATACAATATCTGGTCTTGTGGATGTTAAGTATCGCAAACTTCCAACAAGACTCTTAAAAAACGTTGGATCCACTGTATCTCCTCCTTCATGCTTTGACAATTTAATACCACATTCAATGGGTGTGCTTACCGACTTACAATCAAGCATTTTAAATTTCTTAAGAAGATATTTAGCATATCCTTCTTTGAGAAATAAAAATTCCTTCTTTGCTTTGCTTCACTTCATGACCAAGGTAGTAAGCCATGAGACCCATTTCCGTCAACTCGAATTCACGCGCCATAGCCCTCTTAAATTCTTCAAACATGCTTGGATTACTTTCGCTAAAAATCAAATCATCAACATACAAGCACACAAATAAAATATCGCCATTCTTTCCGATCTTCGAATAAATGACATGTTCAAACGGGCATCTTTTGAAATCATTGTCTTGGAAATATTTATCAATTCGACTATTCCTAGCTCTCGGTGCTTGCTTCAATCCGTACAACGCCGTCTTCAATTTCAAAATTTTATCTTCTTCTCCTTTGACAATGTATCCAAGCGGTTGTTCCACATACACCTCTTCTTCAAGAAATCCATTTAAAAATGCGGACTTCACATCCATTTGGTAAATCAACCAACCATTTTGAGCCGCCAATGAAACAAACAATTTTATAGTTTACAAGCGAGCAACAGGGGCAAATACTTCATCATAGTCAATACCGGGTCTTTGACTGTACCCTTTGGCTACTAATCTTGCTTTGTATTTCTCCACTTCACCCTTTGCATTCTTCTTTGTCTTGTACACCCATTTTACCCCAATTGATTTTTGGCCTTTTGGAAGTGTAGTAAGTTCCCATGTTTCATTTTTCACAATGACTTTGATTTCTTCATTCGTGACACTTCTCCATTTCTTGTCTTTGGAGGCTTCTTCAAACCCCATAGGTTCACAATCCGCAAAAAGACAGAATAAATTCAAATAATCAATATTTACCTCCTCCGTAGTATCAAGAATTTCTTGCACACTTCTCATCTTTTGAGGTCGCTCACTTGAACTTGATTGAGATGAAGGTGGACTAGATTGTCCATTGGATCGTGGTGGAGAAATAAGATTCCCTATGACCGCTTCTCTTTCTTGCGCTTCTTCGTCAATGAAAGGAAAGAAATTATAATTTTCCTCCGAAATATTCCAATCCCACGAGCTTTCTTCATCAAATTTCACATCTGTACTTATCACAATTTTGCCGTTGCTTGGATTGTACAATTTGTAGCCTTTGGATCTTGTGCCGATGAAAATATGTTTCTCACTTTTATCATCTAGCTTTGACCTCTTCTCATCCAGTACATGCATATAAGCAATACTCCCAAAAACACGCAAATGAGAAGCACTTGGCTTTCTCCCATTCCATGCTTCTTGTGCTGTCATGTCTTCAACACTTCTAGTCGAGCAACGATTTGACAAATAGATGGCACAATCAATAGCTTCGGCCCAAAATTCTCTTGGCATTTGCTTGCTTTTCAACATACTTCCAGCCATATTAAGAATGTTTCTATTTTTTCTCTCCGTCACCCCATTTTGTTGTGGCGATCTTGGAACCGTTAAAGGATGACGAATTCCATTTTCTTCACAAAATAATTTAAATTCATTTGATGTGAACTCGCCCCCTCTATCAGATCTAATGGTCTTGATATTATACCCGTTATGCTTCTCCACAAGAGTCCTGAATTTTTTAAAGGCTAAAAACACCTTCGATTTTTCTTTGAGAAAATAGACCCATGTCTTCCTACTAAAATCATCGATAAAGAAGAGAAAATAATTATTCTTACCAAATGTTGACAGAAGAATAGGACCACACACATCCGAGTGCACAAGTTCCAAGTCACCAAATCACCAAAATTCAAGTGCCCAAGTCTCAAGTGCCAAATCCAAGATGAATCTTTAAAACATGCTTTTAAACATTTTGCCACATCATTTTGAATATTCAATAAGAACATTCGATTTCTTGTCATAGGCACCTTCACTAGTAAATTTCCGGATTGATCTCTTATTGAAAGGTTAGAATCTTTCATCAAAATATCATAACTTTTCTCTAAGAGCTGCCCCAAACTCAAAAGATTGTTCTCCATATTCGGCACATAATAAACATTTTAAATAAAATGGTGCCTCCCATCCTTTAAGCGAATCAAAATTTTACCATTTCCTTTAACCATAATTTTTGACGAGTCTCCAAAAGTGACATTGCCGCATACAGGTTCATCAAGCTCAATGAACATATTTTCCTTCCACACATGATTGCTTGCACCCGTGTCAAGATACCATGTATTGTCATCTTCACTCATCTCTCCTTTGCATGTCAAAAGTAAAGTGGGCTCCACTTCATCAACATTTTTCTCCACATAATTTGGCTTTCCTTCAATATCTTTCGAATCATTCTTACACTCCGAAGCATAGTGCCCATAATCATGACAATTGTAACATTGAACTCGAGATTTATCATACCTCTTTTGATACGGTCGTGAATAATTTCCTTTTCCACTTCCCCTTGTGCGGTGAGACTCTTGGCCCCTTTCTTCTTTGTGAGGAGAGTAGTGACTTCCTCTTCGACCTCGACCTCGACCTCGACCTCGACCTCGTCCTCGTTAACAATTTCCATGTTTTTCTTCTTTCTCTTTGAAAGAAAGCTTCGCTTGAAGCACTTGCTCATTAGACCCCTTCTTTAGCTTTTCAAGTCTCTCTTCATGGATTTGCAACGAACCCATAAGTTCATTAACAGTATTGGTTTCTAAGTCTTTCGACTCCTCAATGGCTACAACAATATACTCATACTTGAGACTTAAAGAAGGAAGGATTTTTTTCATTTACTCGAGCATCGCTAATTTCTTCACCATTACTTTTCATTTGATTGACAATTGTCAAAATTCTAGAAAAAAAATCCGAAAATTGATTCGGACTCCTTCATACGCAAACCTTCGAAGTCACTTCTCAAGGTTAGAAGACGAACCTTCGTTACTTTGGCAACTCCCTTCGAATGAATTTTGGAGAATTTCCCACGCTTGCTTGGCGGTGGTGGCAAGAGCAACTTTTTACAACATTGCATCATCCAAACATTGATGAATGATAGTAACCGCTTTTTGATCTTTCTTTCTTGTGGCACTCAAAGCTTCCTCTTGTGCTTGTGATAACGAATTTTCATCTTCTGGCTCTACATAGCCTTTGGTCACAATGTCCCATAGATATTGTGAACCAAAAATCGTCTTCATGTGAATACACCAACTCTCGTAGTTATCCTTCTCCAATTGAGGAACTTGAAATTGGACCGCTCCATTTGCCATTTTCTAGTGGGTGTTACTAGCAACCTAGCTTTGATACCAAATTTGTTGGAAATAAAAAACCTCACACACACACTAGAGAAAATGGAGAAGATGTTATCACAAAAGAAATCTTATATTTTTGTTTGCTTCAAATGAGTTGAGTACATATGTATTTATAGGAATCTCCATACATGTATAAACTCAAATACATGAATAAACACTTAATGAAAAACAACTTCCTAGACACCTTTTCAACTAGCTTCATTAACCTTCAAATACATGAACCAACCTAGCTTCATAAATATTAATTAAAACATAAATATGTTATAATTACTTTGGGAAAAGTTTATTTTTCAACACACTGACTCTCTAAATGCATCTGATAGCCAACAGATCAAGCTCTCACATAACTAAAATCCCTATAAATACATTCAACTAAATCATAATCAGTAATAATTTTCTAAATATTAGTTGGTTTTGAAGCCAATATAATATAATCAGACTAGAAATTGATTTTCTTTTAAATCCTTGGAAACAAATAAATAAATCCAAATTTAATTTATGAGGACACTGCAATTCATTTCCACAATGTACAAACTAGGCAGTTGAAGATTTGAAGTGATATGCATTGGTTTGTATCAAGACAGCAACTTTCTACAAAATAATAAAGACACTTCTGCTTTAGTTATTACCAAATGCATATCAACCAATATCAATCTCCAATAGTTATAATGTTTGATTGTTTAGTTCAAAGAAACATATTGTTCATACCTCCAAACTAATTTAGTTCATAGTCATCACTAAATGTTCTAAGTTCTAACCGCTCTTTCAATGTTAAGTTCTAGTTTATACTGAATGAAATGATGCAGCACAATAATCTAAAATACACACAAAAAGAATGCCATGTATCTGCCTATATGCATGTGCACAAAGTCCAATTCCAGGGTGCAAAACATACCGTTCTCATGCCAATCAACACGGCACCTTGAACAATGAACCATTTCAAAAGAATGACTGGGATATGGTAGTTGTTTGGTACCCAAGGCAGAGATCATTGCACCAATACCTCGATCCAAAGCAAATTGAATTTGATTCTCATGACCATCTTTGGGAGCGAATGACATGGTCTGTATGTTTAAGGGAAGAAGATAGGCTGAGAAGCTGGCAACTCCACACCCAACATCCAGAACTTGAAATACTCCAGCAGAACGAAGATCACCTGTCTCATTAGTAGTCATATTTCCTAACTAGAATTGATCAAAAGAATGATAATTATAATGATAGTATCCGAGGACTGGCTTGACATTAACTCCCAAAATCAAGATCTGTGGAGAGAGATATCGTCAGACAACGGAATCAAATACTGAGTCTACGGTCAAATAATTATGTAGCTCTAACCCAAAAGAAAAGATGGCATATGGCACCACACTTGGTCACCATTGAACGTAGTTTGTCTTCTATAACAGTTATTTAATAGACTTAAGTAAATGGTCATTACAGAATGGTTACCCACAAGAATTTAAGTCAATAAAGGCTCAACACAACAAATTGGGGTCGACTTCACAAATCACCATTTTACTAAATAGGTCTATATTTTTCTTTCAGTAACAAGATACCATGCCCTATTTTGTTTTTATAACTATCCATAATCTTCCCCTTATCCTAGTATTCTCTGCAATCTTCATCTGTTCGCAACACTCTGCATTGGTACAGATACTGGTCATGTGATATGACACCAACCTTGACATGGTATTCTCTCAATTTACTCCTATCTTGTGAAAGTATGTTTTTCAGTTGTTGATATTAAGAAAGTATAATAAAAGATTTAGGACAGGAGATTAAGTTCTATAATAAGACACTAGTATTTGAACAGTTATAAAAGTATCTAGTATGGAATTTGTAGATTGAAGTGAAGCCACTTTTTATTGTAATTTCATAGTTAGTAATTGGTATTTCTTCTCCATTTTTACACAATGCAAATCTTTTTCCTTAACAACAAAGGGGTCCAACAACTGGTAAACTGTTGATCAGAAGCATATACTGCAATAAATTCAAGGTGAACAATCATTACAGGAGCCTAGAAATGCTATTCTAACTAGCAATATCAAAATTACATAAACTCAATACGCTCATGCATACATCATCTTTCTTATCCCCAACTCTTACTTCTTCACTAAATTTAACTGTTAATGTAACTAAATGACTAAAACCTTATTATTTCCAACCCCCAATTCATTCACTTCCTTGTTTTTTCACTTTTTAAATTAAGTGTACAGCATGTATCCATGACTTCAGGCACACTATCATAAATGATCCGAAAACAAAGGCAATGACAACATAGTGTAAGCAGATGCAAGTATGACACAACAATGAGGTGACATTGATTCAATGGCTGAGGAAACATGTGTAGCAATAACAGCAGTAGTTTTTTACACTTCTCTTCAATGTCTTCATGGAAGTTCTCTAAACAAAAGGTAATGCAGGAACCCACTTTTTTCTTCTTGGGTACACCTTAACAGGGTTCATACAAAAAAATAAGGTAACTGGTTTTAACATTATTATTATTTTGAATCCACCGCATCAAATACTAACATTAACGGTATGTAGTAATATATGACCAATTCCCCGTAATGTACTCGATTGGAATTTGCTCCCGAAAGTGAACAAGTTAGATAAGAAGCACATACCAAGAGTCCTGCATTTTCCTACTTAAGCACCTCAAAGTTTCACATATTTCAACCACGCGAGGATGTGATCTATCTCCAGCAACAAAACCATGAATTAACCCTTTAGCTTCTACGCAGCTCCACCCAGGCTGCTTTATCAGATTATTGTCTTTCACGGCATCTCTTATTTCTTCCACCTCATACCACCCTTCAACGCTAGCTTTAACATTGCTTAACAGAGTATAGTATCCTGCATTGTCAGGTTCCAACTCGAAGAGTCTTTCAGCAGCTAATTCCGCATATAATTGATTTTCATAAACTCTAGAAGCTGAAAGAAGTGCCCCCCATATCCTACTATCTGCAAAAGCAACCGACTTCACAATTATAGTTAAGGCCTCTTTGAGCTTTCCAGATCGACCCAAGAGATCCACAATACAAGTGCAGTGTTTCAAGTCAGGTTCAATACCAAATCTCCATTTCATGGCGTAGAAGACTTTGCATCCTTCTCTCAACATGCCAGAGTGGCTACAAGCAGACAGTAAGCCTAAGAAGGTGACACTGTTTGGCTCTATTCCTTCCTTCACCATCGAATGAAAAAGTTGCAGGGTTTCGAAACCTAATCCATGGGAACCAAGCCCCTCAATCATTGATGTCCATGCCACAAGATCTCTGGAAGCCATTCTGTCAAAGAAGATTCTTGCAGCAGCAATGCTTCCACATCTTATGTACATGTTTATGATGGAGGTTTCTAAAGGTGCAGTCTTTTCCTTAGAATTCAAAAACAAGTTCCTAATAGTGTACCCATGAATCCCTTTACCCAGAAGTAAGGCACCCATATGACTGTAAGCTAGATTTAGGTTGTTCAGGAGTTCAGCTGCAGGCTCGAGACCCGAAGCTAATATTTTCCGGAACAGTTCGATTCCCTCTCTGAAATACTCATTATGAATGAATGCAGTCATCATAGCATTCCAAGTAATATAATTTGTACTAGGGATTTCGCTGAATAACTGTTCCGAAGAGTCTAGCTCCTTACATTTGGCATAGAAATCCAGCAAAGATGTTTTTAAAATAGTGTCACAAAGTCCAGTTTTCATACCAAGGCAATGCACCTGTTTACCATGGATGAGATTTCCACCCTCTGCAAACGCTGAAACAAGTAAAGTTAAAGTCTCAATGCTGGGTACTACTTCACCTTGCATCACACGGAAGCATTCAGCAACTTTTTTAACATCCCTCCTCAAAGAATAAAAAGAAATCATAATATTCCAAGAAACAACATCTCTTTTGTCAAATTCTCCAAAGAGAGATTCTGCATCATCAACACCATCAATACTAGAATACATTTTCAAAACTGAATTGTGTACAGACTGATTAATCAAAAGCCCATTTTTAAAAACATAACCATGAAGTTGTCTTCCTCCATAAACATAATCACAACAAACCTGCAGCATGATCATCACCGTCACGTAATTGGGTTCAAACTCCATACGCAATGCATTGAACAATATAAAAGCACCAAAAACATTTCTTTCACAAACATAACCAGAAATCATTGATGTCCAAGAAACCAAATCTCTATCAGGCATTTCATCAAACACTTGACAAGCATAACCAAAAACACCACCTTTCACATAAACATCAATCATCGTGTTGCAAAAATATACATCTGAATTAAACCCCATTCGAATTGCTGAGCAATGTATAAGTACTCCAAACTGAAAACTATTTTGAAGCAACAAAACCGCTCTGTTCATTATCGGAAACGTAAAAGTATCATGTGCAACACCCAATTTTCGCATACATTTATAAAAATTAAATGCTGAATCAACCAAATTGTTATCTATATGGGCCTTAATGATTGAGTTCCAAATAAAGGTATTTGGTTCCGATAACCCCTTAAAGACTAAAACAGCACTATCAAGGTCATTGAATTGAGCATATAAAGATATTAATTTTGAATCATTTGAAATGCGATCTTGAAATCCAGTTGAAGTTATGAGAGAAGCGTGAAATTGTTTGAGTGATCGAAGGTCATTGCAGGAATATTGGGTTTTCAGGTGATGGGTGTGAAGTAGGAGGGAAGGAGGTTTAGAGGTTGAAGAATGGAGGGCTCGAGTACAGAAGTGAGATGATAATCGGAGACGAACCGACCCATTACGAAGAAGAGTAAGAGAATGAATTATGAAGTATGTCTGCTCTCGCTAGATTGTAAAGAGGTTGTTTGGCGAAGAACTTCTCAAAGTTGATGATTTACAGCTCCAAGGTCCAATTTTAACTTTAAATTGGTTTTCTTTCTCTAGTTAAATCACTTTCTTTGTTTTTTATTATTATTATTATTGACATGAAGAGGGTAAACCGCTAAATAGCTGCATTTGATTTGCTTTTTAAATAGTGAATACCATAAGAAATTTTAGTTTAAAGGAAAAAATTTGCTTTGACAAACCCACCAGACATGCAATGATCTTGATTCATTCGACTCTCACAGAATGCTGGTTGCATTTAATACTAATAAGTTATGGCCACATGGGAATGAAAAAATAAATCTAGGGTTAATGACAAAACTGTTAGCCGAAAATTAATTTATCTTTCAAAGTTTTTTGGGATCGTTAATCAATATCTCAAAATATTTTTAAAATAATAATTCTGTTTTTTTTTGTCAGTCTACTCAATTTCTTGCCAGAAATACGGTTTGACTACCGGCTATAATATATATTGACTGTATTTTAATTGTATAAAATTCCAAAATATAGTTTAATTTTTTTTAAACTTTTATTGTGAGGGTAATAAAGTAATAACGCATACAAAAATATACTAACATAAAATTAAAAATACAATATATCTTCACAATCAACAAAAAAAATATCTCAAAGCAAATCGGAGGGTCAGATCGGAATCAACCATCATGATGGGGAGTGTGTGTCAGCTCGAAATCAAAGAGCTACAAAATGCCAAGGAGTGGGGGCGGGGGAAGAGAGAAGCGGCAAAATAGGTAGTGTTGCTGTGAAGGAGGAGTGAGATATTTGGTTGGGTTTGGTTGGGTTGGGTTGGGGAGTTTTGCCGAGGAGAGAGTACTTGAAGAGTTTTGGGATGATTTGGGGAAGGGATGAAGAGATGATTGGAACCATTCCCACAGCCACTCAAAATTAACTCACCATCAAACCCGCCGGGAATCGTGATGCAAAAGAGGTAGAATGATCAACGGCGCCTCACATCTCCAACATCATCGTTGTAGTGATTGTGCTGCTGCGGGTATCACCATTGGTTTGGATCAGACTGAAATAACCAACAAGCAGCTCAATTACATGATTTAGGTACTCGACTGGCTAGAGGCTCTATTTATACGACCAAAACGCAAGGAAAGAAAGAATGGCCGATCTCTTTTGGGTCTAATAGCAGTGCATCCGAGCTGGCTTATCGAGTCTAGACAACTGTTTGAGCGGAATTGGCGATTGAAGGGTACTTCTATGATTCTTGGTTTCGGTACTTTTTTTATTCTCAATTTTCTTGTTTTTCTGTTATGGGTGGTTGTATATTTGTTAAGATCTTGTTTTTAGTTTTGTTGTGGTTTTTATTTTTGAAAAAAAAATTACATGTAGAAGGTTTATGTATTGAAGTGATATGTATACATTCTTATTAAGTCAACTATTATAAAAATAGTCTGCGCGTAAAATACCATGTTATTGGCGCATGCTAATATACTAGCAACAATTTGACCGGACCGACCAAACTAAAGATAATTGTTGTTTTAAAATAGTTAGAAATATTGATTATTGATTATTTTTGGCTTAAATATAATGTGACGCTCTCAAAATGGATATACATCATCTATTCTGAGTCGTCAAATATATGGTACAAAATTCAAATACAAACTTAAATATACAACATAAGCTGTAGGTTTTAATACAATCATTGTCTTTCAGACAGTATACAAACTCAAAAATAAGTTCTCAATATATTTATTATCACACTATTTCACAGAATAGTGAGTACTACTAATACTATTATTTGAACCGTCACTCCGTTCCCTGACTAGTCCCGGCTACGTTCTCATTTCCTGAAGAGAACAATGAAATCAAAAGGGTGAGCTCAACTAGCCAGTAAGAAATATTATGACTAAGATAATACGGGATAAATTATCATTAGCCTTCAACAATGTTAAACTGATAAAATATAATAGACATCAAGTTTAACAGCAGTGGAACAAGCAATTCATTAAAAGAGTCATGTAGAATAAAATCTACTATCTTCTATGATTTAAAAAGTTTTTCATCAACTTAATCGTTGAGACTCAGCTTAATAAATAAACTACATCATCGAATCATCCTTGCACTGCGGGTCAAGGATATTCATTAAATCATCAATGGTCATGACTATAACGAAAAATCATTGGTCATAATTATACCAATTCCATCTCTGCACGTAAGCCAAAGATATATAATTCAATAAACAATAGTTCATCTTCGCACGTAAGCCAAAAATAACTTTCATCACCAATGATCAAATTCCTCATAAAAATATGCATATACCTTATATAGAATTTCCAAGCTATAAAATTTTATTTTCCAACTTTGTTACTTCACATAACATATTTAACTCATATGTTCGTAACTAAATTATTTTCATGAAAAATAATAAATTAGTCCCAAAAATATTTTTTTCCTGAGATTTAGCAGTATATAGTCCCATAATGAACATACATTTTCTCGAAATTTTTAAAATTCATTTACTATTTTTTAAAAATTAATTTTTAATTAATTCCTTAAGAAATTAGCTACCTCAAGTTTAACTCCAAAAATTCCTAAATCTTGGCAGAATCTTACAGATGTTAATGTGATCTTCCCGTTTAAATTTTATGGTCATCGGAGTTATAGAACTCCAGTTATAGCATTTTTCGTCGGAAAAACCTAAATATTAAAATGGTCATAATTTGCTCATTTTAAGTCGGAATGAGCTCATTTTTGGACAGGATATTCTTTATACCATATACTTTCATATCCCAAAAAGTCAAAATTTTTCTCATAAATTAAGTGGCCGAAACTGCCCTTTTAAAAATCTGGACAGTAGCATTTTCGGTATTTGCAGCTTTTGACTCTTTTGCTACAATCAGTCCACACGAAAATCTACAACAACTTTTACATTGATTCCACTTGGAGATGCTACAAAACTCATAGATCTAACTCTAGGACTTAACCACACTCAAAATTTTGAAATATAATAGGAGATATAGTCAATTGAATTTTATGTTCCGTTTTCACCAAAATCTGATTTTTCAACCCTTTATGATTTCTAATAAATTTTTATGTTTTCACATAATAACCAACATAACTCATCATAACACTTACTTATACTTCATATACCCATGATTTTCATCAGTCCAAAGTTTTTATTATGCCTCTCATCATAATCAACATAAACAGATCTTTTTCACAATTTAATAAGGAATGAATACAAAGGATCATTCACCATGCATGTGGTAATTCATATAGACAAGTTATTCCAACAGAATAATAAAGAATGAAATAACAGAAGGATTCACCATGCATGCGATAGAGACCGCACAGACAGGATATTCCCAACAGAATAATAAAGAATGGAACTAGGTCAGGCGTGATACGCACCGACAGGATATTACAACAGAATAATAAAGAACGAAACCAGGTCAGGCGAAATTCGCACCGACAGGATATTCTAACAGAATAATAAATAATGGAACCAGGTCAGGCGTAAATGCACAGACAGGATATTCCAACAGAATAATAAATAACGGAACCAGGTCTGGCGTAAAACGCACATTCAGGATATTCCGACAGAATAGTAAAGAATGGAATAATAGAAGAATTTCACCATGTATGCAGTACTTTGCATATACAGGTTATTCCAACATAATAATAAATAATTGGATAACAGAAGTTTTCTTCATTAATAAGAAAAAAATAATACAACTTACAGATACAACAAATAATATTTCTTACCTTAGAATAAAGCTGGATACTGAAATAGAAATGTAGCAGATTTCTTTTCTTCTTTCTCTGTATAGATTTTCTTTCTATAGCTTCTCTCTATAATTTCTCTCTATAATAATTGTTCTATAGCTTTGGTGAATTGATGAGAAATGAAGGAAGAATGAACTTCTATTTATAGAAAAATATAGTTCGATAATTGCACGTTTTGGAGCTCAAAAAATTACATTACAATACCTCTAACTTCTCTTTTATTTTTAATTTAGTCATGCAAGTATTATCAAACTTGCACCACCTCCCCTAATAGTAAATAATGTGATTCAATAGTAAATTATGTGAATCAATAGTTCTAGACCTGTGAAAATACGAATTACAGTAAAGTACCTCCATCTATACCTCCATTTTTAACATAGTCATGCAAGTATTATCAATCTTGCACCAACTCCCCTAATAGTAACAAGAATGTGAAACAATAGCATACACATGTGAACCAATAGTTATAATCATGTGAAATAATATCAATCAATTGCTCATTTATCCGGTTAAATATCCGATTGGTCAATATAACCTCCAGACATCAATTATTATCGAAATAAATATCGATTTTCACTAACACAAATAATTCCAACACAATGAAACTATTTTTATCAAAAATATAAATTTTGAAAATTTAAAGTTTGACTTTTTTGGAAAAAATCAACTGTTGACTTTTTGACCAAATTGTAAAATTTGAATTTTTTTTATTTATAGTTTATTTCTACTAATTTTATCGTTCCGGACTAAAATATCACGTCCGCGTCTCCAAATTCAACTCCGAACACAACTTCAATTTTAATAACATTCATCATTAATATTATAATTCACAATATTTATCAATCAGGTCGTTCCTAGGAAATAGGGGGCTTTCCAATAAGAATTTCACCCTATTGGCGCGCAATTAGGTGACCAAATCTCTCCTTGGAAGAATTACTAGACATTGTAAATATTACAATTTAATAATATGAATAACTTTGTCATCTTAATTATTGATTTAATAATATAACATATTATGCAGATGATACTGTGACAATAATCGAATCAATAATATGAGAGATATTATGCAGCAATTACTGTAGCAATAATTGAGTATAACTGAGTAACTTCTCATGTAAGCATCAATAACCAATACCGTGTGCCACTATGCAACCACGCATATTACTGTACTTTTACTACCAGTTAGTTCAACAGTTTTAACGGTAAAACTTCCACCGTTATTTTCATAAAAAATATTTTTGTCGTTTTCTCAATCCGATAATAATTCCGTTGTGGTTTCCACCAATTATTGTGTCGTCGTACGAATATTTCCTGTTAAAACGAATATTCCCCGACCAATCGAATATTATATAACAACTTGCGTACTTTGTAAAATTTATAAATATTACCCACAACTATAACGTTATCTCAAATCCACACTAAAATTTTGAAAAAAATATTTTGAGAAAATTAAATCTTTATTCGTAAAATCTGGGGTCTCACATATAATTAACTACCTTAAACTATAGGTCATATTCCACTTCAGTGATTCACCTTTTAATTTTGTTAATTAGATGATTGAACTATTAATTTTTTTCAATTCCATTCAATTGAGGCTGCCACGTCAGAAATTGCTGACATGACTATCTGGGTGGGGCATATCTCAGCTAATGTGTGTAAAAAAATAATTTTTTATTTTGTGATTAAACATTTTTTATATATTAAAGGGTAAAATGGTCACACCATTTTCTTTAATACATTTATACCAAACAAAAAAATTCAAAACAGATTCATTAATAGATAGATTCAAAACAGATGGAAGATGAACTAATAGATAAAATAGAGAAAGAAGATGAATTAATAGATTAAACATATAATAAATTCAAAACAGATTCATTAACCAGTACAGATCATCCAAATCTGAGAGTAAACAGAACAACCATAGTAGAGCCCAAAGCTTCCGCCGCACTCGATCAAGACCCCATAGCTTCCGCTGCACTCGATCAACGTTCAAAACCCTAGACCCGCAGATCTCCCGCTACCTATCATCTAACCGTCCTATTTGGTCCAATTTTGCAGATTACTTCTCCTACCTCGACGTTGTCAATGAGCTTGTCGTCGCTAATCACGACTGGACCGCCCGGCTGCTGAAAAATTCCTTAACTTTAATGTTGTCAATGGGCTTCTCTAGCCTTAACCCTAATGTTGATTACTCCTTGCTTCTAGCTCCAAATATCAGAGATCTCATGAAGATACAGTGAGTGCGGTGAGTGCAGAGGATGTGAAGAAATTGGATGATTCGATATGGAGGAGAGAGACTGAAAGGCTTTATCACGATTCATTTCATCCTGCCTTTTCCCCATTGGATTGTTAAATTAGGTTTTGACTATTTTGTCCCTTATTTAAACAGATTTGTTTATTTAATGATTAAAAAATTATTTTTTTTGCCACATCAGTTTCTTAAGGTCCCACACAATTAGCCACATCATCAATTTCTGACGTGGCATGTTCAATTTGTTGCAATTGAAAAAAATTGATAGTTTAATCATCTAATTAACAAAATTAAAACGGGGATCACCGAAGTAAAATATGACTTATAATTTAGAGTACTAATTCATATTTAAGCCATTATTTTTAAACTTTGAGTGATAAATTGATTTTCAGCCAAACTTATTGATACATTTTTGTCATTAGCCCATAAATCTATGTATCCAAAAACACACCCAAGTGTAAAAGACTTGGGTGTATACACAAGTATGTCCGGTGGGTATACAACTTCTTATGCATAGCATAGCCCCCACCCACCTCTTTATACCATAAGCTATTGACGAATGGTTTTAGCCTTTAGGTTTGAGAAATAAAAGCTCACCAATAATCAATTCCTAGGTAAGATTGATGTTTTATCTTGTAACATCAATTCTATGGGATATTAAACTTTGACAAAGCATTTTTTCAATGGAACTTGCTTGGGGCGTGCCAAGTGTTATGGTCTAATATGAATTACATTACCCACTACCTTGTGAGTGTATCTGAATGTAATAAGCTGCAAACCTGTAATCCAACTTCACTTTAGTGAAGAATTATAAAACAATTTCTTGACTTAAAATTCAGATCAAAGAGGCAGTACTAATCAATCACACTATTGAGCAGCAGTCACTCTGTCCACATCCACAAATGAGGTGCAGTCAATATCTTGGAAAGTTAGTTTACCCATGTATAATTCACTTGTATGATCAGAACATAAAGGCAGGCACTTTCGATTCAAACTTTCATGGATTGCACCCATCCCTGAAACACAATTCTTCGCATCCCATGGCTTCACATAGAGATGGTTTTGCAGTAGGCGTATCCTATAAACAATAGTGTTTGTCTTGTCACAAAAGTGAGCAACACATCGATACGAAGGCTCATCAGAAGCCAATCTGATCAAAGCCATTGTTAATGCTCCATCTACAGGTTTTGGATCCGAAAGATTATTATCTCCCATCATTTTGATCTCCCTTTCTGTGGGGAAGTGTATTTCTTCAGTACCATCAATATCAAAAACTTTTAAATCCTTAGTGTAATGTTTGATAGCCTCCCGCTTGGTTGATTCATGTTTCTCTGCTAAAGTCAGAATACAAGAGAACCTTAAATGATATGTTACAACAGTTTTCACCATCTTGAAGTTGTGACAACAGCAGAAGAAATTAAGCCATCTTCTACCCACACCAGCATACCACTTGATAATATCAACATCTTCAAGAACCGTGAGTAAATTGATCGGCCTAGGACGACCCATGTTATTAGTAAACCCAGCCATCTTAACTGCTTTTCTAACAAGTTCTATCGGTGCATCAACTTTTATACAAAGCTTCGTCAAATCCTTGACCGTTCTTTCGGCGTATCTTTGTTCCTCTTGTTCTTCTGCTCTTCTTTCTTCATCCTCCAATACCTTTCTAGCTTTTACTGGATTTAAATGCTTGTCAACTTGCTCTTGAAAGTTGTCATAAGCATCAACAAGCTCTTGAGGAAGTTGATCCCTAATCCTTTTCAAAGACAGAAAATCACCGGCTGAGAGCTTCCGATGCCAATTCCAACGCTCTTCTATAGATTCAAAAAAATCTTGCACTACTTCATCAGACCAGATTTTAAAAATTTCTCTGACTTCATTCTCAATTTGGAAATCAAATTTGAATCCGTTACTCTGCTTCATCTTCTTAAAAACATGACTCAGTATTTTCAACCCCAGTTTCTTCCTATTATTCTCCCTAGCATTTGTCAATTCCAGAGATCTAACTTCTTTTTGTCTGAGGTACTTTTTCCGTGCCCTGATAGCCTTTTCCGACATTGGTGGGTGCAAAACTGAAGGCATAACTGCACGAAGTTCCATACCCAAAAAATCAATCTTTTCAGAAACTGCGCTATGAATAGCTGTTTTCACTCTATCCACCTTCAATTCCAAATTTTTTTCCAAAAAATTCACAACATGATTCTTCAAATCCATTGTCAACAACTTTGTACCGGATGTGATCACGAGTATTTCATCCAAGTACCTAACAGCATATATCTTTAATGGCTTATGGAAAACAATATCATCCATTGAAACAAGCTCATCTGATTTTAATTTAGGGTTCTCCCTATTCATTTGAAGCCGCATTTCTTGAATTTCTTTATCAAACCCATTAAAGTAAACATTAATCAAAATTGAACTCAACCCACATTCTTCCGGAAACCCTCTTCCTAAATAAAAAGCACCCAATTCAATTCTCACAGTCCCAGATTCAAACAAACGCTTTATCATATCAATCAAAATCTCGTCTTTTATTTTATCCTCAATAATCAAGCATAACTTATCAACATTCTTGGAATCAAACTTTTCAGAATTGAAACAAACATTAAACCACCAACTGGGATTTTCTATAGAATTCTTAAGGTACCGAATAGCAGTGTGGCGGCCCATATTAACACGGCCACCGTAGGTAAAAGTGACAAACCGATCATCATACACAATTTCTAAAATAAATCTAATAGCTTCAATCAAAACCTTGAGTTTCAAATTGGGAACAACAAGTGACTCACCTCTGTGCCTACACGGTGGCACAGTGAAGCAACACGATTCGATATTGAAACGGTTCTCGGCAAGCTCTTGAGCCATCTCTTGGATTGAGAAGAAGTGGGTTGAGACTGAGTGGAGAGTGAGAGAGTTGGGATTAGTACTGGGTTTGAGATTGTGGCAGGCGGTGAGGAGGACGGAGGGTAAAGCGGCGACGTTTTGAATAAGGTTGGAGAATTTGCCATAGCTGCACTGGGTTAGGACTAGGGTTTTGAGCTGGGGTTTAGTGAGGGGGTTTGTTATGGGGGTGAGAATTGAGAGGAGTCTTTGAGGAGAGAGAATCGAAACCCTAAGATGATCAAATGTGGTGGCTCGTCTGAAGCTTAAGAGCATTGAGTTGAATCACACAAGGATTGTGCAAGTTCTGCAGCAGGCAAGGCAGGCAGGCAGGCAGGCTTCAGAATCTGTTTAATAAGATTTTGGGAACTTAACTTCCCGGCAACATATTTTCATTAAAATTGACGGGTTGGGGGGCGGTCCGGTGTCCTTAATGACCGGTACCGTCCGGTACCTTTGTTAATTTTTTTTTTTTTTGTTTTTTTTTTTTTTTTCTACAATTATGAGAAAAAAAAATAAAAAATAATAGAGCAAGTTTGAACAAAAAACTGTAAAAAGAAGTACGTTTTTTATTGAAAAAACACTGTAAACAGTTTACAGTGTTTTTTCAATAAAAAACGTACTTCCTTTTACAGTTTTTTGTTCAAAGTTGCTCTATTATTTTTTATTTTTTTTTCTCATAATTGTAGAAAAAAAAAACAAAAAAAAAAAAAAAAAGGGGAGCACCGGACGTACCGGTCATTAAGACCACCGGACGCCCCCCCAATTAAAAATTGACAACCTTCATATAAATTTATTTAATTTTAGTTAATTAAAATATTATAAATCATTTTACAAATGCTTTTAATTACAGTGTAATCATATTTTGGAAATCTTTTTATTACATTTTATATGAAGAAGATTTTTTTTTCGAACTCAAAAAAATGATACTCCCTCCGTCCCAAATTAACTGTTCAGTTTTGACTTTTTAAAGTCAAATTGACCATTTTTAAAACTAATCTTTTTACTATTTTTGCTAAAATATAGGTGAAGAGATTATAACCAAAAGAAAGTATATACAATTTATTACTAATCCTAATTTTTATAATTTTAGAAATATATTTATATATGCTTAATTATTAATTCTAAAAATAGTCAATTTGACTTAAAAAAGTCAAAACTGAGCAGTTAATTTGAGACGGAGGGAATAATAGAGAATAAAAAATTAAATATGACAGAAAATTTTAACTATGATAACGAGTTTTTTAAGTAACTGGTAAAGAATTGCATTGAAATATACTCCTACTTATTAAATACTAAAAAGTAATAATGAAATAATTAATACCAAAAATATGAAAAGCCTATTAGATACTACTTGGTTCTTAAATCGTTAGCCCAACTAACTTTTTAGTATTACTAATGCAAGAAATCCTTTAGGTGATCCGTACAGTGGAAGCCCACAAAAAATATATATATTCACAATACTAACTTTACTTAATTATGTATTATTATTTTTGTAATTTAATTTCTAAAAGGTACTTATAAATATTTTAACGTTTACTTTACTTGAAAATATAAAATAGACATGTTTCAAAAATACAAAACTAAATATATAATAGATTTTTTTTTCCGAAAAAAAAGTGTAACGCCTTTCATAATTTAGAGATGCACAAAAGGCCTGAGGCCTGCGGCCTAGCCTTGGTCTGGTCTGGGCCCGGCCTGGTCAAAGCCTGGCCTGGTCAAGGCATGGCCCGATTAGGCCTGGTCTGGAAGACTTGAAAAGGCCGTTTTTTAGACAAAAATCTGGTCTGTCCTGGCCTTGGGCCTGACCTGGCTTGGCCTTGGGCCTGGCCTGAGGTCTGGCCTGGCCTGGCCTGGCTAGGCCTGGCCTGACCTGAGACCTTACATGATTTTTTATCCAATTTTTAAACTTTAAATTTATAATTATTCATCAATAAAGTATAAAATTTTACTTATTCATTGTTGTAATTTATATATTATAGTACATTAGTTTTAATTAATACATCAATAAAATTTAAAATTTTAATTATTCATTCTTGATTTCTTGTTGATACATTTAATTAATATACATCTTCAATGAATATAACTAGTTAGTATATTTAATATTAATAATAAGTTAGTTACATAGTTGATTAAATATTAATACGAAGTGCATAGTACAATTAGACATATATTTAAGAAATTAATTTGTTTTATATTTCAGTTACATCTAAATTATATTCTTTTTTGTAATTTAGGATGAATATATTTATTTTTGTTCTAATCATTCAACTTATATTGGTGTGTAGTAGAATGTTAAAATAAAATAAATCTCAAAAATCTTGCATCATTTTTACAAAATTTATTAATTTATATTTTATTATTTATATTTTTAATATTTAATATGTAACATTAAAAAAAAGGGACCAGACCAGCCAAGACCTTGAGCCTGACCTGGCCTTGGGCCTTGGGCCTGGGTCTGGTCTGGCCTTGAGTCTGGGCCTGGCCTGGCCTGGCCTGAAGGTCAAAAGTCAACGGCCTGGTCAAATTCCTAGGCCTGGCAAGCCCAGCCCAGGCCAGACCAGGCCGACCTATTGTGCTTCCCTATTTCATATTATCATCAGAGATATCAAAATTTCACAAAAAGGAAAACGTCCTCCTTCCATTCCCCTCCCAACAAATTCTCAATGGTGGGCGGATTCAGATCCTTTATGAGAATTTTTCTATGAGAATCTTGTGACGATTTTGTTGTGGAATTGACAACACAGCAAAAAAAAAGATCCAATAGCTCACAACTCCTTTTTTTGTCTGTGTATCAAAACGACGTCGTTTTGATATGAAATATTTTTTACAAGTTGACAGAAAATTGGAAGTCACCAAACGTTGTTTACTTCGTTTGTTTGCTTCGTTTTTCTGTTTTCTTCTCCTTTCCTTCTTTGCTTCATTTTTTGTTCTTTCCAGAGCACACCAAGGTTTATAATTAGCCAAATTTCAATTGTTTTTTTTTTCTCTTTATTCAAATTTTCCCTAGATTATATATCCCAATATTTTTTCTTTAATTTTTTTTCAATTGGCTTAAAGAATCACAATGGAAACTCAATTTTTTTAATAGGATAAAAATTATCCGTTGAATTTATTTTTTTGAAGAGCAAAGAATAATATTATTAGCCTTTGACAAAGATACAAAAGATTATAACCCTATCGATTTCAAAGAACAAAAAAATGATTAATAAAACGTCCCAACTAGATTAATACCAAACGCACATTACAATAATAAAAAAAGTCATGCCGCTCATAGCAAACAAATGAAGTCAACTTGTAAAAAAAAATTGTCAAAACGACGTCGTTTTGATACACAGACAAGGAAATGAGTTGTGAGCCATTAGATTTTCTTTTTAATGTGTTGTCGATCCCACAGCAAAATTCTCACAAGATCCTTACAGAGAAATACTTATAGAGGATTCGGGAAGAGAGGAATGCTCAATCCACGATTTGTTGGTCCATTTGAGATTCTTGACTGAATAAGAAATGTGGCTTATAGACTCGCATTACCTCCAAGCATGTCTCGTGTTCATAATATTTTTCACATATTTATGCTTCGTAAATATGTGAAAGACCCAAACCACATTATTGCATTAGAACCAGATGAGATAAACGAGATTTAACGTACGAGGAGATACCTGTTAAGATCTTGGATAGGAAAGAGCATGTCCTACGAATAAAGGTTATACCACAAGTCAAGTTTTTGTGGAGGAACCATGCTATTGAGAAAATGCCTGGGAGTTGGAATCCGAAATGAAAGCGAGGTACACTCACCTTTTTGAAACACCAGGTACGTACATCAATTTTGAGGACGAAATTTCATAAGGAGAGGAGGTTGTAAGACCCCAACTTTTTAATAAATAAAATTAAATTTTCTCTATTTATTATCTTGAAATAATAAGGAGTTAATTTGATATAATGCTTTGGTTATGGGGTGAAATGTGCAAATTTTATAAAATAAGCAAGTGGTTATAAAATATTCATTGTTGTCGGGGAATATTCGTTTGGTCGTGAAATATTCTTGATGTCGAAAAATATTCGTACGACGGCGAAGCCATTTGTGTGCCCCATAACGGCAAACGGTCGGATTAAGAAAACGACAAGTTTGAGTTTTTATAAATAACGGCATAATTGTTACCGTTAACACTGTTGGATTACCTGGTGATTAAAATATAGTAATACGCATGGTTGCACAATAGCACACGATATTGCACAGTATTTTTGAATTATTGATTTTATCGTAAGAAGACACTACTCAATAATTGTTACAGTAATTACTATTCAATATTTTATTTTAGTGATTCAATAATTAATGCGTTGATATTTTATATTATTGTTGTTTCAATAATTGTCATTGCACAATATTTCCTATTATCAGATCAATAATTTATATTATTTGAATAATATTATTAGATAACATTATTGACAATGTCTAAGAAAGTTCTGTTTAGAAAAGAGGTTTGGTCACCTAATTGCGCACCAGTAAGTAGAAATCTTTATCGAAAAGTCCCCTCTTTCCTGAGAACAACCTGGTTGTCATAATTATGATTCTGTAATATTATTTGTGAATAATTAATTATTGATTTATATGATAAAAAAATATTTATTTTATGTGGACATAAATGATGGATATGAAAATATTTATTTTATGTGGATATAAATAAAGGAATTAATGTTGAGGTATTTTATCATTATTTTATCGAAATTGAGGTATTAAAAAGCGTCTGTATATGAATTTCGGTCATTTTTCGTTTCAAATTTAGAAAAACATAAATCTACAAAGTTGTAGAAAATTTAATTTCCTATGGAATGGACATAAAATTCGTATTTTTCTGATAAAAGACCTATTTATTATAAATTATTGAAGTTTCAAAAATAAATAATTTTATTAAAATTATGGGTGGGGCCCACTTTTATTATTTGTTGATAAAATGTGATGGGCTGATAATTTTTCAAAGTGGCATGCGTAGAAAAAAAATTATATTAATATTTTATTAATTTAGTCTGCTTTGGCGTTCTAGCATTTTTTATAAACAAGTTTAGATACAAGTTTTTTCTCTCTATATATTATCGAGCGTATTTTGTGAGTATTTAGATACTTTGATAGTTGCTATTCAGTGCAAGTTTCCTTTAGCATTACATTCTATATTCCAGTCAGAAGTACTGTTCTTTTGAGGTAAGAGATATTATTTTCTTCATAAATGATATTATTTTCTTCAATATCATTATACCAAAATATTGATATGAATTTTATTGTAAAGTTTCTATCTTTTTGTATCGGGATTACTATTCACGTATACGACACTATTCACGAATACGACACTATTCACAAAAAAATAAATTTTTTTCTTCTTTGTCCAAGATGTCTATTATGGTTACTATCTTTGATTGTATCTATATTTTGATCTTCATTCTTGAATTTTACTCCACTATGATTCATTATGGAGTGTTTTTGAACATGGATAAACCAAAGTACGAATCCCTAATCTTTGTCCTTTTATCTCACTGGATTCGTTTCTTTAAAATATTTTTTATCATCCTCAGTTCAAAATGATGATATAACTGTATATCTTTGGCCCGTAGTACAAAAATAAATGATTATCTGATGAATATCTTTGGCTCGTAGTGCAAAGATGAACAGGTGTTGAGATGAACATGACTAACTGGTGATACAAATAAATATCTTTGGCCCGTAGTGCAAAGATGAATATTTGATGCAAGATGTATATTGATTTATATTACAGGGATAAAATATTGATGATGGACTTTTAAATTCGTAGATGATAGAAGATTTCATTCTCTACTTAACTCTTCTAATGAATTGTTATTTTCGCTGCGAATATTGATCTAAAATTTGTTGTACATTATATTTTATCTGATTTGTTAAAGGCTAACGATAATTTATTATTCATTATATATCTTAGTCATAATATTCTTCACTGGGCTAGTTGAGTTCACTCTTTTTCTTTTTGTTCTATTTTTCTTCTCAGGAAGTGAGCATTTAGCAGGAACTAGCCTGGGTATGGAGTGACGGTTCAAGATAGTTGTTTTAGCCGTCCTCATTATTATGTAAAATAGTGCATCAATAATTATAATGAAGACATGTATATCAATATTTTTATTACTAAAAGTGGTTAATTTTAATATCAATATTTTTTGTACAAAAAATAATAATAATGCTACATCACATAAAAAGGATCACATAATACTCACATACACACATGTATATTGCAGGTCCCATATGTCAGGCGGGGGCCCATAGTATACATGTGTGTATATGTGAGCATTATGTGATCTTTTTTTAATGTAATAGTAGCATTATTGGAAAAAAAAACTAGTTCGCTTAGTCAGTTAACCAGTTTTATTGGTTGGACCAGTAATCAATCGAGACAATTAATTTTTAACCAAATTAATAAAATTGAGCTAAACTAGACTCGAGAATCGATCAATTTCGATTTATACCGGTTAAATCAACGGTCCGATTCAGTTTTATTAACCATAATAAAAGTATAGTAGGATCTGATAAAAAAAAATGTAATATAAAAGACAAGTTTTAAAATTTAGACTATCTAGCGGAACATTGCTGTTGCTAAAATTTATAAATTTAAATTTAATATTTTAATAATGAGTAGAAAAAATATAATTTAGCTCGAGGAACTTTTGGTGAAAGTAAAAAATTTATACCAAGTAAAATATTACAATGACATCATAAATTATTTTCGAATATTTTATCTATGAACGAGTTTGTTTCTAGATGGTTAAATAAGAAATTAAAAAATCAAAAAATATACTTTCACCGTTTTAAAATTAGAGATAAAATTTAAATTTTGAGATCAAACGACAACATATTAAATTTTAAAATTAGTATGACTCATATAAATTTAAAATAAAATAAATTTTATAATTAATAATTTTTATTATATACTGTACAATTATAATAATTGTGTCAATTAAATCCATTTAATGTTTAATATATCTCAAAAGTTAAATTATATCTCTAATTTTAAAACAAATAGAGTATGTAATATTGGTCCGATGCACATGCATGTTGGGCTGCAAATGATCCGATTTGATCCGAACTCGAACACAATAAGTAAAACTTGAACATGTTTGAGTAACACACATGTGCGAGTTTGGATCGCGAACATCATCAACGCACTGAAATAAAAATTAGGCCAAATATTATAAATACTTGAGCATCTCACGAGCTACTCGCTAATCACTTGAGTCGAATTTGAACCAAACTATTCGCGAGCAAGTTGAACCAAACATGATTTGCAAACATATTCGATCAAACTATTAAACGTGATACCATGTGCGAACTAACTTTACAAGTCAACTCCATCAAACTTAAGCCGAACTGAACTCAAACTGAATCGCAAAATTATGGATTCGTTTGCGGGCCTACATGTATACATGTTCATAAAAATTTACGGATCCGGTTAGCATGAAATTTATTTTTTAATAAGTTGATCAATTGACCAATAGAATGGTGACACACATAAAGTCGCATGCGTGTCAACATTTTATTAACCAATTGATCAACTTACTCAAAAATAAACTTCATGTTAACTACTTCCAAAATTTACATAGTTTGTCTTGAGAAACTAGTTCCCCATTCCTTCACGCCAAACCGTCTCTAATTTGTAACTTCCCGTGCAATAACCAAACAGGGGTTGGCTTTTGATTTTATTTTTTTAAATGAAATATTTATGAGTTTAACATATTTTTGACTCAAACAATAAAATCGGGTTAAATTGGATCGAAAAAATCAACCGATTTCAGTTTTTACAGATTAAATCGAAAGTCTGATCCGAATTTAATAAGCATGATGAAAAGTATAGTACTATCTAGTCAAAATGCAATATAAAAGACAAGTTTTAGAATTTAGGCTATCTAGCGGAACATTGCAGTGGCTAAAATTTATATATTTAAATTTATAAAAAAATATGTTTTGTAGTAATGACAATAATTTGCAAATTATTATTATTATTTTTTATGTCTGAATGGTACCATAGAAGGTGCTTTTTTCTCATTATTATTATTTTTTATGTCTGAATGTCTCAAAAAATAAAAATAAAAATGCCATATATAATTTATTATCATCCGGTTAGCCAATAGAATACTGACACACATAGAGTCTCGTTTGCGTGTCAGTACTCTATTGGTCAATTGACCAACTTATCCAAAAATAAACTTCATGATAACCATTTTCATAAAATTAAGAGTAAAATACACTCATATTCTCCGTAGATAATCATAATAACTTCTCTAGTTTTTTAAGTAATAGTAAATATCTTTTTAGTTTACAATATGTAATATTCACTATCTCTAATGTGATTGACCAACTAATATTCAAAAATATTTTTAATATAATGTGTAGTACACATTTTACGTTATAATGTTTAATTTATTTACTAAATATAAATTTGTATATTATAATTTGTATTTAATTTGATCTAATAAATTAAATTATGAACTTGTGCAATAAATAACATAAATGTCAAAAATAATAAATATTCATTTTATCAAGAAGATAAAGTCATACGATTTTTGCTGATTAAATTTCTCAAAGATTAAAATTTACGCGATATATATTCAAATATATTTTTTTGTAATTAAAAAATAAAACTTTAATACCCATAAAAGAACAAATTAACGCAATAAAATTATAATTATTTTTTCTAAATATTAAATTTTACGTAAAATAAACTAATTGTTATAATTGAACGAATCTTATTATTCATATAAAAAAGTATTAAAAATTATATTAATTATTTTTCTCATACATTAAACTAAGCATAAGTAACACTTGAGCATAATTATTTACAGTAAAAATAACAAATGTTGTTACTCAAAAAAAGAAAAAATATGTTAAAAGAAATATATTTTTTACAAGATAAAGGTAGTAATAAATATTATTATACTTTTTTTTTATTCAACATTGCACAAAAATAATGCCAATTGTATACTAAAAAAATATAATCAAAACCATAAACATCCCAAAATTTGACATATACTCAAGAAAATTTAACATATAAAAATCATAATATAAAAATAAGAATTCAAATAATATATTTTTTTGTTAAATATCAAAAACTAAACTATCAACATACTCAATCACTATAATTAGAAAAGCTCCATTAATAATTTAATTTAAATTTTTTGATATTTGTTTCACTTATCCAAATATGTGTTAATTAAATGAATTTTTTTATAAGTTACCAATAATTTAAATGAGATAGTTTTAATTACAAATAAAATTATAATTAAAATATATTGTATTAAAAAGGATAATTAAACACACACACACACACACACATATATATATATATATATATATATATTATTTAGTAATTAAAATTTGATAACATACAAGGGTAAATATGTAACTTTATCTATTTAGTTATCCCTAAAAACTTGTAAGTGTACTAACTGTTACTTAAAAAATTAGAGAGAAAGTGAGTGTTATTACGATTATTTAAAAAAAATATCATTGTATTTTACTCTAAAATTTATTGTCAGGGATGAGCACTTCATTAATATAATTGTAGATGTTGTATCGTCAAATAAGATTTCGTCTGTATTTTACGTCAAATTAAAAAAGAGAAGTCACATGCAAATCACAACAAATCTCAAAATTATTAACAGAGTACTAACAACTTCAAAATATTTAATAATTGATAATTCATCAATGTCTAATTAAATATAATTCTCTAAAAATTGACAGAATAATAATAACTTAAAATCAAATAAACATATTAGCTAGGTCAAATGCAACTCTCTTCCCACGAAATCCTAAATCGCCCCTGCAAACGTGTCAGAAGAAAAACAAAGTATGAGTCAAATGCTCAGTACAAATATAGAGTACAAAAATAATGAATTAAAATAACTAACTCAATTAAATGAACTGAATTAAAATGAATAAGACTAACACTGCGAAATAATAGGCTGAATCAAAAAGGTTGGATTTTATTTTATACTCCTTCCGTTCTTAAAAGATTATCGTTTTAGAAGTTAAAATTTGTTCTAAAAAGTTTGTTGTTTACAACTTTCGAGGAGAATAAATTAATTATTTTCCTATATTACTCATATCTTCTCTAATTGTCCCAAAAAATTCTCTTACTTATATTAATAATTTTTAACTTTTCATAAAAGAGAAGTAATAAAATTTCAAACAAATTTTATTTGAAAAATAATATTTTTTTAATTTATTTATAAAAATTTTAAACTATATAGTAATTTTTTAGAAACAGAGGTAGTACCAAACTTAGAATAAAACCCGCCACTATAGGTGAGGACCACAAACCTTATCTGTTAAGTGTGTCTGTCATTATATAAGTAATTAATTAATGACAACCAAGTATAACATTTTTCTTATATTAATAAATAATAATGATAATGAAATTTCCCTCTTAGACTAAATCTAATTATTTAGGTAAAAAAGATAGAATTAAATACCAAGTTATAAAATCATGCAATTTAACTCTTAACATATTAGCAAGAATCCAAATTAGGCGCCAAGTCAATATAATAGACCATTGAGGCTTTGATAATTGAAATGAAGTAGACATTAAGCTAAAAACAAAAAACAAAAAGAAATGAAGCAGCCACACCTTTAATTAAATATTTCACCTGTTCCACCCATTTATTATTTTCTTAAATTTAATAAGAGACTTTTCTTTTTAAACAACATTAGTAAGTATAAAATAATAATAGTACAATATCTTAAAATTTATCATTGTTGGGTCATGATATTTCACATATTGAATCGAAAGTATTGGGTCTATTTATTTAGTTGACCGCTTGGGTCGTCTCTATTGGGTTTGGTCAGTTGGGTCAAAACAGTAGATCCTTTTGGGTTGGATTGTTGGGCCAACCCATCAAATAACTAAATATCTACATTTTTGATCGATAATGATGAAAGAAGATAATAGTTGACTGTTATCTCTGTCATTTATTAATTTGGATGTGATGATAGTCGGCCGGTGATGGAAAACAGTGACCAGAGGTTGTGGGTGAGCTGCATGCAGTCGGCTGAGATCATCAGGATCAGGGGATTGGTGTCAGACGGTAGTGGATGGCACGGTAAACCGGGAATGATAGTATATCACAGCAAGGAGGTCATACAAACAAAAGGTAACTGATAATTTTATCTCTCTCAATACAGTAGATATTTTATCCTTCATTTTTAACCTTGTGATCGCCTGTACTGACTCTTACGCCTGAACTATCCTCCGACGGTCGAAGCTGTCAAGCTTTGGGTGTTGATCGTGTTTATTGTGCAGGATCAGAACGTCTAATGTGATTGGAACGTGACAGAAGATCTTGACGTTAACAATCCTAATTTTATTATTATGCAACCACTATAAACATTAATTTTGAATGAATAAATTTGAAAACTGTTGGGTCCCTCCGTGGTGTAGTCAGCAGCAGTTTTTATTGTCAGAAGAAAAAAGAGTACATAAATAATAAGTACATATGATATGATACAGGTGAGAAGAAAGGAAGATGAGAGAAATAATAGTAATGGGTTGAGATGACAACTGATTTTAGATTTGTGCTACATTACTAGTAAATAATTAGTCTGCAATAACCAATATGCGTTGAATATGATAGTTGCATGGTTACTGGCTGTTAGCTGTTGACCTGTAGCAGTATAAAATGATATATCTATCTATCTTGTTTTTATGGATCATATTTTTTGTTGTTAATAAATATGAATAGTAAATGTCTTAAAGAAATACATTAGAACACTCTTATAATTTATCAAATCATACGTGTTGATCTATGTTGTATATCGCTAATTTGGGCTATATAGGTTATCGTTTATTAACTGGTGGAGAGGATCTAGATAGAGTGAAGTTGGTACTAAGTTTTATAGCTTATTATTACATTTGGTACAAATAAATTATATTGATAAATTTTATAATTTTTTATTATAATGCTTAATGCGAACTTCACTCTAATCGAATCCAACTTTTGAACGTGTATAACTGTTATATCCAGCACATTATATATAAGAATTTCATCCACAACAACCGGTTGTTGAGGAACAACCCTTTTGGCCCAGCCGCTACAACCTGTACCGGTCTTAGACAATTTTTTTTATAAGCCGTTACAGGTTGTAGCGGCTAGCCAAAAGGGGTTGCTCCCAACAACCTGTTGCTGTGGATGGATACCCTTATATACGGTCCGGATCTTAAGCTCACCTCTTATCCAACTCACTCGAGCTTACCCCCCTTTTAGCGACGGACTCGGCGACAATTTGGTCATATAACTGTCGTCTATATTTTTAACGACGGACAACATATAGCGTCGTTAAAAGTATAGAGGACGGTTGTATAACCGAACCGTCGCCCGGTCCATTGCTAAAGGGGGGTGAGCTCGGGTGAATTGGATAAAGGGTGAGCTTAAGATCCGGACTCCCCTTATATATATATATATATATATATATAGTCCCGATCACATACTTACCCTTAAAAAGCTTACCTAACTCACCTTTAAATACCCTGTCTTATTTTCTTTCTCTCCTAACTTTCGACTCCAAAAAAAAAACGAAGCACCTCTCTCTCTCTTTGACACACACTAAACTCGCTGCCTCTCTCCTGCTCTGTCGCTCGTCTTCGATTTGTCACTTACAAATCAACTATCTCCTTGCGACTCAGCCCTATTAAATCGCAGCGGCTTCACATCTCCACGCGACGGCTTCTATCTCCTCGCGTCAAATCCGTCGATTCACTGCAAGGTAACAAAATTGGATTCACAAGCTTTTAGTGTTGAATTAGGCTTAATTTTTTACATTTTTGTGTTTTGGTTTTCAATAATTGGTTTTTAGGGCTAAAAATTATTGAGAGGCAAACCCTATAATTTGCTTAATCCATTTTCGTCAGATAATTTTTGAGGGGCTAATGACTAAAAATTTTCGTTTGTTTCACAAAAAGAGTAAATGAGTAAATGATTTATTTTTGACTTGGAAATTTTCCTTCGGTGTATTCATATATTGAACGATAGAAATAGTGTATGCTCATTTTTGATCCATAACAAATACCTATTATAAATCATTCCCCTATATATATATATACTAGCCGTACTACCCGTGCCTCCGGCACTACGTACGAAAAGGAGGAGAGATTGTCGGCACTATAAAATGTAGGAGGTAGAGTGCGAGCTCAGAAGGAGGAAGAACGGAAGAAGATACTAGAGTGAGAGAAAGTAATTTTTTATCTTTTGAAGTTAAAGAGAATATAATGAACGGTGAGATTTATCTCAAACTTTAGACTATTCTGGTCGTTTATTAGGGTGAACAAAAAATTCAAAAACAATTGTGTTTTGTTAATTAGATATATATACATAAAGGGTATTTACAACAATATTATACTCATAACTCATCATCCATTGTACGGATCGAGTAGTGCTAATCTATATGGACGCCCTATGGGCATATGATAATAACGAATCCAGTTATCATGAAATTAACTTCGTTATAAATTGGTCAATTGACCAATATAACATTGATTGACACACAAAGAGAGATTACTTCCCACCCGAACTCTCATAAAATGAATTAATAGTCAGTGCTGTTAGAGCAACTCCAGCAGGCCGGAGTTGCAAAAATCGTAGACTATATTTAGTCTAGGACGCCAAAATCGCTCCAGCAGATGGACTATATTTAGTCGACCAACTTTTTCGGCCGCTCAAAATGATCAAATCTGCGAACGAAAAATCAGCCAAACTATAATTTAATATAATTAAATGGGAAACTCTCTGTTGAAGAAATTGAAAAAAAAAGAACGAGAAACTCTGTTGAAGAAGAAGATATGTCGAAGAAGAAGGAGATGAAGTGATGAATGAAGTGAAAGTGAAATGAAGAAGAGATGAACGGATAGAAAGTACAATCCAACGGATAGAAAAAAAATCAGAACGGTAATAAAGAGTACAAACGGATAGAAATTGAAAGCCTAATTGAAAATCTATAAATATGTATAATAATTCAATTTATTTTATATCTTTCAATCAACTACTCCAACATTTAGCAATTATAAGTATTTTATTAAAAATAGTTTGTATTTTTATTTTATTTGATTTTTGTTTTTTATTGATAATATCTCTTTAATTTATTTTTTAGATGGAAAATCATGATCCTCCGATGTATTATTCTTCATTATTATCTGAAGGTTTCTCACTTGATGATCTAAATTTGTTGGATGAATTTTTAATTCAAACTGATGTACCAAATCAGACTCCCGAAAATGGGTCCAATAAAAGAACAGGGTGAAAGGGAAATTACACAATTGAAGAAGATGCTCTTCTTGTTTCCGGATGGCTTAATGTAAGTATGGATCCAATTCAAGGAAACGATCAGAAACATGGAAGATATTGGGAAAGAGTTCACGAATACTTTCACGAATACAAAATTTTTGAGTCTGAACGCAATTCTACTGCTTTGGCGAAACGTTGGTCAACAATTCAACTCGCGATGAATAAATTTTGTAGATATTATGCTTCAATTGAAAGAATACAACAAAGCGATGTAGGCGAACAAGATAAGGTATTTTAATTTTTTCATGTAAAATTTCATTAAGTTTTATTCTTATATTTTATATTTAATACTTTGTAAATAATTTTTCAATAGATATGTCAAGCATTAGAGATGTTCAAAAGTATGCAAAATCAACCATTTGGATTTATGCATTGTTAGAGAATATTAAATGATGCACCGAAATGGAAAACAGATAATAGTGGAAAAAAACAGAAAAGTAATAGAAAGTCAAGTCCAGCAGCATCTTCTCCATCAACCGCAGAAGAAGTCAGTTTGGGTGAAGACGATAGTATTGAAGATACAATCTCTGCAAGATTAGATAGGCCAATGGGAAGAAAGGTTTCGAAAGCATTATTTAAAAAGGGCAAAGGAATCGGTGATACTAGTACACCTATGGAGTTGAGGTTTGAGAAGTTCGAGCATCAGATGAAATTGAACCAACAAAAGAGACAAGAGAACATGGACAGAATATATTTTCAAGAGCAAGAGAAGTTGAATATACTGAAAGTACAAGAGGATGAAAGGATCATGATGATTGATACTGCTAACATGGAGCCTGAAGTAAGAAAGAAATCATGAAAAAAGTTACATCTAGTAGTTGACTTGCTTATTATTGTAGTAGAATGTAATGGAGCCTGAAGTAGCTTAATTTGCTTATTATTGTAGTAGAATGTAATGGATTAGGCTCCGCCATGTAGTGACCACAAGTGTTGAATAATATATTCTTGCAGTTTAGAATGAACTTGTTTATCCCTTATGCGATGATTTGTTTCAATGAATTCAAGTAATTGTGGGGTACGCTCATGAGACACTTTTACAGTTGGAATCTCGTCATGTGTATCGTAGGTTGTTGGTTCTTGATTTTCATATCGTTCATCTTCAACGATCATATTATGTAATATTATGCATGCAGTCATAATTTTTTTAGTGTTGTTTGATCCCAAAATCGTGCAGGACCACGAACTATCGCAAAACTTGTAAGGTAATATCCCATCGTGTACTCATTTCCATTAATTGAGTAGTTCACTGGTGGAGTACGACCTTCACTAAGACCAGAGAAGATAGACGATCTCTCCAAAACGTTAATATCATTATGAGAGCCTGATAATCAAAAAAATGCATGCCATATCCAAAGATCGTATGAAGCCACCGCTTCTAAAATAATTGTTGGCTCACGCACATGTCCAGAATACATACCATGCCACGCAACCGAATAATTGTTGACTTATATTTATAGATGCTATTTGTTTATTAAAATATAACCGTTATAATATGGCCGTTGGAATATGACCGTTAAAATATAATCGTTGAATTATGTTCGTTGGAGTTTTTTTAAATTAATTGATTATTTTAATCATTTTATATTACAATCTACGGGATAGTTCACAGAATAGTCCATCTGTTAAAAGAAGTGAAGATTAAAAGATATTTGTTGATATCAGATGGACTAAATATAGTCCAACAGATAGTCCATCCGTTGTAGATGCTCTTACAGTGGCACAACATAATATCATAATCCAAAAGGAAGGAAGGTAGGTTACTTGTGCTTCCATCTACTTACAAAAATCAAAATCTAAACTAGCAAGTTATGTAAAATTTAAGACTTAGAATGGCAAATAAACTTTGTGTAGCATAACTATTTTTATTTTTATTTTAAAACACGGGTTGAAATTAAATGATAATACCACCATTAAATAAAAACATAAGAAAATCAAAATGCAGTGCTGATTAATTTATGCATAAAAAGATGATTCTTCTTCTCATTATAAGTATATACGTGCACATGACATATATATATTTTGCATCAATCCAAATTGAACACCAAATCTCAACCTCCAGATACACAATTGCTAGCTCAAAGGGAAAAAAAATATGAAATGAAAAAAGTGCTTCTTTAAGGATTTTCATCGCCTAAACTAATAAGAGCAGCTTCATCATGATAATAATTCAACCAATCACCTCTGCTGCCCCATCATCTTCGTGAAATCCTCCAAACACACGAACCCATCGTTATTCTTATCTACGCCGCTTATCATCCGACGGCAGTCCTCTAACGTGCACCGCCCATCTCCAATGGACGTGAACACACACAGTAGTTCCTCCGCCGTGATCTTCCCGTCGTGATCCGTGTCAAAAAAATCAAACGCTTCCCTCAGTTCGTCGTCGCAAGCCGGGGGCCCAAAGGCCGAGCTGATCGCGCCAAACTCTTCTAAGCTTATACACCCATCACCGTCCCTGTCGACCTCGCTCAGCATCATAGTCAGCTCCTCTTCACTCAAGGGCTCAGCTCCGACTCGGCTCAGCAAGGCGCCAAGCTCGGCTCGCGTTATTTTTCCATCACCGTCTCTGTCAATCACTTTAAAAGCCTGTACCAGTTCGTAAAAGTCGGAAGACGACTCGGACCACTCTTGGGTCGAAATCGAATGAGTCGGCAAAACGCTGGTCGGCGTCGCGGAGCCGTTGGTTTTCGAGGCGGCTCCAGACTTGTGGTGGTGAGTGGAATCGGACGAGTCGGAGGAGGAGGAGGACGTGCCGGAGCTGAACGATGATTGGTCGGATCGGGAGACGGATCGGGACTTTTTACCGGAGCGGAAGATGTTTTTAGGATTGATTTTCATTGCCGAAGCGAAGCGAAGCGAAGCGAAGCGAAGAATATATCCAGGAGAAGAAAAGAGAGAGAAATGGAGAGAGAGTATGGGATGAAGGAGGAAGATGGGGAGGTTAAATGGAGAAGGGAATGCCACGGCCATAGTGAGCTTCCAGGAAGTTTCGTTTGAGGTTTTGTAGGAGTATTTTTTGTTGGGATTTGTTTTTTATTTCTTCTATGTGGATGGATTGTCTATTCTCTATTCTTTGTTCTATTCTTGGTGCTTATAATTATTATTACTACTATTATTCTACTCCATCTCAAAACTAGAATCCCATTTACTTTTCTACCCTAACAAATAATCAGTCATGCTGTGCAGCAGGTAATTGAATAATCTATCTAATAAAATATAAATAATTTTGAATTTCTCGCTCACTCAATAAATTATCTGGACCATCCAAAGTTTGAGATAAATCTCACCGTTCATACATCTATCTAATAAAATACATCTATCTATCTAATAATCTAATAATAATTTAATAAAATACAAATGACTTTAAATTTCCTGCTCACTCAATAAATTATTTTGATCGTTCAAAATTTGAGATAAATCATATTGTCCATACAGTGCCGAAGGCACGGGACCCATCTAGTTATTAAATATTTTACATGGTATGGTAAAGTAATAAAATTTTAATTAATTACAAATATACACGTGGTTTTGTAAATAACTTTTTATATGCATAACTTAATTGTACATTTAATATTAATCCATTGAGAACTTAGTTACTTAGTCATAAGTTTTAGAATTGTGCACAAGTTAAGTATTAAAAAATGACCGTATAATATTAAATATTTACATTAAAAATATAAATTATTATTTGTTAAACAGAAAATAATAAGATCGGGACATTAGCCCAGCCGTTTGAAGATTCTATCAAATTTACCTCCTTAGAATTATTACTACATTTAAGATTCTCCCAACCGTTTTGACGATAGATAGATAGAAATTGTTTCAATTTTTAGACTATCTCCGTCTCACCAAAAAATAGTTTTAAATATTAAAGATATACTTTTTGTTTCATTTTTATTTTTAGAATAATAAAATATTAACATATGGTAAAATAATAATGAAATTGTGAATAAAAAAATAATTAAGAATATTATGTCATTTTATATTACTAACACATTTTTTTTTGAAACGGACTAAATAAAAAAAGCTGTATATTTATTTGAAAATTTTATTTATAGTTTATTAGTTTAGCTTAAGGTGATTGGAAAACAAAACAAGGTGCTACAATTTGTAAGTCAAAAACAAGGGTAAAATCTAAATTCACATTTGAAATGGATATAAAACATGGTTGAAATGTGTAATGCCATCCACCCACTTCAATTATTTTTGTTTATATATTTAATTACCATTTCAAAATACAGGATGAATATATATATATATATATATATATATATATATATATATATATATATATATATATATATATACACTGTACAACCAAGCCAAGCATCCTTTGGTACAATGAATGATTAAAGCTCATTTCTTGGCAGGAATGTTAAATTTCGTAAAAAAGAAAAAGACTATAAATTTCAAGATATTTGACACTTTGATTTCCAAAATAAAGAATATATATATATATAGAGTCCGGATCAGGTAAGGACTCCCTTATGGTACTAAAATGCTGGTTTTTTTTGGCTTTTTTTTAAAATAATTAAAAAAAAGTTTAATATTTTGTTTTAAAAAAATAACAAAAAAAATAATCCGCATTTTAAGAAAATACGGTATCCCTTACCTTATCCGTTGTGTATATATATAAAATTATCCCATCACTTTCTGTCTGTTTTCCCAATAATTTACAAACAACATCACCATCATTTTCACAACCGGTGTTAACTATTATACCCCAATTCATATTTAAAAATCCAAACTTATTATTATGATCTAATAAAATGAATTACTTAATATATTAATTTAATTTTTTTTATATTTATTTAAATTCTCTCTATATTTGTTATACACATTTTCTCTCTAAAATTGCATCAATTTTAAATTTAAAAGTATTTCTAATAACTTGGAACGCATGTCGCTAAAATATTTTAAAGTACAATTGATATATTTTTATTGTTTAGTTTCTAAATCATATCAATTTTAATTTTTTTTATATAACTTAATAAATTTAGGATATACATGAACACGAAATACATAAAATTTAAACATTTTATAAATTAGACATTTTTTATAAATCAGACAAAATAAAATACTCCTTAGAAATGCGTTGATAGAAAGAACACACTCCGCACGGAAAACATATATTTTTGCTAGAATAATTTTGGTAATAATTCGTAAACAAGCTATTCTCAACAGACTTTTCTGTCATCGTTGGACCTAATGTATTTACAACAGAATTCCATCGGAATCGGAGTTTTTCATCGGAGATGAGCATAGTTCGACGGGATTATCCCCGATAGAATATTCTAAATTTCTTTTTTTTAACCTCCTTCGCTTCTCGGTTGTGCTGTAGTTGAGACAAAAAGAAAAGAAAAACTATACTTCGTTTGATTCTCATGGGCGAAACCAAGGGGGGTGATATGACCCCAATCAATATACATATATAATAGTCAATATATATATATATCGACTATTATATATGTATAATAATAATAGTTTATAATAGTAGTCTAAAATTTTCTACATGCACTCCAAAAATTAAAAAATAGAATAAATTTATTTTACAATGAAATTCAAATAAAAGAATTTAAAACACAATCAAATCTAGGTCGCTACTTGAGGTTGAAGAATGATTACAAAAACCAAGTTCTTTATTTACAAAATTAATTTCTACAAATATTTATATTTTTCAACATCATTAATTTACTTTAGAGACTCCCATTTGTTGATTTCTTTCTTGGATTAATTTTCTTTGTTCTATTTAGAAAATTGATATTTTTATATAAAAAATAATGTTTCTACATGAATCCCTTTCACGTATTTCTACATGAAATAAAAAACATTTCTACATAAATTTTGATATTGGCCAAAATTTTGAAACGTTTTCAAATTATACAGAGTCGCAGGATACAGTTGTCTCCTCTTAGTCGTACAGCCGAAAGAAACACTCCAAACGTCAATAAATAATTTTTCTTACTGATATATTTTGACCCCCTTTAAAAAATTATTTGAGAAAACAAAATTGATTCTGCTAGTTGGTCAAATTTAATTTGAGAAAACATTATTTAATTTTAATTGGGTTTGGTTGAATATGCTGTAATTAGATTTTTTTTTTCTTCTTCTTCAAAATTGGTATACATTGCTTAATGTAATTTGAAGGATAGTTGTTGTTTTACAATATTATTATGATTATGAGAACTCATATTTTACAAATTACAATATTGTTGATTTGTTGGATCCGCTGTAATTGGTTTTTATACAAAATTGGTATAAATTGTTTAATGTAATTTAAAACATACTTGTAACTTGTGCTAATTGAACTTGTATTCTTTGTTCTTTATAATGTAATTAGTTTTTATAATTGTTTTTTCTGTTTTTTATAAGATTAATTAAAGAATTGGATAAAAAAAATATATACTCTTACATATAATAACATATTTTAAGCTATAATTTAAATTTATTTATACATCAAAAAATGATAAACAATTAATTAATTTTTTTTAAATATTATTCAATCAAATGCTCAGTTGTACTAATTATATAATTTAACTTTAGTCATTATTTTTTTAGAAGAAGAAAATAATTAAAATTTTTGATAAATAAAACTCTTTTTGATGAAACAGATGAAATAACAAATAGGGCAAAGGTGCAAAAAAATCCCTGATATTTACACGGAAGTCCCACTTGCACCCTAAACTAATTTTTTTTTCCAAAAATACCCTTAACGTTATATTTTTGGGTCGTCTGTGCCCCTGCCGTTAACAGAAGACAAACGGGGTTAAAATGTGATGACATGACAAGCTTAAATATAAAATATATTTTAAATAAAATAATATATATCATTTAATCAAAACAAAAAATACTAAAATTCAAAATAAAAAAAGCATAACATATTTATAACATTTAATCAAAATAATAAAATTCAAATTATTTTGTTAACTAATCAAAATAACTAATTAAATAAAATAAGTTGTATAACATATTTACATCATTTAATCAAAATACTAAAATTCAAAACATAATATATTTACATCAAATACTAATTAAAAAAAATACTAAAATACTAATTAAAAATAATAAAAAAATCAAATTAAAAAAATACTAAAATACTAACATTCAAATTATTTTGTTAATTAATCAAAACAACAAAAATTCAAATTACATCATTAAAATACTAAAATCATAATACTAAATACTAATTGATATAAATTTTTTAAATTACTAAAATCATAATACTAAATAATATTTTTAAAATTCAAAATTGGAGTATAATGATTATTTTAGTAATTTTTAAAATCATATCAATTTAAAAATATTATGATGTAATTTGAATTTTTGAATATATTTTTTAAAAATATTATTACATCATCAAATTATAACATATACTGTTATATATAGATTATTAAAATACTGTTCAAATTACATCAAATTTATAACTCTAAATTTTTAAAAATATTATTTAAAAATAAACAGATTCAAGAGGCTACTTCACGTTTTTTAAATTTTTTATGTCGCTCAGAGCAATATTTATGTTTATAGAATAAATATTTTTTTTAACGACACATAACAACATAATTAATTAATTAATATTTTTTAAAACTTTTTTGGACGTTATTTTTTGCCCTTCATACCTTTTGGGTTTACATGACGAGGTGTAAAAAAGAGGGAAATTTTATTGACGAGGTGTAAAAATTAATATTAAAAATTATTAAAATAATCATAATTGTAAGACCCCAACTTTTATGAATAAAGATAAATTTTCTATAATTATCATTTTTTGAATATTATGAAATAAATTTGATATAATGTTATAGTTGTGGGTAATAGTTATAAATTTTGCAAAGTACGCAAGTTGTTATATAATATTCGATTGGTCGGGCAATATTCGTTTTAACATGGAATATTCGTAAAACGGCGCAATCATTGGTGGACCCCACAACGAAATTATTGTCGGATTGAAAAAATGACAAAAATAATTTTATAAAAATAACGGCGAAAGTTTTACCGTTAATACTGTTGAACTACTCGGTAGTAAAAGTGCAGTAATACGCGTGGTTGCATAGTAGCACACGATATTGATTATTGATGCTTACGTGAGAAGTCACTCAGTTTTGTTCAATTATTGCTACAGTAATTGCTGCATAGTATCTCACGTTATTTGATTCAATTATTGTCAATATTTTATATATTATTAAATCAATAATTGAGACGACAAATTTATTAATATTATTATTTGTAATATTAACGATGTCTAGAAGTTCTGTTAAGGAGTGATTTGGTCACCTAATTGCGCGCCAATAGGGAGAATTTCTTATTGGAAAGCCCCTCTTTCCTGAGAACGACCTGGTCGATTAATATTATGAATTATAATAATGATGATAAAAGTTGTTAAAAAATATTGAGAAGTATTTGTTGTATTTATTTGAACCTCCATTTACCTATTTTTCAAAAATGTCAATAGAAGTAATCTTAGTTTTGTTATATATATATATATATATATATATATATATATATATATATATATATATATATATATATATATTAAGGATGTGATATATATTATGTGGAAGGTCAGGAGATATCACGGGAAGGAGTCCCGTGAATTTATGTAAAGAACATGTGTTATATTTATATAATATATATTATATTTTTAAAGTTTTTGTTTTATTAGAATATTTTATGAACCGTCCGATTAAAAGTAAATCAATCTGGACCGTTCATGAATTAGTTACTATTCAGCCCATTCTTCTATAAATAGAAGTTCATTCCTTCATTATTTCTTACGAATTCACTGAAATTCTAGAGATAGAAATTATAGAGAGAAAGAAGAAAAGTATTCTGCTACTTCACTACTCCTATATCCAGTTTCTTTTACGGTAAGGGGTATTATTTATTTCGTATTCAAGAAGAGAACTTCTGTTATTTCATTTTTTTTATTCTGTTGGAATAACCTATACACGCGGTCTACCCTATACTTGGTGAAATTCTTCTGTTATTCCATTCTTTATTATTATGTTGGAATAACCTGTCTATGCGAAGTACCGCATACATGGTGAAATTCTTTTGTTATTCCATTCTTTATTATTCTGTTAGAACATCCTGTCTGTGCGTTTACGCATGACCTGGTTTCGTTATTTATTATTCTGTTGGAACATCCTATTGGTGCGAATTTCGCCTGACCTGGTTCGGTTATTTGTTATTCTGTTAAAATATCATGTCTGTGCGTTTACGCATGACCTGGTTCCATTATTGATTATTATGTTGGAATAACCTATCTGTGCGGTCTATTACATGCTTGGTGATTTTTTTTTGTTATTCCATTCTTTATTATACTCAGTTGGTTAAAGTTTTGACTTCTATATGCCATGAAATTAGTAGAATATCCTTGATATTTGCGCTTCATCCAGTATCTTTTCATGAAAATATTCTTTTGAGAATTCTTGAATTTTATTCTACAAAGAAGTATCATGTTTTGGACGTTATTAGTTCCTATATAAATTAATTCTTAAACTTGTTTTATTGAATTCTTATATCATTGTCATCATCCTCATGTTTATATTATATTGAAAGTCACCTGTGGCCTGTAGTGCATAGATGGACTTGGTATGATTATAACCAGGGATTATTCGGTATAATCATGACCGTAATGTTACAAATGATGTGGTAAAAGTCCTCATTGGCCCGTAGTGCATTGATGGACAGTTGTTCGTATAATCATGACCATTGATGAATACACGAATATCCTTGGCCCGTAGTGCATGGATAATTTATGGTTGTGATACTAATGAATATCATTAGCCATAGTGCAGGGATGATGTGGATTATTTATTAAGCTGAGTCCTAGCGATAAAAATGATGAAAAACCTTTTAAATCATAAAAGATAGTAGATTTTATTCTCTACTTAACTCTTTTAATGGATTACTTGTTCCGCTGCAGTTAAACTTGATGTTTGTTATATTGTATCAGTTTAACACTATTGAAGGCTAACGATAATTTATTATGTATTATCTTAGTCATAATATTTCTTACTGTGCTAGTTGAGCTCACCCTTTTACTTTCATTTTTCTCTTCAGGAAATGAGAACGTAGCAGGGACTAGTCGGGGAACGGAGTGACTGTCCAGATAATAGCATTAGTAGTCCTCATTATTCTGTTAAATAGTGTAATAATAAATGTAATGAGGACTCAATTGAGTGTGGATATTGTCTAGATGATAATATTTGTATTAAAACTAACAACAAAATTGACTAGATGATGAACGATGGAATGTTTAGAGGCTTTATGCAGTTCATGCAACATCAGGCAAAAGCGGCTCCTGTAAAAAATGCAGGTAAAAACACTGACAACTCTCGGACGGTCACAGCTATGCAGTTCAGGGAATTGGGATCACCGGAGATTTTTGGAGAGCCAAAACCACTTAAGGCGGAGACGTGGATAAAGAAGATCTGTAAGATATTTGATATCCTGGGATGCTCCGAGGAGCTAAAGGTTCCCTTTGCCAGCTTCATGTTGTGTGCAGTGGCAGATTACTGGTAGGAATTTGTAAAGCGTACTCAACCCGCCGTACTGAAGATGTCTTGGGAGAATTTCCAAAACTGTTCAACGAAAAATACTTTATTTGATACTGGTTCTACCCATTCTTTTATTTCTCCTACTTGCGATCAACGTTTAAATTTGACTCCGGAGAAATTACACTTTGACTTATCTGTTGAAACTCCGTTGGGAGAAACCTTCATTATATCCACTGTTTATAAGTCTTGTTTGGTTCAAATCGGTACCCTCACATTACCTGTCGATCTTATTTCATTGAAAATACTTGCATTTGACTTAATTCTAGGGATTGATTTGTTAACTACTCATTATACAAAAATTGTTTTTTTTCGTAAGGTTGTTAGCTTTCATATTCCTAACCAAGCTATTATGCTAATTCAAGCAACCAAACCATTAAAATCAATCACTGTCATCTCAAGCCATAAAGCTATTCGTTTATTGAAAAACGGACGTCAAGCTTTCTTAGCTCATGTCACGTATCTAAATAAAAATACGTCAATTTTGAATGATATTTCTATTATTAATGAATTTCCTGACGTATTCCCTGAAGAACTTCCTAGCCTACCCCTAGAGCGTGAAATTGAATTTTATATCGACCTTGAACCCGGTACAAAACCTATTTCCAAAGCCCCATATCGAATGGCTCCTATTGAACTTCAGGAGTTAAAGACCCAACTGCAGGAATTGTTAGACATTGGTTTCATTCGTCCTAGTACGTCTCCTTGGGGTGCTCCTGTTCTATTCGTGAAAAAGAAAGACGGGAGTATGCGACTTTGTATTGATTATTGGGATTTGAACCATGTCACTATCAAAAATAGATATCCATTGCCTCGCATTGAAAACCTGTTGGATCAGTTGCAAGGCGCCAAATTTTTTTCAAAGATTGATATTCGTTCTGGATATCACCAATTGAAGATTAGAACCGATGACATTACAAAGACGACTTTCAAAATTCGGTACGGGCATTATGAATTCCTAGTCATGTCTTTTGGATTGACTAATGCTCCTGCTGCCTTCATGGATATGATGAACCGAGTATTCAAAGAATATTTGGATCACTTTGTAGTCGTCTTTATTGATGACATCCTTATTTATTCCAAAAGCCGTGAAGATCATGAGCAACATTTGAGGCTGATAGTTCAAAAGCTTCGCGAATATAAGCTTTATGCCAAGTTGAAGAAATGCGATTTCTGGCTTGAGGAAGTAACATTCCTTGGGTATGTGGTATCATGTCATGGAATATCTGTTGACCTAGCAAAGATTAAAGCTATTCAAAGCTGGGAGCAACCTAAATCAGTGACCGAAGTACGTAGCTTTCAAGGCTTAGCTGGTTATTATCGGAGATTCGTAGAAGGGTTTTGTCGAATCGCTACTCCCTTAACTCAGCTGACTCGGAAAGATACAAAATTCGGTTGGGACAAGGAATGTGAAAAGAGTTTTCAAGAACTCAAGAGGAGACTTATTTCAGCACCTGTTCTGACAATACCATCTGGCTCGGAGGGATTTGTCATCTACAGTGATTCTCCAGGCAAAGGGTTAGGATGTGTTCTCATGTAACATGGGAAAGTCATTGCCTATGCCTCTCGACAACTCAAAGAATATGAGAGGAATTATCCTACTCATGATTTAGAGTTGGCAGCTATTGTTTTTGCACTAAAGATTTGGAGGCATTACTTGTATGGGGAGAAAGTGTAGATCTTTACGGATCATAAAAGCCTTAAATATTTCTTCACTCAAAAGGAACTCAACATGCGATTTACGTATGTAAATTTCGAGGGCGAAATTTCATAAAGGGGGAGATTGTGAGACCCCAAATTTTATGAATAAAGATTTAAATTTCTCGAAATATTTTTTTTTGAATATTATGGTGTGGATTTGATATAATGTTAAAGTTGTGGGTAATATTTTTGCAAAATATGCAAGTTGTTATATAATATTCGATTGGTCGAGGAATATTCTTTTTTTCGAGGAATATTCATACGACGAAACAATCATTGGTGGACCCCACAACGGAAGTATTTTCTTAGTTAGAAAACGACAGAATTACCTTTTTATAAAAATAACGGCGAAAGTGTTACCGTTAAGACTATTGAACTACCCGGTAGTAAAAGTACAGTAATACGCGTGGTTGCATAGTATCACATGGTATTGATTATTGATGCTTACGTGAAAAGTCACTCAGTTATACTCAATTATTGCTACAGTAATTGCTCCATCATATCTCTCATATTATTGATTCGATTATTGTCACAGTATCATCTGCATAATATTTTATATATTATTAAATCAATAATTAAGACGATAAAATTATTCATATTATTAAATTGCAATATTTATAATGTCTAGAAATTCTGTCAAGGAGAGGTTTGGTCATCTAATTACGCGCCAATAAGGAGAAATCCATATCGGAAAGCCCCCTCTTTTCTGGGAACGACCTGGTTGTTAAATATTGTGAGTTATAATATTAATGATGAATAAGTTTGTGTTAATTAAAGATGATTTTGATAGTTCTATTGCGTTGGGATTATTAATTTTAGTGGAAATCGACATCTATTCCGACGATAATTGATGTCTGGAGGTTATATTGATAAATCGAATAATTAATCAGATAAATGAGCAATTAATTGCTGCTAATTCACATATTTATATAACTATTTGTTCACATGTATGTACTATTAAATCACATTCATGTACTATTAGGGGAGTTGGTGCAAGATTGATAATACTTGCATGACTAAGTTAAAGATGGAGGTATAGATGGAGGTAATATACTATTATTCGTATTTTCACATGATTATAACTATTGAATTACATGATTGAACTATTGATTCACATTATTTACTATTAGGGGAGGTGGTGCAAGTTTGATAATACTTGCAGGACTAAATTAAAAAAAAGAGGAACATATTTTACTGTAATATTTCGAGCCTCAAAACGCGCTATTATCGAAACTATATTTTCCTATAAATAGAAACTCATTCTTCCTTCATTTATCACCAATTCACTAAGGCTTTAGAGAAATTATTATAGAGAGAAATCATAGAGAGAAAGAAGTAGAGAAGTTTACTAACTCTCTACTCCAGTATCCAGTTTCTTTCTAAGGTAAAGAGTATTATTTCTTTCATATTCATGAAGAGAGCTATTGTTATTCCATTCTTTATTATTCTGTTGGAATAACCTGTGTACGCGGACTACCGTATTCATGGTAAAATTCTTGTGTTATTCCATTCTTTATTATTATGTTGGAATAACATGTCTATGAGAAGTACCGCATGCATGGTGAAATTATTCTATTATTCCATTCTATATTATTCTGTCGGAATATCCTGTCGATGCGTTTACGCATGACATGGTTCCATTCTTTATTATTCTGTCAGAATATCCTATCTGTGCATTTACGCATGACCTGGTTCCATTCTTTATTATTCTGTTGGAATATCCTGTCTGTGCGGATTACGCATGACCTGGTTCCATTATTTATTATTCTGTTGGGAATAACCTATCTGTGCGGTCTATCACATGCATGGTGAATTCTTTTGTTATTCCATTCTTTATTATTATGTTAGAATAATCTGTCTATGTGGATTGCCTCATGCATGGTGAATGATCCTTTGTATTCATATGAATAGTATTTTCATTCAAAAGGGGTTACTGCCAGGGGCAGTTTCGTAATTTTTTTACCCTAAAAAGTTTTGTAAAAATTTGAAATGATAATTTGATGAGTTTTCTAGATTGTGTCCAAAAATGACGATTTTTGGATGTATAGACTTAAGTTATGGATTTTATGGGAAAAGACTATTTTAAAAGTAAACCCTTATAACTCTTTATGGTTAACTCTAAAATTGGTGAAATTTTTATTGGGAGTACATGTATATAACAGGAGTATACCTCGTAAATTTCGGAATTTTTGGATAAAAGTACAATTTATGATAAATGTCTAAATATTTGAGTTTTGGCCATATGAAAAATAGTAAATGAATTTTAAAAATTCCGAGAAAAATATATGTTCAATATGGGACTATATTCTACTAAATCCCAGAAAAGAAATATTTTTGGGATTGATTTGGAATTTTCATGAAAATGAACTAGTTATGAGTAAATGAATTAAATATGTTATGTGAAGTAACAAAATTGGAAAATAAGATTTTATGGCTTGGGAATCCTATATAGGTTATATACATATTTTTGCTGAGGGATTTGATCATTGGTGATGAAATTTTATGAGTTTGACATTTTTAAATGATTAAAATGCATTATTTGGTAAAGTGTAAACAATTGAAATAAATTGTTTATAAGTTTAAGAAGTGATTAAAATATTATTATAATATTAATAATATTAGATTACGAGTTTATTAAGTGATTGATAATATTTGGATAAATTTAAAGTCTTTAATATTTATCCTTAATTTCGTTTGATTATTGCTTATATCATTGTCATCATCCTCATGCTTATATTGTGATGAAAGTCATCTTTGGTTTACGTGCATAGATGGACTTAGTATGATTATGACCAGAGATTATTCGGAATAATCATAACTGTAATGTAACGAATGATGTAGTAAAAGTCCTCATTGGCCGGTAGTGCATTGATGGACAGTTTTTCGTATGATTATGACCAGGGATTATTCGTTATAGTCATGACCATTGATGATTTAATGAATATCTTTGGCCCGTAGTGTAGGTATGATTCGATGATGTGATTTATTTATTAAGCTGAGTCTCAGCGATAAAAATTGATGAAAATATTTTAAATCATAGAAGATAATAGATATTATGCTCTACTTGACTCTTCTAATGGATTGCTTATTCCGCTGTAGTTAAACTTGATGTCTATTGTATTTTATCAGTTTAACATTGTTGAAGACTAATGATAATTTATCCTGCATTATCTTAGTCATAATATTTCTTACTTGGCTAGTTGAGCTCACCCTTTCTTTCACTGTTCTCTTCAGGAAATGAGAACGTAGCCGGGACTAGTCGAGGAACGGAGTGACGGTCCAGATGATAGCATTAGTAGTCCTCACTATTTTGTTAAATAGTGTGACAATAAATGTAATGAGGACTCCATTGAGTGTGGATATTGTCGAGATGATAATATTCTTATTAAAACTCTTAAATTATATTTTGTCGTATTTTACACGACTGTTGTATAATTAAGTTGTATTTGAATTTTGTACCATGTATTTGGCGACTCAAGATGGGTGATGTGTATTTATTTTGGGGGCATCACACTATGGGCTAACGATAACTTTCCATCACAAATTTAAGTATGAGGATTATAACAATGATATGAAGAATGAATCAAGTGAGATCAAGGATAAATATTAGATATTTATAATTCAATTTATCCAGAGTTCAAGAATGTCCAAATGGTCAACATGATGATCAAAACGTGAATTCAAATTTAGGAATAAGATTCATATATCAAAGATAATTTGGACAAAAAAAGAAACTAATTTTATCGTGAATAGTACCCCGACATGAATAGTACCCCGAATGAAACTTTATACTTTTAAAAGTATCGCAAGCTTCAAATTAAACTTTTAAATAAAGTCAGATTTATTAGTCTCCCTTCACCTTCTTTGGTCAACTTTAAGCCAGTTACAACTAGAGTGCGTACTGCCTTGCAAAGGCTCATTTGAAAATTTTCAAGAATTTCTTTTGCATATTTTTTCTGGGAAATGAAAATGCCATCAACTTGCTGATTATGAAACATGGCCATCTTGAAATCATGAAACATCTGCTGATTATTTCCTGTGAATAACATATCATCTACTTAAAGACATGTAATGAGCATATCTCCTCAATCATTCTATTTTACATAGACATCATGTTCATACGGGCATTTGAAAAAACTATTTTGATATAAGTAATTGTCAATACAAGCATTCCAAGCTCGTAAAGCTTGTTTTAGCCCATATAGAGCTTCTTTTAAGCGATACACTTTTTCTTCCTCTTTTTTTACTTTGAAACCTTTAGGCTGATCGACATAAATTTTTCATCAAGAGTACCATTCAAAAATGCGGATTTGACATCCATCTGCTGAAGTTTCTAATGATTATGAGCAGCAAGAGATATAATCATCCTTATAGTATCAAGTCGAGCAACTAGAGAAAAAACCTCTTCATAATCCATGCCATATTTTTGTTTGTATCCTTTTGCTACAAGCCTTGCTTTGTAGCGATCAATATTCCCTTCAGTTGTACGCTTAATTTTGTACACCCATTTGACTCCAATGGCCTTTTGCCCTTGAGGGAGAGCAATTAATTCTCATATTTTATTCTTCTCAATATATTAGATTTCTTCTTTCATAGCAATTCTCCAACATTCTTTCTTCATAACATCTTCAAATATAAGTGGCTCATGATCTTCATAGAGACAAAAAAGATTAATTTCCTCACTTTAATTGTAAATATCCTCCAAGTTCCTCATTCTGCTTGGTGTGTTGTGAATTGTTGCTTGATGCCATGTACTCTGCAATATTGTTTAAATTCATTCGAGGTGTACTCTCTACCTCAATCAGATCAGAGTATTTTAATTTTACAACCACTCTCCGACTCCACATGAGCTTTAAAATTCTAGAAAATATTAAAAGCAACTGCTTTTTCTTTAATATAATAAACCCAATTTTTTTGACTGAAATCATCAACAAAGAGGATAAAGTACTTGTTACTCCAAGAGAAACTGGATTGAGTGGTCCACAAATATCAGTGTGAACCAATTACAATGATGCTTTTGCTCTCCATGATTTTTCAATTGGAAATGAATTTCTCTGCTGCTTGTCAAGTATGCATCGTTAGGAATAAGCATGTGAATGATATTCCTACTTATGTATGATTTGATTATGATATAAATGATTGAAAATGCAAGTATGCTTGCATTAAGAAAAGCTTTAAAGTTTTTTGATAGATAAACTGCGAAGTAATTCGAATAAACTGCACCAAATAACTCGAGTTCTGCGAAGTAATTCGAATAACTTTCAACGGCTATATCCCAACGGGAAGATTGGGAAGGAGTATAAATAAGCCAGAGCTTCAAGGATCAAGAGTTGAAAAAGTTGTAGAATTGTTGAGTTTTTGGAATACTATTGTTGACTCTACGAGTTTCACCAGAACTAAACAGAACAAGTCTCAATGATAGTGAGACTACAAAGGTGGAAGTGAAGCAACCTTGAAGAAGGACTCGAACAGATTAAAACTTCACTCAACAAAGATGAGAATGCCACTGAATATGGAAGCTAAGCTGAGAGCCGAGAAAGCTAAGAAGATAGCATTCAGAAAAGTGGCAGAGTACAAAGAAGATCAAGAGAGCCACTCTACTGATCACCATGAACCAATAGCTAAAAAAGAACATATGCAGAATCATGTCTACAAAACATTCAAGAAGGGTTCAGGGATTTCTAAGTGTCAGACGAAGTCTACCAAAAGCTCAGAGACTTAGTAAATCCAGATGGTGATGGTGCATAGCTTACATTAGATGAAGATGAGCAGAAAAGAGTGAAGATCAGCTGCACCAGAGAATATGTGGTCTAGACTCAAAGCAGAATGCAAAGAGGACCACGCTAAGCTGCTAAGTACAAAAGATGTTCAAGCTTAAAGACATCTTAGCAGCTCAGCACCACCAACAACAATTCCAACAATTAGCCAGGGCCTGAGGGGTCCTTGTTCGGAAAGACTAAATGAAGTTCCAAGCCTGCTGGGCTTGAAGAGTTCCTAGGGAACTATAGGAGTTCCAAGCTTGCTGGGCTTGAAGAGTTCTAAGTGAACAGAAGTTCCAAGGCTGCTGGCCTTGAAGGAATTTTAGTGATTCAGGGTGATACCCTTCCTTAGTGGAAATCCTGCTAGTTGAAAGCAGAAGAGTGGATTAGGAGCTTGAGTCTCTGAACCACTTAAAATCCCTTGTGTCATTTACTTTATGTCATTTACATTATGTACTTAACTACTATAATTGTTATGTATGTATTAACTACTTACCACAATTTCACACAATTTTTCACACAATTTTTCTGGTTTGTCAAGAGTTGGTAAGCCAATAACCATGCTTCTTGTGGCCAACAAATTAAGCCCATCAAAGTGAAGGTGTCCAAAGCACAGATGCCACTTCCATGACTCATTGTTGATGAGTCCATGGAAACAAGTCTTAGAATTTATATTAAGATGGAGAGGGAAGACTCGATTTTTCGCCATTTTAACTTGAGCAATATTTTTTCCATCCTTGTCTTTTAGAGAAAGAACATAACTCTCCAAATGTATTACATACCCTTTTTCTAAGAGTTGCCCAACATTAAGAATATTACTTCTCAAATTGGGTATATAATAAACATTGAAGATATATTGTGGTATACCATTTGTCTGATAAATTTTGATATTTCCTTTACCTTGCACTGACAGCTTTGAGGAATCTCCCAAGCTTACGCTTCCATGAACATCTTTTTGAAGCTCCTCAAACAACTCCTTCTTTCCACACATATGATTACTTGCTCCAGAATCTAAATACCACATATTATGTTGATCACAAACTTCTTCTTCAACAAAAAGAAGTGTGGCGGCCTCTTTGTTTGTATCCTCTGTTTCAATAAAATTTGACTGTTCTTCTACAGTAGATTTGTGCCAGCAATCTGAAGTATAATGACCAAAATTATTACAATTAAAACATTTAATATCTTTTAGATTACAACTTCCACGTCCACGTCCACAACCAAATCTACCTCTGCCTCTTACACTTTCACAACCACGATTGCTCTAAGGAGTACTACTTTGATCATTTGATTGATTTTCACGGCCTCGACCACGTCCGCGATTGTTATTGAAGCCTCTTCCACGACCTCTGCCACGTTGAGGATTTTGCTGAAAAGACTTCTTTTCACTTAGATCTATCTTGGTCTCTAAGGCATGTTCCAAAAACTTGGAATTGTCGTTCTTTTGCATGCAATGCTCATGTACTTGTAATGTTCCCAATAATTCTTCAATTGAAAGAATATCTAAATCTTTAGATTCTTCATTGGCCACAACCACATAATCAAATCTTGTTGTCAGTGAACGAAGAAATTTTTCAACAACACGGACATCTTTAATCTTCTCACCATTTCCTTTTAATTGGTTAACAATCGAAAACAATCGAGAAAAATAATCAGAAACACTTTCACCTTCCTTCATATGGGCTACCTCGAATTCCGCTTGAAGAGTTTGCAGGCAAACTCGCTTTACTCGATCAACACCTTTAAATATAGTGCCAAGAGTGTCCCATGCTTGCTTACTAGTTTTTGCTTCTGTAATCTTCTCAAATGTAGAATCCTCCACAACTTGATAAATCAAGAACAAAGTCTTTTTGTCTTTCTTCATTTGATCTTTGAGAGCATTTTTCTTGTGACGCCCCCAAAATAGGTATACATCACCCATCTTGAGTCGCCAAATACGTGGTACAAAATTCAAATACAACTTAATAATACAACTGTCGTGTAAAATACGACAAAACATAAACTGAGAGTTTTAATACGAACATTTTCTTCTAGACAGTATTCAACTCAAATGGAGTCCTCATTAAATTTATTATCATACTATTTCATAGAATATCGAGAACTATTAATGCTATCATCTGAACCGTCACTCCGCTCCCCGACTAGTTCCGGCTACGTTCTCATTTCCTGAAGAGGACAATGAAAGCAAAAGGGTGAGCTCAATTAGCCCAGTAAGAAATATTATGACTTAGATAATGTAGAATAATTTATCGTTAGCCTTCAACAGTGTTAAACTGATAAAATGTAACAAACATCAAGTTTAACTGCAGCGGAACAAGCAATCCATTAGAAGAGTCAAGTAGAGCATAAAATCTACTATCTTCTATGATTTAAAAGGTTTTTCATCACTTTTATCGCTGAGGCTCAGCTTAATAAATAATCCACATAATCGAATCACCCCTGCACTACGACCAATGATATTCTTTAGTATCACGACCACAAATTATCCATGCACTACGGGCCAAGGATATTCGTGTATTCATCAATGGTCATGATCATTCCAACAACTGTCCATCAATGCACTACATGACAATGAAAACTTTTACCACATCATTTATAACATTACGGTCATGATTATACCAAATAATCCCTGGTCATAATCATACCAAGTCCATCTATGCACTACAAGTCACAGATGACTTTCAACAGAATATAAACATGAGGATGATGACAATGATATAAGAATTCAAAAAAACAAATTCAAGGATAAATTTTTAAAGATTTATAATTTAATTTATTCAGAAATCAATAACGCCCAAATTGTCAACATGATACTTCTTGTGGAGTAAAATTCAAGAATAATATTATACCAAAAATAATTTGGACGGAAAATGAATCAATTTTTATCATGAATAGTATCCCGGGTGAATAGTACTCGAGCGAATAATACCCCGTGAATAGTACTTCGGGAATAATAACCCCGTGAATTGTACTCCGGTATGAAAAAGTTAAAACTTATCAAGAATGCTTAGAATAATATTTTCATGAAAAGATACTTGATGAAGTGCAAATATCAAGGCTATTCTATTAATTTCATAGAGTATAGAAGCCAAAATTTTAACAAAACGAATATAGAATTCAAAATCTGAAACGAAATAATATTACTTACATACTACAAAGTATGGAAGAAAATATTATTTCAAGCAAATATTGAACAAAAATAGCATCACTTACTTTGAAAAGAAGAGTATTTCAACTGGTATATCGGAGATATTCTTGAAGAAAACTTTCACTATTTTCTACGCTCAAAGCTTTCTAAAACTCTAAAGAAATACGCTCAAGATTATAGAAGAAGAATTTTTTGATTCTGGTGTGATTTTCAATTCTAACTAAGCACTCTATTTATAGGAAAATGCTAGAACGCCAAAGGAGGCTAAATTAATAAAATATTAATTTAATTTTTTTTTCTACGCATGCTTTTTTGAAAAATTTCAGCCACCACAAGTGGGGCCCACCAATGATCAGCCATTTTTCCCAACAACCAAAAGTGGGTCGCACCTAATTTTAATAAAAAATATTATATTTTTTGAAACTTCAGTATTTCATAATAAATAGCCCCTTTGTCAGAAAAATACGAATTTTATGTCCATTCCACACGAAATCAAATTCTCTACAACTTTGTAGCTTTAAGTTTTTCCAAATTCAAGACAGAAAATATCCGAAATCCACAAACAGATGATTTTTAACACCTTTTAAAATTCATAACAAATCATACGTTAATTCTTAACGATTCAAAATTTGTGGACATATACTCAATTTATATATGTATAACATATCCAAAAATTACAACGATTCAATGGCCAGATTAAAATTATAACTCACGCAATAGAGCTTTAAGAACACCGATTTGATTTTTTAATACCTCTAATCCGACAAAATACTGATAAAACACCTCAACATTAATTCCTTCATTTATAACCACATAAAATAAATATTTTCCTATCCATCATTTATGTCCGCATAAAATAAATATTTTCTTATCATATAAATCAATAATTAATTATTCACAAATATTATTACAGAATCACAATAATTACAACCAGACCGTTCCCAGAAAAGAGGGGGCTTTCCGATAAGAATTTTTCGTTACTGACGCGCAATTAAGTGACCAAAACTCTCATTGACAGAACTTTCTAGACATTGCCAATAATGCTATCTAATAATATTATTCAAATAATATGAATTATTGATTTGATAATGGAAAATATTGTGCAGTGATAATTATTGAAACAACAATAATATAAAATATGAACGCAGCAATTATTGAATTAATAAAATAAAATATTGAACAGCAATTACTGTAATAATTATTGAGTATAACTGAGTGACTTTTTACGTAAGCATCAATAATCAATACCGTGTGCTACTATGCAACCATGCATATTACTGTACTTTTACTACCGAGTAGTTCAACAATTTTAACGGTAACACTTTCGCCGTTATTTTTATAAAAAGATAATTCTGTCGTTTTCTAACTACGACAATGCTTCTGTTGTGGGGTCCACCAATGATTGTGCCGTCGTATGAATATTTCTTGTTAAAACGAATATTCCCCGACCAATCGAATATTTTATGACAACTTGATTACTTTGTAAAATTTATAAATATTACCCACAGCTATAATATTATATTAAATTCACTCCATAATATTTAAAAATAATATTTATAGAAAATTCATTTTTATTCATAATGTTGGTGTCTTACATTTCTGTTCCGCTGTATACTCAACTTCTTGTTCAGCAGTGGACTCTGATTACCCATCTATTACAATCTCCATTAGGTCCTGAGACTCAATCAATGCTTTCATCTGAATACTCCATTCATAGTTGTCTTTCAATAATTTTGGAATTTGAGGCTGGACCAAGCTGTCAGACATTTTGAAATAAAACAATAAGAGATATTGTGATGGAAATTGACTCTGATGCTAGATGTTGACTTTACAAAGCTTTTCTTAAGTCAATCTATCTAATAAAATATAAATGATTTTGAATTTCCCGCTCACTTAATAAATTATCTGGGCCGTCCAAAGTTTGGGATAAATCCCACCGTTCATACATCTATCTAATAAAATACATCTATCTATCTAATAATCTAATAATAATTTAATAAAATACAAATGACTTTAAATTTCCCGCTCACTCAATAAATTATTTTGGTCGTTCAAAATTTGAGATAAATCATATTGTCCATACAGTGCCGGAGGCACGGGACCCAGCTAGTAACTTTTATATTACTCTTTAGAAATTGTAATAACATACAACTCTCTTTTTCTCTTGCTCTGGCTTATTTATACAAAATGAAACATAGAGCTCTCTATTTATACTAGTGCATAGAGACTTCGAGACCAATTTCATGTACAAGTATAACTTACACACACACACACACACTTAATATCATACTCTTTCCATAATTATTTTGGCCCATCGTAACTCTTGTTTATTTCTAATTCCGCCCATACAAACACATCAAACACAGTAAATACTCTCTAACTAAACAAAAACTATATAAATAATAATTTTTTATATAAGAAGCTATTAAAAAAATTGATATTTTTACATAAGTCTCTCTCAATCGAAAATGAGACCTACTATTCATGTGAGAAAAATCATATAAATATATCAATTTTTTTATATAAAAACATCAGTTGTAAAGGTGTATAAAAGTTTGTATTAGTATATTTAATTAATCATGAAATTCCATATATAGTTAGGTGACAGATAGAGAGAGAGAAATCTGAATGTAGCCAGTTGGAAAGAAAGTTGGGACAAGGTTTTAGGCCCATAAAATAGTAGCACGCGGAAAAGACGAGGCAACAAGATGCATGATTTTATAAAGCAGGGAGTAAGTAGGTTCGGCTCGTACGTAAGCCCTCACTACCAGACATCCCATGCGAAGCAAATTAAGGACATGACAATCTCCCACCACCGCTAATTGTGGGGGTAGGGGGTCTTTTAATTCATCTCCCACACTTTATTTTTTACGTTAAAAAATCACAAATGCTAGAATACCCCCTCTTAAAATAAAATATTTTTCTTCAGTTAAATTTTAAATTTTAATATTTTTTTGTTATAGAGTTTTTAAAATCTTTTAAACAAGATCCACTATTGATTATATATTTTTAGTTAAAATGATCAAAATTGAGGGTAAAGTTTTGTATTTTTAAATTCATCGTAGATATCTCTCGTGTGTGTGTATATATATATATATATATATATATATATATATATATATATATATATATATATATATATATATATATATATATATATATTTATATGGGAGATGATCCATGGAAAACGTTAGATATTAACACTATTTCAACTAACGCTAATCTAGCCGTCCAATATTAGAGTTAATGGCTGAGATGAATGCCCAACCGCTAGAGGGAGTAGCGGCCAGCAATAAATTAAAAAATCATCTCTGCTGGCCGCTAGAGGGAGTAGCGGCCAGTCAAAACGTCGACGTTTTGACTGGCCGCTACTCCCTCTAGCGGCCAGTAGAAAGGATTTTTTAATTTGGCTCGACTGGCCGCTACTCCCTCTAGCGGCCAGTAGAAAGAATTTTTTAATTTGGCTCATGCTCCAGCCGCTAGAGGGAGTAGGGACAACAAATTTTTTTTGGCTTAATTACATTATCCTGATTATCCTCTCACATACTATTTATTAATCAATAAATAAAATAATAAAAAATTATAAGAATAACTATAAGGATAATCAATAATTATCTTTATACTTATTAAGATAATTACTGATTATCTTTATAATTATCCTTATAATTTTTTATTATTTTATTTTACTGATTAATAAGTAATATGTATATGGATAATATCTTAATAAGTATAAAGATAATTATTGATTATCCTTATAGTTATTCTTATAATTTTTTATTATTTTATTTATTGATTAATAAATAGTATGTGAGAGGATAATCAGGATAATGTAATTAAGCCAAAAAAAATTGTTGGCCCTACTCCCTCTAGCGGCTGGAGCATGAGCCAAATTAAAAAATCTTTTCTACTGGCCGCTAGAGGGAGTAGCGGCCAGTCGAGCCAAATTAAAAAATTCTTTCTACTGGCCGCTAGAGGGAGTAGCGGCCAGTCAAAACGTCGACGTTTTGACTGGCCGCTACTCCTCTAGCGGCCAGCAGAGATGATTTTTTAATTTATTGCTGGCCGCTACTCCCTCTAGCGGCTGGGCATTCATCTCAGCTATTAACTCTAATATTGGACGGCTAGATTAGCGTTAGTTGAAATAGTGTTAATATCTAACGTTTTCCATGGATCATCTCCCTATATATATATATATATATATATATTTAGAAGAGACATAAAATTAAAGTGAAAATGATGTTGACTCTCTTGATTTTTAACATACTCTATCCATAAATCTTCATTCTGTGGCTGTCCGATTTCATTTGTATCAAATGGCTTACGCATTAATTCTAGTGCAGTGCAGTGTCCCCCTTTATCTTTCTCTTTCTCTCTTTTTTCTAGTGGCGGGGATTGGCCCTGCATGAACATAAATTGCTGGTTTGATAGAGAGGGTCACTAATCCAATTATTAAATTCAGTCTCTTGAAAATAAATTAACGCCCACATATTTATTATGTTAGAGCTCAGACATGTCTGGGTCTCTTTTTTTTCTTTTCTTTTTTTCTTCTTTTAATATTTCCCTCACATAAATCTTATGAAAATATCAATTTTCTAAAAATATACTCCCTCATCCGTTACAAAATATAAATAAATTGAATTTACAAATATTGCAAATATTATGTATGTAGTTTGTTAGTATATGTTTACTCATCGATTTAAACTTTTAAGTCTACTTGAAATATTTTCAAATTTAAATTTAACGCGATTGTTTTTACTTTGCAAACAATAAATCTCATACTTAGTAGTGTGATTTTGTTCTAGTTATTAATTACTCCATTCGTTCCAAAATTAGAGATACAATTTGACTTTTAAGGTCAAACGACGTCATATTAAATTTTAAAATTAGTATGACTCGTAAAAATTTAGAATGAAATAAATTTTGTGATTAATAGTTTTTGTTATATACAAAACAGTTATAATTATTGTATCAACAAAAATTAAGTAAATTTATATTAATTTAAAGTTTAATATATCGTTGTTTAATCTCAAAAGTCAAATTGTATCTCTAATTTTGAAACAGACCGAAAAAGTATGATTTTAGATCAAAATTTAATTTTTACCCCAGTTTTCCTAAGGCTTTGGAACTGGGCCAGGCCTAATTGGTGGTGGTGGTGGAGGCCTCATCAAGATAATTTGGTCGGGATTCTACAAAAATGGGCCATATACTACAAGAGGTAGGCGAGATGGGCTGTAGCTACTACTTGATTTTCACTAGATTGATGATTTGATACATTTGCTAAAAGGTAACGGATTATTTGACTTGTAAGTGGCTTCTAGGAATGACAATATATTCAAAATTGTATCCTACTGAAAATGAGAGTTTTGTTTTTATTTTTGTTTATTATTACTTTTTTCAATACTGAGATTTGTATTTACATACCTAGATATAATATTTTTATTCATATTTCTTTTAATAACAGACTTTATTTATTAAATTTAATATTACATTCTTTCCTAAATATAAGAACCATTTTTGAAGTCTATTAATTAATTTGAGAAATTCTCAATTTAAAATTGATATAAATTTATTTAATATTAGTATAATTATAAATATGATAAAGTATCTAAGAAATGCTAGTAATTACAAATATTTGTTAATTTTCAAATTTAAATGAATCACATCAATTTTGAATTGAAAATATCTTTAAATGATTTTAAATTACATTAACTTTAATTTCTGTACTCACCCTTGTTGCTAGGGGTGTTCAAAATATTTGTTTTTTTCGGGTTTTTACCGAACCAGTTGATACGGGTACCGGCGGTGATAGAACTGAAGGTTTGAGAGAGAATTACTTACTGATTTCATTAATAGAAGGCATATAAATAATTACAAATACTAACCGGTTCTTTCTATCCAGCAGGGAAACCGAGTCCTAAGGGATTACAAACTGAGAGCTTATCAACTCAAACTATAACAGAGTCCTAGACTATCTGTTACAACTATACACGGAAGTAGACCTGACAAACGGGCCCAAAGCCCGCGGGCCGGGCCGCCCCGCCCGCCAAAACCCGGGCTTTGGGCCGCCATTTTTAAGCCCGTGAAAACCCGGGCCGTTTTGGCCCGGCCCGTGAAGGCCTGGCCCACGGGCGCCCGGCCCGCCCGCCAATTATTAATTTTTTTAAAAAAAATAAAGTGTTAGGTTGTGAGGCTTGAACACAAGACATGTAAGTAAATAAATAAGAGTTCAAACCAATTGAACTACAACAACTATTTATTTTTGATGTAATCTTCAATATATTTTAACTATAATTGATAATACTAATTTATAATACTATTAAAATTTTAATTTATTGAGCTATGTAGTTAATGTATGTAATTAATTAATCGTGTTTGTTTGTATTATTTTTTATTATTAATGATTTTATTATTTTTAATATTTTTTATTATTATTATTTTTGATGTAACAACGAGTTTGCAAAAAAAAAAAAAAATAATGGCCGAAGCCCGCGGGCCGGCCCGGCCCGCCCGCCACGGGCCACGGGCTGTCCATTTTCAGTCCACCAAAATCCGGGCCTTTTTGGCCCGGCCCGTCGTTGGCCCGGCCCGGCCCGCCCGTTTGCCAGGTGTACACGGAAGTCGTTACAACTATACACGAAAATACATTGGCTAACAGGCGGTAACGGTTTTTTTTAATACCTATTTTTTCTGTATTTTAACATTTTTCGATATCGGTAGCGATAATGAATTTTCTGAATTCGGTAAAAACTGAAATACCAAAATATCGAAAATACAATTATGATGCCCCAGACTTCGTATGTTCTTTACTTTTGCAGTCAGATTGACCAATGCCATCACCACTATTGTGCAAAACTGTCCTGGTTTTACCCACTTTCGCCTACGGATAATGAATCCAACTTGCACTATTCCAGATTACCTAACAGATGAGCCAATGGATGAGGCATTTGGTGCAGCGGTAAAGACCTGCACTAATCTCCAAAGACTTTCTGTATCAGGCCTATTAACAGATTTGGCTTTTGAGTATATTGACAATTATGATGCCCAGGCAGCCCAGCTACAATTAATCAATTATATAAATAATTTCTTAGTTTTAAAAAAAATTATTAATATATAAAATAAATTATTTAATTATTATTAATAATTATATATATTACCATTTGGTATAACAGAAAACCGAACCAAAAAAATTGGTATCGATTTTGTAATAAAACCAGTGATTCGGTACCGGTTCTTGCTTTTCCGGTATCGGTATCAGTTCGATATTTTCGATATTAGTTCAATTTTTTACTGATGAACACCCCTACTTGTTGCACCATTAGCTTCCATAGGTAAAGCTTCCAAGGGAAGTGTCCTAGTAAATACTGTTTCAACACCAACATATTGTGGAAATTCAACTTGTGGATCATCATCATCTATGGCCTCAGTACGTACCTGGACTTCCTTATATATATATACTAGCTGGGTCCCGTGCCTCCGGCACTGTATGAACAGTGAGATTTATATCAAACTTAGAATGGTCCAGATGATTTATTAAGTGAGCGGGAAATTCAAAATTATTATTAGATAGATTAGATAGATATATGTATTTTATTAGATAGATGTATGGACGGTGGGATTTATCTCAAATTTTGGACGGCCCAGATGATTTATTGAGTGAGCGAGAAATTCAAAATCATTTGTATTTTATTAGATATATATATATATATATATATATATATATATATATATAATGATCCATAACATCTATTTGCTATGAATCAAAAAGTGATATATAACATCTATACCGTCCGAGTAATTAATGAAAGATTGAGATCAACACGTTGTCCACTAGTATTACTAGCGGATGTGGTTATACTAAAATAAGACGCTTATGCCCCCATTTATACGCCACACGACCTCGGAGGGAACACTGCTTTAAGGAAAATAATATTTAGTCTGAAATTTTAATCTGACTTCTCCATCCGGATCACTTACTGCAAAAGCCATGGTCACATCAAAGATAAATGAGTGACATGGGTCCCGTATAAGCCACATTGTAATTTATTAATGATAAACATAAAACACTATATTCTCTTTCTTCTATCGTGCTTCTCTCTCATTGTTGAATTCAAATATAGTTCTGCTAGTTCACCATCATTACGATTACGTATGAAGAAGAGTTCAGATCTATTCTTACGGAAGCTTTGGATTACGTATGCCTGTGAGAAAGATCTGATAATAGATAGATGGGGTTTTCTCCAATTTGAAAAATAAATTTCTTCAGTTCTAACTCTAGTTTTTCTCTCTCTCTCTTTCACACACACACACACACTTACTCTCTCTCTCTCTCATAGTTTAATATTTATTTCTTTGCAATATATGAATCTGCAGGTGGTGGTTCAAAGGTGTAGAATCAGAATGTTAAGTTTGTGACTTTGTCAATCCTCTCTTTAACTTCTTTACAAATGCGCAAGTGGGTTTGGATGATGATAACAGATTTGGGTTGGTTGTTGGTTAAAGGAGTGCGATTATATTTACTAGTTTGCAACAACACGTCCGCTAGTCATACTAGCAGACATATTATTTTTATATTTCAATTAGCTGCTGGTTTGTCATAAATGGGGGCATAAGCGTCTTAGTATAACCACGTCCACTAGTAATACTAGCGGACGACGTGTTCCCATAACAGATCTCAACCATTTATTAATTACACGGATGGTATAGGTGTTATATGCCACTTTTTGATCCATAGCAAATAGATGTTATGGATCATTCCCCATATATATATATATATATATATATATATATAGAGAGAGAGAGAGAGAGATTTAATCCGTGACAAACGGTTGCTATGGGCACTGTTCAGCAATCAAGTTTACATCCGATGATCCATACATTTAAAGGCTGAGATTGGACAATTTTTCCCCTACCGCTACAGCTTATAGCGGCAGTCCACTGTTCTTTTTGTCCGTTAGCTTATTACATTACTGTCCCTAACAATTTAATACACACATACTGTTACAAGCTCATGCGGTAGGGGCTGACAAAATTATTCCTATATTGGATTAAGTCCTCATAATCTTCTCTCCCCTACAATGTAGTCCTTAAATCTCTTCTTCCCAGAAGAAGATGGTTGCCCCCCAACAAAACACTCTATTTCTTTTAGATGCTCTGTACTGCCAAGAGGACCATTGGGATGATCATGAAACAAAGGACCACTATTTTGATGAGGATGAAGACGAAGATAAACATGAACTCCACTTAATAGACCAAGATTTTCTTTGGGAAGAAGAAGAGCTTTCCTCTTTGTTCTCAAAAGAAGAGCTTAATTTTCTGTGCAATAATCTTGAAAATAACCCATCTTTAGCTGAATCTCACCGAGAAGCGGTGGATTGGGTACTCAAAGTTGTTTCCCATTACTCTTTTTCTGCTTTCACTGCTGTTCTTGCGGTGAACTATCTTGATAGATTCCTGTTCAGTTTTCAGTTCCAGGGAGATAAGACATGGATGACCCAACTTGTTGTTGTTTCTTGTTTCTCTCTTGCTGCGAAAGTAGAGGAGACCCAAGTTCCCCTGCTTATAGACCTCCAAGTAAGTCTTTTTTGAACAAAATCTTGATGAATTTTTTTATGCATATGTTATGTTTGTTAAAATGCTTAAATGAATCTTGGTAATCTTGATTTGTGAAGGTGGAGGAGACTCGATATGTGTTTGAGGTAAAAACGATTCAGAGAATGGAGATTTTGGTGTTGTCAACTCTTAAATGGGAGATGAATCTTGTGGCCCCAATATAGGAATAATTTTGTCAGCCCCTACTGTGACGCCCTCAAAATAGGTATACATCACCTATTCTGAGTCGCCAAATACATGGTACAGAATAGAAATACAATCTTAAATATACAACAAGAGAGCTGTGAGTTTTAATACAAACATTGTTTTCTAGACAATATCCACTCTCAGAATAAGTCATCATTACATTTATTAACACACTATTTAACAGAATAGTGAGGACTACTAATACTATCAACTGGACCGTCACTTCGTTCCCCGACTAGTCCCGGCTACGTTCTCATTTCCTCAACTAGCCCACTAAAAATATTATGACTAAGATAATGCAGAATAAATTATCATTAGTCTTCAACAGTGTTAAACTGATAAAATACAATAGACATCAAGTTTAACTACAGCGGAACATGCAATTCATTAAAAGAGTCAAGTAGAGAATAAAATCTACTATCTTTTATGATTTAAAAGGTTTTTCATCACTTTTATCGTTGGGACTCAACTTAATAAATAATTCACATCATCCCTGTACTACGGCCAAAGATATTCATTAGTATCACAACCAAAAATTATTCATGCACTACGGGCCAAGGATATTTGTGTATTCATCAATGGTCATGATCATGCCAACAATTATCCATCAATGCACTACGGGCCAATGAGTGCTTTTATCACATCATTTGTAACATTACGGTCATGATTACACCGAATAATCCCTGGTCATAATCATACCAAGTCCATCTATGCACTACAGGCCACAGATGACTTTCAAAAAAAATATAAACATGAGGATGATGACAATGATATAAGAATTCAATAAAACAAGTTCAAGAATTAATTTATTCAGAACTAAAAACGTCCAAATTGTCAACATGATACTTCTTTGTAGAGTAAAATTCAAGAATGCTCAGAAAAATATTTTCATGAAAAGATACTGGATGAAGCGCAAATATCAAGGATATTACACTAATTTCATGGAGTATAGAAGTCAAAACTTTAACCAACTGAGTATAATAAAGAATAGAATAACAAAAGAAATCAACATACATGCAGTACTTCGCATAGACATGTTATTCTAACAGAATAATAAATAACGGAACCAGGTCAGGCGTAATACGCACCGACAGGATATTCCAACAAAATAATAAAGAATGGAATAACAACAGAAATCACCATGCATGCGGTACTTCGCATTGACAGGTTATTCCAACAGGATAATAAATAACAGAACCAGGTCCGGTGTAAAACGCACAGACATAATATTCCAACAGAATAATAAAGACAGAAACAGGTCCGGTGTAAAACGCACAGACATAATATTCCAACAGAATAATAAAGACAGAAACAGGTCCGGTGTAAAACGCACAGACAGGATATTCCAACAGAATAATAAAGAATGGAATAACAATAGAATTTTATCATGTATGCGGTACTTCGCATAGACAGCTTATTTCAGTAGAATAATAAATATTAGAATAACAGAAGAATTTCACCAAGTATAGGGTAGACTGCGTATAAAGGTTATTCCAACAGAATAATAAAGAATGAAATAACAGAAGTTTTCTTCATGAATATGAAAAAAATAATACCCCTTACCTTATAAAGAAGAGTACTCCGACGGTAGGGCAGAGATATACTTGAAGAAACTTGCACTACGCTCAAAGCTTTCTTAAACGCTAAAGAAATACGCTCAAGATAGAAGAATAATTCTCTCTACAGTTTCTCTATCTAAAGTTTCAGTGAATTCGTAAGAAATAATGAAGGAATGAGGTTCTATTTATAGAAGAATGGATTGAATAGTAACCAATCCATGAACGGTCCAGATCGATTTACTTTAAACGGACGATCCATATTGGTCTACAATAAAATATAATATATTCTATATCTAATAAAACGAATAACTTTTAAAAAGATTTTACTATGCAAACACTATGCATAATAAAATATAATATATTCTAATTATTGTCTAATAAACCAGATAACTTTATAAAAGTATTCTTTTTATATAAAAAGATTTTACTATTAACCTAATAAAACGAATAACTTTATAAAAGTATTCTGTTTTATATAAAAAGTTTTTCTGTTGTATTACATTAATAATACTAATAAAACAAAACTTCATTATTATTATTATTATTCACACTATTTATCGACCAGGTCGTTCCCAGGAAAGAGGGGACTTTCCAATAAGGATTTCTCCCTATTGGCGCACAATTAGGTGACCAAACCTCTCATTGGCAAAACTTTAGACATCGTTAATATTACAAATAATAATATTAATAACTCTGTCATCTCAATTATTGATTTAATAATATAAAATATCGACAATAATTGAATAAAACTGAATGACTTCTCATGTAAGCATCAATAATCAATACTGTGTGCTACTATGCAACCACGCGTATTACTGTACTTTTACTACCGAGTAATTCAACAGTATTAACAATTTTATTGTGGGGTCCACCAATGATTGTGCCTTCGTACGAATATTCCCTGTTAAAATAAATATTTTCTGACCAATCGAATATTATATAATAACTTGCGTACTTTGCAAAATTTATAAATATTACCCACAACTATAACATTATATCAAATTTATTCCATAATATTCAAAAATAATATTTATAGAAAATTTATTTTTATTCATAAAAGTTGGGGTCTTACACCTACTGCATGAGCTTGTAGCGGCAGATGTGTATTAAATTGTTAGGGGCAGTAATGTAATAAGCTAACGGACAATGGACTGCCGCTACAAGCTGTAGCGACAGTGGAAAAAATTGACCAATCTCAGCCTTTAAATGTATGGATTAACAGATGTAAACTTGGTTGCTGAATAGTGCCCATAGCAACTGTTTGCCACAGATTAAATTCTATATATATATATATATATATATATATATATATATATACAATTTTGATCTAGTCAGGATTTCCTGACTTTACTTAAAATCTAAACTCTTTATCTTAGCCATAGGATCCCATCCAACGGTGCAAAAAGAATTTGCTTGGAAAAAAACTCGCAGATCATTATTGGGTTAAAACAGAACTGGTCGGGTCAAAAATAAATCAGGTCTCCTCCCCCAAAAATCGATCACGCCTCTCTCTTCTATCCATAACAACTCTCCCTTCTACCATCGTCGCCGGACGAAGTATCAGGTCTGCAAAATTTGCAAAATCTATGCGACTCTCTCTCCGGCCAGAGCCTCCGTTGTCTCTGTCTCTGTTGAACATCTATTGAAAAAGAACGGGTAAGGATTTAGGTTTTTGTACTTTCTTCCTTGAATCTTGCAGTCATTGGCTTCTAATTTTCTGTTATAATTTTATGTCATGTTCCATCCCCCTTGCGATTAGGTCTTGATTCCATTCATTCATGTAATACAATTTCCTCTTCATTACATAATCAAAACTAAGTAGTTGGTTATGTAATAACGTGTAACCTGATTATGTAACTAAGTTAGAACCTAATATATGTACTTAACGTACATATTAAGTATATATATTCGACTTATGTAACTAATGAATATACATATATGCGTAACTACGATACAATAGGATTTCAAAGTGTTGATAAGCTATAAATTGGTAAACTAAGCTTGAGGCAAGTTCCCTAACTCTTTTTACTTTACATATTGTATAAATCCGAATTGTTGCTATATCGACCATGTTTATATCGAGCAAATATCTATTACTATCTGGAAATCGATTTTATATCTTAATGTTGTTGCAAGCATTGAACTTATCATTCCTAAATGTATTATAAAAGTTGTCTAAGCCATTGATCCGGCTAAACTAATATCTTGTATTAGAAAGCTATCCAAACCAATTGTCTTGGTGCGAACTCTTATAAATCTACTGAGATGAACAAACCTCATTGAAGGGGAAATTATATAACTGCCGGGGAATCGGTGTTCGCGCATACTATCATGTTTAAGTGTTATGCATAACGTAGGGTACTTTAGGCTGATCACCAGTAGTACTTAATTTTTATTAAATTTTCAATATAATATTGTTAATTCTAGCAAGAGTTCTTAGTCCCCAATGACTGTTCAGTGTTCATTATCTTTGAATTTTGAAATGATTAAACCTTTGAATCGTGTTGGTATCTTTCAGTCCATAACGGTACTTATTGAGAATTATTGATAATTCCTGAACTATTATTCACTGTTATACCCTTGAGATTTGAACTTTATAATTGTTCACCCTTATTGCTATATTACTTACTGGGCAAATTTGTTGCTCATCCTTGCTTTCCTTAAAACTTTCAGTTAAGGCAGAACGTGGTGAACCCTCAGGCAAGGACAAGGGTAAGGGCAAGGCTACGGAATAGCTTTGTTCCTTTGCGCTAGGAATTTAATATTATCATGTTGTATTAAGACTTATGTAATATGATGTACTAAGTTATGTTTAAATTTAAGTTATGTAATGTTGTAGTAACGGTTACGAGACTTTGGGACGAGAATATTTATGTTATATCAATGTAAATTATTCTATTATTCTGTTGTATGAGATTTTTGGTATGTTATTAGAGTTAGTACACGTGATGTACCGAATTCGAGATATTAGTGTCTGAATTTGGGGGCGTCACAGGGTCACAATGTGTTGTAAGGATATTCTTAAATTGACAACGTTGACTATAAATTGGTCCCTTATATATGTATATTTATATATATTAAACACATGTTTAACCATATATTAAGATTTAAGAACATACCTAACTATTATCAAACCTCGTGTGTGTGTGTGTATATATATATATATAGTGTTATTTCCCAAAGGCACTTGTAGATCTAGAAAGAGGCCGGGGTTGAATAGATCTTCTTAAAAACTTTTTGTCTAATTATTAATAAACTTGTTTTAGTGAGTACAGCGGAATATGATCTTTTTAAAGAACCCCTTAAAGATCTAAATCAAATGATGGTTTTAGATTTGAGTAGTGAAGAATAATGATCAAGCAAATTTAAACAACAAGAACAATACGTAAAGACACATACAATTTTTAAGTGGTTCAAAGACTAAATTGCTCCTAATTTACTATTCTACTCCTTGAGTATATATGAATCCACTAGAATTTAATCACACATACAAGGAAACTCTGTCCTCTTCAAGCCCAGCAGACTTGGATATTTTAGATATTTAGTCACTATTGACTATGACACTATTAACCTTAGATGCTCAGATGATTGATGCTTGTTGAGAGGTGCTCCTAAGTTGGCGTTAAGCTTTTCTTATCAGGTACTTAGAAGCTCGAACTTTGAATATTGGATTGTTGAGTTCAATTTTTGACTTTTTGGCAGAGTATATGACTTTTTGAGCAAGATGTTCAGCATCTCCCAAGTTGGATCCTTGTAAGCCTTTTATACTTCGCGGAATAATCTTCCCGTTGCAATATGTCTGTAGCTGTATTTAATGCTCTGATGTACTAGGAAGCTTGATGTTGACATTTCTGAACATTGAAGACAGACCCTTTTCTATGCATGTCACATCAGTTTGCTTTTTCATCTATAACACCCTTGACGTGTAACTTTCCAATAGGTAGCCGGTAGCACATGTTCTTATCTTCGATTTTCGCCAAGGATATTTTGATATTGCATTAGGATTTTTAACTTGCAATGCTCCGAAGTTAGTCTGTCAGTCCTGACTATTCTACGATCTATTATGTTTCAACGATCATTTAGCTGGCTGAGAGGATCATTTGTGCACTCATCGATCTAAAGAGACTTTGCGAGGTAGAGAGTTTTGGTTACTACCAGTAGTTCAGCGATCCACTTAATGTATGTGTGACTTTGTGCTTCTTTTGCGATCATGTTCCTCTAACAGCAGGGTAACCTTACGATCCTATCAACTATACATCAACTCAACTCTTTTAAGATCAACCCAACATTATTTGATCTTTCTATTCTAAGTCCTTGTATAATATATCAATTCTTTATAAGAACTTTACAAATCATACTGGTACAAATATACATTAAGCTCGTTAATCATCAAATTTAAATATGCAGACATATAGAAAAAGAGAAAATAAGTAACTTGTTAACGCAAAAAATTGTCCGCTCCTTGTATCACTAAACAATGAATTTAACCTGTACAGTGAACAAACTATCACATCAAAAAAGCTTGACGGTCAGAGTTGTCGGGGGATATATAGCTCTGTTGCGAGAATTAGAGCAGTTTAAAAACGTCAACAATGAAGTTATTTAATTGCTTTAGTGCGTAAAATAGATAAAGTGTACGTGTACCTGAAATTGAATTATGATCGACGTATTTATAGTTTGACCACACCGTCTCAATTTACTACGTCCATCCTCGAGTAGCAATAAGAGTCCTATGCAAAGTTTCTTTATAATTTTAAGTTTCATAACTGAATATGATTTGACTTTTTCAAAAATATGAAATCAAATAGGATGTAAATATTATAAGTTAATTTAGACTATAAACCCTCTAAAATGTCAAATTTTCTATTGTAATATTTTACCACGTGATCCAAGTCTCACCAAATCTCCCAGACTCATTAAACCATATCCCAACATGCCTCAAACTACGTATAAACATGCAAATTACGTAAAAATTCCGCATAAGTTTGGTGGACGGTAAACCGTGTCTCATTCAATGTTACATGGGGATCCTTATCCCCAATTTAGAAGGATCATTGAAGTGTCTAACACTAAAGATGGTCAATAAAGATTTTTAAATACTTTTTTTAAGTGACAACTTTTCATAGAATCTGTGAATTTTAATGACTTTTAAAAATTCTATGAAATAAGTAACAGATTTTTATAGATTTTTTACCAATATTTTGATAGACTTTTGTATACTTCTAATATATATTGTAACTTATATTAATTATTAAAAAGTCAACAAAGATATTATATTTTAGATGAAATGAGTACGATATTAAATAATATTAAAATATATTGACCATGTCACAACCTAATTTGAAATAAAAGACATTGTAGAAATTGAATTATTATATCATACCTCGTCTATCACAAGAAAATGTCATATTTCATAATTTTTATATTTCACAAAAAAAGTCATTTTCTACCATTAATAATATAAAATAATAATTTTGATTTTAAAATTTTTCATTGTCATTTTCATATCAAGTCATTATTACTAAACTAACAAGTTATAATTTTTAACAAATAACAAAATTAACAAATTTATTACTTTTAATTTACAAATATAATAAATGAGTTTTTTTTGTGGGAGATAAGAAATATAAAATGATATTAAAATATTTGTTATCTCAATTTATACTATTGATTATATTTGGAACCCTTAACGCTCCATCTTTTTAACCCTTCTTCCTTTTTCTCTCTTCTCATCTACTATAATAGCTCTCTTTTCTTTTGGGATTTTTATTTTGAGAGAAATAAGGTAGAGAGAGAGAAAGTGAGAAAGATATATATATATATATATATATATTCTTTTCTCTTCTCTTCTTTGTTTGATCTCCTATCTCTCTCTCCCGTGTTCATTTTCTTCCTTTCTCAAATATTTGGAAGTCTTTGAAAGTCTTTAGAGATGAGGTCAGACTTTGGATATGAGTATCTCTTCTTCTAAAGTCTGTCAAACTCTACCATTTGATAGAAATATGAAAATTTTATGACTTTTTGAATACCAAAATACTTTTATAGACTTTGTAAAAGTCTCAAATCAATATCTCTTAACTTTTAAAGACATTACAAAAGTTATAATTGAATAACACTAAACTTTTATAAACTCTTTAAATGTCTTAATTGAATACAACCAAACTTTTAAAATCTTTAAAAATTTTAATTGAATACACCCTCCTAAACTCACTTATTTTGTTTCTAACTATGTCCCTAAATATATTGCTTTAGATCTGAGCCCCGACTGTAGTGCTATTTTGGATTGGAGGAATAAAATAAAGAAGAGAATCAAATAAAAATAAAATGATTTATTTAATTTTAATTGAAATGAGTCATTTTATACCATCTACAAAAAATAAAATTTAAAAATTTAAGAGAAATGTGAATATTTCATTTTATTCTAATATAACAACCAAACCCAATTATTTTATTTCATTTACATATTTATTACTAGAACCCAAACATAACATAAATAAAGTTCATATTCAACAAACTGAGTATTGTTCAAATTAAATTTTCACCAATCCTTCCGACCAAAAAAGAAAGTCGAATTTGATATGTTAAATTTTTCGTACTTATTCAAGTTATAATTTCATATTTTGAAAAATACCCTTAGATAAGAATTTAATAAGGTTAGTCATGTGACGCTAAAAATGATAATAAAAATATAATGTCGAATTAGTAATATCACACTACTTTCTAGTTTTAAAATAAAAATATTTTTTTAAATGGATTAAAAAATAAATAACTGTATTTCTAATTTTGAAAGAAGATGATGGATTTAATTAGTCATAATTGATAAAATAATAAAAGAGAGTCGATCCATCGAGAATATTGGCCATGGAGTCTTTTTCATTTTTTTTTTAAAAAACAAACTTATACTATTATAATTTAATTATAGATATACATTTTATGATAGGGTCGGGATGGGATCCTGAAGAGGAGGGGTCTCAGGAGTTGAAGTAGGGGAAACCTAGTGTAGCACCTTCTAGATCTTGACATATCTTGTTGAGGGGTAGGTACATTTTATATTTATCCTGTTGAGGGATATCGCCTGCTAAATTTTAACTTAGTATTTATTAAGTTACGAATAACATTAATTTCAACTTGATTTTTAGATCAAAAGTATTTTTAACCCACCACACAAGACAGGTAAACAGAGTAAATGTACACCCAGTTAAAAACCTTTGTTTTGAATCTTTTGATGAGTTGTTGCAATATTTTCAGATTCGAATCGGTTATCTATTTTAAAAAATTTCAATAATTCTAGAGTGACCGATTTTTACAGATATTTTAAGCGACCGGGTGACGTGGCTTTGTCCACATCAGCTATTGATGATAAAAAAAAAACCTTCTTCAGCATATCACGCCTCTTCTTTTCTCTTGCCAAACACTTTTCTCTTCTCTCTACTTACCAAATCCACCTTGTCGCTGCTCCAATCCGCCACTGACGCCGCTCCATTCCTTCTCTCTTCTAGCAGCCTTAAGGTATGTATACTATTTGAGAGATTTCCCATGTCGCCCTAGATTTAGAATATTAAATTCCCAAATTCTTAAAAAAAATTAGATTTATACAAATCTGGGTGCGATAGATTTAGATTCTTGTTTTGGGTGTAACTTTTGTTATGGAGTATTTTATATGGATTTTTCTCTTGGGTTTTCCGTTTATGGTTGAATTAATTTGCTCAACAATATCCTTCCTTTATGGTGTGCACTTTTGGTGTTTGATAAATTGTCTCAAAGATGTTCAAGTGCTTTAAAACTAATTTTCCTCAAATTTTCAAACATGAATTCCAAATTTTCACCTTTGTTTTTTTAACAATTTAGTGATCAGGAAGGTTATATTAGCTTCTTTTGATTTTGAGGCATATCGGGTGGTGTTAATATTTGCACACCCATTATGTTAAAAGAAACTATTATTCGTTTCAAATCATATGATCATGACCATCAAAGTACAAGCGACATGTAACTCCTACGGAGCTAAATTTGGATATACTGAAAACACTATGAACTTATGAATATACACCAAATAGAAACATTTGAATTTCTTATATATGGACACTTTTGGCACATTACAGAGCATCTTACCATTATATTCACTGTAATCTAGACAAACTGTAGAATGGCATAACAAAGTTGGCACATTATAGGTACATAACATTTATTTACCATTCAGTCTTCTATTGTTGTTTTGTGATGAAGAGAGTTGTTTTTCTGATTGTGCGCCTGTACTTCATCTTTCTTATTCCTTACAAGTCATAATACGAGTGCCTCTATGAATACTTTTTGTGTTTTTCTCCAACTTTTTATTTTAGAAGTAGCTGTGACAAGGTCTTGTTAACATATGACTTTGTTGTCCATACATGGTTGACTATCCTAAATGAAATTATATTCGTTTAAAACTTTAGTAGGGTGCTGAAAAGTGAATCGCTTATGTTCATTTGCTTATGTACCTTAACATTTGTTTATTTGTTATTTTTGTAGAAAGACAACATTTCAATTGTTGTTTGCATACACTTGATGTTTGAATTATAAGATCTAAAATTACTATAATGACAGGCAAAAACTACCGGTTTGGATACAAGACTGCTGGCGATGCATCAGAGCTTGTGAGACTGTGCAAGGAGTATGGTATGGGGGCTTACATAATAAACTCTGTCATGGACAAGAAAAAAAACTCCATAGCAATAGGCTCTAATAATCCAAAGGAGCAAGGCCAAGTCTCGTCAACTCGTGTTTGTCATGCTCTTGGCAATGGAGATATAAAATATGTATCTGAGCTATTGGGTCGACCGCATCGTCTTATACTAGTGGTGAATGAATAGGAAATGTTTACTAGTAACAAAAATAGGGTGTCGGCTCCCAAATCATGTTTGTTAAATCTCCCACCTAAAGAGGGTCTGTATAAGAACTGTTCTGTTTTGATTAGTGATAAGAATGTTGTACCTTGTAGAGTAATCATTGATACAACACACATTCATTTAGAATTTGATGATGCAGTTCCATGTATTCATATTAAATCTCAAGGCTTTCAGTGCTTGAGTATTGAGTTTGGTCAATAAGGAAGCTGGTGATGTTTAAGTTTTTTCAGTGTTCAAATTTCATTTTCTTTTTTCAATAAATTGCTTCAAGATTATAAATTTGTACTTGTTTTAAGTAAAAATCAGGGTTCATCAGTTGCAGCTACTTTGTATATATCAATTGGGTCTTGATTCAAGCAGTTTTAGTTGTTTTAAAAGGCAACTGATAATGGGTCTTGATGCCTCATTTAAATTTTTTCCTGTAATATGAGCTTATTAAAAAGGAATTCATCCCAAAATTGTATGAGAAAGCTATAATAAAACTAACTGTTCCTTAAAGTTCTACATTAAAGGGGGGGAAATAAAAAATAAAGCATGGAAATAACAGCAGTATTCCTTCTTAAGTTCTACATCAAAAAGTCCAACATCACATATTGTGCAACTCTAACTACCCCAACACAGTTCATAATAGCAGCAGTATTAGATTCACTGGCCCAAAAAATTATCAATATAACTGCTTTCCCTTGCTAAAAAGATGCTTTCCCTTGAATATTCTTAACATACACATGTAACAATTTTTACAAACTACAAGTAAAATAAATGTATCACACATTTATAGAACTACAACAAATGCATCGTCCCCGTGTTATTCATCAAGTAATCCCACCATATTATCATCTCCTATTGTTCGGATCACATCCTTCACCACTTCTCCAATATGGATTATAATAATCCTGCAACAAGAAAAATAAAATGGTAGTTTTTAGAAACAAATAACATCCAATAAGACACCACAAATTGAAAGAGAAAGTAGTGAAATGAGATATTATACCTGAAAATGAATGAGGAAACCCCCTCCGTAATAGACATCATGATTTGTGGAAAATGGAAAGTCATTAACATGTGATGATTGCAAATTTGCGTTGGTGGAGAAGTCTCCCGCCTAAAATGTTTAAAATAATGATAATAATGGTGTAAATTAAAACCTCTAAGAATTTGATTTATTCAAATAAATTAGTGACAAATCTGTAAATTGAGATCTATTGCACCATGTCTCGTGTAGTCTACTGGACCATGTCCAACTTGATGTTTGACTTGATATGGGTTATTGAGTACACTTATAAAATAGTCATCTTGAGAACTCTACACAAAATAAATGCAGTAAAATAAAACATACAATTAATCTAAATAAATAAGTTTCTCAAATCGATAGTCAGTAAGGCATGGATAGCCAAAAGAAGCTAATATAACCTTCTTGGTCACTTAATTGTAAAAAAAACAAAGGTGAAAATTTGGAATTCATGTTTGAAAATTTGAGGAAAATTAATTTTAAAGCATTTGAACATCTTTGAGACAATTTATCAAACTCCAAAAGTGCACACCATAAAGGCATGATATTGTTGAGCAAATTAATTCAACCATAAACGAAAAACCCAAGAGGAAAATCCATATAAAATACTCCATAACAAAAGTTACACCCAAAACAAGAATCTAAATCTATCACACCCAGATTTGTATAAATCTAATTTTTTTAGGGTTTTGGGAATTTGATATTCTAAATCTAGGGCGACATGGGAAATCACATTAGTTAATTTACCTTTATCATCAAAATGTTTTGCCTTTTTCTTTATTTCTTTTGAAGTACTTACACTTTCCATCGGTACTTGAGAAGGTTCTTAAGAAGAGGCTTGAGAAAGGATTGACATAAAGTCGCCAATTCATGAATTCAAAAGGCCTAAAAATTGTTCCACACCCATTCTATACACGTCTATAACCTATCCGCTCATTATCTTTTTCATTTTTCTTCACGTCATCATTCATTATCTACCTCTGTATTTTTGTCATTGAATAATTTTTTGTCATTTGTTGGAACTTGTGACTCATAACTGAGGAGTTACTGAAAAAGGTCAAGTGCGAAGCAAAACGGAGCGTAACGAAGCGAAACAGAGCATAGCGAAATGGAGCGGAGTGAGAGAGCGTAGCGACTGAACAGATAATTATGCCCTAAAAAGACCATAAAAAAAAACCTACATTAGACTATGCCCCAAAAAATATCACAAAAAAGACCTACATTAGATTTTCTAGTTAGTTTCTGCCAAGGGATTATTGTTTTTATGTTTGTGTTTCTGATGGGTTTATATGTAATGTACAAAATTGGGATATGAGTTGTAATTTAAAAACAATTTGGGGATATAAGTTGTAATTTAAAATTTATTGTAAGACCCCAAATTATTAATAAATGAAATTTAATTTCCTCTATTTATTATTTTGAAATAGTAAGGGTTGATTTGATTAATGTGGTTAGTTATGGGTAAAATGCGCAAATATTTTAAATAAGCAAGTGGTTATAAAATATTCATTGTTGTCGGAGAATATTCGTTTGGTCGTAGAATATTCTTACTGTCGGGGAATATTCGTACGACGGCGCAACCTTGTGTGGGCCCATAACGGAAAGCGATTGGATGAAGAAAATGACAAGTATAAGTTGTTTATAAATAACGACGCAGTTGTTATCGTTAATACTGTTGGAATACTCGGTGGTTAAAACACAGTAATACGCTTTGTTGCACAGTAGCACACGGTATTGCACCAATTATTGATTCTTACGTAAGAAGGCACTACTCAATAATTGTTACAGTAATTACTGTTCAGTATTTTATTTTATTAATTCAATAATTACTGCGTTGATTTTTTTTATATTACTGTTGTTTCAATAATTGTCACTACACAGTATTTTCCATTATCGAAGCAATAATTCATATTATCTGAATAATATTATTAGAAAACATTATTGACAATGTCTAGAAAGTTCTGTCTAAGGAGAGGTTTGGTCATCTAATTGCGTGCCAGTAAGGAAAAATCTTTATTGGAAAGCCCCCTCTTTCCTGGGAACGGCCTGGTTGCCAGTACTGTGATTCTGCAATATTATTTATGAATAATTAATTATTGATTTATATGATGAGGAAAATATTGATTTTATGTGGATATAGATGGAGAAAATTTTTAAAGTGATAATTGTTAAAAATTGATATTTTATCTTTTCTGATAAAATAATATTTTATTATATTATTATAATATAATAATAGGGATATTTTTACAATGAATGTGGGATATATGTGTATATGAGGATGAGGAGTATTTTTGTTGCAAAAGTTGTTTAAAACATGTTAAACATGTTCGTGGGCCCATTTCTTAACTAAAATTTGATTATTGCCTGTAAAATCGTCCGTTTATGGATTTCGGTCAATTTCTGTTTGGAATTTAGAAAAACTTTCTTCTGCAAAGTTGTAGAGAATTGAATTTCCTATAAATGGTCGGGAGATTCGAATTTTCTGATAAAAGGGCTATTTATTATGAATTATTGAAGTTCTGAAGTTCAGAAATAATTGATTTTGTGAAAGTTTTAATTATTTTTAATAACAAAAATGTTTTTGTTTTTTTGGTTGGCCCCCCATGTGTTGTAAACATGCTTATTTCAGTTGGTCTTAAGTGGGCGTGAAATTTTTTTATTTATATTATTATTATATTAAATTTTTTGCTTTGGTGTTCTAAGCAATTTCCTATAAATAGGGTGCTTAGGTTAGAATTGAAAATCACTCCAGAAACTAAAAATTTCTCTCTCCGTCTCTCTATAATATCGAGCATATTTGTGAGTATTTTAGTACCTTGAGTATTGCTATACGGTGCAAGTTCTTTCATCACTATATCCAGGATTTAAGTCAGAAGTACTATTCTTTCTAAGGTAAGGGATGTTATTTTATTCGATAATGATATTATTTCTTCAATATCATTATGCCAAAATATTGGTTAGAAATTTTTATCAAATTTAGAACTTTTTCATGTCGGGGTTACTATTCATGAGTTACTATTCATGAGTTACTATTCACGAGTTACTATTTACGAGTACTATTCATGAAGCATGATGATGTTTTTTATGAAATTTCTATCTTTTGGTGTCGAAGTTACTATTCACGTATATGGTACTATTCACGAATACGGCACTATTCACCGAAAAATAAAATTTCTTCTTTTTGTCCAAAATATCTATTCTGGATACTAGCTTTGATTGTATCCATGTTTTGATCATTCTTGAATTTTATCCCACTCTGGTTATTTATGAAGTATTTTTGAACTTAGATTATTTAAAGTATGAATCCTTAATACTTGTTCTTTTGCTTCACTGGATTCGTTTTCTATAAAATATTTTTCATCATCCTTAGTCCTAAATGATGATATAACTGAATATCCCTGGCCTGTAGTGCAAAGATGAATGATTTCTTGATGAATATCTTTGGCCCGTAGTGCAAAGATGAACATGTGTTTAGATGAACATGACCGACTGATGAATATTTTTGGCCTGTAGTGCAAAGATGAATATTTGATTCCAGATATATATTGATTGATGTTACAGGGATAAAATATCGACGATGAACTTTTAAATTCATATATAGAAGATAGTTGTTTGCATTCTCTACTTAACTCTTCTAATGAATTATTATTTCCGCTGCGAAGATTGATTTAAAACTGGTTGTCTATTGTATTCTATTAGATTTTTCCCTGTTGAGGACTAACGATAATTTGTTCTATATTATTTTAGTCATAATGTTTTTTACTGGGCTAGTTAAGCTCACCATTTTCCTTGTTGTTCCATTTTTCTTCTCAGGAGGCGAGAATGAAGCGAGTACTAGTCGGGGTGTGGAATGATGGTTCTAGAAGTTGTTCTAGTAGTCCTCACTATTCTGTAAAATAGTGTATTAATAATTGTAATGAAGACTTATTTGAGTGTGAATATTGTCTAGATGACAATATTTGTATTCAAACTCACAATTTTTATGTTGTATTAATAAAGTTGTAGTTGTTTCTGTACCATGTATTTGGCGACTCAGAATGGTGTTGTATACCTATTTTGGGGGCGTCACATTTATTATATTGAAAGTTTAGGATAATATGAGAATTATAAAAATATTACTTATTTTAATTTCTTTTCGGTTCAAATCAGAACAATTTTGGACATAAAACTTTGGCAGGAAAAATAGTCAAGTTTTTTGTCCATTTCTTTTCTTTTTCGTTTATTAAAAAACTAAAAAACATAGGAATTGGAAAGAAAACTTAAATTTTCGGTCCACTTTTTTTCTTTTTTGTCTATTTTAAAACTCAAAAAGAGTGTTACAGTAATTTTTTTCCTTCTCAGTTAGTCACTGTAAGACCCCGAATTTTATGAAATAAAAGTATTTAATTTTTTTATAATTATTATTCAGTAAATGGTTAAATTGATAAAAAATTAAAGTTAAAGGTGATATATGTAAAGTTTATAAAATACACAAGTGGTTATAAAATACTTATTGTTATCGGGGAATATCGTTTGGTCGTGAAATATTCTTGTTATCGGAGAATATTCGTTCGACGACGCAGCCATTTGTGGGCCTCATAATGAATAACTGTCGGATGAACAAAACTAAAAGTTTGGGTTTTTATAAATAACGGCGTAATTTTTACCGTTAACACTGTTGGAATACCTGGTGTTTAAAATACAGTAATACGCGTGGTTGCACAGTAGCACACGGTATTGCACAATATTATTAAATTATTGATTCTTACGTAAGAAGGCACTACTCAATAATTGTTACAGTAATTAATGTTCAATATTTTATTTTATTGATTCAATAATTGCTGCGTTGATATTTTATATTATTGTTAATTCAATAATTATCACTACACAGTATTTTCCATTATCAGATCAATAATTCATATTATTTGAATAATATTATTAGACAATATTATTGACAATGTCTAGAAAGTTCTGTCAAGGAGAGGTTTGGTCACCTAATTGCACACCAATAAGGAGAAATCCTTATCAGAAAACCCCCTCTTTCCTAGGAACGGCCTGGTTGTCATTATTGTGATTCTGTAATATTATTTATGAATAGTTATTTATTGATTTATATAATAAGAAAATATTTATTTTATGTGAATATAAATGAAGGAATTAATGTTGAGGTGTTTTATCAGTATTTTTGTCGGAATGAATGTATTAAAAATCAAATCAGTGTTCTTAAAGCTCTATTGCGTGAGTTATAATTTTAATCCAACCGTTGGATCGTTATGATTTTTGGATATGTTATACATATATAAGTTGAGTATATGTCCACAAATTTTGAACCGTTAAAAATTAACGTATGATTTGTTATGAATTTTATGAGGTATTGAAAATCGTCCATTTGTAGATTTCGGATATTTTCTGTTTGGAATTTGGAAAAACTTAAAGCTACAAAGTTGTAGAGAATTCAATTTCGTATGGAATGGACATAAAATTCATATTTTTCTGATAAAATGGCTATTTATTATGAATTATTGATGTTTCAAAAATTAAATATTTTTATTAAAATTATGGGTGGGACCCACTTTTATTTTATTTTGAAAACATGTGCTGAATTGGATTTTCAAATGTGATGGGCTGCCATTTTGTCTAATGGCATGCGTATAAAACTTTAATTAATATTTTATTATTTAGTCTCCTTTGGCGTTCTAACATTTTTCCTATAAATAGGCGCTTAAGTTAGAATTGAAAATCACACCAGAAATAAGTTTTCTCTCTCTATATATATTTTCGAGCGTATTTTTATGAGTGTTTAAATACTTGGAGAGTTGCTATTCAGTGCAAGTTTTCTTCGGCGTTACATCAAATATTCCTATCAGAAATACTGCTCTTTTGAGGTAGGGGATTGTAAGGGATGGTAAGGGATGTTATTTTCGTTGTAAATGATGTTATTTCTTTAATATCATTATACCGAAATATTGGTATAAATTTTATTATGAAATTTTTACCTTTTCACGTCGAGGTTACTATTCACGTATACGGTACTATTCACGTATACGGTACTATTTATGTATACGGTACTATGTATTCATAAGTTACTATTTACGAGTTACTATTCGCTAGTACTATTCACGACAAAATTGTTTTTTTTCTAACCAACTTATCGTTGATTTACGAGTTATTATTCATGAGTACTATTCACGACAATATTGTTTTTATTATCATATATAACATTTTTATAATCATGGTGATGAAATTTCTCTTTAACTTGAGTGTAAAGATGGATAGATTATTGGTATGATCATGACTATAGATTCTCTTTGGCCAGTAGTGCAAAGATGAATTGTTGACTGGTATGATCATGACCATTGAATTTATAATTGAATATCTTTAGCTTAAGTGGAAAGGTGAATTGATCAACATGGTTATAATTATGACTTATATAAATTTTGAAATGATTATGTATTTCTTTGAGATATTAATATCTTTGGCCTGTAGTGCAAAGATGAATTATTGATGAATATCTTTGGCCCGTAGTGCAAAGATGACTTGTTGTTGAATATCTTTGGCCTGTAGTGCAAAGATGACCTGTTGTTGAATATCTTTGGCCTGTAGCTAGTGAAAAGATGACCTGTTATTGAATATCTTTGGCATGTAGTGCAAAGATAAACTGTTAATGAATATCTTTGGCCCGTAGTGCAAAGATGAATTTATTAGTATGATAATGAACATGAACTGTAATTTGGTATAACCATGATCTTTGATGTTTCAGGTAAAGACAAGTGATAAAAATTATCTTTGTCCTGGATGAGAAGAAGAATTTAGAACCACAATTATGATTATGAGTTATTCACATGAATGTGGACAGGAACTGTTGATTGATGTTACAGGGATAAAACATTGTTGGTGGACTTTTAACATAGAGAAGATAATAAATCTTATGGTCTATTTGACTCTTCTAATGGATTGCTCGTTCCGTTGCAACTATGGTTGAAAAGTTTTATCATCTACCATATGTTCTAAATCTCTGATTTATTACTGATGAAGGCTATTGATAATTTAATTATCTTTAGTCATGATATTCTTTACTGGGCTAGTTGTGCTCACCCTTTTGTTTCACAATTCTTTTCAGGTGATAAGAGTGTAGCTGGATCGAGCGGGGGGGGGGGGGGGGGGGGGGGGAACAGGGAAATAGAACGGTGGTCTATAGCTGTTGAGGTACTCCCTAAATAGTATGAAAATAATTTTATTAAGAATTTGAGATAAGTGTGTCGTATTTTATACATCATTTAACCGTTAATTTTGGTGAACCAAATAGGGTGAGGTGAAGCCAACTTTGGAAAGGTATTTTGCCACTATCATACAATATGTCTAATGACCTACGACTTCGTGTTATCATAAGACAGAGTTGTGCAAATCCACTTGCTGATTATATTTACGAGCACTACCTATATAATCTTGGAGTTTGGTTGAAATATAATTTTTAATTGCAGACAGTGGAGATAGTTATATGTCAAGAAAAGACTCACCATTGGAAAGAACATGATAGTAATCTTCTCGTTTTTCTTTGGGGTCTATTGGGTCAACCAAGGATAATTCTGTGGACATATGATATCTGTCATAACCTAGACGCATGGCCTCCCATGTACGAAGGTTTCCTTGAGTACTTCCCAAAGATTTTAATTTTTAAAACGGTTATTGACTGTACCTTTATGTAAGGTATCACTGTGAGGTGTTGTCCACGGTTGGGACATGAGTCACAGTTGGTATATATTTGTATCAAAACTCATAGCATATGTGTTGTTGTATTTTGCACGACAATTATAGTAATAAAGTTGTAGTTATTTTCTGTACCATGTATTTGGCGACTCCCAATGTGTGATGTATACGTATTTTGGGGGCGTCACAGTCACCCACTTTTTTATTCAAAAGCGAAACTTAGGGGGCGGGGGGGGGGGGGGGTCGTATGACCCCCTTGTTTTAGAATAATTACCCTGGTATATAGACAAAGCAGCGGGAGCAAGGGCGGAGCAATTGATGGTCTAAGCTAGAAATATAAAAGGAGATTCAGAGCAAAAGAAACTATGGGAGGAATCCAATTCAACTACAATCAAAGTTGAGGTAAGTCTTCAACCAATTAATTTACCAAACAAAGGATGTTCTACCTTTTTTTAATAATTTTATAGAAATTATATGGAATATATTTGTTATTGATGTGAAATTGGTTGTGGGATTTTTGATTATGGAACCATGAAGGGTTCAGATGATATAAGAATGGAATTATGTGTTTATATGCTTGGATTTCATGAAACTATGATTTTTAAAGTTTGCATACCATGTGTTTGTATAAATGCCATAAAGTGGTTAATTTGGTTAAAACATGAAAATTAATGGGTTCTCTCTGTAAATTAATGTACATACATGAGTTATAAGTTAACTCAAGTTGTTTTAGTGCTTCATCAAGTTAAAAAAAATTCACAAATTTCATCAGTTGTAAGTCCGACACCAAGTTTCTTTTTTACATGCATAATCTTGAAATGTGTGGATACACAAGTAATTTTCTTGAGTTTATTTTCAGTTTCCTTCTGAGCTTTTATGGCCGCTTTAGCGACCTCTTTCTTTGCCAACTTTTTTTTTCCTCTCCGACATCTGTTTAGCTTTAGCCATCTCCTCATCTCGCTTCAATTCCTTCAACTTTACCTCGTCAATTTCATTTTTCTTCGGAAGAAGAATTTCTTCCAGCTTTTTCAACTCAAATATTGCCTCTCTATCTTTCACAAGACTTTCCTCTACATTACTTTTGCAAGAGGAATTTCTTCGGATCGAATTGTAGCTCGTATCGCCGCCGTCATGATTTTGCAAGTATATTTTGACCTTGCTCTCAAAAGTTTCTGGTTCCGCCTTAGATGAAGAGAAAACCTTCATTAATCACTATGCTCTCCTACTTTGGTCCATTACAAGAAAGAATAAGTTTCATACAAAGTTATTTATTTCTCTATAATCCCTAAAACTTTCTCATTTTGAATTGGTTATGTTGGGATATTTCACATGAAACTCACATTCGATAAATTCAAGAGTGTAGATGTGTTAATAAGTATGGTAAAACCTCAACCTAATAGGTTAACCTTTTAGGTAAGGAGGTGGTCCAACATGTTTATTGGGTCAGTCTACACAGGTGCGCGCTGCAGTAGTAATAAATTGATTTGGGATGGATCGTACAATTCCGCCACAAATGGTATCAAAGCTCATAGTTCGATGGGCCCAAGTATCAACTCCAAGGTGCGAGGGTAAATTTGCAGGCCTCGTGGGTAAGGGTGTAAATGAGTCGAACCGGAGCGAACAGAGAGCTACTCGAATTCAACTCGAAATGATAAATTCGTATTCGAATTCAGCTCAAATTCGAATTATATTTGAAAATTCCTACTCAGATTCGACTCGACTCGAATATTTATTCAAACTACTCGCGAGCTATAAATTCAAGCTCAAATTCGAGTATCCACATAATAACTAGTTTTATAATAAATATAATTATAAATTAAATTTATTATTTTACTTAAAAATGAGAAAATATATTTATTATTACACTTTACAAATATAAAATCACAATTAAAATTAAAATTAAAAACAAAACAAAATAATAACTAATTATCTTAATTTAATTTAAATTTGTATATATTGTAAGAGAATGTATCGAACATCTAATCGAATATGTATTAACGGAGTATGTATCGAATCACAATCAAAAATTCGAATAGTTTGAATCTTAAACGAGTCGAGTATAACCTTGCTTAGATTCTACTCATATTTTTATTCGAACTATTTTTAATGCTCAGATTTGGATTATAATATTAATGTATTTTTTCGAATCGAGACCGAACTGTGTTGACTCATTTACAGCCTTACTCGTGGGTGGAGTAAATAGAGGGTCAATTGGTCATCGGTTTGACGGGTTTAACCACTGGTTATCGGTTTTCATCAGTTTTTTAGTAGCTCCGATCTGTTCGACTTAACCAGTACTTCGTTTTGTTGATCGGTTCTTGGTTCTATCGATCGGATCGGTCGGTCCAGGGTCTGAAAGGTAGTACTATTTACTAGGTAAAAGAAACATAAATACATAATCAGATCTAATTAAATCTTTTGACACGACCACTTAAGTTATAAATTTATAAGAGATCTCACTCAATGGACACTGCAATATTTGGCTTGTTAGCAGCATTTGGCCGGCTTCTCCACCCTTATATTCAATTCTTTTTGCTTTTGCTTGCAATATACAAGAAATCATTATTTGAAAATATATGAATTTAAATTTACGTACTTCCTCTATATACCTAGAATTGAGTGTCCTACTATTTTTTTTTTTGCTAACTTTTATACAAACTTTTAAATCTTAAGGTTTGCATAAAATATACTCCTATTAATCATAATTTTTTCAATAACTTTGTTCAATAATAAAATATATCTTTAAAAATTTAATTTTGTTGAAATAAAGATCATTCAAAAAATTATGTCCAAGTGTGTGTTTTACATACATACCTTAAATACAAGGAAAAAAATGCGTCTTTCTTTTCATTGTCAACGGACGGGAGAGTAGAATTTGAAGCCATGCATTTTGGCACATCGCTGGACAAATTCTTAATTTTTGAAGCAGGTTGTACGTACGGTGATTAAATTAAGAAAGGTATATTTCACCTAATCTTGTGCGTGACAATAATAATTTTAAGTAGAGCTCCTCCTGCTGAAGACGTAGAGCCATCATGGCATCTTTATTTTGCTGCATCTTTCTCTGCAGGATAAATCCTCTCTGATCTCGACCACCTTGGCCATGACTCTTTCCATGCGCCTCCAATGCTCGTGAATTATTTTCGTCCGCTCGACTAGCCTGGTTGGGGGTTCGTTGGCTTTCATGGAAGAGCCTTCGTCGGGGGGAGCCAGCCAAATCCTTCTGATCTTCCTGAATTCTGGAGCCCAGTCTGTCTTTCACCGACCCTCTCACCTGAGTGGTCTGGTGTGTTTTGGCCTTTTTGCGATCTGAAACTGCATATTCCACGCTCGCCATAGTTTCTCATCAGAAAAAAATCTGATTGTGATTGATTAAGCACGCTCGCCATGCATTTTGGCACATCGCTGGACAAATTCTTAATTTTTGAAGCAGGTTGTACGTACGGTGATTAAATTAAGAAAGGTATATTTCACCTAATCTTATGCGTGACAATAATAATTTTCAGTATTTAATTAATTAAGAGGACTACGTACGTACGTAGCTTGAGAAACAGCTAGCTAGCATGGTTAGACAAATATTCAAAATGTACTTCCAGTCTTTTTCATTTTTCTCAAATGAAGAATTAATGATCCTTCACAGGGTTGGATTGCGTAACTGGTTCATTTTTTTTATTTTCTTTTTTTGTTGAAATTGCATAATATATCACTCCCACAAAATTCAAAAAAGAATTACTAAAAAAGTGTATAAATTAAATTAAATTGTTATGATCAAACTTTAGGTTGTACCAATTCCAACCACTTTAACTTTCTTTATCATCCCGGCCCTAAGGAGAGCTCAACCTGGTGAGTTCTTCACTTGGACGAAATTTTAATTAATTCCGTTAGTTTCTATATATGATCTCACTCGACACCTAACTCTTTTTTCATTTATCACGTGATTAAAGAGTTAGGGGCTGTTTGATTGCAGCTGAACGATTCAGTAATTCTGTGCGTTTGTTTTGAAAAAATATCGTCTGAATGGTTAAACCGGTGTTAGCCATTCAAACGATTTTGAACTGATTGGTTTAGTCCAATTTTTTTGGTTGAATGAACGGTTGAATGATTTTTTTACAATATTAACTATTATATTAAGTAATTTTAAATAAATTTACAAAAAAAATTTGAATTTTTTTAGAGGGGGAAAATAATAAAAATGTTTTTCAGATGTTTCAGATATGTCAATTATCAATTTTTTTTTCATTCAGATTCAGATTAGATTCATTCAATTTTTATCAAACACCCCTTTAGACATACAATTGCGGTAGTATTGAATAGAAATCAACATGCATATGTAGAACAAGACAAAAATTACGTACAGAATTAAGTTGTTATTATAATATGTGTGTCGTAGCAAGGAATGTAAGCACCCCTATGTACGCACCCAATGAGTTTGGATTTGGTAAACTTGACATTTTTAGAAAGTTGGAAAATTTCAATATAGAAGTAAATTGCATATCTATTTAGGCATATAGTTGCATTCCCACTTTGATTATGCTCCCTCATTTTCTTTTTATCTGCCTTTTATGAAAGAAAAAATATTTCTTTAATTTATTTGTCCTTTGTAGATTAAGGAAGAACACATATATATTAACACATATATATAACTTCTCAACTTTCTAAAATCTACATATATACACACACACGCACGCACGCACGCACACACACACACAAATATATATATATATATATATATATATATATATATATATATATATATATATATATTTAAACTTCTCAACTTTCTAAAATCTAAAATTAATTCATTGAATTAATCCAGACCCTTCACAAATGTCTTTTCTTAGTAACCTGGCACAGTTAATATTAGATAAAGGGCCGGGAAACATCTTAGAATTTGTGACCAAGTTAGCAAAATAAAGTAAAATAAAAGACTGGAAATAAGGGTGTTTATCTTATAACAATATTTGAGATTAGGAAAATGTTCAATAGAAATGATAAGCTAGAAGCTCAATATTGCAACTCTTACTAATTTTCTGGTTTCAATTTGGTGATTTCAATTTCAAAGATATAGATCTGGTAAATACTCAGATGAATATGTTACTCTACAAAAACCTCCAAATTAAATCAGAAAGCACATGGTTGATTTAATTAACGTATTCTGTTCATCCGTCACCTTCATTTCATTTGAATATCTCACGCATTCACTCGTATATTGGGATTAGGGAAAGACTGCATGTATTTAATTAATCGTCATCGCACTATATATATATAAATGCACTCCAACCAAAATAAAAACCCTAAGGACTGGTCTTTATTAGTACTATATACTTACGTGTTGCATGAAAAACCCTATAAATACCGGACATCTCTAATTCAGAAAAGCAAGCTTAGCCAAAGAAAAAAATTCATAATGAAAAATCCAATTTTTCCAATGCTTTTGCTAGCTATCTCTCTTCTTCTAGTGTCCTCTTTTGCATGGCCAGATTCTCCTGACCGCTTCATAAAATGCCTCCGAAGCACCTCTGTCCCAATATCTGAGGTTATTTTCACCCCAGCCAATTCTTCCTTCACACCTATCTATGTTTTCTCCGTTCGAAACCCTCGGTTCTTGGTATCAGACCGTCGTACCCCTGCAGTCATTGTTACACCCGTAGTCGAGTCCCAAGTCCAATCAGTCGTGTATTGTGCCAAAAAATATGACATACAGATTAGAATTCGAAGCGGTGGTCATGATTTCGAGGGTCTTTCTTACAGTAGCACGTATGACCTACCATTCGTGTTACTTGATATGATTAATCTTCGAGCCATCACAGTCAATCCAACTACTAAAACCGCAATTGTTCAAGCTGGTGCCACTCTCGGTGAAGTCTACTACTGGATTTACCGAGCAAGTGGCACGCTTGCTTTTCCGGCTGGCGTTTGGTCTACCGTGGGTGCTACTGGACTAATCTGTGGGGGAGGGTATGGCCCACTACGACGAAAGTACGGCCTTGCTGCTGATAATGTTATTGATGTCCATTTGGTTGACGTTCATGGAAACATTCTTGATAGAAAATCAATGGGCGAAGATCTATTTTGGGCCGTTAGAGGTGGTAGTTGTTCTAGCTTTGGAATCATTCTCTCTTGGAAGTTAAATCTAGTTGATGTTCCAGAAATAGTCACTGTCTTTACTATTTTTAGAACTAGAGAAGAGGGTGCAACCGACGTTTTGTATCCATTCCAGACAGTTGCTCCGGTTCTTCCCAATGAACTCGACATCAGGGTCCGAATAAGTACTATAATAAGCAATACAAGTACTCGTCCAGACGGAAAAACTGTTCAGCTAGGGTTTACTGGTGCATACCTTGGTAGAGCAGAACAATTAAAAGCAATTATGGACCAAAGATTTCCCCAACTAGGTTTGGCGAGTTCAGACCTTCTAGAAGTCCCTTGGATCGGCGCGGTCATGCTGAACTCGTTTTTCAACCTTTTCTCGGACAATTACACTGCCGAGGATTTGCTTAACAGAACCTTTTTGGTTGATATTCCTACAAAAGCGAAATCCGACTTCGTGAGAACTCCAATTCCTGCAGTAGGGCTCGAAGGTTTATGGGAGAAGCTTCTAGAAGTCGGACCGGGAGAAACAACCGTGATCTTTACTCCCTACGGGGGAGTGTTGGATGATTATCCCGAGTCAGCGATTCCGTTCCCAAATAGAGCAGGAACATTGTTCATGGTGTATGCGAGGATTCTTTGGGTTGGGAACACCACACAGAAGTTGGAATGGATTAGAAGCTTATACGATTACTTGACTCCTTATGTTTCCAGCAATCCGCGAAGATCATATTGGAATTATGATGATCTTGACTTGGGAATAAACAGTGCCACGGGCATTATTAGCAATATAGCGGCACGAAGATGGGGTAGGTCATACTTCAACAAAAATTTCGAGAAGCTGATTCGAATTAAAACCATAGTGGATCCGCTTAACTTCTTCAGATTTGAGCAAAGTATTCCTACGTTTTCACTCTTTTCAGACATGTGATGGAAGTGGTGTGCGCAACTTTGTTTCCTCAATAAATTTTAAGATAGTACGTAATTACTACGAGTGTCCATCTATGTTGAACTATATGATCGATTGCATGGTGTTTGATTTAAGATCCCGTTGTTAGTTTGTTTTTGGACCTTTTTGTTTGTTTTGCTAATAATGATCTCCTTTGTATCTCTCAAGGATTGATCCCTAGCTAATACATGGAAACATTTCAGAGTATTATATATATATAACCCGGTTCTCTCCAGCGAACTAAGATCGAATCGGCTATAATAACAGCTTTTTTCGTCGTTATAGCATAAAAAATCAGTTTTCTATGCTATAGCGACGGAAAAAATCGTCGTTATAGTTGATTCGTTCTTAGTACGCTCTTCTAATTCGTTGGAGAAGCGGACTGTATATATATATTTTAAATATTTGTAACCATTATTTATGTTCAACTCCATGCTTGATACACATGAAAAGTAAATAAAATTACTATAATAATAAAAGTCTTTCTTACTTTTCAATGTCCAACTTCTCTTAATTCCCACTTAATTGGTTTCCCCTTCCTCCTTTATTCTTCATTTCCGTAATATTAGCGTCTACTCTATTACTTCATTATTTTCATGTCAACTTACGTGTCATAAGATGGTTACCTACTACCGCTGGCTTTTCATGTCAAAACTAGTTAAAAACCAGTTGGAGTGGGATTTTGTTTTTGTTTATTAAATTATAGTGCCCGGGTGGTTGGGACATTAATTTTAGGGCTACTTAATTTGGCACCTTATTACTTTCTCCTAGATCTTTCCTACCAATAACATATGATATTTGTTGGTCATTAAGATATGATCTAATTGAATTAAATGTACAAATTAAGATTTATATTATAATTTAAAATGAATTAAATAAATGACGAAAAAGACAAAAATAAATGAACAAAATCGCAGTTAATTAAGGAATGGGGTATTAAATAACAAAAAGAGAAAAACCCTAGGGTTTAGGCTCTATGACAATTGAAGAGCTTCTTACGGGACCAATTAAGAATCATGAAATAAGGGTGAAAACCGACCAAGAAATGCCGAAACGAACGAAAAGATCAAACCAAAGGAAGCTCAAACCTAGGGTTCGACCCCCTAGGTTTGGCCCCCTAAGGCGCGGCCTCATGTGTCCTATGCTAAGTTCTTTCGAGGTTTTTCGACGACGAAATTCTCAGATATAAAAGAAAGCAGGAAAACATGATTTGAGCAACAAGAGCTTTGAAGAATGAGATCGAGAAGGAACATCCATGAGTTCCAAGACAGAAGACTTATAGAGGCAACTCATTTTGAGAATTAATTGAGTGATCGATTGGATTGGTGACTAGAATTACAGGATGATCTGGGCATTACTCTGGTGACTAAGAATATTTTTGTAATTTTTCTGAGGTCATGTGTCTGACACATGACCACTTTCCAAAAAACTTTATAAATACCCTTTCCATTCTATGAAAAAAAGAGTTTTATTAAATAACGTTACTAATCTTATACGTCCTCTCCTTTCCATCTCCCCCTTAAATTAATTATGTCTCCATCAGTCATTCGTTGATCACCACGTCATCCCACTTGCTGCAATATTACAATAATTCTTGATCAAGCGTATAATAAATTTTCACTTCTAAGCCATGTCCATTATTTCATCTCTGTCTATTATTACATTATTGAGCTATGTGTGCTTCCTAGCTAAAACTTTCACAATGTTATATTTTGGGAAACAGTTTCATGGCTTACCATAATTTTCTTCTTCTTTTCGGTCTCTTTTATAGGCGTTGTACATGTATGTGGCATATATATGATCAGGTGATCATATATATGCGTTGATTATTTTCGTGGTAGTTGATACTTGGTTGGTTTGGACTTTTGGGGGGAGCCGGGGAGGAAGTGGAGGGTAATAACTAAGGAGGGAGAAAATCGGGATGAGAAATTATAATTATAATTGGTACTAATATTCTACAAAAATATTTGATATAATGAGTCAATTTTATAATTTTACGTAATTTTATAATTATCATAATTAATTAATTAGATAGAAAATTTTCGGAATACATAACAAATTATTAAGTTTATGTTAGTGATAATAATAGTATTTCCTTAATTTAAAATATAAATATCTTATTTTTATAAAATACAAAGACAATAATCTTCTACTCCCTCCGTCCCAAATTAACTGCTCAGTTTTGACTTTTTAAAGTCAAATTGACCATTTTTAAAACTAATCTTTTTACTATTTTTGTTAAAATATAGGTGAAGAGATTATAACCAAAAGAAAGTATATACAATTTATTACTAATCCTAATTTTTATAATTTTAGAAATATATTTATATATGCTTAATTATTAATTCTAAAAATAGTCAATTTGACTTTAAAAAGTCAAAACTGAGCAGTTAATTTGGGACGGAGGGAGTATTTTAAAACAAATATAATAATATCTCGACTCTTGATGGAAATTAAGTCTAAATGAAGAATTCTACCTAGAGGAACAAGCCTCTCTCTAAATTTTTTCTTTTCTAAAATGAACCACTAGAGTTACTACGTAGTTAATAGTTACCTTCCATAGAAAACAAAAATAAAATAATTGTCCCTTTCACTACAAAAATAATGGTCATTGGCTCATTGTCGACGGCGAAATCCGTCGGGAATGAGTATATATCGACAGGGTCTTTAGCGAATGTATGACGTCGGTAATGTACTTATTATTTGGCGCCAAACTTTCCCGGTGGAGGAAAATCTCATAGGCGACGGCACTAATGTTAGCATCGACAGTACTACCGTCGGGAATGAGTATATATCGACAGGGTCATTAGCGACAACAATGCCGTCGAGAATAAGTCTTTTATTTTAAACCCTTCTTCGACGGCAACGAGTATATTTTCATTCACTCTCTTATTTTCTATTTCCCTCGCGAATTGTAGGTTTCGCCCCAATTGATTCTAAGCATATCAGAGCTTTTGATCCTCAGCTAGCACAATCAATCGATTTGTCCAATTGTATTTGGTTCTTCGCTCATCATTTTCACCCACATTATCTGTCGCCTAGTTCGCCGCCCAGCGCTGCCCAGTTCGCCGCCTGTACCGCCCAGTTTTCTACAAATCGTTCATCATTTCGCCCCCATTTCGGCCCCTGTTGATTTTTCAGTTATTCTACTCTTCATTTTGGTAAAATTTTTCAGTTCCATTTCAGTTGTATAGTGTTTATGTAGAAATTAATCTATTTAATCAATGATATTTGAAACTAAAGTTCTTTAATTTGTTCTTTGTTCTAAATTTATGAATATAATGGTGCATATGCAATTCATGCTGTATAATTGTATGCTACATAGGGTGTTTTGGATGTTTTTAACTTCTAGTCATAGACTCCAAGTATGGCAGTGATAAAATACACTGATATATAGCTTCATTTATCATTTTGGCTGCATTTAAACAGCACCTAGCAATTGCAATTGATGAAGTCTGCATTCTATTAGGGTCTAATACTTTTCATCCAATTCTCAAAGGATTCCATGCTCTGAAAATTAAGTGACATTCTCTATCATACATATATATATATATATATATATATATATATAGTTTCTGTCTAACAACTTTCAATTCCATTCGAGTGGCCTATGCATCTGTACATTGTTTTTTTTCCTTTGTTTGTTGACCGAATCCCATCTTTTTCAATTACATGCCGATATTTGGCTTTTAAAGATGATATCTGTTTCCTAATGATATGTTACATTATTAGTTCTTAATTTGACACGAATAGTGACATTTGTAGCATTGGTGCAGGATGAGAGTCCAAATTTCAAAGTAATACATATATGAATATTAACGACTTGAAGAAGTAGATGTATCCATGTAATGTGTTAATTAAAGGACAAGTTAAATATTTTGTTTCATGTTTGACTGACATCAAACAAATGCGTTCGTGAATGTTGCTTGATTGTATTTTGGATAAATGAATTTTAGGAAAATATGTGGCTATCAAGCATTCCTGTTATAGTCTGATTGATTGAATCTCTTTTTAGCTTATATAGATAAGTATGTTATGTCAATTCTCTTAGGAAACTATTGGTTCCAATACATCTGCGCGTTCTACTATTTTTCTTTGACACAGATGTTTGATATTGATGTCTCGTTATGTACTTTGACACCGACTTATTAGATTAAGTGTTGAAATCTTGTATGATCATGAACATCTGCACTTGGTTGTGTTTGATTCTTACTAGTTTGAACTTTTCATATATTGGGAAGGTATTTTGAACCTCTCGATTTTCTCTGTCTCCACTTATGTTGAAGTATAAATGTTATATATTCGTTTGTTTCAGTTGTGTTTGATTCTCTCATAACCATGTTTGTTTTTAATCTATCTTCCGCTTCATGCCTTTTTGTCTTCCTAATAATCTGATTATCTTGAGCTTCTGCTTTATGTTAGCAATCAAAGCCATATTATAGAGGTTGCTTTATATATATCAAACCATTTGAGCCTCTTTTGTTGTTGGATGTGATTCGAGGGTCATATTAGTCCTTAGTGATTCGAGGATCATTTATTAAAATCCTTTGGTTTAAGTGGTCAACATATATATTAACATAGACAGTGCACAATGTAAATGTGGTTTCCCCTCTTTTTAACCTGGTTGTTTATTTCGCTCATGCTTATATATGTTATATGATGTTTTATGGTTAGACATGGTCATTTTATGTGTTGATGAGCTTTTATGTCAAAGAAAATCAAAAACAGTTTTTATGAGTAAAAACCATAAAATTTTTGGGTTCATAATTCATTCTCAATAATATGGTATTCCTTTTATTCTAGGAAATAGTTCAATTTCATACATGCATATTTTCATATAGTTTAGGAAGCTTAGAAACCTGTTTGAGATTCACTTAGTATGAGTCAATCTCAAATAGTCCTCGTTTTGGGACTGTTCTTGTATGTTTGGATCTCACTTAGGTCGGTGTTAACGACTTGAGCACGTCTTTATATTTTTTTAATTTTCGGTCAGTATATATCTCTTGACGTTCTTCGGGTGCATATTTAGACTACGATGTATTAGTCTATTTCGTGTACTTGAAGACCATGAGGAGGTGCTACCAAAATTTCTGAAAGATTTAAAGATGTGTTCAACTTGTTGGCATCAGTGAGGCGACACGCCGACACATACGGGAATGGGATAGAAGCCTGGCCCGTTAGAGGTGGAGATGAAGTTAGGAAACTCATAAGTTTGCTTATACAATAACTTGGATACTTGATTGTGTTTGTCTGACTTTTCATATATATAGCAGACAGTTGTCCGAGATGTTTGTTGATCGAAGTTGGATGAAATGTAGGGTAGCCAGTCACTACAAGAAAACCAATCATTATTGAGGGGCTCTTCCGTCGCCTATGACCATAGTGCCGTCGGCATTGAGGTCATTGGCGACGGCATATGCCGTCGATAAAACCGTCGCCCCACAGGTCGTCGCCCCTGGCTCCCGTCGCCAGCCGTCGGCATCATTATCATTACCGACGGGACTCATTGGCGACGACATATTACCAATACCGACGGCCATACCGACGGCAAGGCCGTCGGCAAAGACCCCATAAAATTTTTAAGGGAAAAACTCATTGCCGACGGTAGTGCCGTCAGCATTGACTTAATAGTCGTCGGTAATGAGTTTTAAACCATGTCTGTCGTTAGATGTCACTAGCGACGGCAAAGCCGTTACCATTGCCCCCGTCGACAATGACTACATATATTTTGAATTTTTTTTAAATTTCAGAATTTCCCTGTTCATTTACAAATATACACCTGTTATAAACTAATAACAACCATTAAATAACAACTATACCTGCTATAAACTAGTAATCCAAATCAAATATATAGATCAAAAATATAATGGTAGTCGGTACAACTCAAAAACTGTACAAATACATATATGAAACTCAGAATATAACATAAACTAAACTAACTACAACCCGTCGCCTGTCTCCATGTCATCGAGTCGGAGGTCATCACCCTGTAATGGAGGAGGCTGCTCGTCATCAACTCGACGGTCATCGCCCTGTACTGGAGGAGGCTGCTCGTCATCAGCTCGGCGGTCATCACTAGTGCCGCCACCTCCACGAGTCTCGTCAACAAGACCCTACAAAATCAAAATATTAATAACAAAATCAAAATAAAAACATATTTACATTATTTTAGTTTGTGTTCTTCAAGTTAGACGGGCGAGACTTGGGTTCTGTATATCGGAATCGAGTTCCGTCAGTTGTAACGCATGTCTACTACCTATGCGGTGCTATTGCCTATGTTCGCGTGTCAACTGGACGACCGGGGCGGGTTATGAGCTCTTTTTCGACTTTTTGCCTAACTATTGGCGGGTTTTACAAACTGGGACTTAACTCGGGCTCCGTATATCGGAATCGAGTCCCGTAAGTTCTAACGAGTGTCTAATACCTACTCGGTGCTATGTGTGTGTTTACGTGGCGTTCGGACGACCGAGGCATGTTTTAACCTATTTTTTGGTTTTTTGCCAAAGTGTTGGCGAGTTTTACAAACTGGGCGATAACTCGGATTCCGTATATTGGAATTGAGTCCTGTAAGTTCTAACGCGTGTCTAATATTTACTCGGTATTATGTGTGTGTTTGCGTGGCATTCGGACAACCGAGGTCGGTTTTGACCTGTTTTTCGGCTTTTTGCCTAAGTGTTGGCGAGTTTTGCAAACTGGGCGATAACTCGAATTTCGTATATTGGAATCGAGTCCCGTAAATTCTAACACGTGTCTAATACCTAATCGGTGTTATGTGTGTGTTTGCGTGGCGTTCGGACGACCGAAACGGGTTTTGACCTATTTTTTTAGCTTTTTGCCAAAGTGTTGGCGAGTTTTTCAAACTGGGCGATAACGGGGATTCTGTATATCAGATTCGAGTCCCGTAAGTTCTAACGCGTGTCTAATACCTACTCGGTGCTATATGTTTATTTGTGTGGCGTTCGGACGAAGAGGCGGGTCTTGACCTATTTTTCGGCTTTTTGCCTAAGTGTTGGCGAGTTTTGCAAACTGGGCGATAACTCGGATTCCGTATATCAGAATAGAGTCCCGTAAGTTTTAACATGTGTCTAATACCTACTCGGTGCTATGTGTGTATTTTTATGGCGTTCGGACGACTGAAGCGGGTTTTGACCTATTTTTCGACTTTTTGCCTAAGTGTTAGCGAGTTTTGCAAATTGGGCGATAACTCAGATTTCGTATATCGGAATCGAGTCCCATAAATTTTAATGTGTGTCTAATACCTACTCGGTGCTATGTGTGTGTTTGTGTGGCGTTCGGACGACTGAAGTGGGTTTTGACCTATTTTTCGGCTTTTTGCCTAAGTGTTGGCGAGTTTTGCAAACTAGGCGATAACTCGAATTCCGTATATCGGAATTGAGTCCCGTAAGTTCTTATGCATGTCTAATACCTACTCGGTGTTATGTGTGTATTTGCGTGGCGTTCGGACAACTAAGGCAGGTTTTGACCTATTTTTTGACTTTTTGCCTAAGTGTTAACGAGTTTTGTAAACTGGGCGATAACTCGGATTTCGTACATCAGAATCGAGTCCCGTAAATTCTAACGCGTGTCTAATCCCTACTCGGTGCTATGTGTGTGTTTGTGTGGAGTTCGGACGACTGAGGCGGGTTTTGACCTGTTTTTCGACTTTTGGCCTAAGTGTTGGCGAGTTTTGTAAACTGGGCGATAACTCGGATTCCGTATATCAGAATCGAGTCCCGTAAGTTCTAACGCGTGTCTATTGCCTATGCCTAGGTGTGTTAACTATTTATTTGATAGTTTATATAAGCAATATAATTACAAATAAGGAAATACATCAATAATAAGTTTTACCTGTCGAATATATGGAGGAAAGATATTGGACAAGACAACTGCACATACAAGGATGGCCTCCTCATGGACTACACCCATGAGGTCATCAGCGGCAGCTGCAGGATCTATGGAGCCATGGACAACCTCCTGAGCAAGCTGGTAGATCCGCTCGTATGATGGTGCACCTGACTGCACGGCACTGCTCGTCATGCACCCCTCTCTGATCCTCCTGAAGAAGTCGTCAGATAATGAAGGGTCAGGGCCTGATCCACTCGCACCACTACCTCCGGTGGGTGAGTGACGTCGAGATCTCGCAGCAGGGACTATAGTGTAGGCTGGGACACGGGGGATGCCCACAACTCTACCCTTCTTTGGTCCTGTAGCTTGCAGCCAGTACTCCATCTCCTCGTCCTCACGCTCAGCATCAGCCACTAGAGTGTCACTTCTCTAGGTGCTCCAGACCACAGAAAGGTCCTCGAACCGTGTATGAAAAAACACAGAAATAGGTGAAAAACAAGTATTACACAAAAAAAATCAAAAGAATTTCAAAGCCGTCAAATACATATTAAATGAAACAATTAAATTACTTACCGCAATGTGCTCTGCCTCAGGTATAATGAGCAGAAATTAACAATTTCTTCCATAACATAACTTTCAGCAATTGACCCCTCTACACGAGTTCTATTCTTCACCTTTTACTTTAGACTTCGCATATACCTATGTGATATATAGATTAACAAACAAGAATTCTAAGTTTACCATATTAAAAACATTAATGTCATTACCTCTCGAATGGATACATCCATCTATATTGCACAGGACCGCCAAACTTAGCTTCGTATGGCAAGTGAATAGTCAAATGCTCCATTAAATCAAAAAACGATGGAGGGAAGATCATTTCTAACTTGCACATTATTTCCACTATCTGCCTCTCTATTTTATCTATGTCTTTGAGCTGGAGCTCCATCAAGCATAGATCTCTGAAGAAATTGGATAGCTCTGTCAGTGGTTCAACCACACGTTTCGGTAACAAGTCGATAAATGCCACATGGATGAACTTCTGCATGAATAAATAACAATCATGACTTTTGAGACCCCGAAACTTCAGCTCTTCGACTTTATAACAGCTTATTATATTTGAAGAATATCCATCTGGGAGCTTCAGTCCACTGATCCAATTACATATTAATATCAATTGTTCCCTGGTCAAAGTATATTCAGCTTTAGGCGTTACCGTCTTACTACCCTCCTAGTATAGCCACAGATCTTCCCTAATGTTCATTTCTACCAAATCAAGTCTTGACTTATTGTTGTCCTTTTTTCTACCACTAGCATCTAGGACTGTATAAAAAATGCTATCAAATACGTTCTTCTCAGTATTCATCTGATCTAAACAATGACGGATGTAGAGTGTAGCCCAATAAGGCAGGTCAAAAAACATGGATCTGTGTGTCCAGTTGTGAACCTTGCCGTAACCATAAGCTCGCTCCAATCTGTGATTATTCCCTGGAGGTGGAAACTTCAAACGACTAATCCAACTCAACACTGCTGACCCAGAAAGACGGCCAGGTACTTGACGTTTCTCTATTTTTCGATTGAATTGTCTACTCATCCGTTGATAACGATGTTCAATAGGCAAAAATTGTCTGGATGTTGCAAAGAAACTCATTTTCCCCCATGTTTGAGCCGCATAGCTTTAACTGACCCCATGCACACGGGACATGACAAGCCCCCGTGAGTCAACCATCCACTGATCATTCCTAACGCCGGGAAGTCATTTATTACCTGCAGGTAAGCACTCCTTCATTAAAACCTCTCTCGCTACAGTCATGCTCATTCTTGAAGTGTAAAACCTTAGTCACAACAGATAAGATGGTGTGCTTTTCGTACCCGTCATACAGTGGCGTCGCTGCTTCATGCAATAACTCATAGAAACAGTGGCGAAGCCAGGTGTTTTTAACAGTGGGGTCAAAATTATTGCTAAATTATAAAAAAAATTGGCGGGGGTTCGGGGGCAGCGCTCCCGAGACAATTTTTTTTAATATTTATACTTTCGGGTGTGTGTATATATATATATATATATATTATATTACAATGAAAATATAATGAGTAATAATATATGGTATATATATACTATATTGACTCATAATAAACTTTTTTAATCACAACTGTTCATAACTGTTCATAAGTAAGTAATTTATTATTTATTTTTAAAAATAATATAAATTAGATTATTATTTAGTTTAAAATATTATGTATATATATATATATATATATATATATATATATATATATATATATATATATATATATATATATATATATTAAAAGGATATGAGTCATATATGATTAAAATTTAATTGACAAAGTTATAAATTTTCAATTTGATCCCGTATAATAGAAAATTTATAAAATTTTAGTGGGGTCAATTTATATATATTATTTAAAATTTTTAAAATTTACCTTACATTATAAAATAAATTTTTTTTCGAGTGGGGTCAATTGACCCCACAAAAGTGACGTGGCTTCGCCACTGCATAGAAACCCTTAGCCCCATCATTCAGCTCTTGCTCGACGCTACTACCATCCTTGTCTGTATTCCACTGGAAGTATGAACCAGCAGCTTCGACTATAATGTTAGTACAGTCAAAGGTTTCATCACCTCCGGATTCCGGTTCTGATTCTTGTTCATCCAACCAGGTTTCCCAATAATAGATCAATGTCGTATAACCCTGCTTGAACCCATACGCAAATAAGTCGCACATGACATCACTCTTTTCCTTCCACACTTCATTCACACACCTCTTACAAGGACATCTGATCTCATCGCCGCTAACTTGCTCAAACGCGAAGTTGAGAAACTGTCCAACCCCACTACGATACTCAGAGCTAAGCCCACTCCTATCGGTAGCTACCCTACGTTCCATCCAACTTCGATCAACAGACATCTCGGACAACTGTCTGTTATATATATGGAAAGTTAGACAAACACAATCAAGTCTCCAAGTTAATGTATATGCAAGCTTATGAGTTTCCTAACTTCATCTCCCACTCTAACGGGTCAGGCTTCTATCCCATTCTCGGATGTGTCGCCTCACTGATGCCAACAACTTGAACACATATTTAAATTTTTCAAAAATTTTGGCAGTACCTCCCCTTGGTCTTCAAATACACGAAATAGACTAACACATCGTAGTCTAAATATGCACCCGAAGAACATCAAGAGATATATACTGACCGAAAATTTAAAAAATTTAAAGACGTGCTCAATTCGTTAACACCGACCTAAGTGAGATCGAAACATACAAGAACAGTCCCAAAACGGGGACTATTTGAGATTCATTCTTACTAAGTGAATCTCAAACGAGTTTTTAAGCTTCCTAAACTATATGAAAATATATGTACATGTGAAAGTAAGGATTATTCTATATAACTATACATTCACTTTTCAAACCATTAATGCTAACAATGTGAAGCAAAATAAGTTTCATTATGTTAGTAATGTAGAGGGTGTTAGTAATCTATTTTCTCTCATTTTCTGTTCATTAAAAAATACAAATAGCAACACTATTCAAATATTATCTCTTTCATTTTGTTTATCTGGTAAAACTCTCTGAACCCAAAAATGCTAATTGTTTGTAGAACATAACCGACCTATCAAAACCTAAAATCTTTCAACAAATCAAAACACATATGTATGAGCATATGTATTATCATTCAATACTCAAAAAAGATAAGGAAAAAAATACATTAAGCAAAGGTAAATCAACATTGGATATAAATTAAAACGTGTTGACTTCTACTTTTGTTCCTATGTTAAGACAAGCAAACACACAATGTAGGAAAGATATATATCAAAAGAATAGAAACATGAAATTGAAGCAAGTCCAAATGCTCAAAGACCAAATTTTGTACAAAAGAGTTACCTCTTTCTACTTCTGCAAGAAGCATATTAATTTACTGTCAACTATGGTGGCTTCATCACATCCAAGATACAATAGCATGATCAAGCCGTTATAAAAAATTATGGATTTGAACCCATAAATTACGATTGAGAAATTGTTTATGATTTAGAGAGAAAACTTGAAGGAACATAAGTGGTGCTTGCCCTCGGGAAATATGGTGTACAATATAAAACTATATATTCAACTAGCATTACATTTACAGTAGAGCTCATGACATCTTACTTGAAAAATATAACACATACTATATGCCAGAGATTTGAATTAAGTAAACATCTCTTGGCTACCAAATTGGCAAATTCTAAACGACTTCTTCATAGAATGACTTTCACAGAGTCATTTTTTTCGCATGACAACCCTATGTAGTGTTTTCAATACCAGGTTCCTAAACTGAATGTCGTATTTGCAAGTCCGTAGTCACAACTAACAAATCCAATGTCCAATGTATCGCACCAGATAATAATAATTAGAATAATGAGATATGGCTATATATACTGAGATATGTTATGACAAAAAAGGGAATTAAAGTTTATCTACCATGTAAAGAACTCAAACTAGCTTGTGAGAACGTTACCAAAGTCATTAAGAGACGTAACAATTTCGTAAGGGCAACGGCAAAATCATTGTCACCAGTTAACGTTAAAATCTACCCCAATCCTAGTCCCAAGTTGTCCCACTTACTGCTTGAGTTTAAACAAGACACACACCCCCTTAACAACTCCTTAACTAAGTGGATAAATAATTAAGAAAACATTTGATTGCAGGTCTTGAATTCGAAACACGTAATAAACACTAAGCAACTCAACATAAGCAAATATAGCAACTAAAATACATACAGAGACCTAATTTTGTACCTTTCGCAACCACAGCGATAGTGACGACTAGGAAATGGCAACAATAGAGAGATGGAAGAATGGTACCTCTAAAAGCTCAGCAATACACGCCTCTCTACACACACATACAACAGGGACCGAAAAAAATGGCGAGCGAGAAGTGGCTGGAAAAAATGGGCTCAACTGCAGCGGCCGGAAATGATGATGGATGGGGTGACAATCAATTCGGCAAATCAATTGAAAGTTATGTTAATCTAGGCTAATAATCAATGGCGAGGAGTGGGGAAACTGAGAGCGAAAAATCAAAAATAGAGAAGGAAGAAAGTTAGAGTCGTTGCCGTCGCTGGTAGGGCTAAAAATAAAATGTCATTCTCGACGGCAATGCAGTCGCTATTAACCCCGTCGATAATGACCCATTGGCGAAGACAATCCCGTTGTCATGCATTATAGTCCCTGTCGCCAGTGACTTTTCCCTCCACCGCAAAATTTTCCCATCAAATAATACCTCATTACCGACTGGACTCATTCGCGACAGCTTGACCGTCGCCATTGACCTTTTTATCAACGGCAACACTGTTATCGGTAATGACCTTTTTTTTGTAGTGAGTGATAAGAGTGGGTTTATCTCTGAGTATCGTAGTGGGGTTGAACAGTTTCTTAACTTCGCGTTTAAGCAAGTCAGCGGCGATAAGATCAGATGTCCTTGTAAGAGGTGTATGAATGAAGTGTGGAAGGAAAGGAGTGATGTCATGTGCGACTTATTTGCGTATGGGTTCAAGCAGGGTTATACGACATAGATCTATCATGGGGAAACCTGGTTGGATGAACATAAATCAGAACCAGAATCTAAGGGTGATGAAACCTTTGACTGTACTAACATGATTGTCAAAGCTGCTGGTTCATACTTCCAGTGGAATACAGACAGGGATGATAGTAGCGTCGAGCAAGAGCCAAATGACGGGGCTAAGGGTTTCTATGAGTTATTGCACGAAGCAGCGACACCACTGTATGACGGGCACGAAAAGCACACCGTCTTATCTGTCGTGACTAATTTTTTACACTTCAAGAATGAGCATAACTGTAGCGAGAGAGGTTTTAATGAACTGTTAAGCATTAATTGTGAAGGAGTGCTTACCTGTAGGCAATAAGTTACCGGAGTCGTACTACTATGTAAAAAAATGGTCAAAAGGCTCAATCTAGGGTAAGAGAAGATTGGTGCTTGTGAGAATGATTGTATGTTGTATTATGGTGATGTCAATAATGATAAGAGGTCATGTGAAATTTGTGGTACAAGTAGATACCGTGAACAGCGCAAGAAAAAAGAAAAAGACATGCCGAGAAAGATCTTTCGTTACTTTCCCATTGCCCCGAGGCTTCAGCGGTTGTTCATGTCAACACCCACTAGAGGTAGTGGTGCGAGTGGATCGGGCGCCGACCCTTCATTATCCGACGAATTTTTTCGGCGGATCATAGAGGGGTGCATGGCGAGCGGCAGTGGCGAAGCCAGATGTTTGTAGTAGTGGGGTCAAAATTTATAAAAACTTTTGGCGGGGGTTCGGGGGCAGCGCCCCGAGACAATTTTTTTTAATATTTTATACTTTCGGGTGCGTGTGTATATATATATATATATATATTATATTACAATGAAAGTATAATGAGTAATAATATATAGTATATACACTATATTGATTCATAATAGACTTTTTTAATCACAACTGTTTATAAGTAAGTAATTTATTATTTATTTTTAAAAATAATATAAATTAGATTATTATTTAGTTTAAAATATTATAAAGATATATATATTGAAAGGATATGAGTTATATATGATTAAAATTTGATTGTAAAAGTTATAAATTTTCAATTTGACCCCGTATAATAGAAAATTTATAAAATTTTAGTTGGGTCAATTTATATATTCTTTAAAAATTTTAAAATTTGCCTTACATTATAAAATAAATTTTTTTTCGAGTGGGGTCAATTGACCCCACAAAAGTGACGTGGCTTCGCCACTGGCGAGCGATGTTGTGCAATCAGGCCCACCATCACGCGAGCGGATCTATCAGCTGGCTCAGGAGGTTGTCCATAACTCTATAGATCCTACAGCTGTCGTTGACGACCTCATGGGTGTAGTACGGGAGGAGGCCATCCGTGTATGTGCAGTTGTCTTGGCTAACATCTTCCCACCATATATTCGACAGATAAAAATAATTAAATTATGTATTTCTTTATTTAATTTATGTAATTTATAATTATAATTTGTAATTGTATTTTTATGACACGCAAATACACACATAGCAGCGCGTAGGTATTATACACGGATTAAAACTTATGGGACTCGATTCCGATATACGGAAGTCGAGTTATCGCCCAGTTTGCAAAATTCAACAACACTTAGGTAAAAAGCCGAAAAAGATGTCAAAACCCGCATTGGCCGTCCGAATGCCACACAAATACACACATAGCATCGCGTAGGTATTAGAAACGCGTTAGAACTTAAGGGACTCGATTTCGACATACGGAAGCTGAGTTATCGCCCAGTTTGCAAAATTCAACAATACTTAGGTAAAAAGCCAAAAAAGAGGTCAAAATCCGCATCGGCCGTCTGAATGCAACACAAACACACACATAGTACTGCGTAGGTATTAGACACGCATTAGAACTTACGGGACTTAATTCTGACATACGGAAACCGATTTATCGCCCAGTTTGCAAAATTCAATAACACTTAGGCAAAAAGCCAAAAAAGAGCCCAAAACCCGCTTCGACTGTCCGAACGCCACGCAAATACACACATAGTACCGCGTAGGTATTAGACATGCGTTAGAATTTACGGGACTCAATTCCAATATATGGAAGCCGAGTTATCACCCAGTTTGCAAAATTCGCTAACACTTAGGTAAAAAGTCGAAAAAGAGCCCAAAACCCGCATCGACTATCCGAACGCCACGCAAACACACACATAGTACCACATAGGTATTAGAAACGAGTTAGAACTTACGTGACTCAATTTCGATATACGGAAGCCGAGTTATCGCCCAGTTTGCAAAACTCGACAACACTTAGGCAAAAAGTCGAAAAAGAGCCCAAAACCCGTATCAGCCATTTGAACGCTACGCAAAAACACACATAGCATCGTGTAGGTATTAGACACGCGTTAGACCTTACGGGACTCAATTCTGACATACGAAAGCCGAGTTATCGTCTAGTTTGCAAAACTCGCCAATACTTAAGCAAAAAGCCGAAAAAGAGCCCAAAATCCGCATCGGCCATCCGAATGCCACACAAACACACACATAGCACCGCGTAGGTATTAGACATGCGTTAGAACTTACAGGACTCGATTCCGACATACGAAAGCTGAGTTATCGCCTAGTTTGAAAAACTCGCCAACACTTAGGTAAAAAGCTAAAAAAGAGCCCAAAACCCGCATCGATCGTCCGAACGCCATGCAAACACACACATAGAACCGCGTAGGTATTAGACACGCGTTAGAACTTACAGGACTCGATTCTGACATACGAAAACCGAGTTATCGCCCATTTTGTAAAAGTCAATAACACTTAGGTAAACAGCCGAAAAAGTGCCCAAAACCCACATCGGCCGTCCGAACGCCACGGAAACACACACATAGCACCGCGTAGATATTAGACACGCGTTAGAACTTACGGGACTCGATTCCGACATACGAAAGCTGAGTTATCGCATAGTTTGTAAAACTCGTCAACACTTAGGCAAAAAACCGAAAAAGTGCCCAAAACCCGCATCGACCATCCGAACGCCACGCAAACACACACATAGCACCGCTTAGGTATTAGAAACGCGTTAGAACTTGCGGGACTCGATTTCGACATACGAAAGCCGAGTTATGGCCCAGTTTGCAAAACTCGTCAACACTTAGGCAAAAAATAAAAAAAAAGGTCTAAACCCGTATCGGCCGTCCGAACGCCACGCAAACACATATAGCACCGTGTAGGTATTAGAAACGCGTTAGAACTTATGGGACTCAATTCTGACATACGGAGACCGAGTTATCGCACAGTTTGCAACACTCGATAACACTTGAAGAACACAAACAAAACTAATTTAAATATGCTCTATTTTCGAATTCGTTATTAATATTTTAATTTTGTAGGGTCTTGTTGTTGAGACTTTGGCAGGTGGAGGCTGTGGCACGGACGATGCCCGTGGTGGTGATGGTGATGACTGCCGGGCTGATGCTGATGAGACTATTGAGGGTGGGACCGACAGTCAGACCGGAGGTGGGACCGTAGATGGGACCGACAGTGGGATCGACGGTGATGATGATACCGACATTCCTGATCTTGGGTTGTAGTACCCATTATATTTATATTTTGACCTTCATATATGTATATTTATACAACTTTTAAGTTGTACAGACTAGAGTTTAGTATCTAGTTAGGTTGATGGTATATGTATCTAACTATATTGATTGTTTATGATTACATTTTGTATTTACATCGTACGACTTTTATCTATAAGTCATTACGTTGTTTACATATTTGATGGTTAATTTAGCAAAAGCTATTATTGTTATTGATATGCGTTGGTGAAGAATTCTTTATTTTTCTTTAGTTTATTACAGGTATATATAATTATGTATATGTAAATGAACAGGAGTATTTTGTAATTTTTTTTAAAAAAAATATTTCTAGAAACCTCATTGGCGACGGGGAGTGGAGTGTCATTGGCGACGGCTATGCCGTCGGCAATGACTATTTTTAAATTTTTTGAATTAATCATTACTGACGGTTTGTTCGTCGCCAATGCCGTCGCCAATACATCATTGCCGACGGCTAGCCGTTGCCAATACCCCGTCGGTAATGACTATCTTGCCGACGGTGAGCGACGGGAGGCAGGTGAGACGACCCATACGACGACGACCAATACGGCGACGGAAAGGGCGACGGACTCTGTCGTCGCCAATGACCTTATTGCCGATGACAATAGGGTCATTGTCGACGGCTTAATGTTTTATTTTTTAATTATGTAGAGAGTACTACTTTTATTAACTAGGGATGTATGTAGCTTATTGGAAAAAATAAGCTACATAAAATTAAAAATTAAGCCTATAAAAATTTGACATTTCACTTTACGCCCTCCAAGATTTATGAATAAAATAATGTATATATAATACTTTTTGTAAAATTATGAAAAAAAATACTACCTCTATTTTAAATATAAGAGTTATTTTGATTTTTTTTAAGTCAATCTAAAAGACGGACAAATTCATAAATATCACTCTTTTTATTTTTTTTAATATCATTGTACGAATATCAAATTTTATGATATTTCTTTCCTCCGCTCTGTGTATCATATACAAAGAAATCTTACTTCAATTAAAAATATAAAAATTACTACAAAATTTGGATCGGAGCGGTGCCCTTGTACTCCACTAAATTATTCATGACCCTACTGTATTAAAAAATTCTTACTTTGTTCCTAAATATTTTCAAATATTAATATTTGTATATGGTATAAATATATTTTTATTTCTGATTGTTTAATTAACCTACTTTAAAGATTAAATTTATTATTGAATATAAATTGCTTAACATAATATTGTAAATTATATGTCCTATATAAATCTTAATACTTAATAATTAAAAAAAATAACATTAGCAACCCCTTTTTATTTTATTTTTACTTTTAAGATGGAGGGAGTAAGATCTTAATTACTCTTGCACCCATGCAAAAAAGAACCTTGTTACTCACGTAAGAAAATAAGTGTTGTTTTGTAATCATTCAAATTAAAATGTTCAATATTGAGATACTGATTTATGGAGATTGATATATTGTCCAGGATTTTTGTGGGTAGCTAGTGTGGATCTTTGTTGATATATATATAATATCAGGATCAGAAGCTTACCCTTATTAAGCTTACCCTTATTAAGCTTACCTAACATACCTATAAAAGCCCCTTCTCTTAATAATTTCTCTCTCCTCGCTCAAACAAAACGCGTCTTATTTTCTCCCTCTTATTTCTCTCGTTTGAAAGTAGGATTCCGGCTTCATCCAATAAATCGAGCGACGAGAGGATCCAAATCTGAAGCCCATTGACACGAAGAGAAGAGAAGTTCGAATTGGTCGACCCCTCATCCGTGTATTCCAAAGCGAGTAAGAACAAGCCCTAATTTGAAGCCCTTGACACGAATCGAGAGAATACCGAAGAGAAGCTGAACACAATTGAGCCCTTCTCTCATCTGATTATCTCTCATGTGCTTCTAAAATAAGCCCTAATTCTGGTATGTCTCTAATTTCCCTAATCCTGTTATGTCTCCAATTTTTAAACTTTTATGTATACCTAATTCTTGATAATGAAGTTCAAGGAGGTCTTTGTACTTGATAGAATGACCCAATTCTTGATAATGAAGTTCAAGGAATTTGTGTATAGTATGTAGATGGAATTATTCATCTTTTGCTATGTTAGTTGGGGTCTGTCATGAAGGACTGCTTAGTGCATACTTAATCTGAACATCATCTTATACTGTATGGAATGAAATTATAGGAAAGAAAATTTGTAATTTTAGTTGTTTGGACCCGTTCAGAAAACCTTGAAAGTTGGATGTGCTATCTTTTTGAAACAGATATGCTACTTAGTTGAAGATAAGAAAGAAAGTACCTAACAATGAAATGTATATTTTCCATTCATTCATTAAATGCAATTTCCAAAACATAGAACTTTCACTTTCTATAGGTGAGGCATTTTCTATAAGCTGGTATTTTTCTTAAATCAAATTCTGATAATATGGTGGATGTTATGAAAGTGGATTTTTTTTCTATATCAGGTACTTGATTGTTGTTTATTATGGATGCTATAAACCATGAAATTGATACTTGTGGGGATAATGTAGAAATGAATTTATATTGCATTTATAATTTTGAAATGGAGATGGATGACTTGATTGAAGAGGGGTTGGATGTGAACAATGATAAATCTGTTGTCTACTATCCTCAAGTAGCCGATGAATTTAAGCCTAAGCTAGGACAAGAATTTCAAACATTAAAGGACGTTCACACTTTTTACAATACGTATGCAGTACATGCTGGTTTTAGTGTGCGAAAACATACTGAGAAAAAAAGGAGGGAAACAGTGAGATTGTGAGGAAGGAGTTTGTCTGTTATAAGCAAGGAAAGAGCAAATTATTAGCCAATGTGGATGCAAAAACAAAACGTGGATCTACCAAAGAAGGTTGTAGTGCAAGAATTGTGGTGGTTAAAAGAAATGACTTGTATGTAGTTACCATAACTGAAGAGGGCCATTGTCACCCATTGTCAACCCCACATAAGAGACATCTGTTACGATCGCACCGAAATGTGTCAGCTGCCCAAAAATGTTTGAGTCAACAACTTGGCATGGTAAATATACCATAATGCCAACAATAAAACTTTCTTGCAGTGCAAGCGGGAGGGATTGAAAATATTGGTTGCACGCAACGAGATTTGTATAACTTTAAAAGAGACAATCGTAATGAGCTGAAGGGACAAGATGGCGATATGTTGAATGAGTACTTGAAGTTAGAACAACAGAAGAATCCTGCATTCACCTTTACAATTGATACAAACGATGAAAAAATGATTACTCGTTGTTTTTGGGCTGATGCAACTTCTAGACGGGCTTATAGATTTTATGGCGATGTTGTCATTTTTGATACCACGTACAACACTAATCGTTACGGAATGATATTTGAACCATTAATGGGGGTTAATAACCATGGTCAAACCATTATATTTGGTTGCGCTTTCTTAAGTGATGAGACCACACCACTACAAAATACTAAATAGACAACGCTTAAAAGACAACGTTTTTTTATAAAAACGTTGTAGTATTTTCTTCCACAGCGTTTTTAAATAAAACGTTGTAGATATATATGCAAAAACGTTATCTATTTAAAAAGGCATTTTTTTAATTTTAACTAGACAACGTTTTTTTTAAAAACGTTGTCTATCTAAAAAATACGGAGCTTAAAATCACGCGACAAGTAAAAACACGGAGATTACAACTTTTGTTATACTTTAATTTCATTCGCTCCTAATTTTTCCCCGATCTGATATTCCCTCCCTCCTATTTTTCACACAAAATCTTTTACCTCTCCACCTAAATCATCTAGTTGCTTCAGTTCTTTCGATTCTCCACCGATCGACTGTCACAAAATGCGTTCTAAAATAAGTTTTGTTGTAGAGAGTTGAAGTGGAAGGTGGAGATGAGAGAGCTCCACTTCTCAAACCCTAGCCCTATTCTACTTCTTCGTGGCGTGCGAGCTCCAGCGACACATCGGCGATGGAGTAGAACTTCTGCATCTGGAGAATCGGGATCCAGTTCAGCTGCCGCCAGTGAATGGCCGCGAACGCCGACTCGTACTCCGATCCTCGGCCACCTTCCAGCTGAGTCAATATTTGTTATACCATTTTCTCAAAGTTCTATTTTCATCTGTATTTGTTATACCAGGTGTATAATCCTGATGTGTGAACGACTCGGCAACAGAATTGTGCAGTATGTTCAGTCCCATGAAAGTGGTTATTTTTTGCTATTAAAGGTAAACTTCACTACCACAACTTCTTGCTAAATTTGAATTTTGACATCTCTGCGTCATATGTAATTTTGGTTATTTCTGTAAAAATTGAGCAGCATGACCAGATACTGCTACAGAAAATTGATTCTACATATTGTCCTAACCATCTTTTTGCGTTTTCATCATCTGCTTCCATGTGTAGCTAACACCATTCATTTTGATAAATTGAACCTGAGGAATTCGTATAAGCTCAATAATTTTTTAATAAATTTGATTTTTTTAGGTAATGCAATTTGATGCACACCTACTTTCGTTGAGTTTTTATTATCTTTTTATGAGCTTTTATGCACTCACTTTTGCATTTTGTAATATGTGGTGTTTTCTATGCGACTGTCATAGCCTAAGCATATTGAAAAGTGAAAACTGTTAGATTGAGGATGAATCTTAGACCAACGGTGCATTCATAATTGTGAAATCATATCTATCAATCAGTTCATTTGGACTATGCTATCTAATCAAATTATTTTTTATACATATAATGCACTACCTCTGTCTGAATTTTACGCATATTTTTGCTATTTTCTTACAGGAAAACTCTACTGGTGGCTTCTGGCATCATAGTTGCTGGGGGGACAGCTACTGCATACATGAAATACCGCAGTTACTGATGGTTTGCTTTATACCTGGCGCCTGTGAAATACTACTGATTGATTCTTGAATTAACTGTCAAATAGGTTAGTTATGTTTATGATGATCTTCTCTGCTAGTACTTTAGTTTGATTTAGTTGTGACTGATTTTGGTTTGATTTGATCAATTGAGTTGCCTATTGGTGCTTTGCTTTTTTGGGAGCTTTGTTATCTGTATTGTACTTTGAGATATTCATTGGTTAGTTGGATATTGTTGTTACAAGTAACGATCTATATAAAACAAAAGCTAAATCACGTATCTTCATTGCTTGGTGATGATAATATTAAAAATGTTTACTTCCTTGGAAAGATTATCACTGTTAACTAATTTTTTTTAATTAATGTAAGGACTGGTGTTTGGTTGAGCCTTCAGTACTGATGGGCAGCTTCTCGCATTCGGAAGCCTCGACGGACTTATCCAAGTATGGGACGTGTCAGCCGGAAATCTGAAGTGCACACTTGAAGGTCGTGGAGGTGGAATTGAGGTGAAAACTCTTTATTCCTTTGTATTATCATGTTCTTTATTAACAAAGATGATGTATGAACTATGAGACTGCTCAGTGGGTCAGGTGGCATCCAAGAGGACATTTGGTCTTGGCTGGCTCAGAGGATTCGACTGTTTGGTTGTGGAACGCTGACAAGAATGTCTATCTTAATATGTTTTCATGTCATGCCAGTAGCGTGACCTGTGGAAAATTCACCCCTGATGGTACTTTCATTTTCTTATTAATAAGATATTGGTTATTCTTTCCTTTACCAATACCCTTTTTAAGTTCCTTGGACTTGTATGTTTAAGTTAAAACCATCTGTACTGGTTCTGATGATGCAACTCTGAGGATATGGAACCCAAAAAATGGGGAAAATATCCATGTTGTTAGAGGTGAGTGTTTGGATTCCTCTATTCAAATTGCTTTTTGTGATTTGCTTATATGCTAATGTAATTGAAGTTTCATTCTACAGTACTGGGATTCTTGATTATCTAGTTACCTGTTCTTCAAAACTGAAGCACTGAAAATAGAGAATTTTTTTGAAGATATTTCATTACAAAATTAATTTACTGCTATTAATACTAGAAGCCCTGCTATATAATGTTCCTTTCTCTGAAGATGAGCGTCAGAATATCAAATACATGATTCAGAGCAATTTATACAGTTATATTGGTATTTTGCTTGAGGAGCGTGAGCGATTTTAGCTAGAAAGTTTAAATGAAACGTGGATGAAATTAGTTATTACTGCTAAGTATCATGTACACTTTCGGTTGTCTATGGACAAAGTTGCTACTTTTGACCTCTAATAAATGGTTGACCTGCATAGCTGCTCTCTTTGATATCTCACTGTAGCATGTTTTTTCGCATAAATCCTTTGATGCTTTGGGCATAAAATGTGTCCCTTTCCTGTAGACTAGAAGCATACATTTTGCTGCATCTTGTGTAGATTAGCTTTTGAATTATAATCCCTTACAAGTAATATCAAATTTTATGTTCATCACGTATATCTTGACATTAGTAATTTATATATGATTGTGTAGATACATGGAATTCTGACCAGATTGGTAAGACAAATATTTATTCCATCAGTCCAAGACTCGAAGCATTCTCCGATTGGCTTCTCCAAGTTATGATGTCAGGCAATTTGGAGGCCATTTTCCCTGCTGCCACTCGTGAGTATGCACCATTAGTGGTGGAACTGTGGAAGGTTAGAGCTTTTCAAGCCACATACAACCAGAGAAACGAGATACAAATGAGTCCTGGAGTTTCTAACTATTTTTTAGATAGGGTAATCTCATCACTACTACAAAACAGTAAATAGACAACGTGAAAAAAACGTTGTGGGTTCTGTTAGAAAAACGTAGTGGTTAAGGGTGTTGTCTATTTGACACCCTTACACAACGTTTTTAAAACGTTGTAGTTAAGCACAATACATAATGTTTTTTTAGGAAAAAACGTTGTAGATTTGTTTTCAAAAAATTAGCAGATGCTTAAAAACGTTGTAGAAAGTGTGATTCCACAACGTTTTTTGGTTAAAAATGTTTTTGTTTAGTATATAAGACAACGTTTTTTAAATGTTGCAGAATAAAAAAAAATGTTGTTGTTTAGTATATCAGACAACGTTTTTTAAATGTTGTGGATAAAAAGGAAAAAAGAAAAAAAAAGATGTGGTTCACCTATATTACCAATGCACCTGCAATATGCTAATGTCATGATATATAGCCAAAATGTATCAACCATTCAAAATACAGAGTTTTCGATTTCCGTATCTTAAACAACATAATTTAGAAATCAAAAAAAAAGAAGAAAGAAACTACAGAGTTTAAAATCTCCCAAGTCTCTTACACCTTGGTTCACTTGCAGGTTATGATGATAAATAATAAAAAATCGAAACCACTCAATCCTCTTAACACCATAATACCATGAATGTGCCTAAACATTCTTTCAAGTTATTCAAATAAGCTTCGTATATGAGTAGCATTTGAGTAGCATTTGATTGTTTCCATATGTGGCGATAATTACAGATGCACGCAATCTATGAACAGAAACTACTGAATACGAGCTTAAGGAAAAGAATAACAAGAAATAAATAATGAAATAACAGCTAAATTGCATGTTGAAAACCAAGGTAGTATACATGCTTCCATGTATGAAGTATGACATCAGTGTAAGATCCCACCACACATACTGGCACACACAAAGATATGCAGGTATGAAGACCATAGCTATTATCCACAACACTTGGAAGAAATTACAGGACCCCAAATGTATAGCACCTTCTATAGTAGTTTAAAAGCATTCTTCTAACAAACAACAGCAACAGAGCGCAGCCATACTGCAAATGTAAAGACAAACAAAAAGTTAACCATAATGCCTTCACCATGTAGTTTCTAGCATATGATAACGTTATCTAATTAAAATAAAAATAATGTCCTTCTAAATAGATAACGTTTTTGTATATATATCTACAACGTTTTTTCTAAAAACGTTGTAAAAAAAACCACAACGTTTTTATAAAAAACGTTGTCTATTAAGCGTTGTCTATTAGGTACTTTGTACTGGTGCATGCTTATGATCCTCAGTCATAAATTCTGTCCAATTAAAGTAACATAAAATATAAATTGACGATGCATAGTTTTCTTTTAAGTATCATGCAAATTTTGACGCAATTACCTTCCTTTGAAGGCTGTTGAGATTTCTCAGACCAACTATGAGCCTTCTGACATGGACATTCTGTATGCTGAGGGGATCACTTCTTCCAATGGGGTTGCTAGTGTGGAGTTTTCATTCCCAAAGTCAGAACAGGGTACCTCAATTGATCCTGTTGATTAGAATGATCCCTTGCAAAGGTTGGTGAAAATATTCATGCATTAGGCAGTCTCCTTTCCAATAGTGATACCTCTACTAATTTATGACGAAAGGTTAATTCATACATATTTAGCAACTGCCCGATGGCAAGAAGTAATTTCTGGTGCTTTGTTAGCAAGAAGGTCTGAAGAAAAGTTATACTGTATTTGAAGATAATATCTCTCTAACAGGATTAATAGGTTTACTATTGTTTGTATTTCCCCACTTTTCAGCTATAAATTAATAGGATTACTATTGTTTATCTCAAAAGTGAATTTGAGATGTATGGATAATTTGGCATTATTGAGATGTAAACGTATTGTATGGTATTAATATTCTTTGTAATTGGCATTACAAAGAATTATTGGGATGTAAACGTTTTGTATGGTATTAATATTCTTTGTAATTTTAGCTATATATCATGGCATTAGCATATTACAGGTGTATTGGTAATATAGGTGAACCACAATATTTTTTTTCTTTTTTTTTTAATCTACAACATTTTTAAAACGTTGTGTAAATGTGTCTAAACGTTGTCTGATATACTAAACAACAACGTTTTTATCCAAAAAACGTTGTGGAATCATACCTTCTACAACGTTTTTAAGCATCTGCTAATTTTTAAAAAATAAATCTACAACGTTTTTTTCCTAAAAAACGTTGTGTATGGTGCTTAACTACAACGTTTTAAAAACGTTGTGTAAGGGTGTCAAATAGACAACACCCTTAACCACGACGTTTTTCTGACTGAAACCACAGCGTTTGTTCTGCGTTGTCTATTTACTGTTTTGTAGTGGTGCCATAGATACTTTTGTTTGGCTTTTCAAGTGTTTTTTGGATGCAATGCCAGGTGATGCACCTAAGATGATTATCACTGATCAGGATCCGGCTATTACAAATGTCATTTTATATATCCTTCCTAAGACATTTCATAGGTATTGTAGTTGGCACATTTTAACCAAATTTTCAGAAAAGATTGACTCAGCGAAATTTAGTGCTTATTATAAAGAGTTTTCAGATTGCATTTGGAATTCAGACACTGTGGAAAAGTTTGACTCTACTTGGGTGGAGTTGTTGGAGAAAAGTGGGTTGAATACTAATAAATGGCTACAATCAATGTATGACATCCGTTGTAGATGGGTACCCGCACATGTGAATCATGTTTTCTCAGCTGGCATGTCAAGTAGCCAACGAGCGGAGAGTTCTCATGCGTTTTTTAAAAGATTTGTTTCTAAAGGAAATTCATTAGTGGATTTTATGATTCAATTTGGTTGGCCTCTTCAACATCAACGACATGTAGAGTTGGAAGCAGATAAAAAAGATTTGATTGAGAGACCGAGAATGAAATTGTCAATCACTTCCTAAGTCAAATGGTTGACATTTATACATATTCTATGTATTATAAATTTGAAGACGAGTTGTGTGAGTCTTTGAATTATAAGTTTGAACTTATGAAAGAGGATATCAACTACTATGTATATAAGATTTATCGAAGGAATGTCAACAAGTGTAATATAAGAGAAATCCATTATGACAAATCTTGGGATTATGCTACATGCACTTGTAAAAAATTTGAGAGTTTGGGAATCCTATGTCGGCATATACTAGCTTACTTGAATAAGTATCATGATCTTGACAAGTTGCCTACAAAATACATTTTATCGAGGTGGACAAAGACAACAAAATCAATAAGTGTAATTGATGATAATGGTGTGGCGATAAAAGATTACAAGTCATACTTACTCTTGCGGAGTCAATTAATTCAACGTTCTCTACGTTTGATTGATAGTGCTCTCACAAATGAAGAAGCCACAAACTTTGTTAAAGAATGTCTAGATAATGGATATGAGACGGTGAAGCAAATTATTGGAAAGACTGATTCCGAAAGAAACAAGGAAATAAAGTGTGGTGGAATTAGTGTATCCAAGTCAGTTAACATGACATATACACATGAACATAGTTATATTGAGCCAAACCACGTGCGAACAAAAGGGTGTGGCAAAAGGCTAAAGGGTGGCAAAGAAAAGGCTTTGGGGAAAATAAAAAGTGCCAAGAGTAGACGTTGTCATGCATGTGGGGAGGTTGGTGTGACACACGATAAAAGAAACTGTCCGAAGCTTAATAATCTGTAAGCAAGTTTGTGAATTTTGAATTTGCTATTATTTTAAAATTGACTTTAGTATTTGAATAATTTTGACTTTAATATTTGTTTACATGTAGAATTGGAGTATCAAATGATGATGCTACTCAGGCTCCAACTGTAGATAATGATGATGCTACTGAGATTGATATGTGAATCATTAAATCTAAATTCTGAGGTAATTCTGATTTTTATTCTACTAGCATTTGAGCAACTGTATTTAGTTTCTGTGTGTTTATTTTGTTGGGATGTCATGCGTTGGCAGAGGCCATTTTATTAAGTTGCAGCTTATATATTCTGGAATTTGTTTGTGTTGGTTGTTGTGAAGATTTGATTTGATAATTGGATATGATGTTGTTACATTTTACAGACTTCAATGTTAGTGGTGCAACGGCAATTCTACTACTGCACTTAAAGGCAGGCAGGCAGGTGTGTGGCAGCAAGACTGAAGGCAGAATTGTAGTATGACTTAAAGTTGTTCATTCATGCTGCAGAATTATATGGTGACTTTTGTGGTGAATCTGTTATGCTAAAGTTGTAATCTTTTATCACGGAGGTTTAAGAGTTGTAATATGATATGATGTTGTTACATTTTACAGACTTCAAGGTTATGTAAAACTCTTATTATAATTGGAATTATATAGTTCAATATTTTATGGTGACTTTTGGATGGTGAATCTGTTATGCTAAAGTTGACAGGTGGTATTTTATCAAGTAAGGTTGTTGCTTAGTGCAATAGTAAATTGAGATTTGTTACATTGAGATTTGATCACAACTTGCTTAAATTTTATTGAGATTTGATACATTGATATGGAAATATATAGATTTGTAGTTATGTCAAAACTCAACTATTTGTCGCAAGCCCATCTTTTTTTGGCTTCTAAGATTACAATGTGTTAGCGTCTGGTACATGGTGATGATTAATGTAGCTCTCCAATGTGTTGAGAATCAGCCTTGTAACATTTCTCACGATTTTTGTACCCATAAAACAGAATACAACACAATTTTTATATATTGCTGTAAGTTGATGCAATTGTGTTACTTATTAGTATGCTTCTTTTTTCATTTGATTCAACAAAATACAACACAATATTCAACTCATTTTCCAACTATTCATCAAAATACAACAAAATATTCAACACATTTTACAATATAATCAGATTCTTATAGATCCTTAATCAACATGACAATATTCAACACAATATTACAATATTTAGTACATCTACAATAACATGATTAAAATCAATAACCAAGAAATAACAAATGCAATAATAAATTTGTTTCTTCGCATTTTGCCTAGTGCACACATTTCCTCCATCTCTTGCTCCATTCCGTTAATCTTTCGAAGTAATCCGGGGATTATTTGTCTTGATCTATCACACATTGGAGGATCATACCAAGCAAAATATTGACAAACATTCCTTTGTAAACAAAGAAGGTTTGAATTTTAGGTGCAAGTAAATACAATGAAAGAGATATAAAAAAAATTGAAATCTTAAGACACTTACTTTTCCATAATTCGGACATGATAAAAACCTTCTTCCTGGGTTTGAATCGGTCCATGCTGTTTTAAGTTGAGGTCGCCTCTCACAATCACAATGTGCGTTCATAGTTGCTCAAGTGAGAAAGTCTTTCTCAAGCACGAATAGATTTACTGATATATGAAATGCTATACATTAGAACCACTATGTTGAAGCAACTTACAAGTCTAATAAAACATAACAAAACTGCAAAATAATTTTGCAATATTTGACATCTAATTGAAATCCTGTCCACACATGAGCAACTAAAGAAGTTATGCATGTGCAGTAAAGTACATCAAAACTACAAATTTTTTCAAGAAAAAATTTAAATCAGCAAGATAGCTGTGATGTATGTATGGGAGAGAGATAAAATTAATAAGAAAGAGCACAAACAGACAACATTTACCCGTGATTGAGTTTTACTCTTTTGTGCTTGTTGGTACTTTAGGATTGTCCAATCAAATATGTTATTAAAATCATACCCTGTAAGATAAGAAAACACATTTGTTGAATTTAGAATTCTAAACTTGTGAAGGAAACAAGGCACTACACATCAAATAGTTGTCTAGCAACTTGAATAGCATTAATTAATAAAATTCAATTTTGGGCTGCATATTAAAATGAAAGTTATCAGGACTACTTTTATTAATGCTGCAGGACATTTTCATAGTCAGGACATTGATCAAAGGTCAATGAATGGCAGTAATGGTGGCATGTCAAGCAGATTCCACTGGGTGTGACTTGCATAAAATCTTTATAAGAACAGATATGCATAAGCTATAACTATCAGACCAGTTCGAAACCCCAAAATAAAGATAGATTCATACCAGATAGAGAACACGTAGGATTAGGGGTTTATTTTGTCTGAATCTGAGAGAGAACACGCAGGATTAGGGCTCTTTTTGAAATACCCATAAAAAACTGAATCGAGCTTCTGATACATTCATACCAGGATTAGGGCTTGTTCTTACTCGCTTTGGAATACACGGATGAGGGGTCGACCGATTCGAACTTCTCTTCTCTTCGTGTCAAGGGGCTTCAGATTTGGATCCTCTCGTCGCTCGATTTATTTGATGAAGCTGGAATCCTACTTTCAGACGAGAGAAATAAGAGGGAGAAAATAAGACGCGTTTTGTTTGAGCGAGGAGAGAGAAATTATTAAGAGAAGGGGCTTTTATAGGTATGTTAGGTAAGCTTAATAAGGGTAAGCTTCTGATCCTGACTCTATACATATATATAGGGTATGCATTCATGGCAATCATACTATTTCAACAATCAATATCTCCACCGATTGATCAAGTTAATTGATGGTTGAGATTTAAAAAAAGGCAAGTTGTTACAAATTGTAGCGGCTGTAAGATCACTTCTGCCGATAATTAAAATTACTAAAAAACCATGCATACTATAATTAGTTGTAATATAATAATATAAACATCACATCATTATAATATAATAATATAATAAATTTTCATTGTCGCTACAACATGTAGCGGTTGGCCTGCCTTTCAATTCTTTTATATATATTTTTATCCTATTTTTTTTTGTCTCATATCCCAATTTATATTACTAATTTTAATATTAACTAACTAATAATATTAGCTAACTAATATTAATATCAATACTAATATTAACTAACTAATATTTTCTTGTTCCAATTTTTTTTGTCTTTCGTCTAAATTTATATTACCAACTAATATTAATATTAATATTAACTGTGACGCCCTCAAAATAGGTCCACACAGCCCATTTTAGGTCGCCAAATACACCTTATAGAATCCAAATACAAACCTTCAAATTTACAATTATTGATTGTCGTGTAAAATACGACAACACATATGTTGTGAGTTTCTGTAAGACCCCAACTTTTATAATTAAAGATTTAATTTTTTCTAAAAATTATTTTTGAATATTAAGGTGTGAATTTGTTATAAGGTTATAGTTGTGGGTAATGTTTACAAATTTTACAAAGTAAGCAAGTTGTTATAAAATATTCATTTGGTCGGGGAATATTCATACGATGACACAACCATTGATAGATCCCACAACGAAATTATTGTCGGAGTTAAAAAATGACAGAAATAACTTTTTATAAAAATAACGGCAAAAGTTTTACCGTTAACTGTTGAAATACCCGGTGATAAAAATACAGTAATACGTGTGGTTGCATATTAGCACACGATATTGTACAGTATCTTTGATTATTGATCCTTACGTGAGAAGTCACTCAATTTTATCCAATTATTGCCACATTAATTACTGCATAGTGTCTCACGTTATTGATTTAATTATTGTTCTAATATTTTATATTATTAAATCAATAATTCAGATGACATAGTTATTCATATTATTATTTGCATTATTGACGATGTCTAGAAAGTTTTATCGAGAAAATGGGTTTGGTCACCTAATTGTGCGCCAATAAGGAGAAGTCCTTATCCGAATTCTACACTCATTTTGATAAGTATTGCTTCTATACTCTTTGAAATTAGTAGAATATCCTTGAAATTTGCGTTTTATCTAGTATCGTTTCACAAATATATTTTTCTGAATATTCTTATTAAATTTTGATCTTTTCATGCTGGGTACTATTCACGAAATACTATTCACGGGATACTATTCACTCGGGCACTATTCACCCGGGGTACTATTCACGACAAAAAATTGATTTCTTCTCTGTCCAGATTATTTTTGATACATGAATATTATTCTTGAATTTTACTCCACAAAGTAGTTATCATATTGACAATTTGGACATTTTTAAACTCTGGATAAATTAAATTTTTTTAATATTTATCCTTGATTTCATTTAATTGATGCTTATATCATTGTCATCATCCTCATGCTTATACTGTGATAAAAGTCATCTTTGGCCCGTAGTGCATAGATGGACTGTTGATTGGTATGATTATGACTATGTATCGGTATAATCATGACCTGTAATGTTACAAATGATGTGGTATAAGTCCTCATTGGCCCGTAGTGCATTGATGGACAGTTGTTGGTATGAACATGACCACTGGTGATACTAACGAATATCCTTGGCCCGTAGTGCATGGATAATTTATGGATGTGATACTAATGAATATCCTTGGCCCGTAGTGCATATATAATTCATGGATGTGATACTAATGAATATCCTTGGCCCGTATAGCATGGATAATTTAGTGATGTGGATTATTTATTGAGTTGTGTTACAACGATAAAAAATTGATGATGAACTTTTAAATCATAGAAGATAGTAGATATCATGCTCTACTTGACTCTTCTAATGGATTATTTATTCCGCTGAAGTAAGACTTGTTGTCGATTATATTCTATCAGTTTAACATTGTTGAAGGCTAACGATAATTTATCCTGCATTATCTTCGTCATAATATTCTTTACTGGGCTAGTTGAGCTCACCTTTACTTTCATTGTTCTCTTCAGGTAATGAGAATATAGTTGGGACTAGTCGAGGAATGGAGTGATGGTCCAAGATGGAGGCTATAGTAGTCCTAACTATTCTATGAAATAGTTTGATAATAATTATAATGAGGACTTCATTTGAGTTTAGACATTGTCTACGAGAAAATATTCGTGTTAAAACTCTCAGCTATATTTTGTCGTATTTTACACGACGGTTGTATAATTATACAAGAAAAAGGGTTATTTTCGACGGAAGTAAGATCGACTGAACACATTTAGTCGACTTTAAGATAAGATTGACTGAATATTTCATCGATATTAAGTCCATCGACTTTAATGTATCCTCGACGAATATCCGTCGAAATTAAGCCCTTCTCCTTAGCGCCAAGCTTTCCCGCCAGCACGAGTTTAAACTCGACGAAATATGTATTATCCTCGACGAAATAGTTCGTCGAAAGTATCTTAAAGTCGAATGAACTAACCTCGAAGGAATTCCATCGAGAATAATGATTAAAAACCTAATCATAATGTTTTCTCCAGCGCCTCCTCTCTATCACTCTCTCCTTTCTCTCACAGTCAGCTCTCTCATTCCCTCTCTCTCACTAAAAATACTCCATCATCTCACTCTGCCCACACCACCACCTCGCAGAAATTTCAACCACTGACCACCTGCTACGCCGACCTCCGTCCACCTGCTACACGCGGAAACTAGCCAACCAATGTGGTTGATTTCTTCTCAAATTCGTGGTTTTTTAGCAAGTAAAGCTTCTACTTTTTGTTAAAAATTAAAGCTAATCAGGTATATTTGATGAATTTGTCATTTGATTTTGATTAATGTCTTTTAAATCTATGTCCTATTTTTGCAAAATGGGTTCTATTACAGTATATATTGCTATGTATTTTGTATATATGCATGTTTGGGTTTGAAAATTAGTGGGTATTTTGTATATATGTTAATTTGGATCTGAAGATTGTACTGAAATTGGTTTTTATTAAGTTTGAAATTGGATATATTGGTACCGAAACTATGAAATAGGAATAAAATTGGTATAAGATAGGGTTGAGATGATCAAATTGGTCTGAAATTGGTATAAGATTGTATTGTATTTTGTATATATGTTGGAATTACAAAACTGAATATTGGTATTATATGCATGCCATGAATGGTTGATATATGTGTTTGTTTATTATCATTCTGAAATTTTGATGTCATGAACAGTGTTATATTTGTTATTCCCGACGGAATTCTGTCAGAATTATTCAAATACAAAATAAGTGGGCCCTAAAATAAATAAAAATTAATAATAAATCAGAATAATATATATAAATTGAATAAATCTATATAAAATAACTTAAAACATATCTACTAAATAAATAAGATAAAATAAAATTAATTATATTTAATTAATTAATATAATATCTTTTAAATAATTAAAAAATGAATTATATTTAGAAATGAATAATAAATCAGAACAAACCAATTAAATTGAATAAATTAAATTTTAATTTAATAAAATAAATTTAAAAAATTTTATAAGATAATATAATACAAAATAAACTAAGTAGCACTTACTTAGTTTTTTAAATTAATGAAAATAAGATCAAAATAAAATATATAATATAATATAATATAATATAATAAAAAATAAATCAATATTTTAGTAAATAAAACTAAATAAATAAATTAAATCAGATCTAATAAATAAATAAAATTATATTTAATTAATTAATATAATAAAGTATAATATAATAAAAATGAAAATGAATAATAAATCAGAATAAACCAATTAAATTGAATAAATTAAATTAAATTTAATATATTCAAATAGTAGTACTCCAATCGGTTCCTCGGCAGCAATTAAAAAAAATGTAGGTCGTAGTTCCTGTTCGTGTCTTATACTCGATTAATAAATTTAATTGAATTACTACGAACATTCTTCACTGTTCCATCATAACAAATGACAACATCCTGATCAAGGAGTGGCGTTAAGTTGTTAAACAATGTTTTAGGTTAAGCAACCCTTTAGATGAGCGAACGATCATTTCTCTGCTAGGAATGAATCATTTCCCCATATGGGTCTAATCCATGACATAGTCATCTTCTCACCACTCCGAATTTCTCAGATGGGTAGTTCTCACAGAATGTCTCACCTCTATTTATATGAGAACTACCTATCTGAGGAATTCGGAGTGGTGAGAAGCTGTTTATGTCATGGATTGGACCCATATGGGGAGATGATTAATTCCTGGCAGAGAAGTGATCGTTCGTTCATCTAAAGGGTTGCTTAACCTAGAACTTTGTTCAACAACTTAATGGCACTCCTTTTATATGTTGTCATCTGTTATGATGGAACAGTGAGGAATGTTCACAGTAATTCAATTACCTTTATTATTCGAGGACACAAATAGGAACTACGACCCTTTTTTCCCCAGCTGCCGAGGAACCAGTTGGATTACTATTAGTTGCAACTGCGGTGTTAAACCCTGCTTACAAGGATTTCTTATAGATTCTAAATAACAATGCTCATAAACCAAGTACCACTTACTTAGTTTATCATTGACAAAATAAACTTAGTAGCATTTGCTTAGTTTGCCATAATTTTCAATAAACTCATTAATATTATCCCTTTAATCTTCAATCTTCAATAATACTCTCCCTTTAATTTTCAATATACTTTACAGGTTAAAAACTTGTTTAACATTCACTCATTAGGAGTGAATGTCGAATAGTCCCTAGTTTGGGACTGTTACTGGATGTTATGTCTCTCACTTAGGTCGGTGTCAATTCACAAGCTAGGTGCGTTTTTATAAACTTTTGAGGATTTTTCAGCTGGTGTCTCTACTTGTTCTCCGAGTGCATACTTAGACTAAGTTTTCTTGGTCTATTTCGTGTACTTGGAGACCATGGGGAGGTGATGCTGAAATTTTCATAAAATATAATAAACGTGCTCAAGATTGACACTAGTGAGGAGATACATCCAGGAACGGGATAGAAGCTTAACCCCTGTAGAGTGGAGATATATACTAGGTAAACTAAATACATGCATAAACCGCGTTCATGATTATTATTGATCTAATTGGGTATTTTCTTCAATTAAAGATGTCAACCGACCGGAGTTGGATGTACCGTGGAATTAAGATTGATGGGAGGGGATTAGTTGATGTGTACCGTGATGGGGTGTCCAATTTTAAGAACAAAGCAATAGAACATGTTGATGATTCAAACGGAAAGATGAGATGCCTGTGTTTCAAGTGTAAGAACATGATATGGAAGACTGCCGATGAAGTTATATTTGACTTGTATTCACATGGTTTTGTGGATGGGTATTCGGTATGGATTCATCATGGGGAATCAGCTGAGTTTAGAGAACAGACAGCTAGTACTGTAGACGAAATATTTGGTCAGAAATAACATAACCTCGACGGATTATGCTTAATGCCGACGGAATATTCCGTCGAAGATAACCCTTTTTGTTGTAGTGTAATTAAGTTTGTATTTGAATTATGTACCATATATTTGGCGAGTCAAAATGGGTTGTGTATACCTATTTTGGGGGAGTCACAGTTGGTATCAAAGTTTAGGGATATGATCCCTGGCTGAGATTTGAGGCTAGAACTAGCACTACAAAAAAATGGGCCTTTAACAACGATTTTTCGGGCAACGACTTTATAAGTCGTTGCTAAAAGTATATGTTTAGCAACGAAATTTGTCCTTCGTTGCAGATTATGTCAGGCTTTCACTTTTTGCAACGAAATTCATAAGTCGTTGCAAAATTTTGTTGCTAATTCATTGGCGGGAAAACATTTCGTTAGAAATTCATTGCAAAATTTTCGGCCACTTGCTTTCCCGTCATCATGGGCAATGAAAGTTTTTTTATTGCTAAAAATGAGGCTTTAGCAATGATTTTTCAGGCAATGACTTTATAAGTCGTTGTTAAAAGTGTATGTTTAGCAACAAAACTTGTCATTCGTTGCAGATTGTGTCAAGCTTTCACTTTTTGCAACAAAATTCATAAGTAGTTGCAAAATTTGGAAACAAAATTCGTTAGAAATTCGTTGAAAAATTTCTAACCACTTGATTTCTCCTCATCGTCGGCAATGAAAGTTTTTTTCTTGCTATATTTCGTTGCCTAATATGGACCACATTCATTGGCAATATTTTTTATTTTTATTGCATATTTTATACAACTTTTAACGACTATTAAAATGTTGCCTTAAATTAAGATAATAATAATAATAATAATAGTACTAATAATAATAATAATAACAATAAAAATAATAATAAATAAATAAATATTCATATATAAATTTTAGATGAAATATTTATAAATTTATAAATAAATATTTGTTTATAAATTTTAAAGATAAATTTATATGAATATTTAGAGATAAATTTATTAATATTTATATGAATATTTGTTTATATATATATATATATATATATATATATATATATATATATATATATATATATATATGGTAATAGAATTTATCTAATACACAAAAACTATAACATAAAAAGCAAAAATATCATAGCTAGGTTTCAAACCTAAGACCTATGGGTTATTGGACCATTAAGCTACCACTGAGCCATTTTAATTTATTAATTAATTAAACTACCGCCATAACTTGTAGCGATAAACAGTGTAACACATAACTTGTAGCGATAAACAGTGTAACACATAAACAGTGTATGACATTCCTAAGCTTAATTGTTATTTAATTGGTCGGTCAGAATATAAGGATAATATGTGGCATGTCAATTAACCCTTGTTTTGTGGTAGTATTTGAGAATGACATCTGTAAATCAAGAGATGAACTCATATAGTTTTAAGTGATGAATCGAGGAGATTCATTTAAAGAATAAATATTGGAGTATAATATCTTATTATAATAAAGATTTTTATTGAGGAGTACTAATTAAGTTATTAAAATTGATTGTATAATGTCAGGTGAAGAAGAAATTAGAGATATTCATGTGATGAGTGAAGAATTAATTAATAGTTGCACTTGAGCTAGTCGCAGAGGTAGCAGCTGAGAGTGAGAAAGAAGAGGAACCTGAGGAGGATTTATTAGGAGAACTTTATTTTCGAAATATAGAACTGCAAAATCATATTCATGAGTTAGAAGAATAGGGTGAAGAACGACAAGCGGTCATGGAATAAAGGGATGCAACAATTCAAGATTTTGTTACCCGATATGTGATGCTTGAACATAAGCTCTCTTTGGCAGAGTATATGATAATAGAACTGAAATCTGAGAATGCAAATGTCAAAGATTATCTGAAAGAAGAAACAATTGAATGAGTGAGAATGGAGGATGCATGGGTAAAAGTCGCACAACGCCTTGATATTGTAGAAAGAGAATTCCGATCCAAGAAGCCTAAAATAGATGATATGTATTTCTCTTTTTGGAAAACAATTGGGAGAACCCAACATCGAGTTTTGAATTACCCTGTATATTGCGGTCAACCCCAATTCGATATGGATCGAAGATTAATGATTCATATCATGGAACAGGAGCACGAAGAAGCAGTTGAAAGTGGAATATGCCCTATAGCGAAAATCAATTCCAGTGGTAATGATGACACCAAAGGTTGTCCCAGACAAGTCAAAGTCTGTGGTTCAAGGAAGAGCATGTTTCGTGACTTCCCAAAAAGCGAGGAACCCAAACGAGGTTATCACGGGTAAGCTAATAATAAACTCTTGCGAAGTCTATACCTTATTTGATATTGATTCTACCCATTCTTTTATTTCACCTACTTGCGTTCAACGTTTAAATTTAACTCCGGAGAAATTAAACTTACTTATCTGTTGAAACTCTATTGGGAGAAACTTTCATTACATCCACTGTTTATAAAAACTTGTTTGATTCAAATCGGCACCCTCACATTACCTGTCGATCTCATCTCTTTGAAAATACTTGCATTTGATGTAATTTTAAGAATCGACTGGTTAACTACTCATCATGCTATAATTGATTATTTTGTAAGGTTGTTAGCTTTTATATTCCTAACCAACCTATTATGAGAATTCAAGCAACCAAACAACTAAAGTCAATAACTATCATATAAAGCCATAAAGCCAATCGTTTATTGAAAAATGGATGTCAAGCTTTCTTAACCCATGTCACAGATTTAAAAAAAATACGTCAAATTTGAATGATAATTCTATCGTTAATAAATTTCTTGACGTATTCCCCGTAGACTTCATCGCCTACCCAAGAGCGTGAAATCAAATTTTCTATTGACCTTGAACCCGATAAAAAATCCTCAAATATTTCTTCAACCAAAACGAACTTATAATGCGCCAAAGTTGTTGGCTTGAGGTGTTGAAAGATTACAATCATACCATTCAATACTATCCTGGAAAAGCGAACGTAAATAGAGTTAAAGACTCTTGAGACCCACGTATACAAAGTAAACAAGTTGTTATAAAATATTCGTTTGGTCGGAGAATATTCGTTTTATCAGGAAATATTCGTACGACGGCACAATCATTGGTGGACCCCGCAAAGGAATTATTGTCGGAGTTAGAAAATGACATAAATATTTTTTTATAAAAATAACGACAAAAGTTTTACCGTTAACTGTTAAAATTCTCGATGATAAAAGTACAGTAATATGTGTGGTTGCATAGTAGCACACGGTATTGTACAATATCTTTGATTATTGATGCTTATATACGTGAGAAGTCACTCAGTTTTATTCAATTATTGTCACTGTAATTGCTGCATAGTATCTCAAATTATTGATTAAATTATTGTCCTAATATTTTATATTATTAAATCAATAATTGAAATAAAAAAGTTATTCATATTATTATTTGCATTATTAACGATGTCTAGAAAGTTCTGTTGAGAAAATGTGTTTTGTCACCTAATTACACGCCAATAAGGAGAAGTCCTTATCGGAAATTAAGCCCACTCTTTCCTGAGAATGATCTGGTTGTTAATATTGTGAGTTATAATATTAATGATAAATAAATGTTATTAAAAATATGTTTAGTGAAGCCAAGTGAATTGAGATAAATAGAGGGATGTTTTATGAAGTATTTATTGTAAATTTTGATTATTACATGGACCCCCGCTTACTCGTTTTTCAAAATCGTCGGTAAAACATTATATATATATATATATATATATAAAGTATATATATGTACGTATTATATATATATATATGATATGAATATATATTATATATATATTATCGTGTTAGGCAGGTAAAAGATATATATATATATATATATATATATATATATATATATATATATATATATATATATATATTTATATTATATAAGTTTTATTTTTTTATATAAAATAGAATATATTATATTTTATTGTTGCATAGTACTACATAGTGTAGCATAGTAAAATCAAATTTTTTTTTTCAGAAAATCTGTCGTCTGCGCCCTTGAAAATTTTCCCTGCGCGTCTGTGATTTTCATATTCAAATAGTGCCCAGTCGTTCTCCTATAAATAGGATGCTTAGTTTAGAAATGAAAATCACATCAGAATCAGAGAATTCTTCTTCTATAATATATTGAGCTTTTTTCTTTAGAGTTTAAGGAAATTTTGAGTGTAGAAAACAATGTAAATTTTCTTCAAGAATACCTTCGCTATACCAGTCGAAATTGCTCTCCTTTTAAAGTAAGAGGTATTATTTATTTCATATTCGCTTATGATATTATTTTTCGTATTCGTAAGAAATTTTATTTTCGTTCAATATTCGTAAGGAATATTATTTTCATTCAATATTCGTAAGGAATATTATCTTCGTTAAATATTCGTAAGAAATATTATTTTCGTTCAATATTCGTAAGGAATATTATTTTCGTTCAACAGTCGTAAGGGATATTATTTTTATTCAATATTCATAAGAAATAATATTTTCTTCCATACTCTGTAGTATGTAAGTAATATTATTTCGTTTCAGATTCCGAATTCTACACTCATTTTGATAAGTATTGCTTCTATACTCCTTGAAATTAGTAGAATATCCTTGAAATTTGCGCTTCATCTAGTATCGTTTCACAAGAATTTTTTTCTTAACATTCTTGTTAAATTTTGATATTTTCATGCCGAGGTACTATTCATGAAGTACTATTTACGGGGTACTATTCACTCGGGTACTATTTATCCTGGGTACTATTCACAATAAAAAAATTGATTTCTTTTATGTCCAAATTATTTTTAATATATGAATATTATTCTTGAATTTTACTTCACAAAGCAGTTATCATATTGATAATTTGGACATTTTTAAACTCTCAATAAATTAAAAATTTTTAATATTTATCCTTGATTTCGTTTGATTGATACTTATATCATTGTCATCATCCTCATTCTTATACTATGTATCAGTATAATCATAACCTGTAATGTTACAAATGATGTGAAAAAATTACTCAGCTCTCTCTTAGCGTCTCTTCCCTGTTCTCCTCGGCTTTCCCATCCTCCCTTGTTATCTCCATAGTGACAGAGTAAATCAAAGACACTCATTCTCTTATCAAATATGTGCGAGATGTTTTGTTAATTGACAGAGAGAATTGCCACTGAATCATATTTCATTGAGCTTCAAAACATCACCTGGAGGTACCCCGCTCTTAATCAAAACCCTAGATCGGTGATGAAGAATTTGAATCGCACCCTAATTGGCAGATAAATCTGATTTGAGAATCTTATAGAAACAAAAAAATAAAACTAGACAAATTGATTTATCTAATACAAACTAATTGAACTTGGATTCATGACTCACGAGTGGAACATTTCTATTAGTTCAGATCTGGCCAGATCTGCTTGATCTTTTGACTTGCTTTTGTGAAATAATTAATAACATGTTGTAATAGATTTCATTGATACAAAAATTTTGATATATTATTTGTATTATTTAGAACTAAAACAAAAGAGTTATGGCTTTTGACACGTTTAATATGTGTACGGGTCGGGTTGACCCGGCTGAAAGTTGAAGACAAGCCACCTCACCATTTACATGTCATTTCCTTTTTTTTAAGCCACGTAGGAAATTTGAACAATTTATTTAACGTCCTTGAGCAAAATTGGACGAAATGACCTGATTAATTTTTTTAAAAAAAAAACACAATGAGTTAATTGTATTTTTTTAAAGTTCAATAACACGATGCTTACAAGTCGATAACCACGAGTGGTTAAAGGTGCTTTTTCCCCATATCATCTACAATATTATAAAGGGAGAGAAAGAGGTAAGTGGTGTTATATTTGGGACTAATATACTCTCTATTTTAAATAAATGAAAACTTTCCATTTTATGGTCTAAATTTAAAATCATCTCTCTCTCCGTCAGCATGATGTCACATTTCAACATATTTTAAATCTAGATATTTAAATGAAGAGTGTCCATTTATTTGAAATGGAAATGATTCTTGTTATTACTTCCTCTGTTCCTAAATAACTGATGTTTTAGAAGAATGGTTTTGTTCTAAAATATTTGATGTTTTAAGAAACCAATATGTTTTTATTACCTTTTTTCCAATTTTGCCCTTGTCATTATTAACTTTATTAATACTCACCTTAATTATTTTTCACACTTTTTCTCTTTTCCAAAGTAAATGTTTCATATTCTTTAAACTATACTCCATTTAATATTACTTCAAAAAATTTGTTTTAAAGCAAAAAAAAAAAATCATACGTTAGAAAGAAAAAAAAATGTCTCAAAGAAAGAAAATGGAAGAAAATGAAGATTCCAAAAAGAAGAAAGCTCCACTAGATTTTAGCTCGAATGAATAAGCAAATTGTGGGTTTGATTTGAACAAGTTTCCGGATGAAGGAGAAGAAGTTTTTGAAGAAAAAGAATTTCAGCAAGTCGTAAAATTGAAGAAATTGAAAATTTATGGAGTAATGATGGAGATAAATAATTTAATAAGGTATTAGTTAAGAATATATTAAAAATGTTTTAAAATATTAAATATTTTTTTTAATCTGTATACAATATTCTTAAAAATTAGTTATTTAGGAATTTGGGGGTAAGGTGTAATGGGCCGGAAAAAAGTTAATTGTCCTATTATTATGTTAAGTGATTCACAGTCATCATCAATTCATCACCATCATATTTACTTATATATTATAAAGAGTGAGAAATTAATTATCTTATTATTATGGACTAAATTATAAATCTGACCCTCTTATTTATCATGTTTTTTGTTAAACTGTTTCCTAAACTCTCTTTTTTAGCATAACTGTTTCTCATAGATGCGTTAGTCATGCAAAAGTGTCCCTCCAATGTTCGTCAAACTTTTTTTAGCATAAGTGTTCCTCATATATGCGTTAGTCATGCAAATGTGTTTCTTCAATTTTTTTCACTTATTAAAAATTGATTTTTTCTCTGCTCCTTATTTTTTTTATTTTTTATTTTGAAAATTTGTGTAAAAAGTATATTCTTATTATTCTTTTTAATTGCTTATTTTTATATTATCATTTTGAATTTAATATCTCTAAATTCAAAATTAGTATAAATTAATTAATTTTATACAATATAATTTTTTAAATTATAAACCTTACTATTTTTTTATTTTATCTAAATGGTACTAATAACGGTATGAAAAAAATATAATTAATAAAAATAAAAATAAATACTAGTTTATATAAACCTTACTATTTTTTTATTAGTGTCATTTAGATAAAATAAAAAATAGTAAAGTTTATAATTTTGGTAGTTATATTATTTAAAAATAATTAATTTATACTAATTTTGAATTTAAAGATATTTTATATTGAATTCAAAATGTCAATATAAAAATAAATAAATAAAAAGAAGAAGAAGAGTATACTTTTTACATATATTTTAAAAATAAAAAATAAAAAAAATGAGGAGAAAGGAGAGAGAAAATCAAATTTAATAGGTTAAAAAAATAGAGGAACACATTTGCATGATTAATGCATCTACGAGGAACAGTTATGCAAAAAAAAAGTCTATGGAACATAGAAGGAATATCTTTGCATGACTAACACACCTATGAGAAACAGTTATGCTAAAAAAAAATTAAGGAACAGTTTAACAAAAATATGACAAATAGGAGGGTTAGATTTGCAATTTAGAGTATTATTATGTTACCTGATTCCCATTTTCTCTCCATTTCTGTTCATGTACATTTATTTAAATTTAGAGTTTGTGGCACACGCTGGTGCGTGCAAAATCAATAATATGTGTGAAAAATAATAAATAAATAAATAATAAACTATAAATATAAAAATAGAAATAAATTAGAAATGAAGAATATATAGTTGGAAAATAGGAAAGAATGGAAATTAGAGATGAGAGAAAGACGGAAATTATTATATAATTTCACTGCAACGTAACACTCCATAATTTTTTCCACTATTATATTTTCTTAGTTGCACACACAATTGTCTCATAACTTTACTACGTACGTTTGAATTGAATGAATGGAATAGAGAGTGAAATAATTAATTCTATTTTAGTTGAAATGAGTAATTTAATACTCCCTCTTCTTTAAAGAATAAAATTTATAAATTTGAGAAGAATAAGAATGATACGTTCAATCTATTCCAATCGCAATAAAATAATTTTTTTTTTAAATTTCATTCTCACTTTTATTATTTCAATCCAAACGTAGCATTAGGTGGTATTTGTTTACCTATTAACAGCTCCACATCTCATTCGGTAAGAGGGTAAAGTTGTTTAGTAAAATTTTGTTTGCCTCGTATCGTCTATTAATCAATAAGATTTAGATATAAATCTAAATCATTAAGAGTTGTTTGTTAATGAGAAATTTAAATCTATGAAGCCTCTATAAATATTGTACTATCTCAATTCCAATATTTAAGATCATTATTGATTTTTGAAAAATCAATTTGAGATATTTTTAAATTTAAAATTAATATTTAAAAATTTAAAAATCATCCAGATATTTTATACTTTTTGTAATTCTGTAATTAAGCACATCTAGAGGGGGGTGAATAGGTGTAAATACTTAGACGTGATCTACAACGACCAATTTTCGAAGTTAACTATAGCAGACTGTAACCGGACGGTCTAACCCTGTCCGTATTAGTTATATTCTTAACTGTTAAAAACGGACAGCTAATGCCTGTCCGGATTAGTGTAAAACTTTTTCGACGCAAACAAAAACTGCAGAATATTAACTGTTAAAAACGGACAGCTAATGCCTGTCCGGATTAGTATAAAACTTTTTCGACGCAAACAAACTGCAGAATATTAAGATAATATAGAACAAATTATCGTTAGTCTTCAACAGGGAAAAATCTGATAAAATACAATAGACAACAAATTTCAGATCAATATTCGCAGCGAAAATAATAATTCATAGATGAGTTACGTAGAAAATGAAATCTATTATAATCTGTGAATTTAAAAGTCCATCATCATTATTTTATCCTTGTAACATCAATCAATATTCATCTTGAATCAAATATTCATCTTTGCACTACAGGCCAAAGATATTCATCAGTTGGTCATGTTCATCTCAACACCTGTTCATCTTTGCACTACGGGCCAAAGATATTCATCAAAAAATTATTAATCTTTGCACTACATGCCAAAGATATTCAGTAATATCATCATTTAGGATTGAGAATGATGAAAAATATTTTAAAGAAAACGAATTCAATGAAACAAAAGAACAAATATTAAGGATTCGTACTTTAAACAATCTGAGTTCAAAAATACTTTATAAATAATCATAGTGGAGTAAAATTCAAAAATGATCAAAACATGAATACAATCAAAGCTAGTATCCATAATAGATATTTTGGACAAAAAATAAAAATTTATTTTTTTTCTGAATAGTGTCGTATTCGTGAATAGTACCGTATACGTGAATAGTGCCGTATACGTAAATAGTAACCCCGACACTAAAAGACAAGAATTTCACAAGAAAAATACTATCAATATTCCGGCATAATGATATTGAAAGAAATAATATCATTTTTTTTAAAAAAAATATTCCTTACCTTGAAAAGACAGTACTTCTGACTGGAATACTGAATATAGTGTTGAAGGGAACTTGCACCGTATAGCAACACTCAAAGTATCAAAATACTTACAAGAATACGCTCGATAATATAGAGAGAGAGAAAGAGAAAACTTCAGTTTCTGGTGTGATTTTCAATTCTAACCTAAGCACCCTATTTATAGGAAAATACTTAGAACACCAAAGCAAAAAATTTAATAAAATATAAATATATATATAAATTTTTCTTAGCCCACCTTTTTGACCAAAACATCAGCTACACATGTGCAAAAAACGCTTTTCTAAACAAAAACATTTAAAACTCCAAAAATAAATTCAAACCTGATACACCGGAACATCAATAATTCACAATAAATAATTTTTTATCAGAAAAAATTGAACCCCATGTCTTTTCCATAGAAAATTCCATTCGCTACATCTTTGTAAGTTTAAGTTTTTTTAAATTCCAAACAGAAATTGACTGAAATCCACAAACGCGTAATTTTACAGGCTATAATTAAATTTCAGTCAAGAAATGGGGTCCACCGACATGTTTAACATGTTTTTAACATTTATTGCAACAAAAATACTTTTCCTCCTCATTTATTCATATATCCCACATTCATTGTAAAATATCACCATTATTATATTATTAAAATAATATATTTAAATGAATTATTTTATCAGAAAAGATAAAATATTAATTTTTCAACAATTGTCACTTTAAAAATTTCTCCATCTATATCCACATAAAATAAATATTTTCCTTATCATATAAATCAATAATTAATTATTCACAAATAATATTACAGAACCACAATATCGACAACCAGACCGTTCCCAGGAAAGAGGGGGCTTTCCAATAAGGATTTCTCCTTACTGGCGCGCAATTAGGTGACCAAACCTCTCCTTAGACAGAACTTTATAGACATTGGCAATAATGTTATCTAGTAATATTATTCAAATAATATAAATTATTGATCTGATAATGAAAATAATGTGTAGTGACAATTATTGAAACAACAATAATATAAAATATCAACGTAACCGTTATTGAATCAATAAAATAAAATATTGAATAGTAACAACTGTAACAATTATTGAGTAGTGCCTTCTTACGTAAGAATCAATAATCGGTGCAATACCGTGTGCTACTGTGTTTTAACCACCGGGTATTCCAACAGTATTAACGGTAATAACTATGTCGTTATTTATAAACAACTTATACTTGTCGTTTTCTTTATCCAATCATTTTCCGTTATGGGGCCCACACAAGGCTGCGCCGTCGTACGAATATTCCCCGACAGTAAGAATATTCCACGACCAAACGAATATTCTTCGATAAAAATGAATATTTTATAACCACTTGCTAATTTAAAATATTTGCATATTTTACCCATAACTAACCACATTAATCAAATCAACCATTACTATTTCAAAATAATAAATAGAGGAAATTCAATATATTTAATAATAAGTTGGGGTCTTACATGGAATTTCTTCCAAGACATATTTAATGCGGCAGGTTGAGTACGTTTTACAGATTCCCACCAGTAATATGTCTCTCCTTGCAACATAAAGGTGACAAAGGGAACCTTTTGCTCCTTTGAGCATTCCAAAACATCAAATATCTTGGTGATATGCTTAATCCACGTCTCTGCCTTAAGTGGCTCTGGCTTTCCAAAAAATTTTGGCGGTCCCAGCTCCTTAAATTGCTTAGCAGTGATCAGCCATGAGTTGCCAATTAATGTTTCCACCAGCATTTTACACAAGAGTCTCTCTTGTTCGGTTTTGCATGAATTCTAAGAAGTTCCTAAACATACCATCGTTCGTCATTTAGTTAGTGTTGTTGTTCCTGATGCACATTATACTGGTTATTGATCATCGTTAGTGACTCAACAGTTTCATGTGCTCCATTGCTTATCTCAACATTTTTAGATGTCATTTTTAAATACTGTCACGAAACAAGGGTTAATTGATATGCGACATATTTTTCCTATATTCTGACCGACCAATTAAATAACAATTAAGCTTAGGTAGGTCATACTAGCGAAGGAATTACCCGTCTCTCCCCTCCTAGTTATAGTCTTAAATCTCAGCCGGGGATCATATCCCTAAGCTTTGATACCAACTGTGACGCCCCCAAAATAGGTATACATAACCCATTCTGAGTCGCCAAATACATGGTACAGAATACAAATACAAACTTAATTATACAATTGTCGCGTAACATAAGCCGAGAGTTTTAACACGAATATTGTCTTCTAGACAATATCCAAACTCAAATTGAGTCCTCATTACAATTATTATCACACTATTTCATAGAAGAGTGACGACTATTATGGCAACCATCTCAGACCGTCACTCCATTCCCTGACTAGTTTTAACAATATTCTCATTTCTTGAAGAGAACAGTGAAAGAAAAGGGTGAGCTCAACTAGCCCAGTAAAGAATATTATGACTAAGATAATGCACAATAAGTTATCGTTAGCCTTCAACAATATTAAACTGATAGAATATAATAAACAGCAAGCTTAGCTGCAGCGGAGCAAACAATCCATTAGAAGATTCAAGTAGAGCATAATATCTACTATCTGATTTAAAAGTTTATCATAAATTTTATCGTTGACACTCAGCTTAATAAATAATCCACATCACTGAATTATCCATGCACTACGGGCCAAGGATATTCATTAGTATCGTATTCACGAATTATCCATGCACTACGGGTAAAGGATAATCGTGTTATCACCAATGGTCATAATCATGCCAAATAATAATTCATCTTTGCACCCTTGGCCGAAGAGAACGCATGGTCATGATCATACCAACCTCTATCCATCAATGCACTACGGTCAATGAGGACTTTTACCACATCATTTGTAAAATTACAGATCATGATTGTACCGATACATAATTCTTGGTCGTAATCATACCAATCAAAAGTCCATCTATGCACTATGGGCCAAAGATGACTTTCATCATAATATAAGCATGAGGATAATGACAATGATATAAGCATTAATCAAACAAAATCAAGGATAAATTTTAAAGACTTTAAATTTATCTAGAGTTTAAAAATGTCCAAATTGTCAACATGATACTGCTTTGTGGAGTAAAATTCAAGAATAATATTCACGTATCAAAAATAATTTGGACAAAAAAGAATTAATTTTTAATCGTGAATAGTATCCCGGGTGAATAGTACCCTGGTGAATAGTATTTTATAAATAGTACCCTGTGAATAGTACATCATGAATAGTGTTGTACGTATAAATAGTACCGTATATATAAATAGTGTCGTAAGTATGAATAGTGTCGTATGTATGAATAGTACTCCGACATGAAAAACTTAAAATTCAACAAGAATGTTCAAAAAAATATTCCCGTGAAAAGATACTCGATGAAGCGTAAATTTCAAGGATATTCTACTAATTTCAAAGAGTACAGAAGTAATACTTTAATAAAATGAGTGTAAAATTCAGAATCTGAAATGAAATAATATTACTTACATACTACAGAGTATGGAAGGAAATATTATTTCTTACGAATATTAAAAAAAAATATCACTAACTACTGTTGAACGAAAATAATATTCCTACGAATATTGAACGAAGATAATATTCCTTATGAATATTAAACGAAAATAATATTTCTTACGAATATTGAACGAAAATAAACATTCTTACGAAATGAAAAATAATATCGTAAGCGAATATGAAATAAATAATACCCCTTAACTCAAAAAGAAAGCAATTCCGACTAGTATATCGGATATATTCTTGAAGAAAACTTGCACTATTTTCTACACCCAAAACTTTTTTAAACTCTAAAGAAATACGCTCAATATTATAGAAGAATAATTCTCTGATTCTGGTGTGATTTTTATTTCTAAACTGAACATCCTATTTATAAGAGAATAGAAGGATACTATTTGAATTATAAAATCACGGACTGCACAGTGGAAATTCGAACGAATTCACGGGCGTCGGCTGAAAATTTTAATTTTACTATGCAAACACTATGCATAATAAAATATAATATATTCTATTTAACATATAAAATAAAACTTATTTTAATATATATATATATAACAAAACGGAGATAACTTTCTACCGATAATTTTGAAAAATGGATAAATGGGGGTCCATATAATAAGCCAAATTTAGAATAATTCCTTCATAAAAATCCCCTCTATTTATCTCAACTCAGACCTCAAAACACATTTTTAACAATATTTATTCATCATTATTATAACTCACAATATTTAACAACCAGTTCATTTCCACGAAAGAGGGGGCTTTCCGATAAAGATTTCTCCCTATTGGCGCACAATTAGGTGACTAAACTCATTTCCTCGACAAAACTTTCTAGACATCATCAATAATGTATATAATAATATAAATAACTTTGTCGTCTCAATTATTGATTTAATAATATAAAATATTGTACAATAATTGAATCAATAACGTAAGAAGATGCATCAATTACTGTGGCAATAATTGAATAAAACTGAGTGACTTCTCACGTAAGCATCAATAATCAATATATACCGTGTATTACTATGCAACCACGCATATTACTGTACTTTTATCACCGGGTATTTCAACAGTTAACGGTAAAACTTTTTCCGTTATTTTTATAAAAAGATATTTCTGTCGTTTTCTAATTCCGACAGTAATTCTGTTGTGGATTCCACTAATGATTGTGCCGTCGTATAAATATTCCTGATAAAATGAATATTCTCCGGCCAATTGAATATTTTATAACAATTTGTTTACTTTACAAAATTTATAAATATTACCCACAACTCAAATCCATACCTTATTATTCAAAAAAGATATTTTGAAAAAATTAAATCTTTATTCATAAAATTTGGGGTCTTATAAATAGGAATCCATTAGAAGAGTCAAGTAGAGCATGATGTCTACAATCGTCTATGATTTAAAAGTACATCATTAATATTTTTTCCCTGTAACACCAATCAATAATTGTTCCACAGTGGTACGCGATATTACACAGTAGTACACGGTATTGCACATTATCTCTGATTATTGATGCTTACGTAAGAAGTCACTTAGTTTTTATTCAATAATTGTCACAGTAGTTGATGCATAGTATCTCATATTATTGATTCATGAATTATTGTCACAGAATCATTTGCACAATATTTTATATTATTAAATCAATAATTAAGACGACGCAGTTATTCATATTATTATTTACATTATTGACAATATCTAGAAAGTTCTATTGAGAAAAGGGGTGAAGTTATTTAATTGCGCGCCAATAAGGAGAAATCCTTATCGGAAAGCCCCCTCTTTTTTGGGAATAATCTGTTTGTCAATATTGTGAGTTATAATATTAATGATGAATAATTGTTGAAAGATTAAAAATGTGATGATTGAAGATAAGTGATTTGTGATAAATATTTATTCAATTTTTGATATAAATTGGGGGATTTGTCAGAAAACATTTGTTGTAAGTTTGACTTATTATTCCATAGACCCCCACGCCAACTCCAAGCCAAGATCGGCGGGTCCCGCACCGGGCTTCTAATAGGTCACACGTTTTTCGAGGCGATGCATTTTTGATCATATTTTCCTTGTTTGACTGGATATCTTTCATATATTTTTTGGAACTTTTATATATATTTAATAATTCTAATGTTTTTAGGATACATTTAGATTGGATTTTATTTTCAAAACAAATGGTTGATTCCTTATGCGATTCTAGGGTTTTCTTAGTTAGCATAAAAGTCATATGAATGTAATTCATACAACAATTCAATAATATTCAGATTTAATTACTTGTGAGATTATTCTCTACTTTTGGTCCTTTGAAGAATTCCTAAGCTAATTTCTTAGTTAATTCTTTGATATTCAATTTGACTTATCATACAACAATACATAATTGTGTGTGACGTCTTCTACCGCATCAATCGTCGATTGTGCCGAGATTCCTGTTACAATATAAACAAGGGTTTAGGCGTCGTTGGTGTTCCATTCAACGCATATTTCATTGCTTGATCGAGTGTACCAAGGTTCTCGTCTCAATATAGACGTTGGGTTGAGGTGTCGAGAGAGTTCCATTCTATCAACTGTGATAGAAACGATATGGACGACAACCATCTCACGCAAGCGTGTCGTGGAGTCCATCACACTACTCATTATTAGAGGTGGTATATACTCCCTCCGTCCCTAATTATTTGACGTTTGTTCAAATCTAAGAAAATTAATGACAATTTTTTCAAAATTACCCTTCATTACTTTGCCTATTTTTTGATACTTTTAACTTTAACTCTTTCTCTCTCTTTATCCAAACAAAACTCTCATTATCCCAGCAAAAGATTCAAGGGTATTATAAACAATTAAGTACTATATTTAATATTTTCCAATTATTTTATTATCTTAATTTTTGTGTCTACCTTTAAAATATCAAATAATTAGAGACATATGGAGTATTTAAGTACTCATTACCCTTGGACTTTATATTTCAACAGTACGTGCATTTTTTCCGTGCAAATACTAGAGGCAAATCAGCGGCTAGAAACCAGGCCACTAGCTGCATCGATCCTTTTAACGTATTCAAATTTCTAAGCCAGATTTATCTCGTTCTAATTAAAGTCTACTTTTTTCAAGACATCATTAAAGAAGTTGTCCAGTTGAACACATTTACAAATGTTGAAAATAAATCAGTTACAGAAAACCTAGACGTACAAATATGGAGTACTACTACTAGTATTCGAAAAGTTGACGCTAAACATTAAAGGACTCGGTCCAAAAAATTTGACTTTCTTTCTTTTTGTATTCATAAACGTTGGGCGCTTTGGTTTTCCGGAGACATTCGTTGTTGGGAGACATTAAAGAAAGTTATCTTTATTTTAAACTAACGTTGACGGGGTTTCTCTCCTCCTTCCTACTGGTACTCGAAGGTCAAGGATTCAAAGGTTGGTAAAACAAAGTTTCTGGACCCAAAAACTATTAAAACCAATTGTTGTGAAACTAGTGGCCAGTGGGTAGGTAGGTTATTTGCAAAACGACACGAGATTGCAATAGATGAATTAATACAAGTTGAGCAAATAAAATAATTTCCCAATTCCAATTGTTACCATAGTTTTTAATCAAGTTTTTCATGAAATTTTTCTGATGTATATATGCATGAATGGAGGGATATAAGAGTTGGCATGGTCACTCCGATCCTACAAACTGTGTTAATTTTATATGACAGGATATATATATATATATATATATATATATATATATATATATAATACTAATGGATTATGCTAATTCTTTATTTTATTTTTAATTTTTGAATATTAGAAAAAGAATCACAATGGATTACTACAAACTCATCCATCTACTTGTATGTAAGTACAAATTTCATGACAACGAATGAGAGCTGGGTGCATGAGCCTATATATATATATATATATAGTTAACTGGTTAGGTAACACACCACCAAAATAAAATATGAAAAAACTAAAAGAAAGGTGTTTATCCCATGCTAACTAGAAACTACTCCTAAAATAAAGACCAACTCTTTCTTAAAAGGTTGATCACTGTGCTCATTAATTGCATGGCATGAAAATTAGCTAAAGAAGTCAATTAAAGGGTAGGTACTTTTCAAAAAACCAAACCCCCCTCATTTCCGAAAATTTTTATTTCATGATCCAGATTTAAAATGTGTTAAATTGTACTCCATGATAATTGAAAAGAGATGATGATGATAAATGAAGATTAAAATTTTCATTTAAAATAAAAAAGATCATATTCCTTCGCGCTCGCCAACAAAAAATATTGTGAATTAATTTCGTTTATGACATTATTATCATATTAGACTACGTTTTTGGTGTGTACCGCACAATTATAAACAATACTAGTTCTAGTGCAAATTTATACTCCATAAACTGTTTGTGAGTGCCAATTAATTACCCAATAAAATCATTGTGCTCTAGCATATATATATATATATATATATATATATATATATATATATATATATATATATATTCAATCTAGCTAGGACCTAGACCATTTATTAAGACACTATATATCCATATGTTCATTAACGAGTAGGCTAACTGTTTGGGTGTCAATTGTCATGTTGACATCATGACTAGGGGGAAAGCATCATATCCTGTAATTTGATGACATACAACTCCAATGATACATGCATCCACTTGTTATGGAATATAGATCTTTTTTATAATCCACTTGCTTTAATATATATATTACATGCATGTGGAGGAAATAAAATAACATCAAAAGAATGGGTCTTCACTTAGCCGCCACTTTACTTTTCTCATGAAAAATCCCTATAAATTTCCTACCACTCCTCCAACACAGAATCAAGCAAAAACATAACATAATGAAGACTACCCCAATTTCTTCCCTCCTTTTCCTTCTCTCCCTTATTTTCTTTCCATGGGCAGATTCTGCTGCTGATCCTAACGCTTTCACTCAATGCCTCTCCCGTAAATCTAAGGATTCCGTCTCCATATCCAGCGTTATTTACACCCCTTCCAATTATTCCTACACCTCCGTCTACGAGTTTTCCATGCGAAATCCGCGATTCAATAATACGTCAACCCGTCTTAGACCTCAAGTCATTGTTACGCCCATAATAGAATCCCAAGTCCAAACTGTCGTTTTATGCGCCAAAGCATACGACATGCAGATTAGAATTCGGAGTGGAGGTCATGATTTTGAAGGTCTTTCTTATACTAGCACGTATGAGAATATCCCATTTGTATTACTCGATATGATTAATCTTCGATCAGTCACTGTGAATGCTACAGCTAAAACTGCTATTGTTCAAGCTGGTGCCACCCTTGGTGAAGTCTATTATTATATTAACGAAGCTAGTAGCACACTTGCTTTCCCAGCTGGCGTTTGGTCTACTGTGGGTGCTACTGGATTGATCTGTGGCGGAGGATATGGCCCATTGAGACGAATGTATGGTCTTGCTGCTGATAATGTTCTCGATGTTCGTATGGTGGATGTTAAAGGACGAATTCTAAATCGAAAATCAATGGGCGAAGATCTTTTCTGGGCTCTTAGAGGGGGTGGTTGTTCAAGTTTTGGAATCATTCTCTCTTGGAAGCTAAACCTAGTTGATGTTCCTAAAACTGTTATTGCTTTTAACGTTTTTAGAACATTAGAAGAGAATGCAACCCAAATTCTTTACCCCTTTCAAACTATTGCTCCAAATCTTCCCAATGAATTGGATATCAGAGTCAGAATAAGTACTATTATAAGTAGTACAAGTGTTCGGGCCGATAATAAAACAGTTCAGCTGGCATTTTCTAGTGTGTTCCTCGGTGGTGCAGATGAACTACTTGCAATTATGGAGGCAAGATTTCCCCAGTTAGGTTTGGTGAGAGAAGATCTTGAGGAAGTCAGTTGGATTGGAGCCGAGATGATTGCCTCAAATGTTAGACTTTTTGACGATAATCCCGTCGCTGAGGATTTTCTTGATAGAACATTTTTGGCTGATATTCCTACCAAGGCAAAATCAGATTATGTGAGAAATCCAATTTCTGTAAAAGGTTTAAATGGGTTATGGGAGAAGCTTCTAGAAGTTGAAGCAGGAGAAACAACTGTTATATTTACGCCATACGGGGGGAAGATGAACGAGTATTCAGAGTCAGCCCTTCCGTTCCCAAATAGAGCCGGAACATTGTTCATGGTGTATGCGAGGATTCTTTGGGTTGGCAACACCACACAGAAGTTGGAATGGATAAGAAGTTTGTACAAGTACTTGACTCCTTATGTTTCCAGCAATCCCCGGAGATCGTATTGGAATTATGATGATCTTGATCTAGGAGTAAACAATGCACAAGGTAGCATCAGTTATCTACGAGCGAGGACATGGGGTAGATCGTACTTCAACAACAATTTTCACAAGTTGGTTCTTGTGAAAACACGAGTTGATCCTGACAACTTTTTCAGACACGAGCAAAGTATTCCTCCTCTATCACTCTGGTCAGACATGTGATCCAGATATTTGTTAGAAAGTAATTATGTAATCTCATATTTCTAGAAGCAATATTAAATATAGTTATTAAGCTTGCTGAGTTCTATAAGTGTCTTTTGAATTCTTAAAGAGTCTTGAAGTCTTATTCTAGAATACTCCACTCCTAGATTAAATAGGAGATTGCTGTAACCCATGAAGTATGAAAAAAGAAGTCTAGCAGTCAATAATATAAGAATATGTTCTGTAGGAGCAGCAGCACTGCAAAGTCTATTGTTCTCATTTTTCTTCTAATAAAAGTCTAGTTTAATCAATATCCTTGATAAATTTCTGTTTTTGCTCATTATGCTTTCGTTTGTCCAAACAAATTTGGTATCAAAGCTATTTTTTAAAACTACATCCTGCTATTATGAGTTCAAATTCAGTCCCTACGTTGTTTGCATATTCTCTAAGTCAAATCCCTATATTTGAAGAGGAACATTATGAGTACTGGAGTAGTAAAATGGAAACTGTCTTCATATCTCAAGACCTTTGGCATATTATTGAGACTAGTTATGAAGAACCACCTGGAAATAGAGATTGGTCACAAGCACAACAAAAGTTGTACAAGGAGAACAAAAAGAAAGATGCCACATCACTTCGATTTATACAGCAGGGGGTAAACAAATCAATTTTTCATAGAATTTTTGGAGTCAAAAAAGCTAAAATTGCATGGGAGATTTTGCAAAAAGAATTTCAAGGATCTGCCAAGGCCATTACTTTAAAACTTCAGACATTATGGAGAAATTTTGATAATCTGTCAATGAAATAAAGTGAAAGAATTCGAGTTTTCTCTTCAAAAGTTGCTGAAATAGTAATCAAATCAAGGGTTGTGGTGACATCATTGAAGACAAGAGAGTGATTGAGAAAGTTTTGAGGAGTCTTCCTCCCAAATTTGATCATATTGTCGCAGCCATAGAAGAATCCAAAGATATGTCCAAAATGTCCATACATGAGTTAACAGGTTCACTACAAGCTCATGAACAGAGGATTAATAGGTCCTCACATCAACCCGTGGAACAAGCTTTTCAATCCAAACTGAGAATTTCAGAAAAGAAGGCCAACAGGTCAGATTATGAAAAAAATCAAAAAAGAAATCAAGAATGAATCAGCAGCTAGGAAGAGGAAGAAGAGAAAAAACTTACAGTCACAACTCAAAGAAAGAAAGAAGTAGAAGCTTACAACAAAGTTCCAATAATGCAAATTCTCAGTGTATCATCTACAAAAGATCTAACCATGAATCCCGAGATTGCAGATTTAAATGTACAAGATGTCGAGTGCCTAATCATTCTCAAAGAGACTGCTGGTTTCAAAACAAAAAGTAGCAAAATGAAGCTAAGTTCACAAAGGAAAGTGATAATGAACACTTATTTTACTCTTGCTTACTTACTAAAAGTGAGTCGCAGAATTTATGGTATTTGGATAGCGGTTGCAGTAGCCATATGACGGGAAATAAAGACTTCTTCGTAGAACTTGATCACAGTTTCACTTCTCAAGTAAAGCTTGGAGACAGAAAGTTACAGAAACCTCTAGAAAAAGGTGTTATTGTTGTCCACACCAAAGGAGATAACAAAAGATTAATATCTGATGTTCTTTATATGCCAAATTTATCTGAAAATCTCTTGAGTCACTACCAAAAATTCGGGCATCTGAGACGAACAAAATCCGTCTCAAATACAGCAAAATCCGTCTCAAAATCGATTTTGAGACGGAATTTGAGACGGATGTTGACCGTGTCAGTTGGTCGCGTCGCTAATTATGCTCGTCTCAAAATCCGTCTCAAAACAGGGAATTAGATACTGAAAACTGTCGCCTCAAATCCGTCTCAAACCATCTGAGACGGACATAGTCTGTTTCAAATCCGTCTCAGAGCTAACCCATGGGGAGCTGAATTTTAAAACCGATTTTGCAGGTTTCAGATTTAGCGGGCAGATTTGGCGCTTTATTTTAGTTCACGTAAGTTAAGAGGAAAAAGCCGTTTCAAATCCGTCTCAAAATAGGTAGCAACTATTTATTGTACACATATTTTGAGACGGATAACATCCGTCTCAATCCCGTTTCAACTTTGACGCCAATATCTTTTTAGCGTGCATATTTTGAGACAGGCTGCAGCCGTCTCAAAATTCGTGTCAACTTTGACGCCAACATCGCAAATTCTTTGAGACGAAAAGAAGTCGTCTCAATATATTTATTAACAACAAATTATAAATATTTTCATAATTTAATTTCAAAATCTAAAAATAAATATGTTCAAAATAATAATGATAATTACTAAACTGTTATTTATAGACAATACTAGATAAGACATCTATCGATGAGTACTATTACAAATATTAACGTACTACAAGTCTCACCAAATACAACAAAAGTAACTTCTAAAAACTACTGCTTTAAAGCTCAAAAATATGCATAATCACACCATCATATTCCATCCTCGATGGTAAACAAAAGTAATTTCTAAAAAATACTACCTAAAAGATCAACATGCATATATAATCACGAGTCTCCATCCTCGTTATTATTGCCTGAATCTTCATCATGCTCATCCTCGTCATCAACATCCTACAAGTAGTAGTACATGGAATGCATGTCAAATATATTGAATGAATGCATGCATTCTAAACATAAGACTAAGAAAACTGATTACATACTATGGTCTATGAACAAACATGAGCAACTTGCATATTGCACCTATTTTAAGCAATAATCTCAGCACAAGTTTATACATAAGGTGCAACAAATAGTACTACACCAACAAAATGAGAAATCATATATATGTAGGTAATAAAACCTAAAGCATGTAACACGTAAACTGCAATCACATTTGAGGTCAGAAAAATAAGGTAATAAATATAAGATAACTTGATAGGATAACTATAACTATAACTATAACTAAATATATATATATATATATATATATATATATATATATATATATATATATATATATATATATATATATATATATATATATTGGTTGCTACCAACCCAGTAATATAAGATAACTGGAGCATGGCAGTAAGGTCTTATGGGACCTTACACTCTGTTCAGCAAATTTTAATTTTGGCATAGGTAGAATACAAGTTTTGGTGATGTCATGCCGAATCTGCTTCTTTAATTCATGTATGACTTGTGTCAAATCTATTTTTTAAGTGTAATATATGTTAATATTACACGCCAATTTTAGTATGCTGAACTTACTTTCTCATATAAATTTCTTTGCAGGAAAATCTACAAGGAAAGGTTACACAACTGAATGGCTTTACTACTTATTTTGTACGTGTGGTCCCCTCTAAAGTTGATGGCTTCCCCACACGAGTGTAGAAGGATTGGAGAAGTTTCAGGATGTAATGTATTTGAATTAGCATAAAGGCTTGTGCAATGGTTTTCTACTGAATTGCATCCATATTTTTTTTCACTAAAATACACTTTGGTCTTAATTGTATCGTTTATCTTTATTATTATTTTCTTTTGGACAAGTTCATGTTGCATGTATCGTTTGACCATTATGTTGGTTTTTTTCCCCATAAAAGTAATTTAAAACAGTTCAAATTGCATTTGGTATTAATAGCATTCAACGAAATGAGAAACCATATATATGCCTAGACTTGCACTGAATTCTAAATAATTGAATAATGAAGACAATACTAGAATACTGGGCAAGAAAAAACACTTGCATCGCTATCTGGAAGATTCAACGACTTTTCTCTCAGTTTCCTCATCCCTTCTTGAAATTGCTTTTGCATAGCCTCTTCCAATTGTTTTTGTCTTGCATCCATCATAGCTTGAAATTGGGGGGTCTCCATCGCAAGCAAGGATGAGAGATTGCATATCAGGTGATGTAGGTGAGGGAGTGAAGCAAGATGTAGAGGCATTTGTAGAAATCGATTCACTGAACCCACTTGCTTTTAGATCCTCACTCGAACCGAGACCAAACACTCGTCCCTTTTTAATACCACCAGCCTCTGTCCATAAATCCGCGTCAAAAATAGGTTCCTTACTTCCGTACTTTTGACTAATATCACTTTTATATTTTTCCTGATAAAAGGTATTGAATGAGCCAAGTTTAGAACATAATATGTCAAACATGTATAATTGACAATACACAAAGCTTATAGGTACACACTTACTCCTACTTTTCTTGCCTTGTCATTACAATACACACCGTCTTTTGTGTGTGTTAGATCAAACACCTCGATGTGAGTAGGTTTAGTTTTCTTCTCATTTTCGTACCATCACGGAAGCACAAGCACAATAATCAAACATTTTTAATTATATTTAAGCAGCCATAACAAAAAATACTTACAAGCTTTTTCGCGTGACTTATAAAAGGTATTGACCCTCCAACATGGTTAAGTGTTCCACCTTTCTTTCAGTTTGTAGAACTAGAATTTGAAATTTTTTGCCAACTTTCCTTATTCCATCCTTCTCAAAAAGAGACCCAATATTCTTTCTTCATGAACGAGGGTGGGTACTCGGCCATTTTTTCAAAATTGTAAGTTGTAAGCCCTATTTTTTTTCTTCGTCATCATCCTCATCGTCTATAAAGTCTTCTTCATTTATCGAAGTGTGAAGATCATTGGGATCGACTTCTTCCCCTAATCCCGTGGCTGCAAGTAGACCATCTTGGTCAAGTTCCAAATCGATAGTTAATAAAATTGGCTCATATTCCTCTTCATCTTCTTGGTAAAAATATTCCATCACACTTGGTTCTATGACATCTACCAAGCGACCATAAAAGTCATGCTCATCCTCTTCATAGCAACTACCATTGATACAAACTCCATTATTAACTGTTTTTTTATTTTGTCCATATGCATGTGTATGGAATTTAAAGCCATTAACATAGTAACCTTTATAACACTTTACATGTCTTTTTGGGCCAAATGATATTTGGCGTATACGATAATCTATCGTTGAGTCATTTGATGCCTGTTGAAAAAAAATATTAATACGATAGTATACTATGTAGAGAACAAACTAGAAGATGACATGATCAAATTAGCTAAACCTAAAGTGTTACCCACATGTACTTGAAGTCAAGTTGCAAAGTCCCTTTCACGTAATGTGGTAATTTGTTCTTTGGTGATGTAGGGATGTTCAAGCCTTACGTTTTCATCAAATTTTCTGTATAAATTATGATTGCATAACTTAAATTAGAAGTAGATTAATATCTTAAGCGTTGTGCACAAACATTTATTACACACTTACTCGAGGAATGACGCGATTTCATCACAATTCAAAAGTAAATATATGTGGACAGCTTTCACCTCATCATCATTTAGTGACCTATGAGTAGCTTCACCTAGCACACGACCTAGACTAGTAAAAACTAAAAGGCGACCATCCGGATCCACATCACCTCCATCGTCATTCCTTGGGACTTGATTTAACCTTGTTTGGATTGTGGATTCAAAATAATGTGAGCATAACAACGATATCTCTTGCATGTTATAAGCCTCACAAATTGAAGCTTCCACACGTGCTTTATTTTTAACCTTCTTCTTTAAATGAAACATACACCTAAAAAGTAAATGTCAGATTTATCACTAAACTAAATTTGTTGCAAAGAATGAAAAAAAAGTTTTAAAAACATTACCTCTCAAAAAGATACATCCATCGATATTGTACGGGTCCACCCATGTTAGCTTCATAAGCTAAGTGAATTGGTAAATGTTCCATAGAATCAAAAAAAAGCTGGAGGAAATATTTTCTCAAGGTTGCACAATATTGTCACAATATTTTTCTCAAGCAACTCCATATGCTCCTTTCACAACCTTGTTGAGCATAAATCCCTAAAGAAATGACACAAGTCGGTCAATGCATCCCATATCGACTTGGGCAACAAGTCTCAAAATGCAATTGGCAATAACCTCTCAAAAAACATATGACAATCATGGCTCTTTAGCCCAGTGAACTTGTTATCTTCTACATTAACACATTTCAAAATATTAGAAGCATAGCCGTCAGGGAGCTTCAATTGCTTAACCCACTTGTAAACATCCTGAATTTGGGTTTGGTTAATGTATAAGTTGTTTTGGGCTTTATGATCTTCTGGTTAATATTTTGTAATTCTAGTTCCGGACGCTTGCAATGGGTCTTTAGATCCTTCCTTACATTTAGATTATCCTTTGTTCTACCCTTGACATCCAATATTGTATATAACAGGTTTTTAAACACGTTTTTCTCAACATGCGTCACATCAAGATTGTGTCGAATTAGAAGTGAACGCCAATAGGGTAACTCCCAAAAGATTGAACATTTCACCCAATTATGTTCATTTCCATAATCATCTATTTTATGTCTATTGCCAACCTTTCCAAATGTAATAGGTGGCAATTTTGACACACGCTCAAATACCTCTTCGCTTGATAACCGAGGTGGTGGAAAGTCGCATTCAATTTTATTCCTCTTGAATTTGTATTTTTGATATCGATAAGAATGATCAATAGGCAAAAATTGACGATGACAATCAAAGAAACAAGGTTTTCTACCATTCTCAAGGGTAAAAGCCTTGCTACCCTCCATATAATAAGGGAAAGCCATCTTATCATGAGTACTCCAACCTGACAACATTCCATAAGCTAGAAAATCGCTAATAGTCCACATAAGTACAACTTTCATCTGAAAATTTTGCTTCGCATATGAATCATAGGTGTTCACTCCGTCAGTCCATAACATTTTTAATTCATCAATCAGTGGTCTCAAGTATACATCTATATCCTTACCAGGACTCTTTGGACCGTGAATGATTAATGTCAAGAATATGTAGGGCTGCTTCATACACATTCTAGGTGGCAAATTATATGGAGTGACTATAACTGGCAACCAGGAGTACGGATTTGCAAAGTTTCCAAACGGATTGAACCCATCAGTGGAGAGTCCAAGTCTAATATTCCGAGATTCTGCAGAAAAAGATGGATAAGTGTGATCAACGTGTTTCCATGCCTCACTATATGTTGGGTGAACAACTACACCATCGGGACTGGGATTCTTTTTATGCCATGTCATGTGTTCTGCTGTGACATTGGACATATAAAATCTTTGAAGTCTAGGTGTAATTGGAAAATATCGCAAAACCTTAAAAGGTATATCTTTTTACTTCTTATTTCCCTGTGGCTTAGTTTTAAATCGAGGATGACCACATACGGAACAATTCATCTTATTTTCATTTTCATTGTAATACAACACGCAATCGTTTTCACATGCATGTATCTTCTGATAACCAAGTCCCAACATTTTTACCATTTGCTTCGCCCTATAATAATTCTCAGGAAGCTTATCATCTTTAGGCAACGCACTCTTCATTAATGAGATCATGCGATTAAAGTAAACTTAGCTTATGTTTGACTCATCCTTCAGGTTCAACAATTGTGCTACCATAGATAATTTTGTTGACTTCTCACAACCTGACCATAGGGGATCATCGGCATCTTTTAAAATTTGAAAAAACTTGGCGGCATCAGAATTTGGTTCTTATAATCTAGATGTCTCGCTACTCCAATCAAAACTTTGCCCAACAACATCACGCACGAGATCTATGTACGGATTTGTATCAAGCAGGACCTCAACATTATCACCGTGATTTGAACTTTCTTCGGATAAATATTCGCCATGCACAAACCATTTTTTTTAATTATTTTTGAATCCATTTCTATAAAGATGTATTTCAACATCTTCTCGAAGCTGGAAGAACCTCAATTTATAAGTTGAGCAAGGACACTTAATTTTCTGCTCACTAACATTCCCAGGAATAGAGTAAGAAAAATTAAGGAATTCATTTAGTCCCTCTCTAAATTCTTCACTGATTGTTCTTCCATTTTCAGCAACTCGCCTATCAATCCAACTTCGATCAAGAGGCATCCTTTCTGAACAGAACATCATTAAAATTTGTCAAATTATTATTATTATTATTATTATTATTATTATTATTATTATTATTATTATTATTATTAACCTTAGATCCTTAGAAAAGTCAACTTCACCTATAAATTAGTTGTGTAAACCCCATTCCCATAGTTTACCATAGAGATTTGAAGAAACCAATACTTTAGCTTTCCAATCTAGTACTAATTAATAATACCCTTAAATAAACCTTCTAGCAATCTATCTTTCCACAAGATGAACTGATTGACTAACAGGTAAGATTAAGCTTAATAAAAACACTTTGCAATCCAACTCTTTCATAAGATAAGCCATGAAATTAGAATATTCAGCAAAGATACAGGCCATTGATAACCTAATGGAACAGTCTTATCTTAATTTTACATCATACATATGTCTTGTCTTATTATCATCATCCAAAGTTTGAGAACTCATGAATGACATGTAAGACCCCAACTTTTATGAATAAAGATTAATTTTCTCTAAAATATTATTTTTGAATATTATGGTGTGGATTTGCTATAATGATATAGTTGTGGGTAATATTTATAAATTTTGTAAAGTACACAAGTTGTTATAAAATATTCATTTGGTCGGGAAATATTCTTTTTGTCGGGGAATATTCGTACGACGACGCAATCATTGGTGGACCCCACAACGGAATTATTGTCGGAGTTAAAAAACGATAAAATTATCTTTTTATAAAAATAACGGCAGAAGTTTTACCGTTAACTGTTGAAATACCTGGTAATAAAGGTACAGTAATACGCGTGGTTGCATAATAGCACACGGTATTAATTATTGATGTCTACGTAAAAAGTCACTCAATTATACTCAATTATTGCTACAGTAATTGATGCATCATATCTCTTATATTATTGATTCAATTATTGTCACAATATCATCTGTATAATATGTTATATTATTAAATCAATAATTGAGACGAAAAGTTATAATATTAATGATGAATAATTATTGAAAGATTAAATATGTGTTAATTAAAAATAAAATTATTTGTGGTAATATTTATTCAATCCTTGATGTAAATAAGAAGCCTATTATGAGACGTTTGTGGTAAGTTTGGTTATTTCTATATGGGCCCATATGTCATCATCTAAGAGTCTCTTTCGCCAATAGTAATTGCCTTTAGCAGACGTCAAACCAATTGCTGTTTCATATTACAGGCGTCGAACCAATTGTCGTTTTACATTATAGGCGTCGAACCAATTGTCATTTCACATTACAGGCATCAAACCACTTGTTGTTTCACATTACAGGCGCCAAACCACTTGGTGTTTCACATTACAGGCATCAAACCACTTTTCTTTTCACATTACCAGTCGTCAAGCCACTTGCCTTTTCACATTGCAAGAGCTAAAGTAGAAATCTTCTATAAATAGAGGCTTAGTTCTTCATTATTTTTCACGAATTCATTCAAGCTATAGAGAGAGAAAGTATAGAGAGAATAAGAGAGAAAGAAGAAGAGTATTCTGTTACTACACTACTGCAGTATTCAATCTCCTATTAAGGTAAGGGATATTATTTCTTTCTTTCGTCTTTATGAAGAGAACTTCTGTTATTCCATTCTTTATTATTCTGTTGGAATAACCTGTATACGAGGGCTACTCCATACTTGGTGAAATTCTTCTTTATTCCATTCTTTATCATTATGTTGGAATAACCTGTCTATGCGAAGTACTGCATACATGGTGAAACTCTTCTATTATTCCATTCTTTATTATTCTGTTGGAACAACCTGTTTGTGCTTTATGCATGACCTGATTTCATTATTTATTATTTTGTTGGAATATCCTGTCTGTGCTTTACGCATGACCTGGTTCCATTATTTATTATTCTGTTGGAATATCCTGTCTGTGCGTTACGCATGACCTGGTTCTATTATTTATTATTCTGTTGGAATACCCTGTCTGTGCGGTCTATCGCATTCTTGGTGATTTCTTTTGTTATTCTATTCTTTATTATACTCAGTTGGTTAAAGTTTTGATTTCTATACTCCATGAAATTAGTGGAATATCCTTGATATTTGCACTTCATCCAGTATCTTTTTCTGGAAATATTCTTCTAAGCATTCTTGAATTTTACTCTACAAAGAAGTATCATGTTGACAATTTGAACGTTATTGGTTCCTAGATAAATTAATTCTTGAACTTGTTTTATTGAATTCTTATATCATTGTCATCATCCTCATGCTTATATTGTGATGAAAGTGGTCTTTGGCTTACGTGCATAGATGGACTTGGTATGATTATGACCAGGGATTATTCGGTATAATCATGACCGTAATGTAATGGATTATGTGGTAAAAATCCTCATTGGCCCGTAGTGCATTGATGAACAGTTGTTGAGATGAACATGACCAACTGGTGATAATAATGAATATCCTTGGCTCATATTGCATGGATAATTCAGTGATGTGGTTCATTTTTTAAGCTGCGTCTCAGCAATAAAAGTGATGAAAAACCTTTTAAATCATAAAAGATAGTAGATTTTATTCCCTACTTGACTCTTTTAATGGATTGCTTGTTCTGCTGCAGTTAAATTTGATGTTGTTATATTCTATCAGTTTAACACTATTGAAGGCTAATGATAATTTATTTGCATTATCTTAGTCATAATATTTCTTACTGGGCTAGTTGAGCTCACCCCTTTTCTTTCATTGTTCTCTTCAGGAAATGAAAATATAGCTGGGACTAGTTGTCTTAGTAGTCCTCACTATTCTATGAAGTAGTGTGATAATAATTGTAATAAGATTGAATTTGAGTATGGATATTGTCTAGAAGTCAATATTCATATTTAAACTCTCAGCATATGTTTTGTCGTATTTACACGACAGTTGTATTAATTGAGTTGTATTTAAATTTTGTATCATGTATTTGACGACTCAGAATGGGTGATGTATACCTATTTTGGGGGCGTCACATGGCATGCACACACTGAACCCAAAGGGGTTGAACAAAGCAGATCTTACGCCAAAATCATGAGAAAATAGAACATGCTCTTCCATTTTTATGAAAAGATCAAAATGAATTCTTATCGGCCATGTTAGACTAGTCAACTTAATTGTAAAATATATTGCAGATCAACCAATTGAAGCTTGTGTTCCTCAATTCAATATAATTTACTTCACAGAAAATACTCTTAAATCTTGTTTTAAAGCAAAAGACGAGATTAGGGGTTTAAGGATATTAAGTCTGAAAAATGAAGAAGAACAAGAAAAGAAAGATTACCGTCGGGAGGGATGACCATGCTGCTAAGGTGGTGGCGTGATTGTTTTCGTCCTTGGCCAGTAGTCGCCCGAGTTTTCCTTTAGCCCTAAACTAAGATCCACAAGACGCACAGTTGATTGAGAAGCCAAATCGGGAATTCATGGTTATATTTGAGAAGAGATGGGCTTTGGGGTGGAAATTGAGAAGCAAAATCGGGAGCTATGGTTGCAATTGAGAGCTAAGGTTGCATAATCGGGAGCTATGGTTGCAATTGAGAGCTATGGTTGCAAAATCGGGAGCTATGGTTGCAATTCGGGATTTTGGGATTTTGAGAAGATGGATTTTGGGATTTTGGGGATTTTGGGGATGCCATGGATCGAACATATTCTGGGTCTTGCCTGGGATGGAAATTAACGATCGATTAGTCTTATTTGGTTTCTTCTTCTTCTTCTTTTTCTTTGTTGATATTGTTGGAGGGAATTTTTGGTGGGAAACTAATATATTGAGACGGACTATATCCGTCTCGAACAACAAGGAAAGAATTGGAGACTAATATTTGGAGGGAAAATAAAAGTCAGAGACGGACATTTTGGTCTTTAATCCGTTTCAAACATAAATATTTAATTCTTTTTTTAATTATTAATCTGAGATGAGCACAGTTGGTCTCAAATCTGTTTCAAAAACGAGTTTATAATTTTCTAAAAAATACTTAATTTTTGAGACGGTTAAATCTGTCTTTAATCCCGTTTCTAAAATTTGAGACGATGCTTGTGGTTTCAGAATCCGTCTCGGTTTTTTACTTCCAAATCATGTCTAGACATAGCAAAATTTCGGTTTCTAAGTCCATCTCAAATTACTAGAATTAGAGACAGAACTTAGTCCGTCTCTAAAAATTGGTTTCAGTTGCCCAGTATTCTAGTAGTGAATGTTGGTCAGTTGTTAAACAAAGGCTATCAGGTTATCTTTGATGATAGCAAATGCAAAATTGTTGACAAGAAAAATAACTTGAAAGTAACAAAAGTTAAAATGTCTAAAAATAAGGTGTTTCCTCTTGTCATACCAATCGAGGAAAACCTTGCTTTAAGAAGTGAAAATCTAGATATATCCTACTTGTGGCATTTGAGATATGGGCATTTAAATTACAAGGGTATGAAATTGTTGAAAGAAAAAAACATGGTGGTTGGATTGCCTGCTATAGAGAATAATGGAAGAGTTTTTGAAGGTTGTGTCTATGGAAAAATGCATAGACATCCATTTCCAAAAACCTCATGGAGAGCTAAAGCCCCTTTAGAATTGGTGCATTCTGACATATGTGGTCCTATGACGACTCCATCTCTCAAGAATAAGAGATATTTCATTCTCTTTGTTGATGACTATACAAGAATGATGTGGCTGTACTTCTTAAATGAAAAGTCAGAAGCTTTCTCAATTTTTCTTCAATTCAAAGCTCTAGCAGAAAAGCAAAGTGGATGTCAAATGAAAACTTTACGGACAGATCGTGGTGGACAATTTATATACACACTGTTCATGAATTACTGCAAGGAGAATGAAATTCAAAGGCATCTCACTGTTAGTAGAAGTTCGCAACAAAACGGTGTGGCGGAAAGAAAGAATCGCACTATTGTAGAGATGGCTCGTAGTATGTTGCAAGAAAAAAGGCTTCCAAATAATCTATATGGGCTGAAGCTATTCATACTTCTATCTATATTCTTAATCGAACCCCTACAAAAGCAGTTCGAAACAAAACTCCATTAATTTGAGGCATGGAATAATAGGAAGCCACTTGTTGATCACTTCAAAGTTTTTGGATGCATTGCTTTTGGCATGAAAACATCACACAACATGGACAAGTTTGATAAGAAAGGTGAAAAGTACGTGTTTATTGGCTATAGTGATGAGTCTAAGGGTTTTAGACTACTTAATCCCAAGACAAATCAGCTTGTAGTATCTAGAGATGTCATCTTTGATGAATTGGCAGCTTGGGAGTGAAAGGATGATTCTTCTCAAGATCAAAAGTTATACAAATTTAAAGAATCATCATCTTTTCAAGAAGATGCAAATCAAGAAAGCAACCTGCAGCATGAAGTAACAAGAAGTTCCTCTAGAATTCCATCATCAATTCATGATCATTCCGATTCGGAATCACCTCCAAGAAAGGTACGATCATTGCAAGATGTCTATGAATCATGTGAATTTGCTCTTTTTTCATGTGAACCTCACATATTCAAAGAAGCAGCAAGTAATAATGTATGGATTAAAGTCATGAAAGAAGAAATCTCTATGATTGAAAAGAACAAAACTTGGGAGCTTATGGATCTGCCAAAAGGTAAGGTTGTCATTAGATTAAAATGGGTTTATAAGACAAAGTAAAATGAAGATGGCTCAATTCAAAAGCAAAAGTCCAGATTAGTTGCGAAAGGCTTCTCACAACAGCCTGGCATAGATTTCACCGAGACGTTTGCACCGGTAGCTCGGATGGAAGCAATAGGAACTGTTCTTGCTTTGGCAACTCAATTGGAGTTGAAAGTGTTTCAACTTGATGTAAAATCTACCTTTTTAAATGGTGAGCTGAAGGAAGAGGTCTATGTTGATCAACCTCAAGGTTTCTAAGTAGAAGGAAAAGAAGACAAAGTGTATAGGCTTCGAAAGGCTTTGTATGGCCTAAAGCATGCCCCCCGAGCTAGGAACAACAGGATTGATGGTTATTTCTAGCAAAGTGGATTCAAGATGAGCCCAAGTGAACTTTCACTGTATGTGAAGACAAAAGGTACAGACTTTCTTCTTGTTTGCTTATACGTTGATGATTTGATCTATTTTGGTTCAAATATAAAAATGCTCGAAGATTTTAAGAAAAATATAATGAATGAGTTTAAAATGACTGACTTGGGTCTTATGAGATATTTTCTTGGGATTCAAGTGAAACAAAGCAAAGGGCATAATTTTCTCTCCCAAGAAAATTATGTAGAAGATTTACTTAAGAAATTTCATATGGAAAAATGCAAAGATGTGCCTACGTCTATGGCTTTAAATGAAAAGTTGCAGCAAAATGATGGAGAACCAAGAGTTGATGATAAGCTTCATAGAAACTTGGTTGGCTCTTTGATTTATCTCACTAACACAGACCTGATATAATGCATTCAGTAAGTGTGATTTCTATATACATGAATAAGCCAACAAAGTCTCATTATACAGAAGCAAAAAGAATCTTAAGGTATTTATAGGACACAAAAAAATATGGGATCACTTATGTGAAAGAAAAAGATTTCAAGCTTGTTGGATATACTGATAGCGAGTAGGCAAGTTCCCTTGATGATCGAAAGAGCACCTCGGGTTATCTTTTTTGCCTAGGTTTAAATGTGATATTATGGAGTTCAAAGAAGCAAAAAAATCAGTGGCGTTATCGTCAGCGGAAGCAGAATACATTGCAGCGACCGATTGTGCATGTGAAGCAATTTGGTTAAGAACAATTTTGAATGATTTATAGCTAAAGCAAAATGAACCTACAAGAATCTATTCTGACAACAGGTCAACAATAGCAATGGCAAAAAAAACAAGTTTTTCATGCTCACTCTAAGCATATAGAGCTCCGTTATCATTTCATCAGAGACTTGGTGAGCAAAGGAGAAATTTGCATGGAATTTGTTAGCACTAACGATCAACCAGCTGATGCTCTAACCAAATTAAACCAGTCACAAGGGAGAAATTTGAGAAGTTTAAGAACGAATTGAAGATTACAAATTAAAAGGGTGTGTTAGAAAGTAATTATGTAATCTCATATTTCTAGAAGCAGTATTAAATATAGTTATTAAGCTTGTTGAGTTCTATAAGTGTCTTTTGTATTCTCAAAGAGTCTTGAAGTCTTATTCTAGAATACTCCACTCCTAGATTAAATAAGAGATTGTTGTAACCCATGAAGTATGAAAAAGAAGAAGTCTAGGAGTCAATAATATAAGAATATGTTCTGCAGGAGCAGCAGCTACAAAGTCTATTGTTTTCATCTTTCTTCTAATAAAAGTCTACTTTAATCAATATCCTTGATAAATTCATGTTTTTGTTCATTGTGCTTTCGTTTGTCCCAACAGTATTGTGTGTTTGTTTCTTCATATGCATGGCAGTTATATTTATATGTATGTTATGTTCAATTTTGCTATATGGTCTTTGATTTCAAATGTCGTGTAATTAATTAATTAGTTTGCGACAAAGATCTCTTTAGTTTTGCTAATAAAGATCTCCATGATTGTATTGTACCCAATAGTATCATTAAATTCTCAATCCAAATATTTTTATTTATTTTTTAATCAAAAAAATAGTTTATTTTATTTATATATATATATATATATATATATATATGTTTATATATTAAAAAAATAAAATAATAAAAATAAAAAGGTAACAAGCATGCATGGCTGAATGTAAAAAGAGATTTAAAAAATCAGTAAGTCTACTATCACATAAAACCGTTCACATACCGCTCACATACGATATGAATATTTTGATAACCCATGTAACTTGCATGTAAGTGTATGTGAGTAGTTTTATGTGATAGTAGAATTATTCTAAAGAAATACTCCCTCGGTTCCTATATAACTGACGCTTTAGAGAAAAAAATTGATTCCTAAATAATTGACGTTTCCATATTTCTAGGAGGTTTTTTCTCTTATTTTCCTAGATTACCCCTAAAACATCTCATCTTTCCAAGTGCAAGACTCCTATTTAATTTCAAACTTTTCTTTTATAATATGTGTGTTCCCAATTTGTTCTCTTTCTCAGAATTTTAAACATCCCTCAATATGGCTTCAATTTTTCATACATTCTTTTCATCTCTGTATTCTCTCATGGATTCTTTATTATATGCTCTCTCTTCATCTATGTTTTCTATAAAAAAATTTATGAAAAATCCTGTATAACTCTATGGAGTTATTAAGAAAAGTAAATTTTCTTTTGCTTTAAATGAAGAACCAAACCATGAGTGTGAAAAGATTGTACGAGATATTGATTTGAATTTGCCGGCGAATACTAGAATAGATTTGAACACGGTACCAGATGATGAATGAGAAATTTCTATGGAAGAACATCGACAACAGATTATTTTTGAGATGTTAAGAATTTTTCTCCCAAAATTTTATTAACTTCTTCTACTTTTCATGTTCAACAATTTTTGATGTAATTTTTTTTATTCTGAAATTTGTAGAATCATTTTGAAATTCCGTAAAAAAATTTATTTTGAAATTTGTAGAATCATTTTGGAGAAATTATGAATGAAGTTGAAGTTGGATGAATTAATTTATTTTATTTTTTTGATATGGTTGCATATGATCTTAAAATTGACAGAGGTTATTTTATTTGATCTCTCTCTTCATTCTCTCATTCAAATTTCTTGTTCATTCCAATTATATACATTTTCTGCCATATAAACATTGTTATACATTCCTTGTGTACTATCATGGCCATGTTGATAGGGAGAGAATTGGAAGGCAAAAGAAGCACATGGTGATTAATCCTCAAGTAATATAAATACAAAGAATTGCAAAATTTTACTAGATAAATAAAAGGTGATGCATTCATATCCAAAATAAGAACAACTGTTTCAAACAAAAGTTGAGGCTTGGATCACACTTGAGTACTTAGTTGATCAAGCACATCTTGTATGAGTTTTGGATCACATTTCGTTTGACGAGAAAGTCGACCTTCTCTTTCCAAAACGGCTTTCTTAATATGAGGAATTTTATATCTACTAGAACCTTGTGATTTCTTAACCTCTATCATACATAGTTGTAACGTCAAAAATATACGATTCGACTTTATAGTCGAAAATGTGTCAAATGTTTTCTCAACGGCGTTGATAAGCTCATCTATGGTTTTTGGAGATTCTCTGCGTTGTAATAACTAAATGGCACTAAAAAACCAAGGTCCAAGACATTTAAGTCTGGAGAGTTTGCAGGTTGACACATTAAACGAATGTCAAAACCATCTTCTATTGCAGCTTGACGAAATTCAATATCATTGGGATCGACATGTGTTCTTGCATTACCTTGTTGAATAAAAATTGGATTTTTGGAGTCTCTACTTGGCCATTTATGTCGAATAGACGGTAACACTTTTTCTATCAAAAATGACCTTGATATGTTTTTCCCAACTGAGTCGGTCACTTTTGTTTCTAATGTTCCAGCAATCCAATTCGTACTACTTCTCTTAGTTGCCTCCTTAGTGACGAAAGGAAATATACCAATTTTTCTTGAAAAAAGATTTCATTTCCTTCTGCATCGAACCTCAGACGAGCTATAGCAGCTAGAAACATGACTTTTCCAATAAAAATTTTGCTTTTACAGGTACGCAAAGGATCTTCTTCATCAGGAAGAAGATAATAAGTCTCTGATTTTTTTTTTCATGTAAAACCATTTCTCATCAATATGAACAACGTTATACATGTCAACAAATGTTGGATCTTGTGGTAATGTATTTCTCTCAAGCATTGATATACAAAACTACAATCTGGTTCTTTTGTTCTCTTCCTTCAAAAATGGTTTGATAGCGTTTGAGTGACGTAATGTTACCTAACTTGAGATTTCTGAACAACGTTGTTTTACCAACATTCGAAGCACATGATAAAGAATCAAGAGATGTACGACGAGACAAAGGAATTTCTTGAATTCGTTGAAAATCAAGTTGAACTCTTTTGCGACCATAATTTTTTGTCCTTCTATGAGATACATCAATCACTCCATTATTTGAATTATTCTTTGACTACTTCCAAATGCGTTGAATAGTTCGAATCGATACTCCAAATATTGAAGCAACAATCTTTGTCGTATCTCGTTTCAATTTTCCATCAACAAAGTAAAGCAATATAAATTGCTTGACGTTCATTGTTGGTCAAATTCTTATTTTTTTGGCTCCTTGTGAGATGTCTACATTTTGATCACTTGTATCAAAACTTTCCTCACCTATAAAAAAAATATATAAAAGTCATTAAAATAAATAATTGACTAATAATTTTAATTTTAAAAAATAGGCAACAAAGCATGTGCATGAAAATACAGTAACAATATATGTATAATTTCTATCATGTAGCTGGAGAAAGAGGTAAAGTCCTGAATGACACCAAAATATGTACTAGCTTCTTTAAGTTTAACAGTCTAACTAACATATTATATAGTATCAAATCAAGTTCTGTTTGTGCATAACATATCACGTCTGTGATCATGATCTTGTTGTTCATTTTTTGGGTGGAGTTCAAACATTTTGATTGCTCAAAAATGTTTATTTAAACCTGTGGAAAGTCATTTTCTCATCTTTAATCTGTTGTCCTCTTGGTTACATTGTTTACACTTATATTCCTTATGAGACTGTGACGCCCCCAAAATAGGTATACATCACTCATTCTGAGTCGTCAAATACATGGTACAGAAACAACTACAACTTTATTAATACAATTGTCGTGCAAAATACAACAACACATAAACTATGAGTTTAAATACAAATATTGTCTTCTAGACAATATCCACACTCAAATAAGTCTTCATTACAATTATAACACACTAGCGAAGGATTTACTCATCTCTCCCCTCCTAGTTCTATTCTCACATCTCAGCCAGGGATCATATCCTTAAGCTTTGATACCAACTGTGACGCCCCCAAAATAGGTATACAACACTCATTCCGAGTCGCCAAATACATGGTACAGAAAGCAAACTACAACTTCAATGATACAATTGTCGTGCAAATTACGACAACATATACTGTGAGTTTAAATACAAATATTTTCTTCTAGACAATATCAACACTCAAATAAGTCCTCATTACAATTATTCATACACTATTTTACAGAAATAGTGAGGATTGCTAAAACATCTTTCTAGAACCATCACTCCATACCCCGACTCGATCCTGCTATGTTCTCACTCCATTTTGAATATTTCATTTAACAAACCACAAAAACGGTTCAGATTTCATCTCAATTCTTCCAACTTAATCTAAAGGCTCACATTTCATCTCACATTAAAAATTTCCGCCCAAATCAAATAACAATAATAATAACAATAATTATAATAGTAATAATTATTATAATAATAGTAGTAATAATAATAATTGTTATTATGGTGGTGTGGTGGATTATAAAAATTGTTATTGATGATTTTTAAGTTTTGTAAACAGATTTAGATTTTTTGGATATCTATTTTTAAAGAAAAATTAATTATTGTAGAGGTTTTGTGAATTATGATAATTGTTATGTCTGATTGTAAGTTATTTTAGGTTGCAAAAAATCCTTAGGTAATGTAGTATTTTTCGAATTTTAATCTAATTTTTCGTTACGTCGTGCCTTTAGGCACGGACAATTACTAGTAAATCTATATAATAAAATAGAACTCATTTGACAAAGCAGAAGGACAGTTCAGATTCATTCTAACTTAATTCTCCCAACTTAATCTAAAAGCACATATTTCTTCCCGGCCTAATCAAATTCACCCATACACCATACTCTCTCTCATGTTCACACACAAAATCTTTCTCTATCCTCTCTTCTTCACACACACAAACAAATAATAATAATAATAATAATTATTATTATTATTATTATTATTATTATTATTATTATTATTATAATAGTACTAATAATAATAATTGTAATAATAATAATAATTATTATTATTACAATTATAATTGTACTAATAATAATAAATATTATTATAATAGTACTAATAATAATAATTATTATTATTATTATTATAAAAATAATTATAATATTTATATAATAAAATAGAAACCATTTTGAATATTTCATTTGACAAACCATAAGAACGGTTTAGATTTCATCTCAATTCTTCCAACTTAATCTAAAGGCTCACATTTCATCTCACACTAAAAATTCCCGCCCAAATTAAATAACAATAATAATAACAATAATGATAATAATTATAATAATAATTATTATAATAATAGTAGTAATAATAATAATTGTTATTATGGTGGTGTGGTGAATTATAAAAATTGTTATTCATGATTTTTAAGTTTTGTAAACAAGTTTAGATTTTTTTGGATATCTATTTTTAAAGAAAAATTAATTATTGTGGAGGTTTGGTGAATTATGATAATTGTTATGTCTGATTGTAAGTTATTTTAGGTTGCAAAAAGTCTTTAGGTAATGTAGTATTTTTCGAATTTTAATCTAATTTTTCTTTACGTCGTGCCTTTAGGCACGGACAATTACTAGGGAATATATATCTTGAATTAACAAAGACTTGAACACAACTTGTGAACGACACACCCCCTTCTCTTTTCTTTTATCCACACTATTATCCACTTTTATTTGGTTGAATGTATTACCCTTTTTGCGGTTATGTGTGTGGAAGGGAAGGGGAGGGGGAAAGAGAGAGATCATGGGGAAACATGAGATACTGAGTTGATGCTTTCACATGGCATTTATATTAGATGTGAGAAAATGTAGATACAGGAAACTCCTGAGTGAAGAATAAATATCGAGTTAAAAACCCACCTTGGCAGCGAAGTTGCCTCCATAAGCTCTCACAATCTCCTTCAGCCTCAGTAAAGGGGCAATATGAGGATTTGCCTGACTCACAATAAAATGATTGACATTGAATAGCTCTTTCAGTTGCATCATGGGTAAATCAATCTCCAAGCTACCATCCCTCCACCTACGTACAGATGCACTTGAACCCTCTTCTGGTCCCAAATGAAATGGAGGATGATAAGGAACAAACTCTCCACTTCTATCCTTCACCATTAGTTCTTGAGCTTCAAAAAGGCCAGGAAAGGCACAAGAGGCAGTTACTGCACTCCAAATTACAACATGAGGTGAAGCCAAGTAATTAAGGCATCTAAGAGGTTCGTGTTTTCTTGGGGAGCATACTGTGATCGCAAGAACTCGACCAGTCATGTCATAAGCTTCTTGGAATGTGAGGTTATTTGTGAGATGCCTTAGCATCATCTGCAATTGTCTAATATCATGAACTGCACCTTGTGTCATAACTCTTTTAAACACTGCAAAAACCCCGCCCATCTTGTCAAAAAACTCCAGAGAGCTCCAAGAATCCTCAAAAAAAACTTTGGAGCTCGGGCCAAGACCTAGTAGCAATAACAGAACACATGATAGATCCCACACTAGACCCAGCAATTATACGGGGCATAAGCTTATGCTCTATGAATGTTTTAATCACTCCCACGTGGAATGCTCCTAGTGAAGCACCCCCACTCAAAAGCAGCGCGGTCCTCCCAAAAGCATGTCTTGTCTCATGCATAAACGCTAGCTTCTCCTCCAACAAAAGCTCCTCCGAATCCGAGTCACAAACCATTCTCAACTGAGTTGAGACTTCATCAATGTATTCTTTTATGAGTCTGGGCACTTGAAGCCTCCCCTTGTGAAGCTCTGGGTTGCACATATTTCCAAGATTTCTAACCAGGTTAGCTCGCATGGAAAATATAATATCTCTTACAGATCAGGCTTGGCGACGGTGGCGAAGCTCTTGGAGCTTGTTCCTCACGAGTTCTTCATCATACAGGTCCGACTCATTCATTTTAGGGGTCTCTTTATCCAGCATCTTAGCAGCATGAACCCATTCCTCATAGGTTAAGGCAGCTCTCATCATATTCCTCCAAAATTTCCTCCGATAAGCCATTTCAGCCCTCATTTTTACGTTAGTGCATCTTCTTAACATAAAAGCTATTATGTCACTATTACCAAAATCCCTTGTGGGTTGCGGGGATGAAGCCACGATATCATGGGTACTAAATAGTACGTGGCACTATTTTTAACTCTATGCAAGTATTCTAACACCATATGAAAGATTTGGTGCCTCAAGTGTGACATCGACTTACAAAATAGCACCCTGAAAGCAATTGCCCGACCCATGATTGTGGAAGGTCCAATTGAGAATGGATCAACACTGGCCTCATTACTTATATCCATATCTTAAGAAAAAGTGATTGGTTCCGGGACTTGATCTTCTATCAAGGAGAGGGTATCATCAAATTATTTAGGCCTTGGTTGCTCTGGAAAAGGAATTAATGATTGAACATAAAGACAAAAACTGAAATAATTCTTATTTGACGAATTGAAACTAGAATGTTTGGACAAAATTTATAGAGGCTCAAAAAGGAATCAAGAATATTCAACCCAAAAGAATGTCTCTTTTAAAACTGTAATAAGCTCAATAGACAGTTATTACCTGAGGAGCATGTAAAAGAAGCAAAACAAAGAGATCCTAGCCTCTTAGTTTCAAATGAATTCAGCAAAATTCAGCTCAAAAGCCAAGTCACACAAAAGAAGGAAAAAGATTTCAGCCGAGTTGCTCCAATTTCCCAATACGCCCAGCAATCAACAGCCCTGAAATCAATCCCCAAAACCTCTCAATTTTTAAGAATTGAAATCTCCACCAGCCCATAAATTAAATTCCCAGAAAATATAAAAACCCCAAAATTTGATTTTCAATCCGGTGAAATCCCAACAACAATCAATGCCCAAAACGCTCCTAAATCGCCTACAAAACCCTAAACAATAAGAAAGAAGGAAAGAAGAGAGTTGAAGTAAATGGTTGGAGGTAAGAGAAATGAACAAGTGTGGGAATTGAATGTAAGAAAAAGAAAAGCATAACGGATGAGATAACGATATAGTTATGGTTAAGTGCTGTCTGTAAGGCTTACTTGATAAAGATTTGAATGCTCGAGAGGCTCTGTTTCAGAGTGTTTTAAAATTGAAAGAAAAACATGTTCAGTTCAGTTGATGATAACCACGACGGTGGTTTCGACTTTAGAGAATGAGAAACTGAAAAAGAAAAAAAATTAGGGAACCAATTGCTTCAGTTATTACGTTCTTTTAAATGGTTTTGGTGGAATTAAATACACCCAAACAAAACAAAAATTCATCCGCTTAGTTTCTTTGTTTCAAGCTAAAAGCTAAACGGTTTAGGGCAAAACATTATTTTATGTATAATTTGGATACATATGAAAAATAGAATAAGTACAATCCTTTTTGTATATATCCAAATTACACCTAAAATACTATTTTTTATAAAAATTCTAATTAAAATAAATATTATACATTTTTTGCTTAACTGTTTCTTAAACTTTTTTTCATAACTGTGATGCGTTAGTGATTCTAAGGTGTTCCTCTGAGGTTCCCTAAACTTTTTTTTAATGCAACTGTTCATGATAGATGCGTTAGTCATGCAAATGTATTCTTCAATTTTTTTTCACCTATTAAAATTGATTTTCTCTCTCCTCTCTCCTCATTTTTTTATTTTTTATTTTTAAACTGTGTAAAAAATATACTCTTCTTCTTTTTATTTATTTATTTTTATATTATCATTTTAAATTCAATATGAAATATCTCTAAATTAAAAATTAGTATAAATTAATTAATTTTAGACAATATAATTTCCAAACTTATAAATATAACTACTTTACTCTATATTCCAGTTAGTCCAAAAAACCAGATCTCCATCCATTCAGTTGTATGTTCTCGGATCCCAGGCATCTTTCTTTTTTCACCAAAACGACTAAAAATAAAAGAAAAAGAGTTGGCTGGTTGAGGCCAAGTCAAGTCAAAAGCCATTCACTTTAGCCCAACATCAACCTTTTGAATTCATTGAAAAATTTCCTTGCAAGAATTTCATCTCAGACTACTATTCTGCCTTCATTCCAATCTTACTTCCTCCATCATAGCGGTTGTGTCCTTACTCTGATTCATGTCCATCCAAGAGAAAAACCCCAGAAGAAGGATCACCAAAAATCTTTAAACTAAGGATATATAAATCACCTCTTCCTCAATATCGCAACAGCAGAAACAGAAGAAAAACTGAGCCAAACATAATAACGTTAAAGAAGATGAGAACAATCAAGCTTCATAAGCTCTGCAGCTTAAAGCAATCCGAAACATCTCAGTTAAATTGGCTGCCCACTGATTCATCCACCAATGATTCAAGCTCATTCCAATCGACCCCGGATCGTATAAAGGCCATAAGCTTTTCTGATGGAAAGAAGGAGACTTTTCAGGTATGTCCTTGTAATTTTCAATCCAGTTTTCTTAAATATATCATTCGTATGGAAAAAATAATTCGAATCAGCTAAAAAAAAGAAGAAAATAATTGAATTATCAACCTGACATATACATGAGATGCCTTTACAGGGAGAAAGTGAATCTGGAGGCACTTCGCCAACTTCATCATTCTATGGATCAGCAGCCACGGCACCATTTTCTCTGAATCAGAATCGAGGTATAAATGGAGGGGATGAACGGAAGAGGATATCCAAATCGAACAAGCATGCATGTCCCAGCTGCTTCAGGCCTTTTGGTAGACGCCCTAAATCAAGATTGAATAATCCTTCTGTTGAACTACCGAATGAAGTGGAATCAGAAGCATCGCCTAGTCATTCTGCTGGGCTGAAGATGCAAATTCAGGCAAGTCCCCATCATTCAGATTCTAGCTTTTTTAGCAGTGATCATAGCAGGACTAGTTCACATTATTCTAAATCAAACTCGGCTGCTTCAAGTCACAAATCTTTGCAAACTTTAACAAAATCATCTAGTATGAGAAGCGTGAGAAAATTGCGAAGCAAGATTAGTTTCAAATCCAAAAGCCCTTCGGTGAAGAAAAGCTCACAGATTTCTCAAGACTTGAGTCTTAACAGGGCTACCTGTTCCTCCACTCTCAAGGATTCGAAGTTCCCTAAGCAGGCTGAGCTCTATCCTGGTCAGAGTGAATCTGAAATAATTTCAGTCAAGAAGGTTTGTCCATACAATCACTGTTCCCTCCATGGCCATTCACATGCTCCTGAGCCCCCACCAAAGCGCTTCTTATACAAAAGGAGGAACTCAATAAAGACACAGAAGGGTGTGAAACCGAAAAGCTTATCCACAGATGGAGTAGGGTCTTCTGGAGATAAAAAGAAAGCATTTCATACAAGCAAAATGGTCTCTAATGTAGAACCTGCTTTGGCAAAAAACAATTACAGCACAGGGAGCTCTCTTGTAAAAAATGACCAGGGTTTTGATTTTACAAAAAAGAACATTGTCAAACCAAGAGATGAGTCTTACAGAGGAGCAAGCCAAGAAAATGAAGAAGCAGATGTTGCCGGGATCCTGCTTGGCGAAAAATCACACCCTGCGGAAAGTGCCAATGAGAATCTGAACCAAATCCAAAAATTTCCTGCGGTAGAAAAAGATATACTGGAGCCGGTGCTCACAGAGCTCAAGGAAACTGTATATTGCTGTCGCGTTGAATCAAAACAGGATGAATCCATTTCCAAAGTCAAGAATGTACACTTGAAGGGTGAGGAAGTATTTGCCTCAAATTCTGGTAATGGCATCAACTTCGCCACTTTCACAGGTAAAAATTCTTCTTTCACTAATTTGAGTTCCCCACAATCCCAGAACCCAAATCACAAAGCCAGCACCTGTACTAATGAAACTTCAATTTTGAACTCAGGATTGATCAAGGATGAACCGTTCACCTTAATACAAGTATCATCCTCAGAAGATTCTGGTGAAACAACAAAACAAAATAATGAAATTTCTTTAACAATTAGTCACCCTCTTGAGGAACTGGGTGCCTCCAGGGAAGAGAAGAATGGCAATCCTGATCCAAACGGTGCACTCATCAATGGGTCCACTCTAGCCAGAGAATGTGAAACTAACGGATTTATCCCACTAAAAGATGATAAACCAAGAAAACCTCGGGTCAAGAAAAATAACCATATCAGCATGTGGCATATGATACATCAACAAATGGTATTAGGTCTTGCTGAAGAAGCTGAAAACCAGCAATTTCAGCCTACAGATGAGGAAGGGCGAGTGGATGATGCCAACACATTGCCTGAAACAAACAGTACATGTTTAAGTCCAGATATAACTGATTCAGAAATGGGCACTGAAAGTCCTGTTCCAGCAAGTCAGGAGCTCGAACTTCGCAAGATTTTTGCAATCAAGCTGGTACGAGAAGCCATTGAGAAAATTCTACTTCCAGAAGTAGAAGATCAGTCATCTGATATGATATCCATGACAAGTGAAGCTATTTCTGATGAAGAGCTTTCCAAAACGAATCATGAAAAAAGTGAGGAACAAAGCATTTCAAATTCCAAGGTATTTGCTGAACAAAATTTCAGAGGGACCGACAACAAGGAACTGGTGGGTGATAAATCAGTTGATGGAGAGAAGGTAAGTCAGGCAGAGAATGCTATTTCGGTCCCAGAAGAAGAGAGTGAAAGAAAAAAGTCAGACAAGCAAACACTCAAGGGTTGGAGTAATCTGAGGAAAATAATCCTTCTTAAGCGATTTGTCAAGGAACTGGAAAAGGTAAAAAAATTCAATCCAGCAAAGCCGCAACATCTGCCTTTAGTGCTTGAATCAGAAGCAGAAAAAGTTTCTCTGAGACCTCAGATGATGGGTGAGAAGAAAAACGCAGAGGAGTGGATGCTTGATTATGCTCTTCGACAGGTAGTCAGTCAACTAGCTCCCACTAAGAAAAGAAAAGTGGCACTGCTTGTCAAAGCTTTTGAAACAGTGGTGCCTCCCCAGGAATCTGTTTCTGAAGCCAGGGATACAGACCAGAAGATTGAGGATTTCGCTGCATCAAATCCTGCTTCTTATGGAAAATCTGATGCAAGTGATCTCAGCACGCCTACCCTCAAAGGTTCTCAATTACGTAGTAATGCTAGCTTGAAGTCAGATGATACTGTGAGCTACCTGCATGAGAAAATGTCTGTGGATTTAAAGGATCAAGAAATCAAAGGGATGATTTCAAATTTGAACTATGAAAGTGGGGTTCCTGAATTGACTGATAAATTTATGGAGTTGGCTAAGTCAAGTGATGTAGCTGGTGAGCCACCTTGTGCAGTGAACAGCTCAGCCACAGAAAGAAATACAGAAGAAAATGCATCCGAAATCGTTCTACCAACCTCAGATTCTGATCCCCTGGAGAAAGTCATAGCAGGCAAAGAAGAGACTAACAGAGAATCTGGGCCAGAACATGTAGTCCATCGAGAGTTTCCACTTCTGGTAAGTTTCAAACCCGACAGCATGGCCAACAGAGAACATAAGACCCAGTTGGACAAGCAAAATATCAAAATGTGGCACATGATATATCAGCACGTAGTATCAGGTATTGCTGCGAAAGTTGGATCCCAACTACTTGACGGAGCAGATGAAGAACAGGTAGACGATGCCAACATGTCGCCAAAAAGAAAATCTTCTGGTTCTTTTCATGAAAACATGAAAACAGATCATGATGCTGGCAAGGAAAATCATGATACAAACCATCAAAAGATTGAGTTCAGCAAGAGTATTGCTGTTAAACTAGTACAAGAAGCAGTTGATGAGATCCTTCTCCCAGAAAATCAAGACGATTCATCGGATTCTCAATCATTTGCTAGTGACATACTTCCAGACCAGGAACTCATAGAAAAGCATCATGGGGATTGTGGGGAATCAAGCGTCTTAAATTCCACAGATTCTGCCGATGACAGCTTCAAGGAAAGTGAGAAAAGCAAAGTTGAAGATGGTGTCTCATTGTATCAAGAAAAGGGAGCGTCTCCAGTTGGTAATATCAGTACCAAGGAAGATAAGAGAGCAGCGTCAATGGTTGCTAACAGATTGGAGCAGCAAAAGTCCAAGAACTGGAGTAAGCTAAAAAAGTTAATCCTCCTCAAGAGATCCATCAAGGCATTAGAAAATGTTCGGAAACTCAACTCGCGACCACCACAACAACTGCCCCAGACACGTGATCCAGAGGAAGAAAAGATTGATTTAAGACGTCAAATGATGGATGAGAGGAAAAAAGCGGAGCAGTGGATGCTGGATTACGCAGTTCAACATATTGTCACTAAATTAACTCCAGCTCGGAAAAGAAGAGTAGCAATGCTTGTTGAAGCTTTTGAAGCAGTTGTTCCACTGCCGGAAGTTTGAATCAGAATGAAACCTGTCAAGACCGACTAAAAAGGTAAGCACAATATTGTCTCACATTTTTCGCTTATAGTTATTTATGTTAAAGCAAAGCAAGCACTCCTATTAATGAAAATTCAGCATTACTTCAACCAACACACTTGTCAAAAAAGGGTAGAAGAAACTGTAGTAATATCTGGTCAATAAATCTATTATCAAGCCGCAAATATATGAAGGGGATCCAGTTGGTATGAAGTTTATTTTTTGGTAAGTTGGTCAATTAGTCAATAGAATGCTGACACATATAGAGTCGTCTGCGTGTCTATTGGCTAATTGATCAACTTATCCAAAAATAAACTTTTCCATACAAAGGATATATGGGTTATTTTTCTTTTATAAATGTGCAGGTAAGGCATCAGTATTTGTATTAGTGGATCATCATAAGTAGCAACAGCTGTCTCAGATGTGCAACTGAATGTATATCATTTTTTATGTAAAGGAGGTAGTTGTAAAGCGGTATGAATTAAGCATGTTACAAGTAGATGAATATCATACGGTACAAACAATATGTAGAAGGAAATTGACATGATTTTTTGATATTTTCATATGAAAGTCATCGCGACTGTTAAAAATCACGTCAGTTTCCTAAGTAAAATTGTTAAAATTTCAAAAGCTTTCAGAGGATTATTTTTAGGTTGATTTATTTAAAACGTGTTTTGTAGTATATCTTATTCAAGACTAGAGGGGTTGTTGTGGATTGGATTGTGTGTGTACTCAAAAGAAGATAAATAAATAAATGTATTTGCTTGTATTTTAGTGATTTTGTCGTTAAATACTAATCAAGTGATTTTATATATTGGAATGACAAAAGCTTATAAAGATCATTATAAGTAGTATCCATAAGGGTAAAAGTTAAGCATTCCATAAATTGAATTCATATCATGACTTGGACCATGTGGTAGAAACAAAAATTTAACTATGATCAAACCTGACTCTTCTTCTCCAATTGAATGGCCTAAAATTGATTTCAAAATCGACCCTAACTGAGCATTCTGTCATATCTATAAATAATCGAGTATGCAGAAATTAACCATAGTAATGTAATTATAATTTATATTGAAGAAGAACTACAACACTATGAAAACACGCAAGCAACTTCACATAGTAATAACTAATAATTAACATAATTTTCCACTTTCTCTCTCTATATCTATATGTACATATATATATATATGTATGTGATTATTATACATGCATGAATCAAAATCAATATATATATTAATTTACGAAAAATATTTAGAACTCAACTTAATTCATATATTTAAATCATTATATCTTCATCCTATCCTATTACATAATCATTCATTCTTTTAATCTCTCCAATGTGGAACTCTAATTCATTTCTTTCTAATGTCAACTAGAAATTTCTACGTACACATCTTTTTATTTATTTTATCCGTACTTGTATTATTTGAGAAATTTCTACGTTCAAAACAATAGAACACGTACGTACATATTTATTTAGAGGCAATAGGATAGAAAATCTAAATATGAAAAGGATAATGATAATTGCTAGGAAAGTCTTAATTAATCCAAAAGTAAATAGAAAAAGATTCAAGGTAGTGTATAAAGAATGAGAATATATATATATATATATATATATATATATATATATATATATAGCCAAGAAAACAAACAGATTAACGTAGTGCCCAAGTCAGTAATATATATATCTATATAATAAAACAGAACCCATTTTGAATCTTTCATTTGACAAAGCACAAGAACGGTTCAGATTCATTCTAACTTAATTCTTCCAACTTAATTTAAAGGCTCATATTTCTTCCCGCCCAAATCAAATTCACTCCTACATCATACTCTTTCTCATGTTCACACACAAAATATTTCTTTCTCTTCTCTTCTTTACACAAACAAACAAATAATAATAATAATAATTATTATTATTATTATAGTAATAATAATAGTAATAATAATAAATATTATTATAATATTAATAATAATAATAATAATAATAATAATTATTATTATTATTATTATTATTATAAAAATAATTATAATGTCTATATAATAAAATAGAAACCATTTTGAATATTTCATTTGATAAACCACAAGAACGGTTCAGATTTCATCTCAATTCTTCCAACTTAATCTAAAGGCTCACATTTCATCTCACACTAAAAATATCCGTCCAAATCAAATAACAATAATAGTAGTAGTAGTAGTAGTAGTAGTAATAATAATAATAATAATAATAATAATAATAAAACAGAATCCATTTTGAATCTTTCATTTGACAAAGCACAAGAACGGTTCAGATTCATTCTAACTTAATTCTTCCAACTTAATTTAAAGGCTCATATTTCTTCCCGCTCAAATCAAATTCATTCATACACCATACTCTCTCTCATGTTCACACACAAAATCTTTCTCTCTCCTCTCTTCTTCACACACACAAACAAATAATAATAAAAATTATTATTATTATTATAATTATAATTATAATTATAATTATAATTATAATTATAATTATAATAATAATAATAATAAAAGTAATAATAATAATAATAATAGTAATAATAATAAATATTATTATAATAGTACTAATAATAATAATAATTATTATTATTATTATAATAAAAATAATTATAATATCTATATAATAAAATAGAAACCATTTTGAATATTTCATTTGATAAACCACAAGAACTATTCAGATTTCATCTCAATTCTTCCAACTTAATCTAAAGGCTCACATTTCATCTCACACTAAAAATCCCCGCCCAAATCAAATAACAAAAATAATAATAATAATAATAATAATAATAATAATTATAATCATAATTATAATTATAATTATAATAATAATACTCCCTCTGTCCCAAATTAACTGCTCAATTTTGACCATTTTAAGTCAAATTGACTTTTTTTAGAATTAATAATTAAGCATATATAAATATATTTCTAATATTATAAAAATTGGGATTAGTAATAAATTGTATATACTTTCTTTTGGTTATAATCTCTTCACCTATATTTTAACAAAAATAGTAAAAAGATTATTTTTAAAAATGGTAAATTTGACTTTAAAAAGTCAAAACTGAGCAATTAATTTGGGACGGAGGGAGTAATAATTATAATAGTACTAATAATAATCTATATAATAAAACAGAACCCATTTTGAATCTTTCATTTGACAAAGCACAAGAACGGTTCAGATTCATTCTAACTTAATTCTTCCAACTTAATCTAAAGGCTCATATTTCTTCCCGCCCAAATCAAATTCACTCATACATCATACTCTTTCTCATGTTCACACACAAAAAATTTCTTTCTCTTCTCTTCTTTACACACAAAACAAATAATAATAATAATAATTATAATAATAATTATTATTATTATAGTAATAATAATAGTAATAAAAATAAATATTATTATAATAGTACTAATAATAATAATAATAATTATTATTATTATTATTATAAAAATAATTATAATATCTATATTATAAAACAAAACCCATTTTGAATCTTTCATTTGACAAAGCACAAGAACGGTTCAGATTCATTCGAACTTAATTCTTTCAACTTAATCTAAAAGCTCATATTTCTTCCCGCCCAAATCAAATTCACTCATACATCATACTCTTTCTCATGTTCACACACAAAATATTTCTTTCTCTTCTCTTCTTTACACAAACAAATAAATAATAATAATAATAATAATTATTATACTAATAATAATAGTAATAATAATAAATATTATTATAATATTACTAATAATAATAATAATTATTATTATTATAATAATAAAAATAATTATAATATCTATATAATAAAATAGAAACCATTTTGAATATTTCATTTGATAAACCACAAGAACTGTTCAGATTTCATCTCAATTCTTCCAACTTAATCTAAAGGCTCACATTTCATCTCACATTAAAAATCCCCGCCCAAATCAAATAACAAAAACAATAATAATAATAATAATAATAATAATAATAATAATAATAATCATAATCATAATTATAATTATAATTATAATTATAATTATGATAATAATAATAATAATTATAATAGTACTAATAATAATAAATCTATATAATAAAACAGAACCCATTTGACAAAGTAGAAGGACAATTCAGATTCATTCTAACTTAATTCTTCCAACTTAATCTAAAAGCTCATATTTCTTCCCGGCCTAATCAAATTCACCCATACACCATACTCTCTCTCATGTTCACACACAAAATATTTCTTTATCCTCTCTTCTTCACACACACAAACAAATAATAATAATAATTATTATTATTATTATTATAATAAAAATAATTATAATATCTATATAATAAAACAGAAACCATTTTGAATATTTCATTTGACAAACCACAAGAACAGTTCAGATTTCATCTCAATTCTTCCAACTTAATCTTAAGGTTCACATTTCATCTCACACTAAAAATTTCCGCCCAAATCAAATAACTATAATAATAACAATAATGATAATAATAATTATTATTATAATAATAGTAGTAATAATAATAATTGTTATTATGGTGGTGTGGTGAATTATAAAAATTGTTATTGATGATTTTTAAGTTTTGTAAACAGGTTTAGATTTTTTTGGATATCTATTTTTAAAGAAAAATTAATTATTGTGTAGGTTTGGTGAATTATGATAATTGTTATGTCTGATTGTAAATTATTTTAGGTTGTAAAAAGTCTTTAGGTAATGTAATATTTTTCGAATTTTAATCTAATTTTTCGTTACGTCGTGCCTTTAGGCACGGGCAATTACTAGTATATATATATATGGGGACCGATCCATAGCATCTATATGTTATGGGACAAATATTGACATATAGGCTCTAGACCGCACGTTTTATTGATGAAAGACTACGATTAGAGCTGGGCAACCACCGTCCGCTAGTAATACGAGCGGACGTAGTAAGTATAAAATCTTGACATTTATGCCCCTAATTCGTCACTTAGCCAATTCAAAATTTTACACAGTCCGCTAGTATTACTAGCGGACAGGACATATACTGCATACCCAAATGACCAAATTGTCCCTCATGCCTTACTCAATGACCAACTGTCACTAACACTCTAACAGACTTTTAAGACGAAGGAAAGAATAGGTATTAGTAGTTTGTTTGAGACTTGAGTAGGGATGCTCAATTTGGGACAAAACCTCAGCCGTTTGATTGGATTGGGTTGGCGTAGGATCCTCACTTGAACACACGTGCTACTCTTCCCTTTACCTCTCTTTTATCTTTGCTTCCATTCCATGCATGGATTTCTCCTCCAATTATACTACTACTACTACTACTACTACTCCTCCTACTCCCTCCTTGTTACATATGTAAACAGAGAGAGAGAAAAAAAAGGAATCGTAGAGAGAGAAACCGCTCTCTCTTTTAATTTTTCTTCTATTTTGCTTGTTCATCGCCATCATTAGCTACAAAGGTAATAGAGATCCATCTCTTCAAATTTTATTTTTACTTCAAATTTCAGCTACCATACCCAAGAGCTAGTTAGTAATGAGACACAGAGGGACAGATGCTACATATTCAGTAGCTACCCACCCTGTCTTTGTTTTTCTTGTACCTCAGATCTTGTTCCACCCCCACGAAATCGGTAAAATATGATGTGGGTTTCTCCTTAGATCAGTTCAAAGGGCAAGATTACTTCAGATTTTTAGCTTTTAATCTAGTTTCTTGATCTGGGAATTTGTTTTTTTTTCTTCGATTCCCCTGTTTCATCAGCATTTTGAGTAGCTACAGAGTGATTACTAGATCATCAAGAAGAACCTTTGGTGGTTGGTCATTTGTCAAAGTCATCGTCGTTACCTTATCATTCATTTTCCTCCTCCTTGATCATTTGTCAAAGTCATCGTCGTTACCTTTGGTGGTCGGAGATAAGGCGCTGGTTAAGTAACCAAATTTTTGGAGATACTTTTTGAGTTGACGGAGCCCTTGATGCTTTACGCCCTTGCGAGCCCCTTGCAAATCCTTGAGCAAGATAACGCCTTGGGATGATGGTGGGGTTTTCTTTTTTGGGTGGTGTACTTCATGATCTGCATGGGACAGTAGAGGAAGGAGTACAATTTTATATATGTCATGTCCGCTAGTAATACTAGCAGACTGTGTAAAATTTTGAATTGGCTAAGTGGCGAATTGGGGGCATAAATGTTAAGATTTTATATTTACTACGTCCGCTAGTAATACTAGCGGACGGTGGTTGCCCAGCTCTAATCGTAGCCTTTCATCAATAAAACGTGTGGTCTAGAGCCTATATGCCAATATTTGTCTCATAGCTTATAGATGCTATGGATCAGTCCCATATATATATATATATATATATATATATATATATATATATATATATATATATATATAGAACACGGATCCAGTCCGGGAGTCCGGACTGGATCAAAATACGAACCAAATTTTTTTTTCTTTTTTTGCTTTTTTTTTTGAAACAACTAAAAAAAAAAAAATTATGGAACTGAAATTTTTCCATAATACAGTGTTTTGGGTGTGTTTTTAATACCTATACCAACCAATGTATGTACAGTCTGCCCAGACTGTACAAACATGTTTTGTTATAGGCATCCAAATCACGCCAAAAACACTGTATAATGTAAAAATTCCAATTCCATAATTTATTTATTTTTAGTTGTTTCAAAAAAAAAAGCAAAAAAAAAATAAAAAGGTCCGGATTTTAACAAAATCCGGGAGTCCGGACCTGATCCGGACTCTATATATATATATATATTGTTGGGTCATGATATTTATCCTATCTTGGACTGAGTGAATTGGGCTTCTTTATTGATTTAATCTGTTGGGCTGTTATAATTAAGTCATGGAGCTGATGGGCCCCAATTATTGTACCAGTTTCATTTAATCTTATAAGACCGGGTCGGATCTATAGGTTGACCCATTAGACATTTTAATATCTATTATCTTTGACTTGTGATGATGAAAAAGCATTATAGTTGACCAAAGTTCCTGCCATGCATTAATGTGGATGGGATCATAGTCGGCCGGCGGGATAAAACAGTGACCAAAAGCAGTAGATAAACCACATGCAGTCGGCAGAACCCATCAGATCAGGGGGGGTGTCAGGCAGTAGTGGTTGGCACGGTAATCCATGCAAGGACAGTATATCTTAGCAAGGAAGCTTTCTCTAACAGGTAAGTTCTCATACCTTTCAATATATTCATATTCTCTCATCCATACACAGACAATCAAGCATTATCATATCTCTAGACACTAGACATTACATTCCTCTATTGTTAACCTTGTGAACACATACTAATTCTCAAGCCTGAGCTATCCCCCGACGGAACCGCCGTCAAGCTTGAGGTGTTTATCGTGTTTACTGTGCAGGATCAGGACGTCTTACGTGATTGGGACGTAGTAGAAGATCTTGGCGTTAACATATATATATATATAAAGAATGAGATGATGAGGATGAAGCCAAATAATAATGTGAAGATGATGATTAGCAGCAACACCCACAGCAACAACAACCTACTCAAGACTACTTATTCTTCCTTGCCAACCAGCATAGTTCCGATCCCCAAGAAACATTAATTGATGATACACACACACATGTAACAAGAGTTTGTAAAAAGATTTTGTTTTGATCGAGAGGGTCTTGTTCTTTATATATACTTATATATTTCATCCAGCTTCTTCTTTGATACTATCACCGTACGTCAAAAAGCTTTAATTCTTTCTAATCTCATATATATTAATTCTTTCCCGCCATCCAAAAAAGAAAATTCATAATTTGAATCTTGGAAATTAAAAATTAACAAATGTAAAATAAAACTTCAAAATAAATAAATAAAGGGTACTGTTTGAGAGTTTCTTCGCATAAATTAAAATAAAACAAAACAAAAAAAATATATCTAGTACAAATCTCATTTGAACCTATTTGCTAATTTTGTGATTAATTAATTATTAAATTTTGAATATTGATAATTTTTTTGGTAATTTATTCTAATATTCAAGTTTGACAAATTAAATTACTCAATTAAAATTATTATATTATTTGTTTAAAAAATTATGTGGAAAAAACAAAAAGAAGACCCCCACAGGGTTGCTTAGATTAATTAATGGTTTTTATAGTAAGCTACACTTAACAAGAACAATTAAAATATGAAAATCTTCCGATGATGTAACACGGTCAACCTATATATTTTCCAATGAAAATTAATTAATTAATTAAAACATGCAAAAGTTAAAGAATAATAATAATAATAATAATAATATGAATGTTCTAAAAAACCGCCACCCACCCGTCCGTTAAATGTTTGTAATTGTTGTATGTAGGAGGGTACTCCCTGGAATGGAAATATTGTACTACTGTCCAAACAAATGAACAAAATTAATTACTCCCTCCGTCCCAAATTAACTGCTCAGTTTTGACTTTTTAAAGTCAAATTGACCATTTTTAAAAATAATTTTTTTACTATTTTTACTAAAATATAGGTGAAGAGATTATAACTAAAAGAAAGCATATACAATTTATTATTAATCCTAATTTTTATAATTTTAGAAATATATTTATATATGCTTAATTATTAATTTTAAAAATAGTCAATTTGATTTTAAAAAATTAAAACTGAGCAGTTAATTTGGGACGGAGGGAGTAATTAATATTGTACTCCCTGGAACGGAAATATTAATTGTTGGGAGTATATGGAGTACTAACTTCCGCCCACTGGCGGAACCAAGGGGGGGCCAGGGGGGGCACCTGCCCCCGGTAGGTTGGTACTAAGGTTAAGGTTTGGAGAGAAAAAAATGATATTTACATATATTTTATATCTTTTCTGTATTTTTTTTATAGGTCCTGCAACTCAATGTGAGTGAGAAACGTAAATTTGAATTATCTAAATAATGACAAAATGTTTGCAAATAAAAAACATAAAGAGGCTATTTTGTTTTGTTCAATATAAAATTATTATGAATTTCTTAAAATCAAATTAAGATATTTTTAAACTCTAAATTAATATAATTTTTTTAATTTTAAAAATTATAAGGCACACGCTCTCAATAGTCAAAATCTATTAAAAGTTGCATGAAAACACAATTTATTTCTTATTTGATGCATTAGAAACTCCAAAGTAGCCTTTAATTTAATTAATGGGTGATATAATAAGCATCTCAATTTTTAAATGCATTCTTCTCTGGAAAAACTCCAAATTAACCTTTAGTTAATATGTAATCAAGAAATCTTTGTGAAGAGATTCAATCAAATATGTTCATTTCTATATTCCTACAATTTTTACAAACACATTGAATTATTATATTTTTCCAACAATTGAAAACGAGCAAATTTTGAGACGTTTTTAAACTACACAGACTCGCATGATACAGTTACCTCCTCTTAGTCGTAAAACCGAAAGAAGCACTTCAAACGTCAATAAATATATTTTTTTTACTGATGTATTTTGCCCCCCCTATGAAACTCTTCTGGTTCCGCCACTGCTTCCGCCGACACATCAAATTAATTAAATTCTAATGAATGAGGTAAAACAACATTTTGGACCTGACCTACTAGAATACCAAGTATATATTTGAAGAATAATACAACCAACATAAATTATATTATATATTAAATATTATATTACATATTAATAAATAAATAAATATGTGTAAAATAACTTAGGATAGATTCTACTTTTTTTTTATTTTTTTAAAACACAAATTTTTATATATAATTTGTACTACAAACATTACTTGTAACTTGTAATTATATATATTTACAAATATATAAAAAAGTAAAATCAAATGTTACCCATTGTCAGCATCGACCATACATAATTATTACCCCAATAAAATTCTTACCACTAAAAACGTAAAGAAGAGCCGGGTCCAAATATTATACTACTCTCTCAATTTTTTTAAATGTCTTTTTGAAGTTTACTTGTATACTTTTCATTTTTAAATAATATAAAATTATTAAATACATATAGCTATAAGTATTATAACTTATTCAAAAAAAAAGTATTAGCTATTGTTGGGTCATGATATTTCTCCTATATTGGGCCGGGTACATTGGGCTCACTTATTAATTAAGTCATTGGGCTCATTGGGCCTAATCATTATATTGACTTCATTAAATCCTATAGAAACCGGACTGGGTCAATGGGTCAACCCATTGGGTCATTTAATATCTATTACTTTGACTTGTAATGATGATATAGTATGACAGTTGACCAAGATACCTGCCATGCATTAATGTGGATGGGATTATAGCCGGCCGGCGATGTGAACAGCAACAAAAAGCAATGTACAGGTTTCATGCAGCCGGTAGAACCCATCAGATCATGGGGATATGTCAGATGGTAGTAGGTGGCACAATATTCCAGGCAAAGATATTATTTCCCACCGAGTAAGTCTTCATGGTAGAGGTATGTATTACACACACACAACGATAGATTAACACAATTCATACTCACATTGCACTAGACTTTTCCCTCTTGAGTTAACCTTGTGAACAGACATACTTACTCTCACGCCTGAGCTATCCCCCGGCGGTCCGGCCGTCAAGCTTGTGGTGTTGTCGTGTTTACTGTGCAGGATCAGGACGTCTTTCGTGATTGGGACGTGAAGAAAGATCTTGGCGTTAACATTGGCGCTAGAAGGAGGGCTGAGTTCTAGTGTCCTGAGTATTTTTCAATCACTCATCTTGTTTTATTCTATCCGGTTTTCATGGGGAAGAGTAGAACGTCTACGCCCGAAGGACAGCCGATGGCTGTCAGTGATTCAGCACCGCGAATATCTGCCAAAGATCGTTTGGGACCAACTATAAGTGTCCATGCTAGCACAGCATCCAAACGTTCACCTGAAGATTCTCGACCAAGGGCGGTAGGCAAAGCAAAGCGTAAGCTTATATTCCCCACAGAGAGAGAGCCTGGTCATGGTCGGAAACGAGTAGAAGGCACCTCGCCTAGAACTCGAAACCGAGATGACCAGGACGCAAAAACCTCTCGGTTGGCAAAGATGGCAGATGAAGCGGATAAGGCCATGGAAGCCCTTATGAAACAACGTCAGGACATAGCCGAGCAAATGGCTCGAGTGGCAGAGTTACGAGATGAGGAGCTCAGTTATGTCCGATCTGAAGAACAAAGGCATCGGAGTGGAAAAGAACCTGCTCACTCAGCGCGAGAGTCTCTAGGTCGAACTAGGGAAAGAAGAAGGTCTCGGAGCCCTACTCCTCAGAGATCGAAGAGGGTATATCTCCCTGTCGAGTCCAGAGAGCAAAGACAAAGTTCACGAAGAGGTCGGTCCAGGGATCGCACTCCGGAGCAGGCAAAGAGAGCACTTGTCATTGCACATTCTCGCCATAGTGCCCGAAGTCAAAGGCGAAGTATATCCAGAGGACATACTCCCGAGAGTCTACTGAGGGTACCCCGCCCTGTAGATACTCGTCATAGGAGAAGTCCCTCTAGAATGGAAGGATCTGTTGAGAAAATCCGATCTGCTCACAGAAAGAAAGAATTGCCAGAGAAAGAGGCGTCATCTCAACCAGAAGGCGTGGAATATCTGGTTAAAGAATTGAAGGAGCTTCGGAAACAACTTGCCGAAGTTCAGAAAACCAAAGACACTCCGGGAAAGAAGGCATCCCCTTTTTCCGCGGAAATTCTTAGTGAAAAGGCTGATCCCACCAAGAAATTGCCCCATATCGAGAGTTATGATGGATCGGGGGACCCTTACGACCATAGTCAGGCATTCGACCGACTTATGGATTATTATGACTTTAGCGATGCAGCTAAATGTCATACGTTTGTCACAACGCTCAGAAAAGATGCCCGACAGTGGATGGGGACCCTACCCTCGGATTCTATCTCTTCTTGGGAAGATATGTGCAGCAAATTTCATGCTCGTTTTGGGAGCAACAGAAGAAGAGGAAAGCCAACTGGTTCATTGGCTCAAGTCCGACAGTCCTCTAACGAGTCTTTAGGCCAGTACGTGAAACGATTCCGTGAAGCAGTCGGCCAAGTGGCAGATCTGAATGATCTACAGGCTGTAGGACTGTTTCAGAATGGTTTAGATCTGGTCAAGTCGGAAAAGTTGGTGAAAAAACTTATGTTTAACCATCCGAAGAGTCTCGCCGAAGCCTTTGACAAAGCCGAAGGTTATATCGTGGTAGAAGAAGCCATGAACAGTCTCAAACGTCCTTCGGATCGGTTCAAAGAGACAGATGGGGATAAGGCCGATGCGGACCAGAAGAGACATGAAGGGAGTAAAGACCGCCACGAAGGCGGGTCAAAGAGGTATAATAACTGGAGGCAAGGTGGAGGACGTTCGTCCGCTCCACCTCAAAGAGTAAATAGAGTTTACACAGCACTTAATGCAGATAGGGCTGTTATCTTGGACCAAATCAAAAACCAACCTATCTTTGAACCGCCTCGAGATAACATCAAGCCCGGAAAAGGTAACCCTCGCAAGTATTGTGATTATCATCAAGCTTCGGGTCACGATACGAACGATTGTGCCAGTTTAAAAGAGTTTATCGAAAGAAAGATACAGGGGGGGATCTTTAGTTCAGTACATAGCTGCCAGAGATAATCAACAGCAAGGTCAGACACCCGTCCAGGCAGCTCAACCAGTTCAGCTGACGTTACCGGCTACGGGACAACCAGCCAGGCATGTGATCGATGTCATCACCGGGGGTACTTCTGGAAAGCTAGTTGGGAGGAAGCGCCGAAGCCATTTGGATTCGGTCATGTCGGTGGCGGGTACCTTCCCGAAGACCGACAGACCTTATCCGAACACGGTAATCTCTTTTACTGATGAGGATTACCCTTCGGAAGCCATCGAACCACACGAAGGATCATTGGTACTAACTGCACAGGTGGGTTCGGTGGATATGAAAAGAATGATGGTGGATAACGGGTCTTCTGTAGACATCCTATATGCTCATGCTTACCAAAGAATGAATCTGGAGGGACAGAAGATGGAGATAGGCCAGGAGGCTCCTCTGTATGGTTTCAGCAATGATCCAGTTAAGGTGGCCGGAACTATTGAGTTACCGGTAATATTTGGAACCGCCCCCCAACAGGTAAAAATTATCTGCAAATTTTATGTTGTGCATGTTGATTCTGCTTATAATGCTATTTTGGGGAGGCCTACCTTAATTGCTTTGCAAGCTATAACATCAATACCCCATTTCAAAATCAAATTTCCCACTGCTCATGGGGTCGGTGAGGTGAAAGGAGATCTTGACCTGGCCAGAAGGTGTTATAGAAATGCCGTTATCACTTCGGGAGTGGGGGTATCGAAGCAACAGCAAACCATGGCGATTGAGATCGAACCCTTCACTGAAAGCAGTTCCGAACCGTCGGTCACACCAGCTGAAGAAACAGAAGAAGTAGAGCTCATTCCTGGCAAAGAGAACAAAACAGTGAAAATAGGTTCGGGCTTGCCGGAACCTCTCCGGACGAACCTCATAGAGCTCCTGAGGTGTTTTGTCGATATTTTTGCATGGGAACCTCAGGACATGCCGGGAGAAAGCAGAAATATTGCGGAGCATCGATTTGGAGGTGAATCCGTCAAAGAAGCCAGTACGGCAGAAGAGGAGGATCTTTGCACCGGAGCGTCAACGGATCATTGATGAGGAGATTGCAAAATTGTTGGCAGCTGATTTCATCTTTGAAATCGACTACCCGCAATGGATGGCTAATGTGGTCCTAGTCCAGAAGCATAATGGCAAATGGCGAGTCTGCATTGATTATAGCGATCTGAACAAGGCCTGTCCGAAGGATTTCTACCCGCTGCCCCACATTGATCAGCTCATTGATGCCACTTCGGGGTATGCTCTATTAAGTTTTATGGACGCATTTTCTGGGTATCATCAAATCTCCATGTGCAAAGAGGATATACCGAAGACGGCGTTCATTACGCATCGTTCGGTATATGCCTATAAGAAAATGACTTTCGGCCTCATTAATGCCGGAGCAACATACCAGAGAATGATGAACCATATTTTCAGAAATCAGTTGGGTAGGAATATTGAGGTTTATGTAGATGACATGATTGTCAAGAGCATGTTGGTACATAAGCATTTGGACGATTTAGAAGAATGCTTCCAGACCATTCGTCAACACAACTTAAGGCTGAATCCGACTAAGTGCACTTTCGGTCTGAGTGCTGGCAAATTTCTGGGTTATCTCGTCAGTCGTAGAGGAATTGAAGCCAATCCGGAGAAGATTCAAGCGATCCTGGACATGAAGACTCCTCAGTCGTTTAAAGATGTTCAACGTCTGACTGGAAGGATTGCAGTTTTGCGGAGGTTTATGTCCAAGTCAGCAGAAAGATGTTTACCGTTCTTCAACACATTGAAGGGGCCGAAGAATTCAAAAACGTTCCAATGGACTTCAGAATGTGAAGACGCCTTTCAAGGCATCAAATCCTATTTATCTTCGGCACCTTTGTTGGTGAAGCCCGTTCCTGCCGAGCCTCTATATTTGTATCTCGCAGCTAGTCCGATGGCAATAGGAGCTGTTTTGGTACGTGAGGTTGGAGGCAAACAACACCCAGTTTATTATGTGAGTCATGTTCTTCGAGATGCTGAAACCAGATACCCAAACATTGAGAAGTTTGCTTTTGCGTTAATAACGGCTAGTCGAAAGCTTAGGCAATACTTCCAGGGTAGACTGGTAATAGTATACACGGATCAACCTTTAAAGAAGATTATGAGCCGACCAGAGGTATCGGGAAGATTGGCTGCATGGACGATGGAATTATCTCAATTCTTCATTGAGTATCATCCCCGAACCGCCATCAAGGGGCAAGCTTTAGCTGATTTTATGATCGAGTGCTCATTTTCTGAAGCTGATGAAGTCGTGGTCGAAGCTGAAGCATCCGACAGGGCAGTTGTTGTCCTCCAACAGAAGGAGAGCTCGTGGACGCTGTTTGCAGATGGATCTTCTACTTCAGACGTCAGTGGAGCAGGGATTATTTTGACAAGCCCAGAGGGGTTCAAAGTGCAGCAGGCTATCCGGTTTCAGTTCAAAGCTACAAATAATGAGGCAGAATACGAAGCAGTTTTGGCTGGTTTGCGATTAGCGAAGAGTCTTGAAGTACAAAGAATAGTCATTTTCAGTGATTCTCAGTTAGTCGTTAAACAGTTTACTGGGGAATACGAAGCTCGAGGTCCAAGAATGATCAAATATTTGAAAGAATTAAAGGATCGGCTTCAATATTTCTCATCCTATGAATTTCAGGGGGTCGAACGTAGCAACAATTCCATTTCTGATGCACTCGCCAAATTAGCCACTACGGATGTTAATGTTTTTGAAGGATCAGTATACCTGGAAATTCTACAACATCCTAGTGTTCATCATGAAGTTGTAACGTGCATTGACCGAACCAACTGCTGGTTGACTCCCTACATAGAATATTTGGCTGATGGCGTCTTACCTTCGGATCGGATGCTCGCCAAAAAAGTTAAGTACAAAAGTGCTAATTTTGTTCTGATTGATGGGGATCTTTTCCGAAGGGCCTTCTCTTCTCCATTATTGAAATGTCTGACTCCATCTGAAGCTGAATACGCTCTCCGAGAAGTGCATGAAGGAATTTGTGGCGACCATATGGCTGCTAAGTCATTAGCTTATAAAGTGCTTCGTCAGGGGTACTACTGGCCTACAATCTTCAAGGAGGCTACCGAATATGTGAAGAATTGCGAGAAATGCCAGCTCAACAGTCCAATACCACATCAGCCACCTGAAGAGCTATACTCGATCTTATCTCCTATACCCTTCGCTGTCTGGGGGGTTGATATATTGGGTCCACTACCGAAAGCAAAGGGCCAGGTCAGTTTTGTCATAGTTGCCATAGACTATATGACCAAATGGGTAGAAGCAAAGCCACTTAGGTCAATAACGGAACAGGAATGTTTGAAATTCATGAAGGAATCAGTTGTATTCCGTTTCGGAATTCCTAAGGTGGTAATATCAGACAATGGCCGTCAGTTTGTTGGATCAAAGTTTGAAGCTTTTCTAGCAGAATTGGGGGTCCAGCACAGAAAGACTTCGGTGGCCCATCCTCAATCAAACGGACAAGTCGAGGTGACCAATAGAACGCTACTGAACGGGATCAAGCGCAGACTGGACGAAGCTAAAGGCAGATGGCCAGAAGAGCTGTTAAGTGTATTATGGGCCTATCGAACTACACCGAGGACTACGACAGGGGATTCACCTTTCAGATTGGCCTATGGTACTGATGCCTTAGTCCCAATTGAAATTGGATCTCCGAGTCTTCGAGTCAGTCAATTCAATGAGATCTACAACGAAGAAGGACTGAAGACCAATCTTGATCTGTTAGAAGAAGTCAGGGAAATTGCCTTAATCAGATTGGCGGCGTATCAGCGAAGAGTGGCTAAGCATTACAATAAGGGGGTAAAGCTTCGCAGATTTGAAGTAGGAGATTTTGTTCTCAGAGAAGTCGAAGCGTCTACACCTCAGAATCTGGGAAAGCTGATGCCGAATTGGGAAGGACCCTATGAAGTCACTGAGGTTCCGAAACCAGGGACCTATCGTTTGAAGGCATTGGATGGCTCAATAATAAAAAACACTTGGCATGCTGGCAGACTTAGAAAATATTTTCAGTAAACTTGTTGTCAACACGTCAGAAGTCTGTAAATATCTACATCATCATCAATAAAAGATCACCTTTTCCCTCAAACAAATTTTGTCTTTGTTGCTGCTCAGTCTATGGGAGTTAGGAGGTTCGGGAGGACTTGCTGACCATTTTGATGGTAGCCTATTCGGCAGGTGGTCACTTTTTGGCATTGTCAGGCCCTTCGGGGTAGGCAATTGTCGCCACTATTTGGCATTGTCAGGCCCTTCGGGGTAGGCAATTGTCGCCACTATTTGGCATTGTCAGGCCCTTCGGGGTAGGCAATTGTCGCCACTTAGACCTTGTCAGGTCCTTCGTGGTAGGCAAGTGTCATCTTTTGGTTATGTTAGGCCTTTCGGGGTAAACAAACCTTCAGTAAAGCAAATCCGTCTCACACTTCGGTAACTGAATAAGTATCCCTTTACTTTATCACCTAAATTTTCTCTAAGTGTTGAGTTCAGAATGCATTGTTATATATAACCTCATTTTATCTGTTATATGACTTGCTCAATTGTTAATTGACGATTTGGGTTCAGCCCTCGGAAGGGTTTCTTTTACATACATTTGTCCGTATTAATCCTTATTGAAATATTGACAGAATAAAAGTACACTGAAGTCATAAGGAAGAAGATCATTTTTCATTAATATTCGACTTATTTACAAAAATAGGAGAATTACAAAAGATGTTATCTCAGGCAGCCCCCTCGTCATCCGAAGAGTCGAGCAAGTGTGGATCTAAGTTGGCTTTGAACAACTTATCCTTACCACGACTTCGGCAGAGTGCGTAGCTTTCCGAAAAGATCCTCATTATCTCTCCACTTATTTCATCCGAATTCCGATACTCTTCACAGATTTCTTTGCGAAGAGCATCGGTCAAAGGAGGCCCTAGGTCCCAGAGAGCTTTAAGTTCTCGGTTTTCTTGCTCAAGCTGCTGCCGAATGTTCATCTGACGGGTTCCTTCATTTTCCAGATCATGGATTGTCTTGGTCAGAACCTTAGCGTCAGATTTCAAATTACTGATCTCATTCATTCTTATTTCACTCCTCAGAACCAAATCAACGTTCATCTTGGTGATCTCAGCATGTTGAACCTTAGTCAACTTCAGTTCTTCATTGGAGGTTTTCAAATCTTCCTTAGCTCGGGCCAAATCTTTATGAAGACCTTCATTTGTATGAAGGATACCTTCACGTTGAGTCCTTTCCCGAGCCAAGGTTGATTTTAATATGGCATTCTCTTTCCTCAGCCTTTCCTCCTCGGATTCAGCCTCGAGAGATCTTGGACGCAGACGCCCGAATATAGCATTTGCCTACACACGTTCGATATTATTCAGTCAGTTCCAGGTACACGAAATACAAACATAAGTATGAAAAGGAAGGAAAGAGTCAATTACCTTTGCCAAATAGCTCATGCCTTCATTAAGCAGATCCCCATTCGAACTGTTGCCGAATCGATGGTCATCGGTCTCGCGAACGAAGGCCTCGAACAGTTGGAAGGGGAAGTTGGCATTGAATTGAGGCCATATGGTAGGCGAACCCATAGCATCCTGCTGAAATTCGGTCGTCGTTTGTCTTGGAGAGGAAGGCGCAGGCTGACTGCGATCCGGAGAAGGATTCACAGGTATCGCCTCTGGGGGAGGAGATCGAGCAGTTGGAGGCTCGGGATTCGAGGAAGGGGCAGAAGAAGGGGCCTCGGGTGTTTGTGTTGTAGAAGGAGGGTTAGTTGATGTTGAAGGAGGAGGGACACGAAGTTCTTCTGCCGTCAGAGGAGTTATTTTTGATCTTATCTTCTTTGCACGAAGAACCTTTGCCCTGTCTTGGGGAGGTATATCCAATAAGCTCCTCTTTTTTGGGTTTGGGTTGGAAGGTGCAATAATAATGGGCCCGGTTGAAGGAGTTGGTTGAGGGATTTCTTCAGGAGGGATCGTTTGTGGATTTACTTCGGGAAGAATATCCTCGTCACTTTCAGGATCAACCTCGCGTTGGGAAATCCTGACCTTTTTGACAGCTTTCTTCTTTCGGCGGGGTCTGAGAGCTTCGTCAGGATTGGTAGGTTCCTCAGCTTCGGGCTCGTCGTTTTGAGGAAGGACGGTTGGTTGGTCGGAAGCAGAGGGGTTTGTTTGAGAGGAGTCTTCAGCAGGAAACTCCTCATGGGTCTCCGAAGCCTTTCCTGCCAGAAAGTCCTCTAAACCTTTTACTTTCGAAGAAGTTGGCTTGATCAGAGACACTGCAAAAAATCACATATTAAAGTCCACATCACATAAATATCTCAAGAAATTATGCCACAAGATCAGTCGAACTTACATTTGTGATCGTACAGCCATGCTTGTTTGGTCAGAAGAGTGAAACTCCATTCTTTCGGAGGAATCTTCATCAAGAAATCTCCCATTTCCCTTATGCGTACTTCGGGAATATCTCCGAAGTCGGCAGAGATTCGATCTGAAGTAGTCCAGTCTGGAAGAGAAGAGATTTCTGGTCCATTGATGAAGAACCACTCTTTGTGCCATCCTTTGTTGCTTGAGGGAGTGCTCATCAGAGGCCTCCTCTCAAATTTGGAGTTCGGACGCGGAGACTGTTTGCTTATCATCTTAAACCCTGGTTCTCGGGATTTGCCGGCGGAGAAGAGGGTGAAAAACATGTCCACGGAGGGAGTAATCCCTAACTCGTGGCAGAAAGCGATGAACGCCAATATATGGATATAGGAGTTGGGCACCAGTTATGCGAATCCCACCCCTATGAACCCTAATAGGGTAACGATGAAGGCGTGGAGGGGTAAGCGAATCCCCTTCTCTAGAAGGGTAGCAGGCATGGCGACCCAACCGTCCGGTCGCTGGTACATGCGCTCTTCGGAAGTGGGAGCCCGTACGTCGTATGTTTCCGGAATCCGGTAGTGAGTTCGGAGGAAACATACCTCCGATTCTGTGATGATGGATTTGGTGTTGGCATGAGGAAATTGTTCCTCATCCTTGAAGAAGTCAACAGGATGTATGGGGTTTGCACTCGAGCTTTCCGGGTTAGGTTTTGATTGTGAAGAGCTTGAAGAAATCTGGTTTGGGTTCACCATTGTTGAGATCTGGAGAACTAGAGAAAAGGTTTCTGAAAGGCGAGAGAAAGTTCAAGGGTTCGAATTTCAAATTAGCAGGTAAAACCGTCAAAATTGGTAAAGTTAGCTTTTTATACTGACGGTTACACAGGAATCAAGGCCGGCGCATTAATTGTCGGTAATAATGATAATTCGAAGGAGGCGTGTTGGGATGACCCTTGGATATCTTGTTAATTTGGGCCTATCTGTTGAGTTTCTGGTTATTGGCCCGTCCTCTTTAAAATTCAAATCCTTTATCAGAATGGGCTTATTATTCTGGGCATCCTGCCCTCCCTTATCCTATGTCACACATCAAAGTGGGTATGTTACAATTACTTCTTATTTTTGGACCTTTATTAAATTTTGATATCATGGACCATTTATAGTTTTCTATTAAACATCCTGTTTAACTAAAAAACTAGGGGGTAATGTTGGGTCATGATATTTCTCCTATATTGGGCCGGGTACATTGGGCTCACTTATTAATTAAGTCATTGGGCTCATTGGGCCTAATCATTATATTGACTTCATTAAATCCTATAGAAACCGGACTGGGTCAATGGGTCAACCCATTGGGTCATTTAATATCTATTACTTTGACTTGTAATGATGATATAGTATGACAGTTGACCAAGATACCTGCCATGCATTAATGTGGATGGGATTATAGCCGGCCGGCGATGTGAACAGCAACAAAAAGCAATGTACAGGTTTCATGCAGCCGGTAGAACCCATCAGATCATGGGGATATGTCAGATGGTAGTAGGTGGCACAATATTCCAGGCAAAGATATTATTTCCCACCGAGTAAGTCTTCATGGTAGAGGTATGTATTACACACACACAACGATAGATTAACACAATTCATACTCACATTGCACTAGACTTTTCCCTCTTGAGTTAACCTTGTGAACAGACATACTTACTCTCACGCCTGAGCTATCCCCCGGCGGTCCGGCCGTCAAGCTTGTGGTGTTGTCGTGTTTACTGTGCAGGATCAGGACGTCTTTCGTGATTGGGACGTGAAGAAAGATCTTGGCGTTAACAGCTATCATAGCATAAAAGTAATTATTTTAAATTTAAATTTAAATTAGTGTTAAGATTATAGAATTTTGTCAAAGAAAAAAAGAGAGCATACCGACCATGACAAATGATGTGAACAATGCGGATAATTGGGGAGTGGAATTGAGGACTTCCTGGGTCCCGCCATTAAATAAATAAATAAATCATTAGCTAATCTACCGTATCACAACCGTCAATTCGCACAATAACATACTCTCAGCCGTCGATCTATTAAAACCCTTCACATGCCATGTGATGTGGGTCTCACTTTCAACATCAAGCTCCATACAACACCTGTACACGCTTTGTTGACGACCGTCGACTGACCGGCTATTACCCGTCTAGACCGCCTATCGCCCCGTCGAAAGACTAAAGTGTCAATAATCCAATCTTACGTTCCGAGCACTCCTAACCTTAGACTCGTAAATCCGAAGCTAACAGGCTCGGATAGCCCTTCCGACACTACAAATACCCCGTAGGCCGTAACGCATCTCCCGGTGAACGGTCCGAAACAAAGCTTTAGCCGAATTGGTTAGATATTTGTTCTTCTACGCTATCAGGTAGTACTTTTCACTAAGGAAATTCCGATATTTATTTGGTTAGATCTGCTATGGTTAGGAATTTTGATGATATTTGAATTAGTTTTCTTGGGAATTTAAGATGGTCTTTTAATTGATGATGAATTCGATTAAATCGGAAGTGTTTGACCTGATTAATTTAGCTGCAGTACCTTTTTTTTTAACTACACATAATTAGAATCATGTCTCATGTGGTGGCCTTTTGCTGAATTTATGAGATCTATGATTTTAATGATCGATTAGGATTTGTACTCATTAGCTGTTGTGGTTTCTTCAATATCAACAATACTTTTTTTGTCTGGAGATACCAGTAAGATTTCTTGTTTAATTTCTTGATTCTGGTATTGATCTTTACTTTTCTGGAGATTCCAGTAAGATTTTGCACTTTTTGGTATGTTTTGATCATCTGATGTATAGTTGTTGGTTGGTTTATAACCTGTGATTCTGAAACGTTGTAGCGTTAAGAAAAGTTCAATAAGATCTTAAATAGTATTTCTTGGTGATCTGTTGGCCAAGGCTGTTTACAAATCGTGTTCATGATACCGTTTAGAATCGATATTCAAATTATACTTTATGATTTGTGGTTGTGAGTAGCTTGGTTTTTGGTTTGAAGATTATATGTAATAGACTTTGTAAATTGGTTTTTTTGATTAAGTTCAAGGTAGAGCATGAGATACCATTTACAGTGAAATGCAATGTTCTTAATTCTTCTTCTTTTTTCTGTTTTTTTTTCTCTTTCAGATTCCACGTAGTCGCTTTTTTATCTTTGTTTGATTTTATATTAACACGCAATTATGTGATATCTCGCTCTGAATTTGGGTCTGCAGCATAATAAATGAGATGTGTAGTGTGTTCTAATAAGCAAAATGTATGTATCTAGTTCTTTATTCACTGTTGAGTTTAGGACCAAATTGGTTGCTTAGTTGCCATTTCAGAGGTATTCTTTAGGAACCACAATGCTCAGTTCAACAGATTTGACATTCTCTTATAAAAATTAGTGAAATGTCTTTACATTCTGCTTTTTAAAATTTTAATTCTGATAATCTATTATATTATTTTCTATATCCTTTTAGGTTACAAGATTGGTAAACAGAGTTAAGACTACTGAAAAATGGCACTAGTCTCAGGAGGAAGGTCTATGTTGAATCCAAATGCTCCTCTCTTTATTCCAGCTGCTGTTCGCCAAGTCGAGGACTTCTCGCCAGAATGGTGGCAGTTGGTGACAACATCAACATGGTTTCATGACTACTGGCTCAACCAGCAACAGGGTGATGATGATTTCTATGGTAATAATGAAGATGACTTGGAAGATATTGCTGGCCTGCTACCAGATACCATCGATCTTGGTATTGAGGAAGAATTTTTAAACATGGAAGCCCAGTTTGAGCAATTCATTCAATCATCTGAAGCTGAAGCAGGAGCCAAATCATTTCTATTTGATCAGAAGGGAATGCTTGAAAATGGTATGTTGATCATTAACTTTATAATGTGGTGTCACAAATTGAAATTCGTTGTAACTAAGATCTGCTCGTACAAAGTTAAAAAAATTTTGTTTGTGTTATGGTGCACTTGTGCTTTCTAATATTGGAAGTGCCAAAAAATTTACCATTATTGTGTTTGCTAGTTGATGGGAAGCCATTAATGTAAGCAAGCAAACTGGAATTAGAGCCACAGTAAATACTCAAAAGTAAGACTATAAAATGAGGAAACAGTTTGTGCTCGATTTGTATTCGCTCGACTAAAAGTTCGATTCGAGTTCGACTCGAAATATAAATGGTTCGATCGGGCTTGATTTGTGATCGTGGTCGATTCAGAGTCTCAATCAAATTTTATTTTATACTCCCTCCGTCCCAGGATAAAAGTCTTAGATTACTATTTTGGTAATCCAATGTTAAATGTCCATTTTCCTTTAATAATTAAATTTTTACACAATTTTTTCTATTATACCTTTAGTATTAAATATCTCATATTTTTTTTATTCCAATTATTTCTCCATATTCGATAAGTATAATTAGTTATGTGCTCAAAATATTTTGAATTGAAAAGCTAGAAATTCACTCTGTCACCTACATTGGAAATGATTAATGATATTATTATGAACAATTTTGTCATTTCATTCTTTTTCTTAATATGTGTGAAAAGTCTTGAGCAATTCAATACTTGGCTTGACTCGGTTTATTTACACTTTTACTCAAAAGTTTCATCCCCATTGATTGCAAAACAGGTATTGAAGTTGATCATGTGGCACTGATGAAGAGCCTGAGCTTCTCAAATTCTTTTAAGGAAAGAAGTCCCAAATCCCCGTTTGAATCACAGCTAAAGTATTGGGAGAAGCCAGCCAAGTCTTTTAGCCCAAAAAGCAGCAACCATCGAATCCATCCAGCAGGCCGCTGAATGTTAGCTTCTCAAGATATGCTCTTCCAGTGCATTTTATTTGACATCCTTCGACCAAGTAGTATTCTCTGTTTCCTGTAATTTCTGTATAGGGCAAGGTCTCAACTCTTGTATCTAGCCTTGTTCATATTCTGACGTCTTTTGTGGTAGTTAATGTAAAAAAAAAAAAGAGAAACAATCAGTAGAATTTCAATGAAAAACATTTTTTTTCTTTTATCCTGTGCGACTCTTTGATTAATTGTTAAGGATCAGAATTTCTGCATTTTTTTTGTTATACCATTTATTTGGTAGTGTGTTTGTTGACTCTGTGGGGATCTTGTGAGGGTTTTGCTGTGAAGTTGACAACATATCAAATTAGATTTAAAATCTAATGGCTAACAATTTTTTTTTGTTTTGATACAAAGACAAACAAGATAGTTGTGAGCCTGATGCGAACTCTATACTAGACCGTAAGGAATAGTCCCACATCGGTTACTAATGCAACATGATGTGGGTTGATATAGGCCTTAACCTCTCCCCTTGAGTAGCTAGCTTTTCAAGGTGGGTTAAAGGGGTACTAGACCGTAAGGAATAGTCCCACATCGGTTACTAATGCAACATGATGTGGGTTGATATAGGCCTTAACCTCTCCCCTTGAGTAGCTAGCTTTTCAAGGTGGGTTAAAGGGGCTAAGGTTTGTACCATTGGTGCTTTCATTGAGAGCCTTACTTGCAAGTCGGGACTCGTAAACGGGGCGACCTATGGAAAGGGCTATCTAGAGGCCGGATTAAAATACTGATAGGTGCAAAAGGCGTCGGGTCAGTGTCGCTAGAATGAATCTGGAGGCCGGATTAAAATACTGATAGGGTCAGTGTCGCTAGGATGAAAGCCGCCATAGCTGGGTAGATGAGCCGACGAGGACGTCGGCTTTGCAAGGCGGGTGTATTGATGCGAACTCTATACTAGACCGTAAGGAATAGTCCCACATCGGTTACTAATGCAACATGATGTGGGTTGATATAGGCCTTAGGCCTTAACCTCTCCCCTTGAGTAGCTAGCTTTTCAAGGTGGGTTAAAGGGGCTAAGGTTTGTACCAGAGCCATTATGTCGTTTTAATGTGTTGTTTGTTATGTGAAGTTACCAGATTAACGTGGAAATTGCTGTTTTTATATCCGGTTGCTGCTTATATATTTTGGGTATTAGCCATAATTCATAAGAACAGAGCCTTATATCTAGTCTGGCAATAATTTCACGAAACAGAACAACAATTGATCATAATTTATTTAATTTTTTGGGATAATTACGAATTAAATGGACATCATTTTTCATGGTCCAAATTGACTAAATTCACAAACGAGTGTTATACTATACTTATCTTCTTTGAATCAGAAATACATAATACTATAATTACAACCTTATTCTTCAACATATATAAACCAAGTATTTACAACATAAAGTTCTAAATATCTTTTTTTATATATTATTATTATTATCTTATTTTTAAATTTGTTCCTAAGGAAAAAAGGTTTTATATAATGAATAGTGAACCATTAATTAACCTTACTAGTTCCCATTGTTTTCTTAATTATTTTTGCAAGAATAATCATATTGCACTACTTCACACTGTGTCACTAAAATACTTCAACTCCTCTCCTTGTGGATTATGCTCCTTTTCTTCTTTACCCGAATCTATTCCTTAAATAAATTCTTTAAAAGGTTTTTTTTATTGAACTTTCATTTTCATATTCATTCAAAATCAAATCCAATTTTTTACCAAAAAATAATTTCTTTTTTCACTTCAGAAATAGTTTTAACATATCGAGAATTCTTGATTTGAGTGGTATTCTAGGTCTCCTACATCCTAATCAAAGGCCATTATCAACATCGTCATTATCACCACAACACCATTTTCTCCCCATCTTGCCATATTAGTAATCTGAACATGTAGATTCTTCATCATTTCTTTGTGTGTATATATATAGCCCCGGTTCTCTCTAGCGAACTGGAGGGAGCGAATTAAGAGCGAACCGGCTATAGCGACAGTTTTTTCCGTCGTTATAGTATAAAAACTGGCTTCCTATGATATAGTATGTTCTTTCTTAGTTCGCTCCTTCCGGTTCGCTGAAGAAGCACTCAATCATTCTGATGTATTCTTTTGATTTGAAATAAACAACCAACATATATCTTTTTATACACTTTCATATATATTATATTAAGATTTCCTTTGTACTTACCACCTTCATGGGGGATTCCATATACATTATTTCAACTCTTTTAGCTTCCCATCTAAATATGCTCCCAATTGTAAACTCCTTCCTTCGGTTATGAAATAGAGAATTAATGATGATTTTTTGAAATTAATTTAAAATTCTTTTATTTTTAAAATTCAAACATGATTTTATATTTTGAAAACAGAAAGTATTAAAAAATTCCTTTTCTTATATCATCAAAATTTCCACCCAAATATATACACAGATTTTTTAAATAAACAAACATAATACTCCAATATGATGTAATAAAAAACATGTTTATCAACAAGATGTTGTCAAGGCTTTTATTTTTATTTTTTTTTCTACACAAACAATTATTTAGGCCGAGGCCGGGATACGGATACTGCAATTTGAGTATCACCTAGCGAGCAAGGGAACACAACTTTCAACTCTTTTTCAATGGCTAATTTGGCGGCTGAACCGGTTTGTGTACGCACAGCTGGTTCGCCTGCTCCATTGAGTGGCAAATGGAGAGCTTCCACAAGTTGCAGATTACAGAATCACCGTCCTCTACCTTCATCAATTCGAGCTTGTCAGTCCTTAAATGACAAGACCAAGTTCTACAATGAATTGGGTCTCTCTTTTTCTCTCCCTCCCTCTATATTTATGAATCTTTTATACATTATTTATATGTATATATATATTTATATATGTTTATCAGTACATGTAAACCCCCTAGTAAATTATACATGTTTATTGTTTACTGTGAGAATTTGCAGCGAGTTTCAGAGTCTAGTATAATAGTCGAGCTTTCTTTTTGAAATTCCATTTGTTATTTGTTATCTTTTTGCTTGTGGAGTTCAAGCGTAATGGGTATGACTAACAATCAACTTTTATTGATGGGTCTATACTGACATTTTAAGTGTTTTCTCAAATGTCCTAAAAGATTTTTTTTGGTTCATACATATGGCTGTTAAGACACTAGTTGCTAATTCTTTTTATGTCTCTCTTGTTGATTTGTTTCACTATGCTTGTCTGGAGTACTGTAACACTCGATTCCCGCATCGAAAAATATGAAAAACATTTGTCAATAGAAATTAAGTTACTAACAATAGTACCTTCAGTCATGACCTTTTGGCTGACCCGGGCTAAGATGGTATAAGTACTTTGAGGAAGAGATATGTTTCGGGGGTTTGTATCGCTGATGCCCCTTTTTTGTTAGGGTTGTGTTGGCAACACCACAAGGACTTCTTCTTATCTCTCTCCCACCCCATTTTCCCCGGAAATGCATCACCTTCCTGAATTGATAGTATATTAGTACTATAATCAATTTGCAGATGCACTTAATTAGATTATTAGAGTTATGGTAAATGTAAAATGTATGCTTTATTGCGGGAAAATTCCTGCTGACCTCAAACATAACACTAACTACATATACATAGATATTTATGCTACCCTTTTCATGTATGTTCTAGTCCACCCTGTTATCTTGTTGTGTTTCTCAAAAATCATCAAATCGAAAGAATTTGTATTGTAACATAAGCATGAATGTTAACGTGTGAGGATATATGTACAGCTTTATAAGTCTTTTGATCCAAAACTCTATGGTTATACTAAAATTTTAATCTTTATCAACAAAAGCTATAGCAAATGTGTTTCCCTCATCTTTCTTCTCCTTATTTTGTACTTGCAAAATCTTCTCCATTGTTAACTATCATGAAAAGGAAAGGGATTTGACATGTAAAATTGTGTTGTTTGGAAATGCTTATTTTTAACATGTTTTGCTTTTTTGCTAATACTTGCTAACAACAGTAAGCACACTACTCAATGCTTTAAAAAGTGCTAGGCGGACCTAGGCAGCAAATGGACCCTCTCCCCTTGGGCGCCTAGGCTGTGTAATTGGGGCCTATGCGTTTTCCCGGGCGGCTTTCTAGGCAGTGTAGTTTTATTATTGCATTTTACATTTGTAAAAAATTAAGTCTATTCTTCTGTTTTTATAATAAAAATTAATGTCATATTATTAAAGGTGAAAGTTTAGGGATTCTGTACAGTTATTGATACTAATGTTGGGTTTGGTGTAGGTTTGTTTTCATTGAAAAAGAAGATAGAAGATTCTGTTAACCGTGCGGAAATGTTGGCACCTGGTGCATTGGAAGTTGAAGAAGCAAAACATATCAAACAGGAAGAAATGATTCATGAATTTAATTTATGGGATGACCTTGCTAAGTCAAATGAAATCCTTGTCAAGTTAGCTGATAGTGCCAAGGTGGTTGATGCTCTTAAAGACCTAAAATATAAGGTGATTTCTGGTGCATATTGTTGTCATGGGGTTCAAGTAAAGGAAAATCTGTTTTACTATACACTTAACAGTCATTTATATGGAATGGCTTTGATTCTTCTGGCTGGATCAACAGATTGTATGAGAAACTACCAAATCTGGCCCTTGCCACCTTGCCTGCCTTTGATCCATAAGAATTCCATGTCTGCATAACTTCATTGTCTGGGCCACTAGTCCTTTTTTGAAATTTTGATTTAAACTTCATATAGATTGGAGTATCAGAATCCTTTAAATCAATGTGCTTCCTTGGCCGTGTCATGTTCTTTTCAAATTTCTAAGGTGAAATATTTTAAATGAAGGCTAGAAGTCATGCTATTTTGTTTGATTATATGCTAAATTTTCAGGCTGAAGAAGCTAAGCTTATTACAGAATTGGCGGACATGGACATTATAAATTATGGCCTTTTTAAGCAGGCATACACTGCCTCTGTGGATGTAAGAAAGTTCTTGGATAAATATGAGATGTCTAAACTTCTTAAGGGTCCATATGACACTGAGGGAGCATGTGTTATAGTTGAAGCTGGATCAGAAGGCATTTGTCCTGAGGTTTGATAACTATTTATACTTTAAAGTATGTTAGCTGTGCCTTCAAATAGGGTGCTATGAAACTAACAGATGTGCGTGCAGAGTTTTACTTCCTCATAACAAATTTAAGTGAAATACTGAGGATATAACCATGATAGTTACATGCATAACATAAAGTCAAAACTTAATACATAACCTAGTTAATTATTTTTTTTCCAAGTAATTGTACTGAATCATTGAAATACTTTAGCTTTCAGATTGTTTCTGAGTTATTGATATACTCCATCTGTTACAGAAAAAATAAGATCAATATTGACCTTCTAAAAGTCAATTCACACTTGAAATTGACATAGTTCATTTAAGTATCGAAAATAATAAACCTCATAAGTAGTAGTACTTTTTAGATAGTTTATAATATTCATAATTGTATTAACATATGCTAAATAGATTCATATCAATTTTGAATTTGAACTTTTAAAAAGTCAATATTGATTGTATATTTTGGCACAGAGGGAGTAATAAAAAAGCACCAGGCAAAAGTTAAATGGTTAGCAAGGATAAGAATCTTATAATGGGTGAACTCTGAGCCTTTTATTTTGCTGGTTTCATTACACTACATTCTAAGAAGTATGTGGGGAATTTTGTATGCTTATTATATACATTTGTACTCCCTCCGTCCAGTTGTAGTTGTCCTAATTGACTTTTTATGGTCAAATTAACCATATTTAGAATAAAAAATTATTCTTAAGTTTATTAGATATAGGCACAAAATTATGATGAAATACATAAAATATACTATCAAAGTCAACTTATTTGATTTCAAAATTTGTAGTACATTTGTTTAATTATTAAATTTAAAATTGGTCAAGTTGACCTTAAAAAGTCAATTAGGACAAGTAAAGTTGGACAGAGGGAGTATTATTTCCTTCGATGGCTACATATTTGGAGCATATATCTAATCTTGTTTGGTTAGTTTATGTGCCAATTCATCAATCTACACATTTTCATATTTGAATTAGAGTACTTACTATGAAATGCCTTTCTTAATACTTTTGGTTTTGCAGTTCCTAACTTAAAGTGGAAACCAGAAAGTTAAATGTCAGTACTTTCTGTGTGCGATGTCTGAGGTTGTGTAAGCCTTTGAGGTTCTTGTGGAAATAGTGCCTCTGTAAATGGTAATCAACTGATTGCCGGGGACTAATCCCTAGGGTAAGGTAGCGCCTAAAACTTGCCTACACCCAGAGGATCAAATCAGAAGCAAATACATCTTCTCTAAATAAGACTAAACATTGCCAACACAATGCTATAAATCAAGGACACTTACCAGTGGCCACATTGACTAGTAGATGTGGAACTTCTTAAAAATTCCTTTTCTCTTGGCTGGGATTACAAACCCTTCATACCTGGTGCATCAGATAGCAAAGATCACAATCAAATGTAGAAAAAATTGGCGGCTCATCCCAGGGGAGATTTTGAGTGATCTTGATCCTTCTACATGTGAAATTGTTCATTGCATCTTTCGTATTTTAATTTCCACACTATAATGTAAATAAAATCTTCGCTGATGCATACATCTTCTCTTTGTTTACCGGGTCTCTAATGTATTACGGCAAGAGTTTCAAATGTTCATATCCTTGTCTATTTCTTCTTCTATGATGGAGTTGAAAAAATTTCACATAGAAAAAAGCTCATCTTCTTTCAAATATATCACACTTGCTGTCTGTCACTGTACTAATATCATCCCGCTCATGATTGTTGTGCAAGCTTTTGGGGCATTTGTTAAATTGTTTGACTTGTTACTGTTGCTGAAAAGTTATATGATGGTTTGTTTGAGTTGAGGGTGAAGATGTTTATTTGACTTTTTCTTCTCTTACTCTTATATATTATAATGATCATACAATTTTTCAAAACCAGATATGGGCAGAACAACTCATAAAAATGTATACAAAATGGGCTCGAAAGCAAGGTTATGGGGGAAGGATAGTTGAGAAGTGTGTTTTAAAGAAAGGTGGTATCAAGTCTGCAACAATTGAGTTTGAATCCAAGTATGCTTATGGTTGTCTTTCAGGGGAAAGAGGTGTTCACCGCTTAATAAAAGGTAGTCGCAACGAGTCCATGTCTCCTGAGGTACAAGTGCCAGTCTCTCTCTCTCTCTCGTATTATTTTACCTTTATTCTCATGGATTTTGATGCTTAAATGCTTATGTCTTCAGCTTTTTTTGGCCCCTGTTCGTCCTTTTTCTGTTGTCTATTGTGTTTCTTTCTTTTCCCTCCCTTTTGATTATTTGTTTGCATTTTAGCTTTTTATATATATGTATTATGTATATTTTTATATGTGGTTTGTGTTTTTATTTTACTCATCTCCATCATTTTTAATCTTTTATTTTATTATTTTCTTAGTTAATTTGTTTTATCTTTTTAATTTTCTTCTTGCCTTTCTACGTTTAAGCTTTTATTTGAAATTCATTTCAACCTACCCATCTGATTTGAAATAAAATTTGTTGTTGAGTTGACATTTTAATGTTCTCAAATTACAAATATAATCACCTTTTTGTCCTTGATGAATGTTGCACTACTCTTCGTGCATTCATCTTGACATAAAGTCTCCTTATATAGTTATCTTGGCTTATTAATGATTTTCAGGCTAGCTGGGCTGCTGTGGATGTTATCCCTCTATTCCTTGACACAGCTCCTGACCTACTCATTGATGACATGGATTTGGCGATATCATTTCACTCATCTTCTGAAGGGAAGCAACGTAGAACTGAGTCTGCTGTTCGAATCCAGCATATTCCAACTGGCTTGAAAGTCCAATCATCCGGTAAGTGAGAAACAGCCATTTCTCTAATCTTGGTACAAATGGAATTTGAAGATAAATGTTTAGCTTATTTTTCTAAATCTATGTAATCTGTGTGTCTATTTTGGACCGAGTTTCTAGCCATGAACACACAAGTACACAACATCACATGTGCAAAGGCTGTCATGACACACACACGTAACAGATAACAGGGGTGGTTGACGCTGCCTCTAGTGGCTTAATATCAAATAGGACAAATTCTAAGAGGCCATTCTGTTTAATCACAAAATATAGATACCATTGCAAAGAGAGCTGTTAGAGAAAAACTGGAAATATGACAGCTTTGTATAATGCAGTGTACTAGAAGTCGCTTAGGCGGTGCTTAAGCATTTTCCTAGATGGACAAGGCGTTTTCTTAGGCGGTCTCATTTATTTATTTTTCTATTATACATACTTGTTATACTGTACAAAATATAAAATAGATGTATTTTTTTAAAATTTTACATGAAAATTATTTTTAAAAAAACTTTTAAGACTTAAAAAATCATTTGAAGTATTGTAGAGCTTCAAAGCAGAGGTTTGGTTCTGCCTAGGGGGAGGCTTAAGCGCCCAACCAAATCTAGGCAGTGGAAGACTGCTTAGCGCCTATGCGGGGATTAATCAGACCTAGATACGAATTTTTAGAACACTGGTATAATGTGTATACTGCTAGCTTCTCTGAGTTACTATAGTAAAAAAACAAGAACTCATTGTTGGGAGAAGCATTTGATTGAGGCTTAAACTCCTCCGTTCCATAAAAAGAGTCAATAATTTGCAAATATTAAGGATGTATTTTTGTTGCCCTTAAATTGATAAATTGTTAGTTTAGTAGTGGTGGCATAATAATTAAATTATGAGGGCAAATTTTAGGATATTTTGTCATTTTATAATACTATCCATAATGAGATGACTTTTTTATGGAACAAAAAAATTTGGTAAATGAGACTCTTTTGCGGAATAGGGAGCATTATTATTATCTCGAAGAAGCAATTTTGAACATAAGGAAAACTGAATTGTATATAATAAATGGTTAAGATCAAAACTTCCTTGAATATCATCTTATTGGTACCTTAATCTCAAACTGAATTCTCTTTTGGGACAAAATGGGGACAAAATGGAGACATAAAATGGTAGAGCAAGTATTTGGTTTTAGTTAATCTTGGATCTCATACTGTGAGCAAAAAGAGCACTTCACCCCTACCGTCAAACTTTCCCCCCCCCCCACCCTGTACTCTTCTACTAGGACCCAAACCCTCCTTGTACTACTACTACTACTTCAATGAGGAAACAAATTTCCCCAAATCTTCCTGTTCCAATTTCCTCGGCAATTCCTTGATGATTTAAAATTTTTAATTGGCAATAAGGGAATATAAAAACTAAATTTTTAATGTGCAGGTGAAAGAAGCCGCTTCGCAAATAAGATCAAGGCCCTTAATCGCTTGAGGGCCAGACTTCTCATAATTTTGAAGGACCAAGGAATTTCCAATATAACAAGCATAAATAGAAAATCCATCATCAATATGTGGCATCAAGAAACTCGAAGGTATGTGTTTCACCCAAACAAGCTTGTACAAGATGTAAAAACTGGCATTCAACTGCCTAATCTAAATTCTGTTTTAGATGGAAATATTGAACCTCTTATTAGTGCTCATATAAATACTAGACAAAGATGTGATTTGGGATGAAACCAGGCTGCCTAATCAAATCTCTTGTTTTGCCGTTTTGTTCCCAACTGAGAATAAGCTATTTCACTTCAGAAACAAGCTTACTGTGCTTCAACCCCTCCTCCCCTCCCCACTCCCCCCTCCAAAAATAATATCTATGTACTTTTACTTGGTACTTAAATGGCTAATGGCATTGCAGTGTTAGCCAGCATGGTGTGCATCACCTTCACGTAAGTCATAATTTCTTGGCTTGTTTGACACATTCTCTTCAGTGAGGGGAATTATGATCAGTTTCATCAATTTATAATTTATATGAAAACAAATGAACGGACTGGAAATGTTTGGTTATTCTTCAAACCTGGCTTCTTATACTAGGGATAATTTAAATTTAGACTTGAAACTATTAGTCTAGAGAATATAAAATGACTTAATAGTCTTTGGATTATAATTAGATTAATAGTCTTGTATGGATTATAATCTTTACAAATAAACATAACCTAAGTTATGAAACACCAAAACTCTATGCATATGCATTTGCCAACTCCTTCCAGGAAAATGATACACGAACAGGGTTCAACGTTAAATTCGTTCATCTTGGGGCCTTTGGTTTAAGAGGATTGCAAACCTTCAATGGTCATTTTTGCGAAGCCTCATGGCATTGAAGAAAACATAAATCCCAAAAGTACCAACCAAGGAAAAAACTCTTAACAAAAAAAGTAATTTACAAAATGACTGTCAAAATATAATTTGTTGACATGGGTGGAGTCGATGGTTATAACTAATTACAATCTTACACATTATTTTGTATCTACTTTTAGTATTTATTATTTTGCCACCTAAGCACTATTGCCAATGATCATGTGTTGATGGTTAAAACTTAAAAGAACCAACGGACAAAGATGAAGAAAATCTAATCAATTATTTGATACCATAAAAATATCAAGTTGATAGTTTCCAAACAGAGATGTTCACAAGTATATGTTATTATAGGCCATAGGGTCACTTAACATGGAGACAAATGTATCAGCTGGTTCCACTGTTTCTCAAGATAATTATTTTCAGTATCCATAAAATTATAACACGGCGATGAAACAACATAAACACTCGAGACATGCAGAGTTTGCTATGGTCTATAGCAGACATTAAATTCCACTAAATCAACAATAGTCTCCCTGATCTCTGGATTATATAAGCCTGCAATATTCGGAGACAACTTCATTCGTTTACAGTAACAGAGCTTACACATTCTACATGACTGCAGTTTGCTCTCTTGTATACTTTAATCATCATCTACTCCTCTGACCGCATTCTTTCTAGGTGAAGATTTTTCTGTCTTCAAGCAATCCCCCCTTGCTAAGTTGCCCTCCCTCCACTGATTCCATCCAAATAAACCAATGTATGACAAACATACAGATTATGCACATATCCTATTACATAACCAATGCAATATCATGAAATTAAGACACAAGTCTTCAAATGTTAAAATCTAAGAATAACAAGAGTCTGTATCCAATCTTCAGTGTTTTTTAGTCGAGATTTTCTGCTCTTGGGCATTAAATGCCACACATATCTTGTTCCAGCACCAGATTACTATAAGTGTGGGTATCCAAACCCAAAAAGAGTTTGCAAATATGTAGTATGCATAATAATAGAAAGAGTTCGTAGCGAAGTTATCCCCATCCAAGTAAGAAGTTATGTAATATACAGCAGTTCCATAGAGTTGTCCAAGAGAGATGGCAATCTGAAGTATGTGGCTATATGACTTTCTTGTCGCAATAGCATACCTGCCAAGAGTTAAAAATCTTGATTTAGTAAGATTAGAAGTGGCGTACATCAGGATTTCATTCACAGAAACTAATTATAGGTTAATAAATTCAGTATGAACCACTCTATTGGACTATTGAAAATGTTAGGCCTATCTAGGAAAGTCAGTCCTTAATGCATTTGCAGTTAATTGTTTACTCTGACCTCCAGTTTTCACTCTTTAAAAACTTGCATTTAGTTAATTATTTTATTTTCAAATCTTTTAAGAAAGCAAGCTCTTACTTCTAAGATGGAAAGGGGGCTTCCACCAATATGACACTAGTCATGCCCATCCTCTTTGGCCTAAAAAATAGAGATTTAATATTCTATTCTGTCTTTTTTGTAAAGCATGATTCTATCCTTTTACATATCTATTTATAAAAAGAGACAATGCATTCTAGTTCCAGAAAACCCATGAAAGCATCTTTGAATGTATATACATACGCTGCTAGAAGGCAAGCTGGACCCTCCAAAACAACAGTTAGTCCTTCAACAGCAACTACTGCAGCATCCCTTGCTGCAATCTCGAATCACCTTTGCTGGCTTTGATAATTTAGCAACTCTCCCTTGTATAAGAAAAACATCAAAAAATGAGTTGAAACTCCAACAATGTTTTTTAGTTGTGCAAGGGTCACCACCATACAAGAAGATGTAACCAGAATTAATAAATCATTGTTCAAACATGACTAACACTAAGGGCCATTTTCAAGCCTTCAAAGTTACAATAAATATCATAGTGGATACGTTCAGAAGGCAAAAAAATGGGAATGGGAATGGGAATGGGAATGGGTGTGCCATTGTGTGTGAGAGTGAGAGTGTGTGTGTGTGTGTGTGAGAGAGAGAGAGAGAGAGAGAGAGAGAGAGAGAGGTTCTACTTCTACATGCAAGGACATTGAACCAGCTGATGATAAGTCACTAGAACCCATTATTTTATTTTATTATTTTTGTTTTTTAGGTAAGACCAGACCCCATTAATTTGTTTATGAATTTTTCAAAAAGTAAAACCAAACTCCATTAATCAAACATAAGTTTATGGATAAGAAAATAAAAAGTTTACCAAACACCCAGTAATTTGCTTTAAAAGGTTGCTTTTTTCAATTACCAACATATTCAGCTCATCTTAACTTAAGTGCCTAGTTACATTATTACCACAAAACATCAACCTTCAAGCACAAACATCAATATACACAAACACGATATATGAGAATGCACACTTTAGTCGGCGGACCTATTACGCTATATGTCTCGTCAATCACCGCCATGTTGGTAGCATAAAGTTGAACATACGATAGTCCTCAAGAAACCAACTCATGAGGATTCCAGTTCTCCACTGAAGCAACAAAGCCACTATAGTCAATTCGAATAATAATTACTTGGCATGGATAAAACTACAGGCACCACAAGAAATATCGGAAAAAATAGTACAAATGCAACTTTTTTCTATACAATCATACGGAAAAGTGTTACATCTGTTGAATCAAAACAAGTTCAAACATATGCAAAATTTTCAAATGTCACATAGGAAAAAAGTTGCATTCATACTATTTTTCCGGGATTTATTCTTTTGCCCCTATCTTTATTGTTATTGGCATTGCTTCATGAGCCAGTGACATTGCACTAACATGGTTAGAACTATGCCAAGGAGATTACAGTCCCTTCTTACAAATGTACTATTATACCAAAAGATAGATACTTCCATAGGAAGTTCTAATAGTTTGAAGCTTTGTGGACCCTTATGGTATACATGGCAACATGATTATAGTACTGTCCGAGTGGAACCTAACCCCAGGAGAAGGATATGGATCTCAATCTTGACCTACTAAGAAGGGACCTTGTTCTCCTTGACACAGACTAAGGCACAACAGTGTTAGATGTCCTTACTGCAGTTGCACAATTATAACATCACATGCCTCCCCTTAACTTACGCTCACAACTATGAGTAACTATGAAAACACACTTTTATTGGCTTGCCCAGATCAATTCTTCTAAGTTGAACATGATAAAAACATGTCAAATTAAAATGATTGTCATAGTACTGCAGACTCGAGTCCCAAAACAATCGCCTAGTCACACAAGTAAAGTATAACCATTTTTGTTTCTCTTTTAAACTCATTTGAAGGAAAAGCTACTAGTGGTAAAGTGCTTGGTTTCACTTACAAAATAAGAGAGAATATACTATTAGATCTTTGTCTGATGGGGTTATCCCTTGATACGTAATTGAAAAAGTCTTAGGATAGTAAATTCCAGTGATCACATAAACCTTGACAATAGCAAGAGCTGAACCTTTAACATCTCTCAAGGGGAAATTATACCAAACTATCAAATCCTGAACTTCCTCCGCAAGAAATTGGTTATTTACCATGGTATTTGCAAGTATTAATCAAAATCCAAGCTATAGGATTTAGTTTCAATCAGGGGTTAAGTCAAGTTTAATGACGTAAGCATTAATCTAATTACAAAAAATATAGTGTTTAATCAATCAATGGAAAATATTAGTTAAACCTTCTATTCCATGAAATTTCACAATGTTAAGGATGACGTACTTAAAAAAATGCCTTCAACATAAAAAAACATAAATATACTTATTATGTGAATTATATATATCTTCACCAAATCTATAAAATGTGTGGCTCCAATATCAAGATTTATATCTAAAGTCCAAACTCTCAACTAGTCAAATCTACACACTATCTGCAACTGCCTTTCACCAGTGATAAGACTATTTTTTTTATAAGTTCTTATCACTAAACAAACTTTATATCATAATTTACTGACCAGGGAGATAGTTGACGAAAAACAGTTCAGTTGCGGGTCAGCCTAGATTCTTTTCCTGTTTCAAGTAAAAGTGAAAAATTGTACATCCATATATATATATATATATATATATATATATATATATATATTTATTTATTTTTATTTTTAATTTTAATTTTAAAAGTAAAAATGTTCATACATATTGACAATCAGATTTAGAGTATAACATATGAAAGAGCTTTTTACAAGTATTTATGCAATGCAATTACCAGAGAGAATCCATATCAGGGAGACAACAAGCAGCGAAGACCCGCCATAAACTCCGAGAATGGTTGACATTGAGAGGATACCAGGCACGAAACCTGGAAGATTCAGCTCTCTCGGAACATAAGGATGGCCACTTCCTTGAGATGTCTGAGCTCCCACCGTTTTCCACAGCCTACCTTTAGAATAACACCAAGTTGGTCGATTTTTGGACAAGTTTCCTGCAATCAATTTCAGGAAGAATAGAAGACAGTAAGACCAATCTGCTTCGTGTACTACGCAGCGACTAGTGTGGTGCCATTGGCAGTCTTATAGGTGCTATAGACACTCCACAGACCTTTTACATCTATTTAAAAAGAAGAATACCTACCTAAATTCCACATGAAAAATGATATTATTGAATATGTAAAAGATAACATTCTAATTCAAGTAAATTTTGAACTTTTAGTAAAAGATTTGTATAAAAGCAGCAAGAATAACCACAAACTCTGCACTTGAATCTGATTCGAAGGTTATGACCTATGCTCCTCCTTAAACAGATAATGCACTTAAAGCTCTTTCAGACATACACATTACTGAGCAAAAAATACATGTAGGTTGAAACAATTAAGGGTAGTATCAAATTTTAAAAAATGAAAAAGATGTTCCATTCCAACTATCAATCAACAAATTCTGTATACAATGATTGTGAAAAACTGAGTTCAGACCCTACACAGCCACTGCTAACCTCGTGATATTAAATTCAACCCATTACAGAAATTTAACAATACAAACGCCCAAAAAGTCAAGCAAAACCAATCTCAAGCGGAAAAAAATAAAAGAAAAAAGAAATCTGAGTTTATAAATCAACAATAGATTGAAGCATATAACTTTTGAAGCACCTCTTTTGAGCAGTTGATTTCGTGGTTCCAAACAGAATGGATTCAGTTGGGACGGAGAATTTATCGTCATTTTTTTAATTACAGATTAAACTTTTAAAGAAACAATTGATCATTTTTCTTGCTACTTTTGATTTACGCAAAAAATTAAAAATTATATTGTGTACAGGTTAAAATATAAATATGTAAAATTATAAATTTTTATGTTTAATTAGATTTATTTATTTATTTATTTGACACACAATTGTGTGGGTAAATAAAAAAATAATTTAGTGTGAAAGAATAATTAAGAGTAATGGATAATGAATTAAAACAAAGAGTCTAAAAAATGAGTGCCTCTATTTGCTCTTTTTAATATAATACTTATAGATTAGTCATGTGCGTATGCCCAAAAAATAAAAAGAGTTAATAAGTTATGAACTATTAACAAATTAGCCAAAAGTGATGAAACGGATAATTGAATAAGATTAGGAAACTTTTATATTTTTACGAGTTTCATGATAATTGGATATAGGGTTACATAATTTCATTTATTTATATTTTGACTCGGTATTAAAATACAACACTCATGTTTAATTTTAATTAACGGTATAAATGAACCGAGTCGATTTTACTATTGAGTTGTTCATATTTGATTCACAAATCTTATCGAGTATAAAATAAAGTTTGATTAAGTCTCATTTAACTATCGAATCGAGCACGATTCTGAAGCGAACCCGAATAGTTTAAACTTTTCGAACGAATATGATCCGAGTATCAATAGAAAATTATAATTTAAGAAGATTCGAGTAATTTATCAAATTTTAAAATTTTCCGACTCATTTATATTTCGAATCGAGTTCGAATCGAATGTTTATTAAAATGGATAGAGTTTTTCTATTTTTACACATGAAAGAGCGAAATTACACGTGGCTTTTACTCCCGGACCTCCGACGCTTGCTGTGCAGAGGATGATGGCCTATAACCCAACTTCACTTGGCATGAAGCTATCCTGCGCCGGGTTAACTTACGCCCACTCCCATTTTTCTCTCTAATTAAAATCCATGAATCAAGCTCTAAGTCTGAGATTAGGGTTTCAGAATTTCCTAAATCTTACAAGGTATATGCAAAACATTTTTACTTCTTTGCATTAATCTTACCCTAGGGTGCAAACTTATTGATTTTCCTTACTTTAAAAACACTAACTTTCCTCTAAAATAAAAGGAATTATGTAGTAGTAGTAGTACTTCCGTTAAACCAGCTAAAGCTTGAAAGATGGTATTTGTAGTTTTGCAGTGGTCCGAAGGAATTTGAAAGTTGGGACTTTAACTTTTGAGAAACCTAGAACAATTGGGTCTTTGAAACTTCGCTCAGTTTCATCCACCTCATCTGTAAAACTTAGCAAAGTTATGGGCATTGACGGTGAAGCTGATACAAGTATTGCCAAGGTAATTAATTGTTATTCATACAGGGTATTATTAATATGTTTAAGCTCGTTTTTTTAACTGATTGTTGATATTGGAATTTGCTGGGCTTGCAGGAAACTGATGTAAAATGTACAGCACTTGAAATTAAGAATGTTGAGAATGATCCGGATAGCTTCCAGAGAATGACGGTTCAAGAATTGAGAAAAAAATTGAGGTGTGTGTGTGTGTGTGTGTGTGTGTGTTTATTTATGTTCTGTGTGAGGGGGCAGGAGGGAATATGGGAAGCTAGGGGAATGGTATGTAGCGAATGTGCTAACTTTACTATGGGATAAATTGAAGGAGAGTGGTCTTACCACTGCTAGGCTATCACCTTTGACATTGTTTGCCCAATGTTAAACAACAATCTATGTATATCAAACTAAGCATTTAATCTTTTGAATCTCAACATTGGGCAAACATATAATGTAATGATTGTGGAAGAAATTAATGTGCCTATGGGTCAAAATAATTTAACATGAAACGTTGAATATTGTTTATTTTCTCCTGTTCTATTTTAAACACTGAAAGCCTTGTTACTCAGACTATAGTTTTCTGGCGTTAAAATTACTTCTATATTGTAACAAAAAAATTGTTTGGGAGGGTGTATTTGCCTATTTGGTGTTCATCAGACAAGTTGAACTTGCTACAGGGTCAATAAAGGCACAGAGAATAAGTACAGAAACACCTTAAAGAATGTATAATTTGTAAGAGGGAGCAGAAAATAGACTTGAAGGGTTTGAAGTTTGAACCCGAAGATTACGTCAAATAATTAGATTTTGGAATAACTTGATAAATATGGCTCTTCTATTCTATTATGCAGTATTTATACTAACAATATTACTCCCGTTGCCCTAGTAAAGGAAAAAGTCGAAAACTCTCTGACTTAAGCTCAGACACAACAATAGAAGAAAAACACACGATAGCACAATCTAATAAGCTATAATTTAAATACTCCTAGGCGTCTTAGGTGCCAGTGCATCATTTTCTGTTGGCTGTGCCTTTGTAATATTCTAATCAAGAATAAATGTATGTATTGCCAGTGTTCTAATATTCTGTTGAGTTTTGCAAAGTTGCAAATATGGGGTATTATGATGCATAAAGATATGCTATAATGACTTGGATCCATATGCTTGGATGGTCTATCTGACAGCTATCTGTGTGCCTAGACAAAACTTTATGAAATCAGACTCGTTCAACCCCCTCAAATTATAGCAATGTGTATCTTTTCTAAAATGTATTATTTACACATGTTTGTTGAGTTGAATTTATATACCTCGTGAGTCTGGGACCCCCACATTTATTATCGACACTTTTTGTTATATTAAAAGAGGGTGTCTGTCACACATTGATTCTTGAATTTCTTTCTGAACAGTCTGTCAAAGTTGTTTTAATGTATAGGGCACAGAATTATAGTTTGCACTTTGCAGTAGTACGTCTTATGGTTTGACGTGCTTTACTAAGGTTTTTGAAGTGTAGGAGTCTTGGTGTCCCAGCCAAAGGTTGCAAACGTGATCTTGTGGATGCGTTGAAGGATTCTCTGCACAGCAATTCCAGCGGTATTCAAATTTAAAGCAAAAATAAACCCATGCTCTATACATATCATATAAATAACTTTGAGTTGGTTGGTAAGATGGGTGGAGCTTTTATTTTTTTAAAAAAGTTTTTATAAGGAGGACCTTGATATTCCTTCATCTTCTTGGCCAGCAGTACAGAATAAAAATAAGTGTTATTTGCAATATTTATCGTACTTAATTTTTGTGAGTGCAGGTAAAGAGTCTCTGGTGGTAGAAGATTGTGGATCCCCTGAAATCAAACCAATTTGTTCCAGGAATAATCCAAAAAGGAAGGTTGAAAGTTTGTCTGCTGAGGTCCATGCTGAGAATATAAGCACTGTTTCAAAGGTTTCTGCTGTTAAACGGACTAAGAAAGGAGTAAAACAGGCCCGAGCTGAGGAAACCATTGTTGACGTTAAAACCAAGCTACTTGCAACAAAGCAAGAGCTGAGAACCAACGAAGTGACAGGTGCTTCTATACCCTTTCTCTTAGGAAGTGAACTTGCTTCTCCCATCCTCTTAATGCCAAGTAAAACTGATGGTTCTATCATGTTTAATGTTTACAGCTAAGAAATCCCCCCGCACAAAGAGAAAAGTTCCATCAGATATTAATTCTGGAGCTTATGTAGTTTCTAAGATGGTTGATCTTCCTGAGATTCAATATGAGCCTTGGACTATTCTTACGCACAAGAAGCCGCAAAAAGGGTGGGTACCTTACAATCCTCGAACTATGAGGCCTCCTCCTCTTACTGCTGATACGAAGCATGTTAAATTAATGTCTTGGAATGTCAATGGGTTAAGAGCTTTGCTGAAGTTGGAAGGATTTTCCGCAGTGCAACTTGCACAAAGAGAAGATTTTGATGTCCTGTGCTTGCAAGAAACTAAACTACAGGCAAGCTTTTCCTATTCCCGTTGTCTGGATCAAGGCTCAATTTGTTATTAGTTTCTTTGATTGGGATATTATGTCATCAAGCAACATTTTTCACTTGAAAAGACTTCAGAAAGATGTAGTGTCATTCTTTTGCTGAACTCAAGCGAGGACATTTTTGGGGATGCTAAAAATAATTGTGTGCGCGGTGTTACTGATAATAATTGAAGATGAGCAAATTTCTGTAGCAGCCTCTATACAGTTTGAATCTACATTTATTAAGAAATCGTATTAGCATGTGGATAGTGAATACTGCTTGCTTAAGCATTCATGAGCATTAAATGTTACCACATTGAATTAATTACCTTTCTAGTCTTTTTAATGTAAATCCTTTTATTATATCACATTCTAGTCATGAAAACCGCAAATGGTGTTTAAATATGATAAATCTGAAAACTCCTTGGACATTATTCTAGTTGCTTCAAAGTATCTGTTGATACTGAGCCAAACATGCTCTTGGAGAAATTTCATGTGTGATATATATACTAGTTATGGAACTTTGCAAACTGTTCTACCATATATTATAGCAAATTAGTCCATTTAAATAACTTGCAATCGTACCTTTTTTTTTCTTTCCAGCTATTACCATGGCTGAAATTATACTTAATACTTCAACACTTTTATATTCCTAGAGTACCGGGACAGCGGGATGTACTTTGAAGGTGGAATATATTTTCCATTTTGTCAAATTTTTATATCTTAATATTCATAATGTTTACACTAGCAGTAGGTTAGTTGTCACCTGTAATAAAGAAAAGAACATTATATAATAGAGATGTATAGCTTATAAATTTACTTATCTAAGTTAATTTTAAAAGACTTGATAATGAAGTATCAATGAATTTTACCATCTAGTTAATATCTATACTGCAAATGACAGCATTTTGGGTTTTCATAATATATTGTTGCCAATATAAGGTCTGCCATGCATAAATTTCTTTCTATGTAATGAGATTTTATCTTTCTAAAAGCAGGAGAAAGATGTTGAGGCAATCAAATGCTCTCTTCTAGAAGGATATGAAGATAGCTTTTGGACATGTAGCATCTCTAAGCTTGGGTATTCCGGTACTGCAATTATCTCAAGGGTATGACTTTCCTCCGATAAACTTTGATATATTCTTTTATGCTATGTTGAGTCACTTGTTATCGTCACAAACCAATATGTGCCTTCCTTGGTCAAAAGATACTAGCCAAACTATGAGTCTTGTTAATCGGCAGTTTCTTGTACTACGTAATGGAAGAAAATGTGGAGTTTTGGCGAGGGAGAGTGTTTGTTGAATCAAATTCCAATACTTCATTTGTCTAAGCACACTTTGAGCTTTTTGTGAATGGTGAAACTATGATACTGAAGAATAGAAATTGGTCTGAAGGCTATTAAGGCTTCAGACCTTTCCTTGTTTAATTCAAACTTTTGTGAACGACGAGTATAGTTCTGCTGTAGTTTTAACCTTCATATTTGTATAATTCAGTTCTGCTTTATTTTCCTCGGCATTACTATAGAATGCAATGCATATCTTATCACTTATCAGTACAACCTTCTCTGGAGGCTACGGTGGCAATTTTTGTATCCTTGGTAGTCATACTTTTCTTGTTTGCAGTCTTTATATGCAGTTAAAAGATCCTTACAATCTAATATAACTGTTTCACCTGAACAAATATTTACTGTATTTGTATTCACTAAATCTTAGTAAAATAATACAGTGTGCTTACCTAATGGAACCACCATAGCGGGGTTCAGAATTTTTGATTGAAATTAACAATTACAAAGGCAAGCTTATATCTTACCCTAAATATAACATTTTATTTCCTACTCAAATGCCATTCAAGAGCTAAATTTTCAGTTTCATGTCAGAGAAATTACATCTGATCTTTTGTCGTTTGCAGTCTTCATCTTTTAAGGTTCCTGGCCTTGTTATTTGAGCTGTCAGTATAACATTGCTTAAGAAATTAGGTGATATCTGTTTATACTTGACTAACAATTTTGACTTGCCTGACAGATAAAACCACTTTCAGTCAGATATGGCCTTGGCATATCAGATCATGATAGTGAAGGACGTCTTGTGACAGTAGAATTTGATACCTTCTATTTAATAAGTGGATATGTTCCTAATTCTGGAGATGGTCTTAGAAGATTGGTAAGTGACTCCACACTCTTAATCTATCATTACATGATTCTCTTCTTCGAATTAAAGAAAATATAATCCATTTTTCTTTTTTCTTTTCTTTTTTTAATCTGACTGTAATTTCTAGGAAGTAATTTTCCTGGACTAATGGGTCTGTCTCTGAATCTAGTCATACAGAGTTTCAGAGTGGGATCCTTCTCTTAGCAGTTACATGAAAGTAAGTCACTTTTATTAGTCTTTCCTTCTTTCATAATAAAATTTTCACATCATTGCATGCATCCACGTGCATCACTTTTACCCCATCTTTTCCACATTTTTTTAATTTTTCATTTTTTGAAATTTTGTTATGGAGATATCTCTTCTTCTTTTCATTTTGCTGTAGTTATATAACGGAGTTATAATTTATACTGGCCTTATTGGGCTATGTAGTCATAATTTATCCCGAGTCATTGGGATTTATACTCATAATTTATATTGGCCTTATTTCCCGTTTGAGATGTTATAATTTGAGTGTATGTTGCCATGTTGGTGTGTTTGACATAAAAGCCAGGACTAAAATATCTTATCAATTTTTTTTAAAAAATAAATAAAATCCGGGAGTAAAATAATAAGAATTATTTATTTAATTCTTTTTTCTTATTTGTTGAGATTCATTTTTGACCTATCCAAACTAGTTTGAGGGTAGAAAAAGCATTAAGTTGCACCCCTGTTATCATGATCTAATGTGTTGGCTGCTCGCGCCTAGTACAGGAGCTAGAAAAGTCAAAGCCTGTCGTTTTAACTGGAGATCTGAACTGTGCTCATGAAGAAATCGATATATTTAATCCCGCGGTAAGTTAAATAGTTTTAACACTGTCAACTTTCTTATTCAAGTTATAGTACGTATATCCTGATGAAGAGATATACATATAAAACACTAACTAAATAACAATTATAATATTTTTTTATTCTTCTATGCTTATGAAATTATTAATTTTTAATGGGAATGATTGAATTAGTTCATTTCCTAAAAGGACAGGATGTCAGATCCATAGTTAGTTGCTAACTGGTATGCATCCTATTTGGTATTGTGTTTCTTTCACCTATTTTCTTAAGGTTGAAGTGATGATGTCATATTGATTTGTGATCCAACCCCTCTTCCCTTTCTTCCCCCCCCCCAAAAAAAAACATATATATATAGAGAGAGAAATAATACTCCGTTCCAAAACATAAAATTATTATTGACTTTTTGAAGTCGAGACATTTTCAAACTCAAAATTGACATGAATTTCTTTAACTTTAGTCAATTTTATATACTATCTAAAATGTACTACATATTGTAATATTTCTCGTTTCATATTGTAATGCTGATCTTATAATTTGGAAAGGAGGTAGTATTAAAAACTCACATTTCTCTTAAAGCAACCTTGAATGTTAACATGATTCTGCATGGTTATTCTAATATCTAAAGCTTTCTTCCCACCCCAACCTTGAATTTTCTCAATGCATATGACTTCACTCCTTATCTGAATAGCTGGATAGGTACTGGCTATGGACTTATCTTAAAGGGGTAAGTACCATTGGGGAATCTCGTGGTGCACTTGTGTTGGTGGAAAGGTTTGAATGAATTGGTTTCAGCTAGGAAACTTTCATATGGTTATTGGTACACCAAAAACCAGCCATTGACCTCCATTGTTCACAGCCACTAATATCCAGGATCCTTCTTAATAAAAAGTCGAACAGAATATTATAACTATAATTATTTTTATGGAAGTTTGTTCAACTGTTTCATTGTGCATTTTGTTGATGCTTGTTCTAATTGTTTCATTATTTTTGTAGGGAAATAAAAGAAGTGCTGGTTTTACAGATGAAGAAAGACAATCATTTGAGAAAAACTTCTTAAATATGGGTTTTGTGGACACGTTTAGGAAGCAGCACCCTGGCATTGTAGGCTATACTTACTGGGGTTACAGGCATAATGGGCGCAAGACAAATAAAGGTATTTCTTAGTCTTTATTTCCTTTATATCATATTTTTCCTTTCTATCATTTGAATTTCTGAATTATAAAATCATGTTAGGGGTAAGTTAAACTTTTATTGTTCCTAATTAATCCCTATTTCCCAATTACTTGTCTCGTTTAATATTTGACGCAGTTTGAGGAAATTCAAAAAATGGTGTAATAGTTTTGTTAAGTTCCAATTACCTTGCGTGAAGGACCCTACTCCAGTTGGTAAACAAAGGGCAACTTGGTAGTGTTCACATAAGTAAAAAACTACGGGTAACATAATTTTGGGACAGTCAAAAAAGGAAAGGGGATATGTACTTTGGGACAGAGGTAATAATTAATACAAGAGTTGATATGTTGTACCTCTTCTCACCTTATTTATTGTCTTCTACAGAACTAATTTGTTATTGACGGTGTAGAGTCTTAATCATTGCATCATTATTTGCAATCCTATTGCTTTCGTAGTGTGCACATGCACATAGCTCAAAAATGGATCTGTTGTTTTTATACCAAGTTGACTACATAATTGAGTGTACTAATCCTGTGTTGGGAGAATATATACATGTATATATACACTCACGCACATATACATATACATATACATATATATCACACTTGCACACATTTTAGATTGGTAATTTTGGCCCAAGTATGGGGATTGAAACTAGCAACCTTGACCTTGAGGTTATTCTTCAAGCCCTCTGCCATTTCTCCCATTCTTGGTTGAAAGAAAAAGGATATTGTAAACATGTTTCTCCTTATCTTTTTTCTTGTCGCTACTCTTTTTGGCACATGCTTTTGAATATTCAGAGTTATACTTGATTAGAGAACGAACATAGTGGAAAATGAGAAGTTTCCTCTTGGGTGAAAAACTAAAATAGACATTGATTTTCTTCCCTCTTTCCTTGTGTTCTAATATCGTTCAAAATTTTCTTTCAAGCTAAGTACTAAGTAGACAACACGCTATGAATTTTATGACTTTTTGTCTAACTTGGTGGGATATTATGTTAGGAAACTGAGCTGATCGATGAACTTGTGAGTTGTAGTAACAAAACTATGAAAAGTCATATAAATTTATTTTTGTCTTTTATGTCATACTGCAGAATGTTTTAGTTATATATAAAAGAATTTATCATTTCCTGGTATAATAGTTGCTGCAGCGAAAAATTGAAGTGGCTGCACATCTTATAATACAGTAAAACCCCTATTTAAGAATACTCTATATAAGAATAACCTCTATAATATTATAAAAAAATTTGGTCCCAATTTGGGCCAGTTATAAATAGGAATAACCTCTAAATTGTAATATGTCCCGTATTGAGAAACTATACCTCTATATAGTAATAATTTCATATATATATATATATATATATATATATATATATATATATATATATGAGAGACTATTAATTTTAAAAGACTACATTTTCTATAAAAGACTACATTTCATATAAAGAATTACATTTTCCTATAAAAAAACTAAATTTCCTATAAAGGACCACATTTTCCTATAAAAGACTACATTTCCTATAAAAGACCACATTTTTCTATAAAAAACTACATTTCCTATAAAAGACTACATTTTTCTAGTTTGAAAATCTAAATAATTTATGTTTTCTTTAATTTTTGTTATAAAATCTGTAAAATCTATATTTTTGTTAAAGTGGATATTTTTGGGTGTTCGAAAAATATTTTGTACCAATACCTCTATTTAGTAATAACCTCTCAATTAGAATACAAATAGTTTGGTCCAAGTCTATTCCTAAATAGAGGTTTTACTGTAGTATGGATAGTCATGTCATGTAAATCAAAGTACATAGAGCAGAAACTGAATACCCTGAGCCACAGTTACGAGTTTAAGACCTTTATAATTGATGCAGTTGTATTATCTAATTGTATATCTTAGTATATCAGCACCATTTCCGTGCAAGACCTTAAAGTGTGTGATGTACCTTTTTTCTATTCATGTACTTTAATATTGTCTTGAATGTGAAACAGGATGGCGGCTAGACTACTTCCTCGTCTCTGAGTCCATTGCAGATGAAGTTTATGACTCGTACATACTCCCAGATATTGGTGGTAGTGATCATTGCCCTGTAGGTCTCATTCTTAAGCTGTAGGTTCATCAGCATTGCTCCTGGGTGGTTGATTAATGTTTGTTTCGGTTTGATGGCACAAAGACCTATCATTAGGAAGAATTGGTTTGGGAGTCATAAAATATGGAACAAGAGTTACAAGGCATTTATGAGCAGGATTTTGACTTTGTTTTCGCCTCAATTTTGCTGATGGAAGTGCAGGTCTCCCACTACTTTTTGTTAAAGATCAACTCCAGCATAGTATAGAATCTGAACATAGTTCTGGAATTTGGTTCTTTATTATTTTGAAAGAATATTGGCATAGTTAGATGATATGGCTATGAACCATAGACATGGGGTTCTTGCGAACATCTATACCTACTGTATTTATATGCTCAAACTGGGATCTAATGGCGCTAATGCATGCAATCACCTCTTGATTATTATGATAAGCTTTCTGTTCTGACTTGTCAAATTTATTTATGTTGGACCTTGGAAACAGTATTTTTTTAAAATTAATTCATTTATTTAATTTCGTATATTTAGAGGCATTAGCAAGAATAACATTTGGTTGTCTTCAACTAATGGCCTAATGCCTTTGGCTTTGGTGTATGTAGCCTTCCTCTACTCTACTCTACTCTCTTCTTCATGTAATATAAAAATTAAATTTTAATAAAATAAAAAATTGTCTACGCGCGAAATCCTATAGAATAGAATATAAAAAAAAATTCAAGACAATATATTGGAGGAAAAAAAAGGGCCCTAATTCCTATCTGACGTGGAGATACCCAATTGGATAGGACACTAGAGTCCCACACGCGAACCGAGTAAAAGAGACTCAAAATCTTGAGCAAAATAGTGATATTCCGCCATGGCAGCTCGCAAGAGAGCTTCATCAGACAGCATTGCAAAATCTACATCTTCAACCGAAACACATAATCACCAATCCCAAGATGCAGCCACCACCAAGAATGTACCTTCCTCCTGTCGTTTCTCCGGCTAAAGCAGGCCAGATACTGTAAGTGTCTTTCATATTCTTCATTCCTTACTCTTACCTGATTTTCTACCACTATGGCACAAGTATTGAAGCAGAGCTTAAGAGATCGATCCTCATCAATGCCCTCCTCGGCTTCACCGGCTTCTTTCTAACTCTAGTTTTGATCCCCGTCGCTTCTCTATATGTTCTTAGGCGTAATATGTTTGGTTACGATATCAATAAGAAAGGCACTCCTCAAGGTTCTGTAAAAGTGTGAGTTTTTTCTTGCCTCTACTGTGAATACTTTTTAGCTCCATTTTTTAGATAATGCAAATGTAGTATCTGAAGCTGACTTCCCCTTGAAATTCATGATGTTGAGTTGTTTATACTCGTGAATAATTGGATTCACGAATTTGGCAATTGGCTTGTACTGGAATTTGCTAGTCTTAGCCATTCAATAAAATATTGAGAAGTGTTATATCTTGTGATCGATAAATGAACTATTTAGTCCATCTTCTAATATCACGAGCAATGTTCCATGCCACTAATTTTTCCCTTATACAAAGATAGATATGGCAGCTTATGATCCTCCGAATGTTCACTATTTAAGGTTTATAAGCAAGAATTACAAACAAACAAGCATGCCTCTGGTGGCGCTGAAATTGAGAGAATAGGCATTTATAATATTTTTCTTTCAAAAATAATTTGTTATTGACAAGATCTTGTTTTACAGGCCTGAGTCCCTGGGGATTGTTGTTGGGGTTATTTTCTTGGTCTTGGCTATCTTATTTCAGTATTTTAACTTCACATCAGATTCAAATGTAAGTACCTTATGATTCAGAAGTGGATGGCTTATGATTTTCTTTATTCTTCTTCCCTTTTTGCTAATTTGGTTAATATTGCATTTAGGTGAAAATGATATGTATTGTTTCTAGTGTGTGTGTGTGTGTGTATTCAGTAGGTGTAAGATGTTTATTATAATGGATAAATCATTATAAAGTAGAGGTAGTTTAAATAAAATGCTACCTATAGTGTGAGAATGATGGTCTATGGAATTCTTTTAACCTGTTGTGTAATTGTGAATTATGATGAATGTGTTGTTTCCTTCTGAGTTTTAACAAAAATATCTAGTAACATTCAGTGAAGATATCATTACCCAACTGAAAAAGAAAACAAAACAAATAAATAGCATAGTAGAAAAGGTCATAATTTATAGCAAGTTTGATGGCTGACATCAAAAGAGGAAAGGATGAGATGTCAGCTAGTACAGTCTGAAGTAAAAGGCCGAACAACGCTTTCAGGCGCCTTGCAATCTTTTCTTTATTCCCCTAAGAAGCTTCTTTTTTTTTTTTTTTGCAATCATATCTTGTATTGGATCAGTTCTTTCAAACAAGGAGAATCAATACGTAGAAATTGGTAACTGACTTATTTATCCTTTACTAACTTGCTGACATGGACACTTTGCTATTGCTTATCTAACGTCAAAATGTTTTCACATGTTCCTTGACAAATGATTCTTGAGTGATGCTATTTTCGGGGTTAGACTTTTATTTGGGCATTTCGCACAACATTCTATTGATTAAGAGAATGAAGCAAACTTCAACTAAAGCATGCTGAGATAGTACCAAGAGGATAGAAATTGAATGGTATTGTGTTGACAAGCAAAAGGAAGCCAAGCTGGAACGAAGAAACTCCAAGAATGTCGTCATTGAATTAGGCTGAGAAGTGAGGTAGAAACTTTGTGTTCTACCATTGAATCTCATTGGTGGAATCGAATTCATGGAGAACGTGTTTGTGGCTGTGGTGGTAATAGAGCTCCCTTGTGGACTTCGATCACTGCAAATATTCTTTAGTCTCGACAAATATTTCTCTCTGTGAATAAATGACCATGTGTAGTTTTAGCTTTTCGTTTAACCTCCCCCGCCCCTCCCTCATTTTGTATGCAGCAAATACCAAGTCAATAAAATGGCATCTCAACAAAATATGAAAGCAAAATTGTGAATTACTGGAATTCCTCAATTTGGGGTACTGATCCCTTGATCTTGAAAAGTGATGCAGTACGAAGCATTTATTGTAATTTTTGTTGTTAGGGGACTCGATAAAAAATGTAAAGTACTGGTCATTCAGCCAAATTCAAAACTGACAGAAACCAATTTTTGTGAAATTAATGTTACTATAATCTTTTTCTAAATATATTTAAGTTACTTATAAAAATAACATCAAGCAAATTAACATCATATTGACAGTTCCTGGATAGAAAAGGAATTCTGAGCTTACGACAATAACTGGGAGTAATATGTTAGACAATACCGTATTTGTTCCTTTTATATTGGCATCTTCTTCATCTTCCTCCTTTTACATTCTTGATAAAAATCTTGGTTTTTTTTCCACATTGTCTTACATGTACTGGTTTTATTTATGCAGTGGCTTGTTGAGTACAATGCAGCGCTAGCATCCATCTGCTTCATGATTTTGCTTGGGTTTGTGGATGATGTCCTTGATATCCCTTGGAGAGTGTGAGTTTTTGCGCTGTGCTTTAAGTTGTTTTTTTCCTTTTCACTGTTTTAGATGCCTATAAATATTGGAGTTGTTACTCAACCAGTCATATGGAATTGCAAAGCCAGGAAATTGGTGTTACCTTCAATTGCTGCTCTTCCCTTGTTGATGGCCTATGCCGGACATACAACTATTATTGTACCAAAGCCTCTTGTTTCGTATGTTGGACATGAGATTTTGGATCTAGGTAAGTGAAAGTGATCGTATTGGGATGCAAAGAGCATTAGTAATTTATATTTATGCATTATTTCCATGAGTGCTTTTTCTTTTAAAAAAAATAAATTAGGCATATTTGTTGACCTTTTATCAATTATCAATGATTATAAACTCTTCAATCTTTTTTTGGGCAGGATGGTTATATAAATTATATATGGGGCTCTTGGCCGTATTTTGCACAAACTCTATCAACATTCACGCTGGTATAAATGGCCTGGAAGTTGGGCAGACGGTTGTTATTGCATCTGCTGTAAGCATCAAGTCTTGTAAGAGAATTAAAATCCGACTTTGATATGTAATATTTGTCACTTATCCAACCAATAAAAGTGAATCTGACATAGATTGATGAAACGTGTAAATGTGCTTTTGGCATGTCTAGAGATGAAAAATTAATTTTCTTATGAAGTGGGAGTACATGTATCACCGTTGTAATTAGAATTATATACTTTGTTACAGGCTATAGGCTGCTGTTTCTGCTTTCTGCTGAGATGGGTCCTTACTGGTTGGTACAAATAAGGAGGGACAGCTTCAGACATTTAAATGCTCTTAGGGAGGAGTGATTTTGACACGGCATAAACAAAGGAGTTATCTTTCACTATGGCAGCCAAGAATACTCTCAAGTCTTTTATTGAGACTTGCAAGTCTAAATCCAGGCATAATAGAAGTGCGATCTTTTCTTCTTCAGTTAGTGTATTTCTTTTATCTAATCTCATTCATCGCATCTCTTAATTTTATTTTATTTTACTTCTGATGGGGATGGTGGGACAAGTGTAAAGAGAGGAATTAACTAATCTTATGGCACATAATGTAGGGGTTGGTAAAAATACCAAATTAACCTTGTAAGGTTATCCCATGAAATTTTTACCACATCTACAAAAAAAATGTTACTAAATATGATGTTTGTGTAAAATTTCAAAGGGGTAAATTCAAAGGGAAAGAAGACTAGGATGTACCTTGAGGTGAATACTTGTGCAGTTTAGTTTTGAATTTCTTTTTTTTTTTTGGGTTAAATTCAGATGATCACCTGGGGTTTGGACGGTTTTCCACTTAACCTCCTGTAGTCCGTAAAGCTAAATTTAAACTCTCGACTTTTGAGCTGAAGTGAAAAAGTGTTTTCCGTCTTCACTCCGTTACTTGAGTTGGCTAATGACTTATTTACCCTTCATATATATATCTAAAACGACAGATGTCATAAGGGTTTTGTTTCATTTCATTTCAATCTGATATCGAGGGCTAGAGAAGCGAGCGATTGTGGTGATATCTAGGGCTAGAGAGGCAAGAGAAATAGGGTGTGGGTTAGTGTGTTCGTGTTAGATCTTCGTGATTTACTGTGTTCCCACCTTCGATTGGGGTCTGTGATACTTAATTTGGTGTCGATTAAGGTAAATTTCTCCTTGTCTGATAGATATCATATGTAATTTGTTAATTTTATGAGTTGTTTGTTGTATATGCATGCATGTTTGCCACTGAATTTGGTCCCTTTTTTTGTGGAATTAGTTAGTATATTTGGTCCTGATAAATTATATTGAGTACTATGGTCCCCCCTTTCTTTATTACTATTAATGTCCCCCAGTGTCTGCCACTGAATTTGGTCCCCTTTTTGTGATACTTGTTATAATGTTTTGTATATTATTCAAACATTTCTTCTTTATTTGTTTAATGCAGAATGTCTGTCAGAATTATTTTTCATTATGATGGGAAGTTTGTTCAAGATCCAGTACATAAATATGTTGGGGGTAGTGAACAAATAGTAGAGAATGTTGGGTTGGATTACCTTTCCTTGCTTAGTATATATGAATACTACTCTACTTTATGTCCAGTTTCAAATTTGAATATTTATTACCTTGTACTGGGATATGAAATTTGGGAGGGTGGGGCATTATTGATGCAAAATGACAAAGATGTCATTGATATGATTGATTTCTTAGTTAATGCAGAGAGTGAGGAGGTGCATATATATGGACAAAAAATGAAGGGTCCCATAAAAGTTGTTAGGCCAGAAGAAGTTGAAAATGATAACATTAGGTATATTTGTGGTTTGACAACTGATAACATGAACCAGAATGAAAATGAAAAAGACTTTGGTGTTCAAAGTGAAACAAGTGATAACATTAAACAAAGTGGGGCTACTGATAAAGGGAAGCAAAACAAAACATATAAAGGGCAGCAAAAAGAAACAGACAAAGGAAAAGGGAAACAAACTGAAATGCCTAAAAATCAAACAAAACATACAAAGGAAAAAATTAAAAAACAGGCCGATAATGATATTGGGGAAGAAGCAGAGCATCCACCATGGATGGATAAGGATCTAGAGGGGCCTGGGATGATGATATATTCGAAGAAGGAAAAAAAACAGATGAACCAAAGGTGAACGTGAATGATGTCTTTGTAGAGGATTGGTGGAGTGATGGTGATGATGGAGAAGGGAAAGATGCATTAAGGAGGAAGTTTGTTCTGTCAGATGATGAAGATAATTTAGAAGGGGGTGGATGTATGGAGTTTAATGAGGCAACTGATATGGGTAAGATAGAATTTGAGATTGGAATCATGAAATTTTTAGACAAGCATTAGGTGAATTTTCTGTTAAAGGGGGGTTTGACATAAAGTATATTCAAAATGACAAAAAAAGAATAACTGCTAAGTGTAAGGGTGAAAACTGTAAATGGAGGATTTATGCATCAGTCAAACAGGGTGAACAAACTCTTAAGATAAAATCTTTGGGGGGTACCATACATATGTTGGACAGGATAAGAATCATCTTGGTGACAGTAGATACTTGGCCAAAAAATATATGCATGACTTGAGAGATAATCCTAAGTAGGATTTACAGGCATGGAAGAAGAAGGCACAAAAAGAATGTAACTCTAGTCTAAGTAAATCATCCCTATATAAAGCTAAAAGAAAGGCTTTACAACATATGCAAGGTGATGTAGGAGAGCAATATAACAGGCTGATGGATTATGTGGAGACTGTCAAACAGTTCAACCCTGGAACAAGAAAAGGTGGCACTGTCACATGTGCAAGGTGTTTAACACTAGGGCATAACAGCAGAGCATGTACATTGCCTTTTCATCCTAAATCAAGAATTAACAAGGTATATACTTTATGTTTTCATTTCATACTATCAGTTGTATTTTTTAACATATGGTTTATAACAGTTTAACATGTTTTCATTTTCAGACAACTAACAAACACCATCAGTCAACTGCACAGTCAACATAGTCAGACATTCCTACCAGACTACATCAGTCCACTGAAGGGACTGCCACTAATGTGCAACAGATTCCTGTTAAGGTACAATATAATAGATTATTGGGTTTAATTGGAATGCATTTGGATAACTGGAATGGTTGGGTGTAATAACTGGAATGATTACCTTTTCAGCCAAATCCCAGGCCACCAAAGCTGCAGACTACAACACAGTCAAGTCAAGGGACTGCTAATGCTACAACAACTTCAAGATCTCAACCTAATCCCACACCACGTTTGTCTACTATGTGGAGTAATCAGCCTGCTTCAAGCTCACAACCTACGAGGAAGAACATAAAGAAGGGAGCTATAAAGAGCAAGATAGGCAAATCACCCAAAGAAGGGAGGACTGGGGGGATTAAGGCTTTAGTATATTGAATGGGTAGTTTTTGGATCATGAATGATGTCTTGTAACTGTTTTTGACTATGTTGATTGTGTATACTTTGTCTACTATAGTTTTTGGACAATGTTTTATAGTTGGTATAATTAATAATAGTTACTGTTGCATTTTGGAATGGGCAAAGCATGTACCTTGATTAATAGTTGCAATATAATTAGAAAAAGTATGTCTTATAATTAATCAGCTTGCAATATTTCACAGTTGAGTATGTTTTACATTTTGGAATGGACAATTATGTTTTATAGTTGAGTATGTTTTAATTATTTGGATATTATGTAACAGACTTGGAATGTAACTCTTTAATGTTTGAATGAGTAGTTTTTGGGCATAATTTTTTGTCGGTTAACTGTTTGAATCAGCTTTGCAATATTTCACACCTTGTTATACAGTTTATACATTGACAGTTTATACATTCCATTAAACATTGAAATTAAACATTACCATTAAACATTGAACATTAAACGTACATTACCATTAGACATTGAACATTAAACATTACCATTAAACATTACATCATAGTTGGTAGGTCTCCTAAACTACCATTAGTTTATACATTCATTTGTTACTAATAAAATACATCATAACTGACATGAAATACAACACAAGTCCAACAACAATTAACATCTTCATATTACTTTCAACAACTATCATCGTACTTGGTATGTTATTCAGCTCACACGAACACTTGCATTTTGTTCCACTCACTAATGTCCCCATTCTATCATTGTCTTCATTGGGGCCACTGACTATTCCACTTGAGTTTGTTGTAGAAGGCAAACACCGTGCCCAAAACTCATACTCATCGCATACAAAATATAATCTCCCCTTCGATGGTTTGTTCGAGTCAACAATTCTTATACTTGCTTTTTTTTCCACATTTACATCGCTTAGTTATGTAGCGCAACTCACCATTCATCCTTCCTACATCATTGCTTGACGACGACATGACTCCTGATTCACATAAACAACACGAAGAGTAATATCAAAGAGTAGACCATAAATGTATATATACTATTTCCATAGTTAATTTGTTTTTTGCTATAATCTAATAAATGCTATAACAATTACTTTGGTCTAATTAACACCACATATGATTAACAAGTCAAGCCCAAGCTTTACTTTGGTCTAATATATAGTTTTCAGTCAAAATAGTTCTTTTAGAACTTTTATCAAACAGTTGATAGGCATAGTTTTAGGTTACTAATTTCATAGCCATTGTTTACAATAACAACCCATAACAACATCCTTATTACTCCACAGCCATACCTATCTCCTTGTGCCTAATTTTCATACATAACAGTAGCATATCAGTGAACTAAATTTACAAGCAGCAACATAGCAACTAAAAGGACAAACAGTCCTTCAAGTTCAGATCGAGCCATTCGGCTATGAAAGTCCTTTTCTTAACAAGGATGGAATGAAAAAGGAATGGAAGGGGATTGGAAAACTTACCTTCAGAAATTGCAAATGGTTGTTGTTCAATTCTTTCTCCTTTACCAGCCGAATTCCTTTTCCTTCTCTCACTATGTGCTACGGTTTTTGGAGCTTAAGAAGTAGCTTTCAATTTTGTCTGCGATGGAGCTCAAATAGTTGAAATGGGAAGAACAAAATGATTCAATCTGCTCTTACAAGCCAACAAACAGGAAGAAGAATGGGTATTTAAGACATTTAACAGTTGTTTTTGACAGATACAACCCCTTCTCACGCATTTTAGGCGTTTGACATACATGCACAGTTAATTTGGATGGAAAAGGTGACTTTTTCACTTCAACTCAAAAGGTCGAGAGTTTAAATGTAGGTTTACTGACCATAGGTGGTTAAGTGGAAAATCGCCCAAACTCCAGGTGGTCATCTGAACTTAACCCTTCTTTTTTTTATGGGGGTAGGGGTGCACCTTGGGTTGGACAACCCACGGATTACCCGAGTCATCCAACAATTTTTTGATATTTGGATAAGACTTTTTTTACATCTTTAAAAATTTACCCAATCTATATCCCACCCAAATTTAACTTGGGTGGGTTTGAATTTATAATTTTATAAACTCACGAAATCTGACCTGTCCCAAATTATATATATTAGGTGTATTACCATTTATTAGTATACTTTTAACATTTCTTATATTTTCATTAAGTTTTTTATTTATTATTATTTAAAAAAAGAGGTTATATTGTCTAAAAAACAAGTAGTAAGAATTATTTTTTATATTTATTTTTTGTTTAAAAAATAAAATGAAATTTAAAACTTGTCTCATCCATTATTGCGCTCTTCCTATTTTTTTTTTTTAAAAATACTAATCTAATTAGTCAATAAATTGTCATCTTTCAACAATCTATAATTATTAACTTTGTTTTTTCACAAATTAAATCTAATTTAACTTTAAATTTATTTTAATTATCATCCGCCCAAATTTGCCCAACTTAATCCCAACCCATAAACTTTAGGGTCCTTAATACTAATATACAACAATTAGAAAGTAATTACAAAAATAAAACATCCACAAAATAATTACAAAAATAACGCAACACAATATTACGTTGCTAAAATTACGCGTCATTAACTCCCTACACGTCAGTTACCGACTTTTATATTTCCAACCAACCGATCAACAATTCACGTTAATGAAGAAAACAAGCAACTTTGAGATCAGAAAAAATAGAGCAACGACAGATCGGAGAAGACGACTTCTCCAACGGCGATGCAACTCTGAGATCGAATAATATCGAAGAAGATCAACAGTAACTTCAAGATCAACAACAACTTCAAGATCAACATCAACTTCAATATCAGTAACCAACCTATGTAACAACTTTGAGTTTAAAGTTTATATGCATATACTTACCCCGTGGGTACTATATACTCGTATATTGGTTACCTTTCTTAAGTTTTTCGCTCTTTAATTGGTAACAAAGTCAGTATACTGACTGTTTTGATTTCAAAATGCATGTAAAAATATGTTTTATATTCTGATTACTAAGGACATATAAATTGGTTACTGTTTATTATTAATTTGATTACTGTATAATGATTATTTGGTTGCTATATTCTTTAAATGTTTATTTGGTTACTCCGTGGTTACTATATACTCGTATATTGGTTACTTTTTTTAAATTTTTCGCTCTTTAATTGGTCACAAAGTCAGTATAATGTTATTGAGTTTTATTATTGTTTCTTTTATATTGGTGGTTACTTATTGACTACATTGGTTACCTTCATACAACTGTTAATATGATTATATATATTGGTTGTTGTATACTATTTAATTGGTTACAGTATAATGTTTATTTGGTTGCAGTGACAATTTGGCAATTTCTGTCAAGCTTGGAGTGTCAGATTTTGGCGTTTTCGGAGCATAATTTCATTGGAAACGGGTCAACAAACAAAAATCACCAGCTTTGCTGTGAACTGCATGGTTTTTTGTTCAAATTCTATCATTTAGACCTTCAAATTTGAATGTAAAAATTTGGTTTATTTTCTGGTTACTAAGATTATGTAATTTGGTTACTGTATAATATTGATTTGGTTACTTTACAATGTTTATTCAGTTGTTAGACAATGGAGACTGACAGTAACCAATACAACAAATTTAATTATTTACAGGAATATATAATTGTTTACTGTTAGTAACTATTAACCACATGGTTGGTAACATTTTTGATGGTGTACAATAACCAAAATTGATGTTGATTAATATTTTAATTTTTGATTCCATCATGAGTTATCAATATAAAGTAAACATATACATTGAGCAATTGGTAACTGTTCTGAAATATTTTTATGTAAATTTGGTTACCCATTTAAAATAAAATGGTTACCTCTATATTCATATTTAGTTACCAACTGACATGGACCATTTCTAAATAACTTTTATAACTACGTAATTTAAAAGTATCCATCAGCTAGATAAATGGAAACCCTCACATGTACATTAAGCACTTGATAATTGTTCTGATATAAGTGTTTAATTATTTGGTTACTAACAAAAACTAAAATGGTTACCCTTATATGCAGGTTTGGTTACTAACTGCACATCTTAAATTATTTTTATTTTAATATGAGATCTATAAATGACCATCATATATATAAATGAGAACTCTTAATTGGAGTTTCTTATTCTATCATGATGACAGGGTATAAATAAAATATATACATTTAACACTTTATAACAGTCCTGATACAATCTTAAAATTATCTAGTTACTAACAAGCTTATAACTATCTATGATAATTATCTGGTTACTAACAAGCTTGTAGATAAATAGGACACTCACACATGTACATTTAACAATTGACATGTGTCCTGATACAAGCTTGTAACTATCTGGTTACTAATAACAGTAATCATAATGTAACATAATAAAACAGTAACCACATAATTATATGATAGTAACCAGAATAGGTTTTAATGGTAACTAAAACAGAAATATCATGTAATGAAATCCAGTTTAGGCACTCCATATATACTAAACAATTACATATTAACCAGAATAAAAATAAAAGTATCTGAAATCCTACATTGAGGGCACAATAATAGTAGTCAAACCATAAGGTAACAGTTACCAAAATATAATAAAGAAGTAACCAAATAGTTATATGAAAGTAACTAGAACATGTTTTAATGGTAACCAAAACAGAAACAACCTGTATATCCAACCAAGTTTAGGCAACCCATCACATGTACATTTAACCGTAACTTTTCCAATGAATTTTCTAGAAGAGCATAACCCTTGTACAAGATATTTGAAGGAATTTACAAAATTAATACATCAATGTATACTAAGCAAATACATTGTTTATTATGACTTGGGTTTATTATTTACCAAAAACAATACATCTACAAACTAATGATGCATTAAACTGACTTGGGTTCAATTTCTTGAAAATAATGTTGGGACTTCGATGTCACACCAATATATAACTTTTCTAATGAATTTTCTGTTGCATTCCTCATAATAAAGATCCCATAACTGCAAATAAACAAAATTAGATTTACACAGTCATTAGTAACCAGATATAAACAATATTTATAACATAAACAGTTACGTAGTGACCAACAAATAAAAGTATACTAACCATAATATAATATAACAATTACGCAGTAGCCAAAACATATTATAACAAATAACCAACATCTCACATTAACTGCACAATAATAGTTATCATATCATAATATAACATTAACCATACCATAATAAAGCAGTAACCAAAAAGTTATATTATATAATCTAATGGTAACCAAAATATAAACATGTAGTACAGACCATTTTATGTAGTAAACAAATAATTATATATAATATTAACCAAAACATAATTTAAAGGTAACCAAAACAAAAACATGTATACCAAAAAATATACTAAAGAAGTAACCAAACAGTTATATGATAGTAACCAAACCATATTTTAATGGTAACCAACACATAAAAAATATGTAGACCAAACTCAGTTTAGTCAACCAATGTATACTAAGCAAATACATTGTAACCAAAACAACATACAAAAGTATAAACAACATATAAAATTAACCAAAATCCCAATTGAGGGAAAAAGAATGGTATCCAAATCATAAGCTAACAGTAACAAAAAAAATATACTAATAATATACTAATGAAGTAACCAAACAGTTATATGTTAGTAACCAAAATATATATTAATGGTAACCAATACATAAACAATATGTACACCAAAACCAGTTTAATCAACCATGTATACTAAGCAAATACGTGGTAACCATAACAACATAAAAAAGTAACTAAAATACCAAATCAAGGTAACAAAAATGGTATCCGAATCACAAGCTAACAGTAACCAAAACATAATGCAGAAGTAACCAAACAGTTATATGATAGTAACAATAATAAAATTTAAATTAACACACCTTTAAAATTTTTTGGGTTAAAAATATGTTCTGGCTATGAACTTGAGCTTCTTCTCATGACATTTGTCGCCATGATCTCTTTCCGAGCAACATCAAGAGGCTTGTTTGAAGCAAAATTTCTATTATCTCGATAATAGAACATGTATGCTTTCTAATCGAAAACCTTCTTCTCACTAACTTGAACAACCTGTGAATCAACAAGTGCAGCAAAAGTAAATTAAAAAATAATCAAAAAAATAATGCGCAAAAAATAAAGCATATGGTGATCTCTATGCAAAAAAGAAGCAGATGGTGATCTCTATGCAAAAAAGAAAGAGGCCAACGAGCTTACTTATATCCCCGACAACTAGAAGCGGATGAAAATATTCAAACCAATTGCACTCCCAAGAGCCTGAAGGAGATCAATATTCATTAACCAATTTACGCCCCCAATTAGTTAATTAGTCTAACAACTTTGATGATGATGAAGAAGAAGAAGAAGAAGAAGAAGAAGAAGATTTTAGAGAGAGAAATACCAGCACAAAATTTATGGGAGTTGGGAGAAAAAGAAGGTTTAACAAGAGAGGAACACGCATTTCAAAAAAAAAAAATCCACCCGATTTGCCATGTCAACCCATTAATACTGATTCCCTAAATTAAGGAATCCTAATTGCATTAATATTGTAAATAAATATGAAAAAATGTATTATTTTTATAAATATTTTATATATGCACCATTATTGTAATTATTTTTAAAAATATACTAAATTATGTAATTAATCCTAAACTTTATCATGAGCTAATACCCGGACAAAGAAAAGACAAACAGACTTCTAGATCTGCCCAACCCATACCCAACAAATTTAGTGTGGATTGGACTGAAACTATCCCTAAAACCGCCCAAGTTACACCCCTCGGCCCTCACATAGGGAACCACTATTCACTGGAATGTCTGGATAAGTGGGTCAACTTTGATAAACAACAAATTAAAAAAATAGAATATGGTAAGACCTTACCTCAACACATTAATTATTTTTGATGTCCCTAGTCCAATTTGCAAGTGTTACTGCTTACTTATCTCTACTGCTAGAGATTAAAAAAGAAGAGCTTGTGTTCTTCATTAAATCTGGATAATTTTCAAAAAAATAAAAAAATTGCCACGTACAAGACTCCATTCCCTCATGGATTAGCAGGATCAAATTCAATCGTAAATTTAAACTTTCTATTTAAAATCTCCTTCAGATTTAAATATCAATTTAAAACAATTACGCACATTGCTGGTAGTTATAGAATGGCTCAAATGTTGTAATCAAGCAAACAATACTAATCCATAAAAAAGCCCCCACATAATCCTCACATACACACACATGCATACTGTGGGCCCCCGCCTAACATGTGAGACCCACAAATATGTAAGCATTATGCGACTCTTTTTTATGTGATAGTAAACATTATTTTCAAGCAAAATACCATCAGCCACCTCAGCAAATTAGATCCAAGAAAATAAGTTTCAAAGTACACCTAGCGACTGCCAAAGCCAGAAGCTAACAACTAACTTTACCTGGGTAGGCACCTGTGCACATTGTAACAGGTACCATATTTTATTTTTGAACATCTCACCTCTGAGAATCATTACTTTCCTTGTGGTGATATGGTTGGTTACTGATGAATAACTTGTTCCACATTTAATGGCATCTTCTCCTTTTCATTGTTCAGTAGTGAAGAAACATTGTTTATTCTTTTTCTGCTCATGATTTTGGCAAAAATGATCAAACCCAAGCAGGAAGCTATTTCTCTATTCCTTTCTTTGATCGTTAACAAGTTTATGGACCAACTATGCTTCTCTCTTATTTGTTCATGTGCTTTCTCAACAAGATCTATAGTTTCATCTAATGAGAGAAAAAAAAATAAAAGCATGTTATCTAAAGTCGGCTCACTATTCTCTTCCAAAAGCACAAACACATTTACTCAGGTTCTGAAACATAAACATTTGAATGATCTGAGATACAATTTCATTAGGCCCCCTAGGCCCTAGCATTAGTTTGTGCTCGTTTGAAAAAGAAAAAAGACCTAAGATAAGACCAAGACCCTTCTCTTTAAGAATAAATAATAGAATGTCAATTGGGCCCTGTATTTCCTGCTATGCACAAAGTTACTGAAGCCTAGGAAAATTCGAGAAGACTACGATTCAGCTTTATCCAAGAGCAGCAGCGTGTCTCACAAGAACCAGAAGTTGGTAAACACTGGCACATACTGTACCTGCATTGGCATAAATTCCATATGATAAGGAAAAATTATGCAGTACTTTGACATATCAGAAAGCAACTCATTATTTGTTTCCATCCTCGACCACTAACGAAATTTTGCAAAAAAGGTACCAAAAAACATACACAAACCAAACCCACAGGTTGATATTCTGCAAATATCAAACTATACGTGAGATGGGGGTTTATATTGTGCAGTTGAGTTGAGAAAAGTCCATGTCCAGTAATCCAGACCTCAAACATTATATATGTTGCATTGCTGGAACATCCATCAACATTGTGAGATTTTATGCATTTCATTGAAGGTTCACAATTTTTTTTTCTTCTATATTCAACTGGAATTTAACATTCTTGCCTTTAGCAAGAATGGATCCCAAGACCTCATGCACCCAAAGCCTTATGAGTAGTTTGAAGGTTCACAATCCTAACATTATAAATGAAGAAAGTTTGGTTAAAGATAACATTATATACTCAGCTTGTGAGTTGTGACACCGTCAAAAGCTTCTAATACCACACTGTTAAAAGGAAAGCTTTATCTCCTGCTTCCTTCTAGAAATAAAGAAAAAGAATCTTAGAACTGAAATTTCCACAGTAGTTCTCAACTGGTAGGTAACAAGGGGACTTGGCTCCCCACCATTACACCTTTCCTCCAATTTCATTCAATACACTGTATTTTTACAGTTTTAGACAGTATACTTGAAATCAACAGGAGTCAATTAATTTATAGTATTGAGTAGTATAACTGTTTCAAAAACGAAAAAAATCCGACACTTTTTCACTATTTGATGTCTGATGAACATGTGGATTTTTCATCAAAATTAAAATTTAAATGGTTGAAATTCTTTTAAAATTGTAATGGTGAAAGTATTTTTAATGATTCTTTTAATAGGATTGATCAAAACATCATCAACACATCAACTATCTATTAACATGTTTTGATCATTACAAACAAAATTATTAATATCATTTGCACAAGTCTAAACTGCTCAGTGTTCTAAAAATTTCCGCCTAGGCGCTAGGCCCCCCTTGGCGTCTCACCTAGGCCCAAGGTGGCAAAAAAATCCTTCCAGAAAATTAGGCGAAGTCTAGGCGTAATTAAGGTAGACAAATTTTTTTTATTTTAATAACTACCCTAACTAGATCTTGATATATCTATTTTTCTAATGATTTATCATATTCATAATACATGTTGTAGCATATCAAATGACAAAGAAGTGAACAATATCAAGTCAAAATAGATAATTTTATTATAGTTGTAATTTTTTGAACTTGTACAAACTTCAAATTATATAAATGATGATGCATTTGTAATATTAAGTTTAATTCAATATAATTCTTAAATTTATGTTTAGTTTCTTAAGTTTTAATATTGAATTAAATTCATGAAATTTTAAATTTTATTATTTAATAGAAATATTGTTTATGAATAAAACTAATACGTTAAAAATATGTTTAAACTTTGAACAATTGCATATTTGTGTTTGAACTTTGACATTAACAATATGGATATGTGTTTGAACTTTAAGTAAAAGCCTTTATTATAGATTGTTTTGCTTTATATTATTGTTTTGTTTGGATAAATGTAAGATAAAATATTAAAATTGGTTTAAAATAAAAAATTCCACCTAGGCCCCTTAGAGGTGCTAGGCCTCCCGGCCTCCCGCCTTTTAGAACATTGAAACTGTCTTGCCATTCCAGGTTGCGATTCAATTATTATACCCTTTAGAGTTAGGAGAATGTTAATTTATAGGGATTTGGCTCCCCTCGACTACACTTTTTCAGAATGTTCGATTAATTTCATATAACATTATATACTCAGCTTGTGAGTTGAAACATCGTCGAAAGCTTCTAATACCACGCTATTAAAAGAAAATCTTTATCTCCTGCTTCCTTATAGAAATAAAGAAAAAAAATAGAAAAAGTTAGATTTCCACAATAATTCTCAACTGGTAACAAGGGGACTTGTCTCCCCGCCATTACACCTTTCCTCTGATTTTATCCAATACACCATATTTTTATAATTTTAGATAGTATACTTAAAACCAACACAAGTAAATTAATTTATAGTATTGAGTAGTATAATTGTTTCAAAAACGAAATAAAACACTTTTCACTATTTGATGAACATGTGGATTTTTTTATCAAAATTTCAATGAAATTCTTTTAAAATTTTAACGGGAAAAAGTATTTTTAATGATTCAATGTTTTAATAGGATTGATCTTAACATCATCAAGAGTTCAAGACATCAACTATCTATTAACATATTTTGATCATTACTAACAAAATTATTAAGATCAAATAATTTGTCTATGGTATTAGATGGAATTGGAGAAAAAAAGGTGTAATCGAGGGGAGCCAAATCCCTATAAATTAACATTCTCTTAACTTTTAGGGTTATAATCTGTAAGATACAAACTAACTAGATAGAAAGAATTTAAATCGCAACTTGGAATGGCAGGGCTGTTTAGACTCGTGCAAATGATTCATTGAAAAACCAGCACAAATAAGTGGCCCAGCAACCACCACATATGGTAACTAACTAGGTAACTTCATTATGATTTTCCCACAATATATGCAATGTAAACGGTTAGAAAAAGGATCAGAATAAAGATTAAGATGAGTTGTAAGGGATGATAGGGAACCTATCTAAGCTTGGAATTGTTAGAAGCACACAAACAATGCACAAAACTTTAATCTCGCATCAATTCATAATTCAAATCTTAAAAATAATGAAACTATAATAAAATCCTAAACTTGGAGAGCAAGTAAAATTCCTAATAAAAAGGGAGCTACACCTAATTATACTCTACTACTATCTTTAGACTTATAGAATATTATATTAATCTAATCAAAATATAATTACATTAATAGTAAATTATTTATCTCAAAATAACACAAAATAATAAATAATTAAGTTCTTGATATTCTTCTTCCGTTCTGCGTCAATATGGGATGATTAATGGTATCAACAAGATAATATATCAAACAAAGAAGACCACATGAAGGTGAAAATTAATTATAGTCCAAAAGCATTTCTAAATTTTTTGAAAGATAACGAGAACAAGAGGGGAATATAAAGACAGAAGGGGTAAATACGGTGAGCCCAGAGAGCAAAATGCAATTCTAAAGGCTCATGCAAATGATTCATTGAAGGCAGGCCAGAACAAATAAATGGCGCAGCAACCACCATGTATTATAACTAATTAGGTAACTTCAATATGCTGTTCCCTCAATATATGGGATGATTGATGGTATCAACAAGATAAAAAATCAAATACAGATGATCTGAAAAACATTATTTTAGCCAAAAAGCAGTTCTAAAATTTTAGGAAGATAACAAGAATGAGAGGGAAATATAAAGACAGAAGGGGCAAATACAGTGAATCAAGAGAGGAAAATGCAATTATAAAGGACCTGACACAAAAGTTATGTTGAAAACTTTCCAGTCTTGATAAATAATGAAATCCCAAGTTTTAAGTTTTATTCCTGGAACAACATCACATTTCCAAGTAGCAGTTATAGAATATCAAGCTGCTTAGAAAAAGCTAGAGCAGGACGCATAGATATTTGACATTTCTCACCAAAATTCATCTAGAAGCCAAAAGCTATTTAGTCAACATCCATAGCCTTTTCCTTTTCATAATTTCTACTTGACCACAGCTTGATGGTCCGATCATGTGAAACAGAAGCAACAGTATGGCCATCTGCTCCAACAAAAACAGAAGCAACAGTAGTTGTGAATAACAGAAAGAAAACAGAGAGGCCTTAGCAATGACAGGAATGACATATAAGAGAGACATTTCAGTTAACAAGAGTGCTTTTTTCATGAAAAACAATTGTTCAACAGATTGCACGACATATGAATTGTCATGCCATAGCATTGCATTGAACAAATATATTCAGATTTTTTTAAACCTAGAAATTTTTGAACAATATAAATCTAAGAATGACAGCGGACAAGATTAACAACCCCTATTAAAGAGCCATTAAATGAATCCAGTTTAACTTTGGGTAGAGAAAAAGCATATCAATTATTATACCACTACTTAATTCTATCATTACCACTTCCTCAAGAGAGCTCCTTAATTGCTGTTGATGTCTATTGCTAAAATTTTCAACTAGTTTGCTGTAATACATGGATTACTTGCTAATAAAAAGGGTAAAATCAGGATGACATTTGAGGCAATGTAGTTCCAAAAAGTTTATGGCAAGCTACCAAACAATATATAATTTAAAAATTCACGTTAAAAGGCAATAGCTTATATTTCTCATTACCAGATTTATATACTCAAACATTGAATTTTACTCCTTCATAGGTCACGTGAGGAGAGAGAGTGGGAAAGAAATCACATAATAACAATAGGTTCCAACCTGGGGTTTTCCTAGATTTTAAACTTCCTCCAACTGATTAGCTCTTCTTATTGTAGTTGAAAATTTCCTGTGTCATTCAAATTTAAAGGTTCTGAATTTTGGTTTTTAGAAATTTACCTGCTACTACATCCAAGGATGTAACCTTTGCTTCATGACCGGACAGCGTCTTGACAGGCTTAAAATCTCTGGATGACCACACCTGAAATATAATTTTATGCTTCAGTGAAAAACATACAAGCACGAATTAATCAAGTAAGAAATTCATCATCCACAACACTAGTAGTTTACCGAGAGAAATACCTTGGCAGTCATATCATAGGAAGCCGTTAACAAAAAGTATCCCTCTTGAGGCTCAAACTTGACTTGAGAAATAAGATTTGCATGAGCTGGTATAATGTATAATGATTTCTTCTTCCTTAGATCCCAAATTCGACAAGTGTTATCTTCACCACCAGTTGCCAAGTGATAGCCGTTTGGAGAGAAACTAATTCCAAGAACCTGAAATGCAGCCAAAAATTATTAATCATCAGTTCACCTAGCACACAGAGAGGGGATGGGAGAAGAAAAAGATCATGATGTTATGACAGAAAATGTCTCACCGGCTTAACATGGCCTTCCAAGGAAAGAACACTTCTCCCAGACCGAAGGTCCCACACCCGAGCTAGTGAATCAAGTCCACAAGATGCAGCAAGAGACCCATCATAGTGAAACGATAATCCATATATGCTCCTACTGTGACCTTCTTGTAGAAGCAACTCTTCACCCGTCTCTACATCCCATAATCTCCAGGTTTTGTCAAAGCTAGTTGTGCCCAAGTATTTCCCAGATGGATGGAATGCAATACGGGCCAGGCGGTCCAAATGTCCCTCAAAAGTCTTCAGAAGACATCCCTCACTGTTCCATAACCTTGCAGTGCGGTCAGCAGAGGCAGTCGCCAAGTGGTTGTCGATGGGAGAGAAGGCAACATCAGTAGCACGCTCTGTATGCCCCTTCAGAGTACAAACCTTCTTTACTTGAGGCATGCTCCATATCTTAGCAACTCCACTCAAAGCACTAAAGAAAAATTAAAAACAAAAAACAAAGAAGAACAGATCAAAGATAAGTTTTGCAGGTCAGAATATGTAAACAAATTAAGCGGCACATGCAGGATGCTGTTTTGGTGTTGTCATACAGAAATAACTCAGAAGATGAGTCATACTAAAAGAAATAATCTCATTAAGCAAATCAACATTATTATAGCCAATAAAATAAGTCTTTTAATCAGAAAAGATACATGATATTCAGAAACGAAACCTAAAATGCTTTGAAGCAATCACATGAACAGTGTAAATATCAGTCTGTAATATCAATCACAAATAACTTATGTGACTAAAAAAATGAGGATACCAAAATTTTAAGTTAGAATACAGCAGAATAGTGCAAGTAAAGCATAAGTAGCAAAGCCTAAACATGGAATCCTAACAGTAACATTAAACTAATTAACTAAAAAACACAAACAAAGAGAGAGAGAGAGAGAGAGAGAGAAACCATGTGGCAAGCATCTTCCCATCATGTGAGAAGGAACACCCTGAAAGCGGTCGATCATCCCCAATTTCACTGCAATCCAGGGCCAAACTCCCAGCTTGATCCAAAGCCCAATTGGTCTCTGCGTCCAAATCTTCATCCGGATCATCCCTTTTCCTTCTTGCACGCTGAAGACGCATAGCAGCTCTCACAATAGAATACTTGGCAATCTCTACACGGGACTCTAAAAGAGTTTTTGAGCCTTCAGTATAAAAAGGATACTGAACCATTTCTTCTTCCGGTCCCTCTGACATTGACACAGAAGCTGCAGCTTCCTCCTGTTCATGAACTTTCATCAGCTTTTCCAACTGTCCTTCAGAATCAAGCTTTGCCATTAGCATGCGCAAACGGTCTCGTCTTTCCATCTCTCTTTCTCCAAAGAGAGTTATGGGTTCACCAAGACGCCGAAGACGAGTGCGTACAGCCATGTCATTTGTTGGCACCGCAAGAGCAGCAGCACGTCTTTTCATCAGAAAATCTTGCATGGCTCTTTCCTGGCGTTCTCTAATCAGTCTGCTCTCTTCTGAGATCTCATATTCAGAAGAGCCTGCAGTGTTCCGAAGAGCTCCGGAATCATCATGGTCAGAATCTGAATCACTGCCCTTAATGCCACCATTTTGTGGCTGGGGTGGCCTGGGGATGGGCGGACGAACAGGAAGAGGTGCCAATGGCCGAAGAATTGAGGGAGGAGCTGCAGGTATCGGAGCAATAGTGGGCAAAATTGGAGTTGGGATCAATGGCGGAATGGCAGGTTGAGCCAGTTGGGCTGGAATTGAATCAATCGCAGAACCCACAGTCTGACTGCCGGGAACTGCTACAGAAGGCTCCGCAAGTGAAGTTGAGGCAGAATTTTCCTCGTCTATGTCCATGATACTTGATACCTGATAAACCAAACGTACAACAAAGTTAATAAAGTTCATCCTGCCATCAAGATTAGGTACATTAGTGTTGTTTCTCTTTTATATTACATCATATTATTCTTAGTAAATAAACAAGTGTATACAGATGGAAGAAAAGCAAACAAATAAACAGAAGAACATCAGGTCTCACGAGCTTATTATTTGCATATAAGAGCCAAGCATCTAAAGCATTAGTCCGAATGCCAGATCAAACTACATAAGCATTAGGTCTATATATATATATTTATATATATATATATAGAATAAATTCAAACTGGTAATCACTGAAACAGAGGATAAAAACTCTAATATACAAAAATCACTCTTGTTTTGTACAATAGTTAGCATCTAAAGACTAAAGAAGATAACAGCATTCACACATTTTATTTCAGAGGAATATAATCCATCAAGTCTAAACCTGAACATACAACTTGAAACCAATAGCTAGGCAAAAATCATAGGAACTTAAAGTTCAACAACTTTACTCCCTATAAAATAGCAAAACCAATGGCAGTATCAGAAAACAAGCCAGAACAAGCAATTAGAGCAAATTATCTTACACTTTCAGGTTGTCAGAATGTGGAATAATATATCAAGTTAGATGAACTACTTGTTTCCGAGTTAGGTCAATCAAGCTTCATTTTCAGTATCTTGAATTCAATCCTTCTATTCTCTGGCACACCTTAAACCTGAGATAAAGAGGTACACTTTCATTCAATTTCTAATCCACCAAAGACGAACACAGAATGCATACAGTATCTACAATACTACCAAAATTACTCCCACCAACTGAAACAAACCCTGATTTGATTCAAAGACGTAACATTCAATAGGAGAAACCATAAACTAGCAAACCCTAACTAACAGTTACGCATGTATGTTACTAAATTGAAGCAGCCTTCCAGCCCTTCCTTCTTCATTCAGTATTATTATATAATATAGAGAGAGAGAGAAGCATACCTGAGTTTATGGTGGTACCTAGTGAATCTGGAAAGATCGTAGTGATGAATTCTTAAACCTCAGCTCCTTTCCAGTATAAAGGAGTCTGTCTTAATTGGGCCAAGCCCAAAACTCCACTTTCGATTGTTGATTAATAGATTGTCCGACCTCCTAACTATAAAGCCCAACAAAAATACACTCGTAAAATATATAACCCTTTTACACTAAAATATTTACATTCTCAAATTATTTTGGAATTATGTAATTAATAAATAGTAGTACTATCTTTCTCCTCCCATTCTGAATTTCGGAAAAAATTAAATTCGAATCAAATACAATGATTATATTATTTGACTTGTTATAATAATAATAATAATACCTATTGTTGGGTCGTGATATTTCTCCTATTGGGCCGAATGGATTGTGCCTACTTATTCAGTTAGTCCACTGGGTTTTCACTATTGGGTGTTGACATTATTGGGCCTAGTCATTTTATTATCTTTGTTAAGTCCTTTTAATATCGGACCAAATCAGTGGGTCGATCCATCATATATTTAAATATCTTCACTTGGGTTCTGAACCAGTGATGATGACAAAGATATGGCCGACTGATATCTGACATTAATAAGGATTGGATAGTTGGCCAGCGGTGGACAGAGGGGATGAGATTAACAGGTGTCAGGAGGGTCGGTGGTACAATAAATCAGGTCCTATAGTATATCCTAGCAAGGAAGTCTTCACAAACAGGTACGTATTCATTCATAATCACATACACACAGCTGAATTATTATCTCTCTCAATACACTAGACATTACATCCTCCATTGTTAACCTTGTGAACACGTATACTCACTCTCACGCCTGAGCTATCCCCCGGCGGTCCGGCCGTCAAGCTTGTGGTGTTTTTCGTGTTTACTGTGCAGGATCAGTGCGTTTTACGTGATTGGGACGTGGCAGAAAATCTTGGCGTTAACACCTATATAAGCAACCTATGGAAAAAAAAATTAATGTCTTGTGGTACGCGCGGACTACTCAATTATTCACCAATAAGGATAGAGTGGATAAATAAGCTTGAAAAAAAAATTAACCTTTCTTTTTCTTTTATATTTAATACTATTTTCATCTCACAATAAATTTTTTATTAATTTTTATAATTAAATTAATTATGAATAATATACTTATATATATATATATATATATATATATATTGTGACGCCCCCAAAATAAGTATACATCACTCATCTTGGGTCGCCAAATACATAGTACAAAATACAAATATAAACTTAATTATACAAACATCGTGTAAAAATACGACAAAACATAGCTGAGAGTTTTAATAAGAATATTGTAATGTAGACAATATCCACACTCAAATGAGTCCTCATTATATTTATTGTCATACTATTTAACAGAATAGTGAGGACTACTAATGCTATCATCTGGACCGTCACTCCGTTCCTCGACTCGTCCCAGCTATATTCTCATTTTCTTAAGAGAACAGTGAAAGAAAGGGTGAGCTCAACTAGCCCAGTAAGAAATATTATGACTAAGATAATGCAGAATAAATTATCATTAGTCTTCAACAATGTTAAACTGATAAAATACAATAGACATTAAGTTTAACTGCAGCGGAACAAACAATCCATTAGAAGAGTCAAGTAGAGCATAAAATCTACTATCTTCTATGATTTAAAAATATTTTCATCAATTTTTATCGCTGAGACTCAACTTAATAAATAATCAGCATCATCCATGCACTGCGGCTAAAGATATTCATTATTATCACAACCACAAATTATCCATGCACTGCGGGCCAAAGATATTCGTGTATTCATCAATAGTCATGATCATGCCATAAAATAATTCATCTTTGCATCCTTGGCCGAAGAGAATCCATAACCATAATCATACCAAAAATTGTCCATCAATGCACTACGGCCAATGAGAATTTTTTTCACATCATTTGTAATATTACGGTTATGATTATACCAAATAATCCCTGGTCATAATCATACCAAGTCCATCTATACACTACAGGCCACAGATGACTTTCAACATAATATAAACATGAGGATGATGACAATGATATAAGCAATAATCAAACGAAAATAAGGATAAATATTAAAGACTTTAAATTTATCCAAATATTATCAATCACTTAATAAACTCATAATCAAATATTATTAATATTATAATAATATTTTAATCACTTTTTTAACTTATAAAAAAATTTATTTTAATTGTTTACACTTTACCAAATAATGCATTTAATCATCCAAATATGCCATACTCATAAGATTTTATCACCAATGATCAAATTTCTCACCAAAAATCTGCATATACCTTATATAGGATTTTCAAGCCATAAAATCCTATTTTCCAATTTTATTACCTCACATAACATATTTAATTCATTTACTCATAACGAGTTTATTTTTATAAAAAATATCAAATCAGTCCCAAAAATATTTTTTATGGGAATTAGTAGAATATAGTCCCATATTGAACATATATTTTTTTCAGAATTTTTAAAATTCATTTGCTATTTTTCATATGACCAAAACTGCCGAATATTTAGACATTTATCATAAATTGTACCTTTGCCCAAAAATTACAAAATTTACAAGGTATACTCCTGTTATATACATGTACTCCCAATAATTTTTTTACCAATTTTGGAGTTAACCACAAGGAGTTATAAGGGTGACTTTTAAAATAGTCTTTTCTCATAAAATCCACAACTCTTAATTTATACATCCAAAAATCGTCATCTTTGGACACAATATAGAAAACTCATCAAATTATCATTCCAAAATTTTCCAGAATTTTTGAGGGTCAGAAAAAATACGAAACTACAAATGAATTTTCACCGCCATGCGGTAATTCACGTAAACAGATCATTTCCACAATTTAATAAGGAATGAATACAAATGATCATTCACCATGCATGTGGTAATTCACATAAACAGGTTTTCCAATAGAATAATAAATAATGGAATAATAGAAGAATTCACCATGCATGCGATAGATCGCACAGCCAGGTTATTCTCAACAGAATAATAAATAATAGAACCATGTCATGCGTAAACGCACAGACAGGATATTTCGACAGAATAATAAAGAATGGAATAACAACAGAATTCATCATGCATGCGATAGACCGCACAGACAGGTTATTCCAACAGAATAATAAATAATGGAATCAGGTCATGCGTAAACGCATATACAAGATATTCCGATAGAATAATAAAGAATGAAATAATAGAAGAATTTCACCATGTATGTGGTACTTCGCATATACAGGTTATTCCAACATAATAATAAAGAATGGAATAAAAGAAGAATTTCACCATGTATGCGGTACTTCGCATAAACAGGTTATTCCAACATAATAATGAAGAATGGAATAACAGCTCTTACGAGTATTGAAAGAAAATAATTCTCTTCATGAATACGAAAGAATAATACCTCTTACAGGTACAACAGATAATATCACTTACCTTTGAAAGAGGAGTATTCCGACAGGTAGGGCGGGAATATACTTGAAGAAAACTTGCACTATCTTCTACGCTCAAAGCTTTCTTAAACTCTAAAGAAATACGCTCGAGATTACAGAAGAATAACTCTCTCTATAGTTTCTCTCTCTAGAGTTTCAGTGAATTCGTAAGAAATAATGAAGGAATGAACTTCTATTTATAGGAGAATGGACTGAATATTAACTAATTTATGAACGGTCCAGATTGATTTACTTTTAATCAGGACGGTCCATATTGATTTAATAAAATATTCTAATAAAACAAAATCTTTTAAATAAAATATAATATATTCTATTTATAATCTAATGAAAAAAATAACTTTATAAAAGTATTCTGTTTTATATAAAAAGATTTTACTATGCTAAAATACTATGCAACACTATGCATAATAAAATATAATATATTCTATTTATAATCTAATAAAACGAATAACTTTATAAAAGTATTCTGTTTTATATAAAAAAATTACTATGCAAAATACTATGCATAATAGAATATAATATATTCTATTTATAGTCTAATAAAATAAATAACTTTATAAAAGTATTCTGATTTATATAAAAACCTTTTCTGTTTTATTACATTAATAATACTAATAAAACAAAACGCATCATCATTATTATAATTCACACAATTAATCGACCAGGTCGTTACCAAGAAAGATGGAGCTTTCTAATAAGAATTTTCTCCCTATTAGCGCGCAATTAGATGACCAAACCTCTCCTTGACAGAACTTCTAGACATCGTTAATATATTTCTAAAATGTCAAACTAAATAACATTTAAATTAGTATTAAATTATAATATGATTTTTATCATTATATTTAAATATCTAAAACAATAATATATTAATTTAAAAAAAAGTCAATTTAACCATAAAAATTAATTGAATAAATTTATCATGAGATAGAGGTAGACTTTCTTTCATTTTACAGAAAGAGTTGTATTTTGAGTTTTGTTAGCCTGCAAAATACAAAATTTTTTAACTAATGTGAATTAAATTGATTTGAGTTAATATAATCGCAAACATTATATAATATTTAAAAAAATATTATCACTTCCGGGAAGATGTCTGTTATTTATGTAGAAAATTTATTAATATTATCTATGAGAGAGGGGTTATTGAAAACCTTTTATAGAGTCAGAGCCTCAGAAGGTGTGAACTTTAGCACAAAATAAATAAAAGACAAATGATAGATACATAATTCATGTATTTTTTTTATTTTTAATTTTATCATTTTCATTATTTTAGTTTATTTAATTAATATATTTTATTTTATTTTGTATGATTTAATATTCTATTATAATAAAGTCAAAATATTGGTGATCAAATAATATTTAATACTCCTCATATTCATGAAAAGAAAGAAACAAAAAGATCTCTTTGAATGAAGTCCATTGTCACTAGGAAGTTAATTCTTAGAAGGAATTAATTGAGCATTGTTGCCTATAAATAGAGGACTATTTATCAAGAGAGATTGAGAATTATTAGGTTTATTTATTTTTAATGTCTAGTTAATTTCTTTAATCTAGGATGAATATGAAATTAAATAACTATTTATGATAATATTTTTCATCTCTTCTATTATTTATGTTTTTATGATTAATTGGTTTGGCCTTTATGTTTCATTATTGAAATATCTTCGTCTTATAGTTATGTGATTTTAAATTACTTAACAAATTTTGATATATTATTATTAAGATGTGTTTTTTCATGATACATGATTACTCGAAGAAGTTTTGATGAGTTATAATTACTCCTTAAATTTTCATAATTTATGTTTGTCCACGTTAATTGTAAAATTACTAATTTAAAAGGAATAGAGATCAAAATTATAGTTAATTTATAAAAATAAAAGAGATTAGATTACTTATTATGTTTATTGTTTAATAGATTCGGATTACTAGATAGATTTCTTCCTTATTATTAGTTAGTTTAATTATAGTTAATTGATTCTCGATCTTTATTTATACTTTGCCTGAAATAGATATTAAGGATACATTAAAATTAATTTAATTTTTAAGATTTGACATGTACTTGCTAGTTCTTCAATTTGACATTATGCACTTGTAATTACTCATTTTTATCACATAACAAATGAAATGGATAAAATCTTATTTTAAGTGACGGAGGTTTTGATATTTAAGATTTTGAGCTCAGCAGTCACCATCTCTTGGGACAATCGTGAGTGATTGTCCCCAATTATAGGGTGCTGGATATTTGACTCCTCCTCCTTCTATTATAAAAAGAGGGGAGTGGTTAGCATGAAGTTAACAGTGGTTAATTGACCTATACAGTATCGACACGCAGTCCGGGAGGTGATCTCTCTTTGCCTGCACCACTGTATTGGTCAATTTACTAACTTACCATGAAGTTAACTTCATGATAACCGGATCCTAAAAAGAGATAGCAAGATTCCTGGCAAAGGATCCAGTCAGCACTATATGGCCTTAGCTTCTACAAACAATGAGAATTCAAGATAATAAAAATTAGTAGTACAAGTCCATGCCACTGTTTGTTTGCATGTTTTTCTTTTTAGGAAAATTTTACCCTTTTTTTACTTTTATTTTTTTTGCAACTGTTCATAACTCTTGGAAAAGATTTGTATTGCAATAATAACATATCAGCTCTTATTCCGAACAGACACATTACAATTAAATATTCTTGGAAAAGATTTGTATTGCAAAATTAATTATTCATGCGTTTGTACATGATTTAGTAAGAAATTGTTATGGTGTTAGTTTAGTAGTTAAACATATTTGGTTTGGGTAAAGATGTCATTTTCAATAAAAGTGTTGTATTTCATTTAACTGAAAAAGTAGGTACATAGGAGAGTTATTTTGGCTGTAAGTCTATAAATACATGGGATGTATTCGGTAAAGGTAAAAATGAATTGTTCTGTTTCTTTCTTTATACTTTTATGATCTTATCTCTACTTCCCCTCTCTGTATCCTCCTTCTTTTCCTTATCTTAGTCTCTTCTCAAATATCTGCTTCTCCCATAATTCTCTTGAAGTTTAGTTAATTGTAAGTAATGATTGAGTTCAGATCTCAGTTCTTTACATTTGGTATCAGAGTCCAGTCGATCGACACCCATGACTACTAATAATCAACGATTAACTAACTTTGAGAGTAACTTTATGATTTACAAAATCAGCTGCAATCCTCTGTGAAATCGTTGAAGAAAGGATTCGATGAGAAATAGGAACAAATGTTAAAAGGATTTGAAGCTATGTTATTAGCTCATTATAAGAAACAAGGTTCGAGTTCATCTGGAGTTGACCGACAACCCTCAGGTATTGTTCCTCCATCTTTAACTCAGTATGCTATTGAATTTGTCCTTGGACCTTATGAAGGAGTTGTTTCTTCATCCAGTAACTCTGAAGGAATATTTTGCACGATCAAATTCGAATTTCCTAAATTTCATGGTACTAACCTAGGTCATGGATCAGGAAGTGTAATAAATTGTTTTCTCATCAGAACGTTGTTGAGAATCAGAAGCTTTACTTAGTCATTATGCATCTTGAAGGAGAAGCTGAAATTTGGTATTCTAGCTTTGTTGAAAGTGGAATTGAATTGACATGGAATGGGTTAATTGATGAACTGCTGGCTAGATTTAGTCGTGAAACTAAAGTTAATCCCATAGATAAGCTCAAAAAATTACAACAAACCAGAATAATGGATCCATACAGAGCTAAATTTGAAGAGCTTAAGGGTTAGGCTTTAATAAAGAATTTTGAATTGAATGGAGAATTTTTTTTATTGATTGTTTTGTTGGGGACTTACGTGAGGAGATTCAGTTAGATATCCAAGAGTTGGGTTTTACTACTCTTAAAGAAGCTATTCGTTTAGCTAGAGAGAGGAAGCAAAATTAGAAGTTTGGATTAAAAGGAGTAGAACTGTTTTGAGGCCTTCCACCAATAATAATCTGGTGAGTAAACTTTTATTGTAACATCTTGTGTGTAAAGGTTTCCTAGTGGTGTAGGAATAAGGAACTCTGAAAATACTAATGCAGATTTTATAATGAGAGTTAATATAATTGAACTTAAAAACATCTTACTTATTAGGAACCTAACCAAGGAACAAATTTTTGAGAAAAAGAAGAAAGGCTTGTGTTTCTCATGTGATGAACCCTATGTTCCAGGATATGTCTGCAAGGAATCCCACTTGTTTATGATGATACCTTCTGAGGAAGAGGAATTAAATTGGGATTCAGAGGAACAAATTGTGTGTGAGCAAGATTTGGTGCCAAGGGTAGAGCAAAATAAATTGTTGTCAGATGATAAGTTGGATGATGTTCATATTATTTTATATGCTTTTTCAGGCCACAATGAAACAACACTATTATAGTGCAAGGAACAGTGAATAGCAAACCAATGAGTATTCTCATTAATAGTGAGAGTACTAGAATTTTTTGGATTCACAAGCTACTAAGAGACTTGAGGTCAAACTTCAGGATACTAATCCAGTAACAATGTATGTGGCTGATGGCTTCTAGGTATATAACACTCAAGTGTGTACTGATTTTAAATGGCATGTTCAGAATATGGACTTTATTACTGAGATGAGGGTACTTCCTTTGAGAGGAGTTGGATGTAGTATTTGGGGTACAATGGTTGAAAACAATCTGTCCAATTACTTTTGATTTCAACAAATTACAACTTCACTTCTATCAAGATGGGGAATTAGTAATATTGCAAGGGGAAAAACACAAATGTTACTCCTACTATACACCTTATCAATTCTGGAGAATTTAAGAAGGTGTTCCAGAATTCATAAGGTGTTACAGACAACTTCCCATGGTTTTTTTTTGGTATCTCTATGGTATTATGGAATGTGAGGAGTGCAATCCTATGAATCCTTCTTGTCCTAAATTGCAAGAGTTGTTAGCTTCATTTTCTGATGTATTTGCAGATCTATAGGGTTTGCCTCATATGAGATCTCATGATCACCATATTAACTTGAAGGAGGGTAGCTAACCTATTAATTTGAGGCCCTATAGGTACCCTTATGTCCAGAAATCAGATATTGAGAAAATTGTTATTGAATTACTAAGAACTAGGGTTATCCAAAATAGTAGTAGTCTCTCTGCTTTTCCAGTTTTATTGGTTAAAAAATGTGATAACACATGGAGAATGTGTATTGATTATAAGGCTCTAAATGATGTTATTATTAAGGAAAAGTTTCCTATACCTGCATTGATGAGCTGTTAAATGGGCTTTATTGTGCAAAATGGTATTCTACATTGGATTTGAGGTCTGGTTATCACCATATTAAAGTTCATCCTCCGGATATTCTTAAAATTGCTTTTAGGACTTAAACAGGTCATTATAAATTTAAAGTAATGCCATTTGAGTTAACTAATGCACCAACTACTTTTCAGATTCTCATGAATGTTGTGTTCGTTCCTTACTTGAGGAAATTCATTTTGGTTTTCTTTGATGATATTTTGATCTACAACCTCACTTATGAGTCTCATTTGGAACATGTTGACATAACTCTACAGCTGTTAAGACAACATGAATTGTATGTAAAAATGTCCAAGTGTACCTTTGCTACACAACGGGTACAGTACCTTAGTCATTTTATTACTTCTAAATGTGTATCAATTGATCCGACTAAAGTGGAATGTATGGTTCAGTGGCCAAAGCCCATAAACCTTAAGAGTCTAAGGGATTTTTTTGGGCTTAACAGGTTATTATAGAAAATTTATAAAGCATTATTGTTTTCTAAGAAAACTATTAACTGATATATTAAGGAAAGATCAGTTTTCAACGGATTCATGAAGTTGAGGTAGCATTTGGCTGCTTTAAACAAGTTATGACTAATGCTCCAATTTTAGTTATGCCCGATTTCACCATCCCATTTGTAGTGGAAACTGTTGCTAGTGGTATTGGTATATGGACAGTGTTAATGCAAAGGAATAGACTAATTGCTTTTTTAAGCAAGGCTATTGCTCCTAAGCATTTGTGATTATCGATCTATGAGAAGGAACTGTTGGCTGTGGGTTATGCAGTTCAAAAATGGAGACATTATCTAGTGGACAACAAATTCATTATTAAAACAGATCATCAAAGTCTCAAACATTTGTTGGATCAACGAATAACTACTACTAACCAGCAAATATGGGTTACCAAGCTCATGGGATTAGATTATGAAATCTGGTACAAGAAAGGCAATGAGAATTTAGCAGCAGGTGGATTGTCTAAGCAGTTTGTTGGAAATCCCATGTGTAGAATTAAAACTAATGTTCTAAACTATTTATCCCTAACTACAGTGTCACCTAAATGGGTTCAAAAATTGGATGAAACATGGGCAACTGATCCAGACCTGCAACAAATTATTTCGCAGTTAGGCGGTGTTTGATAAAACTGAATGTTAAGATCTGAACAGTTTAGACATCTAAATAATTTAAAGCATCTGTCCAAAATTATGTCTGGATGAAAAAATGTTGTTTGATAACTAATTTTTCCAAAATGTCTGAATAACAGTATGTTATTTCCCAGTAGGCACAATATATCTAAAAAGGTGGGGGGGGGGGGGGTTGAATAGATCCTTTAAATTTTAAAATTCTTTTTCTCTATTAAGTTGTATTACTCATTAGGTAGCTCGTGAAAAACATAAGAATCTTTTCAAGCCCATCGGAATAAGTAAAAGATCCCCTTCATTGATATAATCATAATCATACATACATTGTTCATAGAGTTAGTTCAGTGGTAAGCAGTTAAAACAAACATAGCAGTTATAATTGTTAATGTACATAATGTAAATGACATAAAGTAAAAGACACAAGGGGTTTTAAGTGGTTCAGAGACTCAAGCTCCTAATCCACTCTTCTGCTTTCAACTAGCAGGATTTTCACTAAGGAAGGGCAGCACCCTGAATCACTAAGATTCCTTCAAGCCCAGCAGCCTTGGGACTTCAGTTCACTAAGAACTCTTCAAGACCAGCAGCCTTGGAACTTCTCTAGTTCCCTAGGAACTCTTCAAGCCCAGCAGGCTTGGAAACTCATTTAGTCCCTCCGGACAAGGACCCCTCAGGCCCTGGCTTCTTGTTGTTGAGTTGTTTGTTTGTTTGTTCATTGGAGTTGGTGCTGAGCTGCTAAGATTTCATTAGGCTCTGAACATCTCTTGTACTTAGCAGCTTGATGTGGTCCTCTTTGCATTCTGCTTCGAGTCTGGACCACATCTTCTTTGGTGCAGCTGATCTCTACTCTCTTTAGCTCATCTTCATCTGATGTCAGCTGTGCACCATCACCATCTGGATTTGTTAAGTCTCTGTGCTTTTAGTAGTCTTCGTCTGGAACTTAGCAATCCCTGCACCCTTCTTGAATACTTTGCAGATATGGTTCTACACTTGTTCAGTTTTAGCTTTCGGTTCATGGTGATCTGTAGAGTGGCTCTCCTGATCTTCTTTGTACTCAAGCACTTTTCTAAATACTATCTTTTTGGCCTTCTCGGCTCTCAGCTTGTCTGCCATCTTCAGTGACATTCTCATCTTTGTTTAGTGAAGCTTTGATCTGTTTGAGTTCTGCTTCAAGGCTGCTTTACTTCCACCTTGGTAGTCTCACTGTCATTGATACTTGTTCTGTTGATCCTTGGTGGAACTCGTAGAGTCAACTATAGCATTCACCAACTCAACGATTCTACTTCTTCACAATCATCAGCAACTCTTGATCTTTGAAGCTCTGTTGATTTATACTGCTTCCCAATCTTCCCGTTGGAAAGTAGTCGTTGAAAGCTATTCAAATTTCTTCGCAGATCTCGAGTTATTTGGTGCAGACTGTAGATGTGACATGACATCTTTTTTTGACTTCCTGACACTGCAGTCTACTGTTTCACCAACCCTGTCAGATATGTCACTTTGATATCTCGGGCAGGTTGACGACTTTATTTCACCCTTCTGATTTCTCGATCAAAGTTTGTCCTTGCATCGATGCTCTCAATAAGCTTTATTCGAATATCAATCTTTAGATTGAGTCGTTGTTAATGCCTCAATATTCAGATGTTCGAGCTCTACGATTCTGATGCATAACTCACTGGACCAGATCGTAGTGTCTTGTTGATTGTTGTTTCTTGACTTGTAGAGTCAAAACTATGATATAGAAGAGTGGTCATTAGATCTCCAATGTAAAACACTTCTTCCTTTTCTTGTGCAGTGCTTCATTACTTTTGCTTGCCTTGACTGTTCTCAGATACTGATGGTTTGACTTCTTGTTCTGGCCCCTTCTAAATAACAAGACATCTCAGATTTGTAGCATGCTCAGTTCGCTTTCTCCTTGTGATCTCCTATTCACTTATCATCAATGGACTGACCCAAGCTTAATCACTTTAGCCTTGTTATTCAGAGGCTGACCAGTATATTTGTGTATACTCCATCAGTTTCTTCTTTGTATGGCAAACACTACGATCTTGGTTATCTTTAAGATCGTTGTCTTCTTTCCACTTGACAGCTACTGCATAAGCTGACTTTCCTTAGTCAATTACAGAAGTCTTCTTCTGATTTCCTTGTGGAAGACTTTATCTTGAATGGCTTCACAACTCAATCTTGATGCTGATTGGGTTGGTGCTTAGATCTTCTGTTAGCTTGTATGCCATTCGTTGAGTGCCCTCTGATTTCCTTGGTGAGATGTATCTTTGCATTACCAATCAGAGGCTTCATTCCTTTGGATATTCTGGGAGTGCTCATTTGTTGGGAATCGTATTTGCTCTATGATTCTGCTTTGACATTGTGAGCACATTTGTTGAGGTCTTAGTTCTGCACTCTACGATTCAGCTTTGGCTGTGCAGACACTACGGCTCCGAAATTAGATCTTGACACTCTACGATTTCTGTCGTTGTGCTTGTTGTCTTCATCTGATCTTGCTCGACTACGATCTATGCCTCTGGTATGATTATTAAACTCTACGACTCTGAGTGTAGTCTACGATTCTGGACTTAGCTTTGGCAAATACTCAGTCAGCTCGTAGGCATGCTATCTCTACGATTCTGAACATGACTTCCTCGGCAGACTACGGCCCTGAGGAAGTTCTCCTCGACACACTACGATCCTTCCTCGTCTCTCCTGGAAGTCTACGAACTCCGAGATCTACTATCTTGCAGACTACGATTCTGCCTCGATAGCTCTCGAGCTTTTCTTGACTCTCCTGGCAGACTACGATTTCTGGTGCAGTGCTCGACGATCAGAAAAGCCTATCTATTACATCATAAGATCAACCTAACATGCTTGATCTTTCTATATTTATAGTCCTTGTACATCATTTCTTTTTAAGGACTTTACAAAGTTGTTTTGCTTATGTAGGATCAACCTAACACATTTGATCAATTCATTCTAAGTCCTTGTACATATGTTTCTATTATCTATCAAAGGACTTTACAGCTTTTCTTAATGCAAGCATACTTGCATATTCATTCATATATATATATATATATATATATATATATATATATATATATATATATATATCATAATCATATCATATATAAATAGGAATATCATTCACATGTTTATTCCTGACACAGTATTTTACTATTTTAACCCTCTGAACAGTTTAAGCAAAACCTGTTTGATAATCAGAAAAGTCTGAATAGTATTTTAAATACGTATTTATAATATCTTGACCACAATATGATAAAATAAAATGTATCATGTCCAATGAAAACATCAACATAGCATAATAATTCAACCATAGATAACCAAACATTACATATACCGATTGAGTGTATATATAGTATAGTTTCCAAGCTCCAATTAGTCATTCTATTTGCAAATCATGGATAACTTGTATGCCCACGTTCAAAAATTATAAGATCAACAAAAAAAATGCATTACTTGTTCCGGTATATTGGAGAGCTTCAAGAACAGCACCTAAGAGAGATGATAAACATGAATGCTTATCAATACTCTTAACTACACATCTCCAAACTACTAGCACAAATTGATAGCAATTCAATTCCAAATCAATAAAATTATAACAAAAAAAATTATGTAGATAATGTAATAGAAAAATAAAGCAGCCTAGATTCTAAATGAAAACGTATGCCTCAGTAAAACCCAGTAATATCACTTAAAATGTAGATTAACCAAGGAGGTTCTCCCTGTAAATAGGGTCTTGGCTCCACTACACCTCATATAGTGGATTGAATCATCACTGACAATTACAAAAATTGACAATGATGTAAATAATATATCATTCAATTACTTATTTTATTTAAAAGAAAGGAAGTAACTTAGACAGCTGCAACATAAACCAATTAGAAGTATATCTGAAACAAGTAAATGCAGAAACATCTCAAATTAATCCACTAACTCAGACATGAATGCAGCAACACCAATAAGGTACACCAAAAAAATTACACCACGTACATCTAAAAACGAAATCAAGGAAATAAAATAGGCTCAAACTAAAACAGCTCTTTCAATCAAGAATTTTCTGAAGCAGAACTGGCATTAAAGTTGTGTGCTCAAACTCAGTGAAATAGTTGCCCCATTTGCACCCACTTTGCTAACTGAATCAACGAACTGCTTATCTACAACCTGCACTATTTCTATGGCATTGGTTGTCACCAATTTTACCCCATTTGCCTCAACATCAAAAGAAGATTCATTGACATTGTCGTTCCCAAACGAGAAAGGATAGAAATGGAGCCTAAGAAAATAACTCCCTTGTGCCCTTTGAAATGTGTAATTCAAGCTCTCGGTAAATAATCATACAGTCTTATAAAGCGGTGCATAGACCGGATCTCCATTAAATGTGACAGTGGAGGCCTCAATGCCGGAAGAACTAAGGGTGACATTGGTGTCGAGGCACTAACCCATCTCCTACCATCCATATTAACAGTAGTATTTGTACCATAATTTAATAGAAAATAATTTGTTTGAGCTTCTCTAGTTCTTACATACAAAGAAACTATCACCAAAATATAAATGCCCAGTACTCATATGCCATTAATCTTCATCATTCACCAATTTAGGCTTTCAATTTTCTCTCACCTCTTATACTTGTAAGGCTAGTTCAGCTTAAAATGAAACAACAAACTATTATTGTAAAACACAATACCAAAACTTAAAACCCTAATCTTAAATCACATTCTTGACTTTCTTTCATCCAAATATAAATATCACAATTTTCCTCAAGCATTAATTTGAAAAATACCCACTTAGAAATTCTAGCATAAACATAAAGTTACCTCCATCAAACATATCTTCACAGTTGACATTCCTTCAATGGTGATTTTAGAGAATGGAGTGAAACTCAAAACCCACTAACAAATTATCTTCAATCAGCAAACCCAATCACAAGAAGATCTGAACCAAAATGAATGACAATAAAAAGGTTGATAAACATATCCCTGACCCATTCAATCTCCGCCTGCTCCGAACCCATTGGGTGACAAGGAAAACAAACCATAATTGACAAAATCAAACCCTAATTGAAAGGAAAAAAGTAATACTTAAAGAAGAATGTGAACTGGTATGTTTAAGATTCATGCCCAAATCAAGTATTGTTCAGCAACGAAGAAGAAGAAGAAGAGCAGCAACGAAGGTATTATTGAAGAGGTTAGTTTTGTCCCAAAAAAATATTTTCTCGCTCAGAGCTACCTCTGGATACTATAGAATTATTTTTGTGTCTAATCTATTAAGAGCTATTAAGAGGCAAAAAAAATTTATCAAATAAAATTTGCCTCTGACCGAATCAGAGGCAAATCCATTCAAAGCTATTAAGAGGTAATCAAACAGAACCCTAGTATTGGATCCTTCTTCAGTCCCTGATTATTCTTTTGTGAATGGAAGGCTGCGGTATAAGGGTAAGTTGGTGGTGGGTAATTCCTCAGAGGTAAGGCTCAAACTCTTACAAGAATTTCACAGCTCTCCTATTGAGGGGCATTCAGGGAAAAGAGGTACTTTTGAAAGAATATCTCAATATTTTTATTGGCCCACTTTAATGTCTGATATGATTACATTTGTGAAAGAATGTGAGGTTTGTCGGTTAAGTAAGCATAAAACCAATGTTACTCCTGGGTTGTTACAACCCTCACCTATTCTTGAAACAGCGTGGAAGGATATTGTCGTGAATTTTATTGAATGGTTACCCAATTCTCATGGATATACTTCTATTATGGTAGTCATAGACAAACTTACCAAATATGCTCATTTTTTGGGGTTGAAACATCCATTTACTGTTACTGATGTAGTTATTGTATTCCTTAACAACATTCATAAGTTGCATGGATTACCTTCATCAATAGTTTCAGATCGGGATAGAAATTTTATTGGGCATTTTTACCAGTAATTGTTTAAGTCATTGGGTACCAAATTGCAACTTAGCACGACTTATCATCCACAAAGTTTGGTCAATCTGAGAAGTTAAATAAGTATTTGAAAACTTACTTAAGATGCATGTGCAGTTAAAGACCAAAGGCTTGGAGCGAATGGTGGTACAATACCCATTACCACAATAGTGCCCAGCTTACTCCTTTTCAGGCTTTATATGGCTATACAGCTTCCCACATTTCTTTCCATCGTTATGGCTATATTTCTGATCCTACAACAAGGCAGTTTGTGCTTCCAGAAGTCAATTGTTGCAGCTCTTGAAAGATAATTTGGGCTCAGTGTAGAATGAGGAATTATGCTAATACGAATATGCTGGAGAGGATTTTTAATGTGGGAGATATGGTATATTTAAGAGTTCGACCCTACAAACAATTTTCTATGACAGTCTAAGTATTCTAAGTTGGATTCAAAATATTACGGGCCATTTCACGTGCATGAAAGGATTGGACCTGTTGCTTATAAGTTGCTACCAGCTGAAGCTAAAATTCATCTTGTGTTCTATGTTTCTCTTTTAAAGAAGAAAATTAGTGCTGCAACACAGGTGTCTCAGGTATTGCCATTAATAGATGATCATGGACAGTTCATGATCATCTATTAAATTTGGGAGCTGTCATTTACACTCCTAAATTAACCTCACTTTCAATTTATAAATTCGAACAATTAGCACAGTAGTAAGTAAGGATCGATCCCACATAGAATAATTTGTTTTATATTTATTCTATTATTTTGATAGAAAATAAAAATGAGGGTTTTTGAAAATAATTTTTAAACTAAGAGAACAAGAATTAATAATTTAATCAAATATATAAAAACTTCAGTTCTGCAATTCAGTTTCACCAATTACAACAATCAATTAATCAATCCAATGGTCTAATACTATACCTTCTGAACCTACTTGAGAGATTTAGTCTAATCTTCATGCTCGATTCCTAACTTTCCGTCCTTTGAGTACAAGGATTTTTTAAGAAGGGGGATTGTAAAGAAATGTTATGGTGTTAGTTTAGTAGTTAAACATAGTTGGTGTGGGTAGAGATGTCATTTCCAAAAAAAAGTGTAGTATTCATTTAGTTAAAAAAGTAGTTACAGAGGAGAGATGTTTTAACTGTAAGTCTATAAATAAATGTATGTATTCGGTAAAGATAAGAAATTAATTGTTTTGTTTCTCTCTCTAAAATTTTCTGATCTTATCTCTACTTACCCTTTGTATCCTAATCCTCCTTTTCCTTACTCCCTTCACAAATCTCTGCTTCTCTTGAAGTTTGTAAGGACTGAGTTCAGATCTCAGTTCCTTACAGGGTTCAAAATCTGAATTCTTGAACCAGTTACAATGTCTGTTAACCTACCAGAGGAAGTAGCATGAAAGCTTCACTCTATGAAGAGAAACATAGAGAGATATCACTAGCACAGAATAAAAAAAGATCTAATAAGCTGATATTACAACTACTCAATATTCACCAACATAACACAGGACCCTCTACAAACTCACAACTACAAAAACGCAATCAAGCCAAACACATCAGACTCTGCCATAGTTTGGTACTACACGGCCTTTTTCACTCCCCATTTAAGAAAATGGTTTCTCCATGCTCCACAGATTTCTGGCTTTGCCTGATGCTTGGTGAATAACAGGGGCACATGAGTTTTTCAAGTTCCCCCTTGAAGCAGTCCCTTTATCTGTTGTTCGCTGATCAGAAGCAAAATTTACCCTCTTTCTCTCACTATTTGCATTCCTCCTTGATTGATTCCTCTGATAGTTATCGCCATGATGCCTTGAAGTTTCGTACCCTGACATGTAACTACCAGTGCCTTCTCTATTCCCATCGTCAATACACCATGTGCCATAAACCCCATTAGGATCTGGCACATATTCGGGTGCATAATAATTTCCATACTGATACCAACCCCATGAATTATTCCAACCATCTCCCCATCCACTATTCCCCCAACCATCTCCCCATCCATAACCTACCATGGCTGTTTCATTATTGTTGTACCAGCCCCATGAATTGTTACCAAAATTTTCCAATCCATTGTCTTTGACATGCCCATTATTCTGACTATAATTAGGTTCCCAAGAGTTATCATTATTGACATTGGATGAGTTAGGAGCTGCTTTTAACTCATCTTCACAATCTCCCCAACCAAAACTCGAGAATCCTTGATTTTGTAAGAGAATATCACCAAAAATCACAATATTCTCGTCTTTTCTATCTGTATCAGGATCCGCTGGTTCACGCTCCAAGTCTAGTATCAGCTCCTGATCAATTTTGCAATCCCAATCTATTTCATCAATATACAGATTAGGATCCGGGACTGGTACCTCGCAAGGAAGACCGTGCATCCTTGCATAGAAGCAGCTCTTAGCATTGTTGAATGCCTCTTCACCTGCAGAGTCATTCCATTTTACCACATTGTCATGGTAGTGCATAAACTTCTTAGCATCCAAGATCTTTCTCCATGGAACTTTGCCAACCAAAGTGCAGAATTTTTTCTCCCACGACGGAACAGTTGGTTGCCAATTACCTGAACGTATATGATAAATATAACCCTTTTTTCTTTTTCTGAAAGTCAATCTAAGAACTGTCGACACACAACAAAATCTGATAGATGGTGGGAAACAAAGTTGCCAAAAGCAGCAGACTAGGAGATGCTGTTGAAATTACATGTAATGTTAATATGTAGTAGGTAATGGGAAACAACGACCTTGCCTTCTCACAAAATGACATTCAACTGTAACACCAGCAGAATAAGGAAATAAAAATAAACAAAAAAGATAAAGAACACGAAAATATGCCATAAAAGTTGTTCTAAAGATAGGAACACAAAAATGATTGGAATATTTATGGGATAAATAGGCGAAAGACAACAGCTGCAAACGTCATAGATTATAACGGTATGCAAAATAACGGATTATAACTGTATGCAAACTAACGGTACCAATCCTGATCTCCATAAAATTTCAGAATCCCCGCCGCCATGCTTTTGCCAAGCTCCTCATTAATTTTGGACATTAATACTGAATTCTGTATCAATTAGGAATTTTTGTATAATTCTTACACATAACTTCCCGTCATAACAAAATGGACCAAAAACAGAAACACATAAGCCGAACCATTTCAGTTTCCATGCTGGGATTAAAACAGCAGAGTATGATTTGAAAACACATACGAAATAAAAATTAAAACAATAGGAATGTTAATCATGCTAAGTAAAACTATGAACTAGACACTTGCCCTCACTACAAAATTAGCAAATATCTAAAAGGATTAGAATTTCATAATAAAGATGCAATGCATGCAAGCAAAGAAGTTCTGCCGTCCCAAAGACCCGACCTACAGCCACTTTAGATAATTAAAATATTAAAGATGAAAATCAGCCACAAACAAGAAAATTTATCAGCCAAAAGCCCAAAACATACAAACTTGAATTGTAACGGCGCAAATTCTTACCTGCAAAATTGTGGAAGCCACTCTGATTATTCAAGCAAAAAAAAAACTACCTTTTGGAACCCTAACCTTAAGAAACTATCCAAATAGGAAAAAATAATAATATATCACTATCAAGTGCAAAGCAATCTCAAATTCCAATGAAAGCCATCATTTTATACCAAATATTGTAAACAAGGAAACCATCTCAAAGTTATTTTTTGTATAAATATATTCATCTAAGCAAAAGAACACAAACACGAATATGAAAAATAATAACCAAAGCTAGAAGCTATGCATACCTACAGGTGGCTTTCTGTTATTTGTTTTTGGAGCTTCTTTATTAAAATTATCACCCATGAATCTTCTCCGACCCTCCATCAAAACAAACCCAAATCTAAAACCAAATGAACACAAACAAAAATGATAAACAAACCGCATGAAATATAGGTTAGAACCGAGGGAATAAAAGTAATAAATCATAAAGTAAATCAAAAAACAATAAAACACTAAAAAGGGTTATTGAAATTTGATTTGGGTTTGATTCCAAAGTTAGAAAAAGAGCCACAAACCTTGAGATAAATTAAGAACAAGAACAGATTCTGGAAAGTGGGTGCCCAGAAGATTCAACCGGCACTAAAATGACTAGTTCTTAACGAGAAAACTGAAGATGGGTACCTAAATTTATTGTCGAATAATCGCTCAAAAGCCGGAAATGGTTTGATCGGTGGAAAATTGGGTGTGTAGTGATTTAACAGAGTAATGAAAAAAAGAAGAAGGTAAAATGCCCAAAACTTTGAAAGCGTTTCGAGCCTTGTCTTCTGAGAAGAAACAAGCCGCTGTTACGTTTCCTGGTTATTTATAGGCCCCTGTTTTAGACTGGAATTACAAAATTATTCTGCTTCCTTCTCTGATAAGGACTAAAGTGGTCGGACCTTCTATTCTCACTCTATCTCAAGGTGCGTGATAGAGGATCTCCAATGGAGTATGGACTATCCTTATATTATAATTAATACATCAGCAGATATCTGGATTATTCCGTAAATTATAATATGAAAAAATTAAAATAATCAATAAATTCAAAAAAATTATTATTAAATACAATAAAAAAACAAACTATTATTAATAAAATACTTACAATTGTACATATTTATAAATTTTTCAATTTACGTTTTTAACTATTCGTTGATATTTTATTACCGTTCTAACCAATTTTTGTTGCTGTTCTAATTATTTTTTTATATTCGTTGGAACGGCCCTAGCCCTAGCCCTTTATCTTCTTCTTCTTCAGCATTCCCATTTTCCTTCTTCTTCATCTATCTCTCTCATTTAAATATATTATAAATTATAGTCATAATTATAGTTCACTAACTCTTGTTCTTTGATATAGTCTTTGTACCTCGCTGGAAAATTTGATGGACTATACTCCTATTTAGTTCATCTACTGGAGCGAGATCTGTGTTTCTAGACTAAATATAGTTTAGAATTTGTGCACAACGGCACTGTTGAAGATGCTCTTATATTACCTAACCTATTACAATCATTTTATTTTTATTTATTTCTAATAACTTTTTTTGAAACCCTATATTTTTATGAAGTTAAAAGTGAAGAAAATTAAGATACTCACTTAAAAAATAATAATCAACAAAAAAAGAGAGGAAAACTTGTGAATAAGACATAAATGACATACCAAAACAAAATTAATAAACCACCCTCCAAACATTGGCAAACAATATGAGTATCTTCATGGCTCATGTTCCTGATTTCTGAAACTATTATTGTTGAACTTTCTTCAACACCTGTTATCGACTTTTATATCAATAGAGGTGAGTCATATCAGTGGGTCAAGTGATCATCGATAATTTATACAGATATTATTATATTAATCTGTCTTTGTTTTGTATATATATGATCGATTAAAAAAGGTAGTATCTAAAAATACTACTTACTAAATAAACTATATAATTAAAAACAGAAACTTGATTTTTTCTATTCAAATTAGTATAAGTAATATCTAAATTGTAGCAATAAAATATTATCCAAATTTGTAACTTATTCAAAAATAAACCCAATCTGTTAAGGAAAGTGAAGGTGTTTTTTTTGTTTTTATCTCTAAAATAGCAAAAGGAATTTCAAAAAATAATTTTTTATTTTTTATTCTACCAAACTTATTACAAAATTTTTGGTCACAAATTTACGAAAGATAATATATATTAACAAATTTTATGTAGAATAATTTTATTATTACAAATTTATTAAGATATCGAAAATATCTTTTAACATATATATCACGCTATTTTATTATATTTTTATTAGTCATAAAATTTATTATTAAATTACTGTCCTAACTAAAATACATTTATTAAAATCTAAAATTAGTTAATGAACTAGTATTTAGAGGGAGGTAATTAAAAAAAACAAATTGGTATGAAATTGGATTAGTTGTGGGCATTTTATTCACTAAAGACATCATTTTCTTTAAATTATATATTACTTTTTATGTGCAGTAATTTTTTACTAACAATTCCACATTAACATAAAAAAATACACTAGTATCTGATAACCTTGTTTCAATATTTCGAAAACGTTTCTATAGTTAAACTTTGGGCCCCATAACTATTATTGTTACTGGTGTCTGGTGCCGAATAGAAAGGAGAGGATAATATGAAATTAATTTTGGTTACTGGTGTAGGTCGAGAAGTAATTTCTTTGCTTGTCAATATTGTATTAATCAATTGATCAATTTATTAAAAAATTAAATTCATATTAAGATCCCAAATAAAATTATACTACTATAAAATAAGACAAATTGACCAGATACAAATTAATGATTAAATTCTATTATAAATTATCAGCATTTTGTATCATATATATCTAGTCAACGTATGTCAATTCATACATTAATTATAAAGTTGATTGTACAAATTATTGTATATTATCTACTATTAATTACTTGTGCTGGAAGGCATAACGTAACTATTTTTTTTTCCGTTTCAACAATATAAAAATTAGAATAAATCTGAACCGTCTTTGTGATTTTTCGTTCAAATTAATTAGAATGAATCTGAACCGTTCTTGTATTTTTTTCACCCAAATTCAAATTGAGTTATATCTTATTATTATGGATTGTCCGTGCATGAAGGCACGATGTAATGAAATCCTCTCTCTTTCTTTCAACAATCCGAAAATTAGAAGGAATCTGAACGGTCTTTGTGATTTCTCGTCCAAATCAATTAGAATGAATCTGAACCGTCCTTATACTTTCTTGCCCAAATTCAAATTGGATTCTATCTTATTATTATAAATATCTAATAAATATTAACATGTCTAACAAATAAGAAAAAAAATCATAAATTTAACTAATTTTATGATGGTATGTTTTATAGACTCATGAGTGGTTCTTATGTTGTGTTAGATTCGGCATGTCATATTTAACACATTTATTCGTTATTTATTATTTCAGACTACCAGTGTTAAATTAATTAACATTTAAATCTTATTATATATTATGATAAATTTATATTAAATAATAATTATAAAATATATCAATATATAATATTGATAAAATTTATAAATCGAATTTATTATGCATCTTTTTAAAAATTTATCATTAATATTTACTATATTCACTAACTAACAATAAAATAATTCACCTTCACAATATATATCGTTATCATTTTTACTATTTTCACAATATATACCAACTGATCATATGAGGATTGCATGTAGAGATTTACTTTTAAGGATGTCTAGTGTAATTCAATTTTTTTAAATATAGAACTAGGAAAAATGATGATTTAATAAGACATCTGATATTTTATATATAAAAAAATTACTTTCAGGCAAATTGGTTAGATTCGTGAGGCTGTAGGAATATGATGCATGTACTTGCTCCATACTACAATATTATTAGATTAGATATATGACTAGATATATGTTTTTTTTATAAAGTTGTTTTGCAAAGGAGGTTCCAGGATTTCAATTAGTTTTGTAATTGAATTTGCTTAAAGATTCAAGTTATTTATATATTTATTTTAGAACAAAAGGTATGAAATTTGTATATATATATATGGTCTGTATATGCGGTCAGTGCATACGGTAGCATGAAAATAATAATAATAATAATAATGATAATAATAATAATAATAATTAACATGCTAAAGATGGGAATAATATCTTATAAAAGTATTTATATTTATTATTATTTTATGTAATTAGGTCGGACGGAAGGAGTTTAACGAACTATATTTGAGATTATAATTTCGGGTATTACATTGTTTACTTCAGGTACGGATTCCGTACTCTTTCTGCGATACTCATGTTAAATTTGATTTGTTCGTTTTGTCGCTTGTTCGAATTTCGTTATTATTTCACATAATTGTTTCTTGTGAAATAAGTATATTAGTTTCATTTTGGAGTTGATTCATATAACTCGCATTTGTACTCTTTGAATTAGGTTATCATGTTTAGTACTATTTATTTTTGATAATTGTAGAGCGGTACATGTTGCTACCTTCTTTTTGAGACCTTGTGACTATAATTTGATTTGGTTCAACATGTACATATAGAACCCTTTTGTTGGTGTTATGTCGCATGTGTTGTGACATGATATTTTTGTTAGAATATACCGTAGGGTATACCTGAGCTATAACCACCTGTGGGGGTACCACATGCATGTCGTCTTGGCACGAGAGGCATGACACTTTCCGTGGCGGTGTGATTAGTCCACGACGTCTCCGTTTTGGGCTCCGGATGAAGTGGGCCGTTTGGTATTTTGTTGTGGGAGGCGTATGAGTTAACCCTAGTTTTCTGTTCTGCGGATTGGTGATGTTGTGCCAAACACACCTATCCGATTTGCATACATTTGGATTCGCGGTCCAATGTGTGATTGCCTGTGTGGCATTGTTTCGATGTGCCTGTGTGGCATTATTTTGATTTGCCTGTGTGGCATTAGTTTGACTTGCCTGTGTGGCATTATTTTGACTTGCCTGTGTGGCAAGGTATATTTTTGAGCTCACTTGGTATGAAATAACCCCAGCTCTTTTGTTTCAGCCTATTATTTTATTGTATTAGTTTTGTTTATTTCTGTTCAGTTCAATTCATTGAGTTAGTTACTTCAATTCGTTATTTCTTTATTCGTCTATTGGTTTCGTCAATTTTGTTGATTCAGATATATTTCATTCAGATCTTTGGAGATTATATTTTCGTCCGTATTTACACTTGAGGCTTTGTTCAGTATTTTGTCTCAGTTTTTTTCGTATATCAGCTGTTTATCTTTTGTATATCTGTATCCGTACTGGGCAATTGGCTCATGCTGTGTTTTTCTTCCGGCAGGTTTGCAGGGGTGATTCAGGGCTAGTGTGATAAGAGCATTACCTTTGACCATCTAGGTTGTTTTGAATTTTAAGTTTTGATTATTTTGACTCTATGTTGAGAATCGTATTTAATACCTTATTGATGGTTATCATTATTACATATTTGAAGTCTTTAGTGCTCTGTTTAATAATGTTGAGGTTTGTTATGCTTTGCACGTGACCTCCCTTTCCTTTTCGGGAAGGGGGTGTTACATGGTGATGGAAGAGGAGAAAAGGAATTACAAAGCCATGGAAGCTTCGATTTGTTTGGAGAAGATCTGAGTTTTGTGTGGATGAATGAGGTTTTTGGGTTTGGTGTGATGAATTAAATATTTGGGTTTGGTAATTTGGTTTGTTAAAAAGATTTCTGGATTTGGTAATTTGATTTAATAATAGGAATTTTAGATTTTTGATTTTATGATTCAATTTGAATAAATTAGTTGTTAAAGTGGTATTGATATTAGTGTTAGATGTAATATTTATGTATTTACATGTTTACCCCTTATTTACTTAAAAATATATTAAAAAATTGTTTAATAATATTTTTTATTACACCTGTCTAGTAATTGACCACGTCAGCAATTTTTGACCTAGCAGATTCAAATGAATGGAAGTGAAAAAAATTAATAGTTTAATCATCTAATTGATAAAATTAAAAGATGGATCACTGAACTGAAATATGACCTATAATTTTAGGTAGTAAATTACATTTAAGCCTTTAAAAAATATATATAAAAAGTAAAATTTATCACACTTAATACATTTTGACTCCAACCCACCTTCTGACTTTGTTGAGGCCTTATTCGGGAATAACTTATAAATTAATCAAACTAATTTATAAATTATTTTTTACTATTAAGTTATTTGTCAACCACTTATTTTTTGACTTATAAGTTGAATTTTAAAGTCAAAATAAGTCATTTTGAAATAAATTAATTTGACCTTCTATTTTATCCCTTTTTTTATTAATGTATTTTTAGTAATTTTTATATTTATTTTAACTAATAAGTCATTATGAGCCGAATTCATTTATAACTTATTTTAATTTAATTTTTGATTTATAAGTCAAATTGATGCTTAAATATTTTTACTTATAACTCACAATTTAAAATAACTTATAAGTTAACTTATATACTAACTTATAAGTCAACTTATATTTTAATTTATAAATTAACTTATATTTCTACTTATAACTCATTTCCAAATTTTAATTAAAACATCATTATGAGTTTGATATTAGTATACCTTTTGATAATTAAGTCTTTATTATTATTTTAGGTAGTCCCAAGTTAAATGTCTATTTATCTTAAATAATCTATTTTTTACAATAATTTGCCTATAATATCCTTATTATTAATTGTTATATTTATATTCTCTATGCATATTTATGGAGTATTACTAGTAATGTGCAGAAAACTATGCGATTAAATAAAAATTTAAATATGGATAATTTTATCATTTTATCATTTTATCATTTTTTTAATATGCGTAAAAAGTCAACCAAGACTTTTATCCTGAGACGGGGGAGTAATATAAAAAGTTAAATTTAAATTATTATAAATTAAAACAACTAAAAATATTGAAATTAATACAAAATAATATTCAGAATCTGACTTAAATGTTAAGTGAATACTAAATTCAATTCAGTATATAGTAAAAATTAAGTTGAATTAGGATTCAGGTCTTAATAGGATATGGAAATATAATTTTAATGAAAACAAATTTAAGTCAATCATTGAATATAATAATCCAAGCCATTGACAGCTCAGCTCTATATTAAAACAAAAGTAAATCAATGCGCAATAATTAATTCTTCAGCGGCTCCAACTAATTTCATTCATATATTTATGAATAACTCTAGGCAGATCGGTTTATTAGATCGAAAAATTGAATATTTTTAAATAAAGTTATACAGTTTGTATAATTCTATTTTTATATATATATTTAAATTACACCTAAAATATTATATTTTATAAAAATTCATGTTGAAATAAATACTATACATTTTTTGAGTCACAAGCAAAAAAAAAATAAAAATATCCAATAAACATGTTCAATAAAAATGTCCATGTAGAAAGACTCAAAACTTATTACTAGTAAGTAAATATTGCTAATGTAATAGCATCTCCAACAATCTCTTTAAATTGTCACGTAGGTCAATAAATATTTTTCTCAATCTTTAAATTTACAACCTTCTTCTCACTCTTCAAATTTACAATTAAATGATAAAAATATTTACTACGCTTAATGGGTTTGATGTATAGCTCATTAAATTGAAGAGATTGATTATGCACAAAATATGAAAGTAACAAATAATATTTTTCAAATTGCTACATAGGTCAACAAATATCAATTTAAAGAGTTTTTTTTGTTACTACTCTTGGAGATGCTCAAGTAATAACTTGGAGAGTTTATCAAAACATATTTCTAATACCATTGAAAGGCAAAAAGAGGATAGTATTATTTCAAAAATTAGCCTCTTGTTATGAATAATTGCAAGTATGGATGTTCATTCATTTTTTATTTTCTCTTTTGTTAGTACATGAATGATAGACTATTCATTTTCCTTATAATTAAGTTTGTATTTCCTTTTGATCTTTCATCTTTCATTCATGTATTTGTGAAGCTTATAAACAGAGGTTCACTATCATGTATTTTTGTGACTTGAAGAATACAAAAAAAATTCCCTTCTTATTCTCTTCTTGTGTTCTCTCTAATTTTATAATACGTTATAAGCACGAGTATCTAATCTTTTAAGTTGTGATACAATACTAGTTTCATTCTTCTCAAAACTCAAAGATCTAATTTTCAAGTAATTTTATTTTGTCAATTTGGTTATGGATTTTTTGAGAGTAATTCAAATATATGATCTAGCGTGCCTGATATTCATATGTATATTGTATATATACATGAATGAAAGATAAGAGATCAAAAGGAAATACAGACTTACATAGGGGGAGAATGAATAGTCTATTATTCGTGTGCCAATAAAAGAGGGAATAAGAAATGAATGGACATCCATATTTATAACTATTCATAACACTCCCTGTTAAATGTCTATTACTGAAGAATATGCCTCGTTAAAATCTTACTAGGAAAATCCTTGTGGGACAAAAACCTAGTGAAGAAAAAAGAGTGCATTATTCTTCAAAATAAACATGAGATGTTGCTTCATTAAAACTTTACCAGAAAACTCAATGAGACAAAACTATAGTTGAGGAAAAATAGTACAACATATTTAATCTCCCTCATGATTATATCACTTGAGATTCCTGAGTCGACACAATCCAACGTTGTGAACTAACTTGTGACACCCCCAAAATAGGTATACATCACCCATTCTGAGTTGTCAATACACGGTTCAATAACAACTACAACTTTATTATTACAACATGTAAACTATGAGTTTACATACAGATATTGCCATCAAGACAATATCCACATACAAATAAATCCCCATCATAATTATTGATACATTATTTTACAAAAATGGTGAGGACTACTAAACAACTCTCCCTAGAACCTTCATTCCATACCCCGACTCGTACTCGCTATATTCTCGCCTCCTGAGAAGAAAAATGGAACAAAAAGGAAAAAGGGTGAGCTCAACTAGCCCAGTAAAGAATATTATGACTAAGATAATATACAACAAAATATCGTTAGTCTTCAACAGGGAAAAATCTGATAGAATACAATAGACAACAAATGTTAAATCAATATTCGCAGCGGAAAATATTAATTCATAGAAGAGTTACGTAGAGGATGAAATCTACTAATGTCTATGAATTTAATAGTCCATCAACAGTATTTTTATCCCTGTAACATCAATCAATGCACCTCTTGAATCATATATTCATCCTTGCACTACAGGCCAAGGATATTCATCAGTTGGTCATGTTCATCTAAACATCTGTTCATCTTTGCACTACAGGCCAAAGATATTCATAACAAAATCAACCATCTTTGCACTACAGGCCAAAGATATTCAGTAACACCATCATTTAGGACTGAGGATGATGAAAAATATTTTTAAAGAAACGAATCCAGTGAAACAAAATGACAAGGATTAAGGATTAAGGATTCGTACTTTGTTTTAAACACGTCCAAAAATACCTCAAAAATAATCATAGTGGTGTAAGATTCAAGAATGATCAAAACATGGATACAATCAAAGCTAGTATCCGGAATAGATATTTTAGACGAAAAGAAGAAATTTCATTTTTCGGTGAATAGTGCCGTATTCGTGAGTAGTATCGTATACGTGAATAGTATCGTATACGTGAATAATAACTCCGACACCAAAAGATAGTAATTTCACAAAAAAAAACATCTTTACGCTTCGTGAATAGTACTCGTGAATAGTAACTCGTGAATAGTAACTCATGAATAGTAACTCGTGAATAGTAACTCATGAATAGTAACCTCGACATGAAAAAGTTCCAAATTTGATAAAAAGTTCAGATCAATACTTCGGCATAATGATATTAGAAGAAATAATATCATTTTAAAAAAAATAATATCCCTTACCTCGAAAGATTTATACTTCTAGCTGAAACACCGGATATAGGCTATGACTTGAACTTTCACCGTATAGCAATACTCAAAGTATACTCAAAATACTCACAAGAATACGCTCGATAATATAGAGAGAGAAAACTTCAGTTTCTGGTGTGATTTTCAATTCTAACCTAAGCACCTATTTATAGGAAATTGCTTAGAACACCAAAACAGAAAATTTATTATAATATTAATATATTTAATAATCTTCTACGCCCACTTTGACAACTGATATTAGATCATAAAACACATGCTAGGGCTGCCCATTCAACAAAAAAAACGTTTTTATTAATATAAATATTTAAAACTTCCAAAAATCAATTATTTCGGAGCTTCAGAACTTCAATAATTCATAATAAATAGCCCTTTTGTCAGAAAATTCGAATCTCGCGAGTTTTTATAGGAAATTCAATTCTGCACAACTTTGCAGAAGGAAGTTTTTCCAAATTCCAAACAGAAATTGACCAAAATCCACAAACGGGCGATTTTACAGGCTATAATCAAATTTCAGTCAATAAATGGGGTCCACCGACATGTTTAACATGTTTTAAATATTTTTGGTAACAAAAATACTCCTCCTCCACATATACTCATATATCCCACATTCATCGTAAAAATATCACCGTTAATATATTATTTAAAATAATATATTTAAATGAATTATTTTATCAGAAAAAGATAAAATATTAATTTTCAACAATTGTCACATTAAAAACTTTCTCCATCTATATCCACATAAAATCAATATTTTCCTCATCATATAAATCAATAATTTAATTATTCACAAATAATATTACAGAATCACAATACTGACAACCAGGCCGTTCCCAGGAAAGAGGGGGCTTTCCAATAAGAATTTCTTCTTACTGGCGCGCAATTAGGTGACCAAACCTCTCCTTAGACAGAACTTTCTAGACATTGCCAATAGTGTTATCAAATAATATTATTCAGATAATATGAATTATTGCTTCGATAATGAAAAATACTGTGTAATGACAATTATTGAAACAACAGCAATATAAAATATCAATGCAGCAATTATTGAATCAATAAAATAAAATAATGAACAGTAATTACTGTAACCATTATTAAGTAGTGCCTTCTTACGTAAGAATCAATAATTGGTGCAATACCGTGTGCTACTGTTCAACAACGCGTATTACTTTACTTTACCCACCGGGTATTCCAACAGTGTTAACGGTAACAACTACGCCGTTATTTATAAACAACTTATACTTGTCGTTTTCTTCATCCAATCGCTTTCCGTTATGGGACCCACAAAAGACTGCGCCGTCGTACGAATATTCCCCGACAGCAAGAATATTCCACGACCAAACGAATATTCCCCGACAATAATGAATATTTTATAACCACATGCTTATTCGAAATATTTGCGCATTTTACCCATAACTTTCCACATTAATCAAATCAACCCTTACTATTTTAAAATAATAAATAAAGGAAAATAAATTTCATTTATTAATAATTTGGGGTCTTACATAACTTCTCAAATGTAGTGGTAGGAAGCGCCTTTGTCAATAATTTTTTGCCAAATTTTCACTTGAACATATTTGTTGAACATTTCTATCACCATTCTTCTGAATGACATGAGTGAAAAAGAACTTTGGTGAAATATGTTTCGTTCTATCACATTTGATATATCCCTTCTTTAAGTTGGGCAGTGCATGTTGCATTATCCCCATATAAGACTATCGATGCAAAATACATATATATAATACGTATTATATATAATAATTAAAATCTTATTAATGCTTAAAATAAAGTCTAATAATATCAAAGTAACATCTAAAAATTTTATATCTGGACACTCACATCGCCAAACAAGTGGTCAATATTTTCCTTAGGGTTTGAGAAAAAATCAGCAAAATCTAGATGAGCGGTATCAACACAACCATAATTAAAATCATCATTTTTAGAATCAAGAGTTGTCTCATCTTTTCCATCATCACTAGAAAATTAGTCTCTATCTTCTTCCCTTTTTCTTTTAATGATTGTTGATAGAGCTCAACAAGATGTTTTGGTGTACGACAAGTACGTGACTAATGGCCTTTACCTCCACAACGATAGCACAAATTCTCCACAAGTTGGTTATGTATTCTATCTTAGACCTAATTATGTATTTATCATGTTTAGTTGTTTAGTTGTTTTCTTATGATTGGTTATTTATGGAATATTTTATTAATTTGGTTATATATTTTATTTTTATTGAAAAACATAGATACTCTTCTGATTCGATTCACGATGAGTGGTGGAGATATATGTCTCGCAGACATCACCACTATACACTATATTACAAAATAAAAAATATTTTATTAATCTGCAGGTTATATGTGAGACCCCGAATTTTATGAAATGAAAGTATTCAATTTTCTTATAATTATTCTATTTAGTAAATAGTTAAATTGATAAAAGGTTAAACTTAAGGGTGATATGTGAAAATTTTTCAAAGTATGCAAGTTGTTATAAAATATTATTTTTATCGAGTAATATCCGTAGGACAGCACAATCATTGGTGGACTCCACAACGAAAGTATTGTCATAGTATGAAAACAACATAATTATCTTTTTATAAAAATAACAGCGAAAGTGTTACCGTTAAAACTGTTGAACTACTCGGTAGTAAAAGTACAGTAATACGCGTGGTTGAATAGTAACACATGGTATTGATTATTGATGCTTACGTGAGAAGTTACTCAGTTATACTCAATTATTGCTACAGTAATTGCTGCATCATATCTCTCATATTATTGATTCAATCATTATCACAGTATCATCTGCATAATATGTTATATATTATTAAATCAATAATTGAGACGGCAAAGTTATTCATATTATTATTTGCAATATTGACAATGTCTAGAAGTTCTGTTAAGGAGAGGTTTGGTCACCTAATTGCGCGCCAATAAGGAGAAATCCTTATCGGGAAGTCCCCTCTTTCCTGAGAACGACCTGGTTGTTAAATATTGAGTTATAATATTAATGATGAATGTTATTAAAAATTGAATTTGAGTTCGGAGTTGAATTTGGAGACGCGAACGTGATATTTGAGTCCGGAACGATAAAATTAGTAGAAATAGACTATAAACACAAAATTTGTCGGGATTGACTTTTTGGTAAAAAAAGTCAACAGTTGACTTTTTCAGAAGAAGTCAAACTTCAAAATTTCAAAAATGAAATTGTTGAGAAAAATATTTCTATTGTGTTGGGATTATTAGTGTTAGTGAAAATCGATATTTATTTCGATAGTAATCGATGAATGAATAGTCTATTATTCATGTGCCAATAAAGAAGGGAATAAGAAATGAATGGACATCCATATTTACAACTATTCATAACACTCCCTCTTAAATGTCTATTACTGAAGAATATGCCTCGTTAAAATCTTACTAGGAAAATCCCTGTGGGACAAAAACCTAGTGAAGAAAAAAGAGTGCATTATTCTTCAAAATAAACATGAGATGTTGCTTCATTAAAACTTTACCAGAAAACTCAATGAGACAAAACTATAGTTGAGGAAAAATAGTACAACATATTTAATCTCCCTCATGATTATATCACTTGAGATTCCTGAGTCGACACAATCCAACGTTGTGAACTAACTTCTCAAATGTAGTGGTAGGAAGCGCCTTTGTCAATAATTTTTTGCCAAATTTTCACTTGAACATATTTGTTGAACATTTCTATCACCATTCTTGTGAAACCCCAGATTTTATGAATAAAGAATTAATTTTCTCGAAATAATTTTTTAATATTATGGTGTGAATTTGAGATAATATTATAGTTGTGGGTAGTATTTATAAATTTTGCAAAGTATGCAAGTTGTTATATTATATTCGATTGGTCAGGGAATATTCTTTGTGTCGGAAAAATATTCGTACGACGGTGCAATTATTGGTGGACCCCACAACAAAATTATTGTCGGATTGAGAAAACGACAAAAAAATATTTTATTGAAAATAACGGCGGAAGTTTTACCGTTGATACTGTTGAACTACTAGGTAGTAAAAGTACAGTAATACGCGTTGTTGCATAGTAGCACACGGTATTGATTATTGATATTTATGTGAGAAGTCGCTCAGTTTGATTCAATTATTGTCGATTAATAATATGAATTATTATAGCGATAATGACGTTTTGTTTTATTCGTATTATTAACGTAATAAAACAGAAACATCTTTTTATATAAAACAGAATACTTTATTAAAGTTATTTTATAAATAGAATATATTATATTTTATTATGCATAGTGTCGCATAGTGTTTTGCATAGTGTTGCATAGTGTTTGCATAGTAAAAATCTTTTTATATAAATAGAATATATTATATTTTATTTAAAAGATTTTTCTTTAAATATGGACAGTAAGATTAAAGTAAATCAATCTGGACCGTTCATGGATTAGTTACTATGCATTCCATTTTCCTATAAATAGAAGCTCATTCCTTCATTATTTTCTTACGAATTCATTGAAACTCTAGAGAGAGAAATTATAGAGAGAAGCTATAGAGAGAAAATTATAGAGAGAAAGAAGAAGAGTATTCTGCTACTTCACTACTTCTATATCCAGTGTCTGTTACGGTAAGGGATATTATTTGTTGTACCTGTAAGGGGTGTTATTCTTTCTTATTCATGAAGAGAACTATTGTTATTCCATTTCTTATTATTCTGTTGGAATAACCTGTATACGCGGTCTACCCTATACTTGGTGACATTCTTCTATCATTCTGTTGGAACATCCTGTCTGTGTGTTTTACACCGGACCTGGTTCCGTCTTTATTATTATTCCGTTGGAACATCCTGTCTGTGTGTTTTACACCGGACCTGGTTCCGTCTTTATTATTCAGTCGGAATATCCTGTCTGTGCTATACGCCGGACCTGGTTCCATCATTTATTATTCCGCATTTATTATTCTGTTGGAACATCCTGTCGGTGTGAATTTCACCTGACCTGGTTCCGTTATTTAGTATTCTGTTGGAATAACCTGCCTGTGCGAAGTTCCGCATGCATGGTGATTTCTGTTGTTATTCCATTCTTTATTATACTCAGTTGGTTAAAGTTTTGACTTCTATACTCCATGAAATTAGTAGAATATCCTTGATATTTGCGCTTCATCCAGTATCTTTTCAGGAAAATATTCTTCTGAGCATTCTTGAATTTTACACCACAAAACAGTATCGTGTGGACAATTTGGACGTTATTGGTTCATGGACAAATTAATTCTTGAACTTGTTTTATTAAATTCTTATATCATTGTCATCATCCTCATGTTTATGTTATGTTGAAAGTCATCTGTGGCCTGTAGTGCATAGATGGACTTGGTATGATTATGACCAGGGATTATGCTGTGTAATTATGACCGTAATATTACAAATGATGTGGAAAAAGTCCTCATTGGCCCGTAGTGCATTGATGGACAGTTTTTGGTATGATTATGGCTATGGATTCTCTTCGGCCGTAGTGCAAAGATAATTATTTTATGGCATGATCAGGACCGTTGATGAAAACACGATTATCTTTGGCCCGTAGTGCATGGATAATTCGTGGTCGTGATACTAAAGAATATCCTTGGCCTGTAGTGCAGGGATGATTTAATGATGTGGATTATTTATTGAGCTGAGTCTCAGCGATAAAAGTGATGAAAAACTTTTTAAATCATAAAAGATAGTAGATTCAATTCTCTCTACTTGACTCTTTTAATGGATTGGTTATTCCGCTGCAGTTAAACTTGATGTCTATTGTATTTTATCAGTTTAACATTGTTGGAGACTAATGATAATTTATTCTGCATTATCTTAGTCATAATATTTCTTACTGGGCTAGTTGAGCTCACCCTTTCTTTCACTGTTCTCTTCAGGAAATGAGAACATAGCAGGGACTAGTCGGGGAATGGAGTGACGGTCCAGAGGATAGCATTAGTAGTCCTCACTATTCTAAGAAATAGTGTACTAATAATTGTAATGAGAACTCTTTTTGAGTTTGTATGATCTCTAGTAGACAATATTTGTATTCAAACTCACAGTTTATGTTTTGTCGTATTGTACACGACAGTTGTATTAGTAAGTTGTATTTGAATTTTGTACCATGTATCTGGCAACCCAAGATGGGTGATGTATACCTAATTTTGGGGGCGTCACAGTTGGTATCAGAGCTTAGGGATATGATCCCTGGCTAAGATTTGAGACTAGAACTAGGAGGGTAGAGACGGGGAATTCCTTCGCTAGTATGACCTACTTAAATTTATTTTATATTTAAATTAGTTGGTCAAAGTTTAGAGATATTATGTTACATGTCAATTAATCTTTGTTTTGTGGCAGTGTTTGAAAATGGCATCCGAGAATGTTGAGATTATCAATGGAGCACAGGAGACCGTTGAGTCTCCACAGATCAATAGTCAGGATAATGAGCAACTAGAGGACAATACTCCTCATGAAAATAATAACACCGATGAAATGGTGAATGATGGGATGGTAAGAGACTTTATGCAATTCATGCAACAACAGGCTAAGGCAGCTCCTGTCCAAAATGCAGGTAGAAATACTGATAACTCTCGGACGGTCACCGCTAAGCAGTTTAAGGAGCAATTCATGCAACAACGGGAGAAGGCGGCTCCTGTTCATAATGCAGGAGGAAACAATGGCAACCCATGGTTGGTCACCGCTAAGCAATTCAAGGAGCTGGGACCACCAGAGTTTTTGGGAAAGCCAGAACCACTTAAGGCGGAGACGTGGTTAAAGCAGATCACCAAGATATTTGATGTCTTGGGATGCTCCGAGGAGCAAAAGGTTCCCTTTGCCACCTTTATGTTGCGTGAAGAGGCAGATTACTGGTGGGAATCGGTAAAACGTACCCAGCCTGACGCACTCAAGATGTCTTGGGAGAAGTTCCAAGAGTTGTTCAATGACAAGTACTTTCCCGAAAGTATTCGTCACATGAAGGAGGTGGAGTTTATCAAATTGGAGCAAAATAATATGACCGTGTCGCAATACGAGGCAAAATTTGCGGAGTTATCCCGGTTTGCGTCCCACTTGGTGGATAATGAAGAGAGAATGGCGCGATTATTTTTAAGAGGTTTGAAGCCGGAGATACGTCAACATCTTATTTCTCATAAACTGTGTTTGTATTCAGATGTTGTAAATAGGGCTCAGTTGGTGGAGCGCGATAACGAGTCAACCAAACCAAAAGAGAGCAGCCAACAAAATGATAATACCGGTGATAACAGTCATCAAAGCGGTGATAATAAGCATGGAGGGAATCAACATGTCAGAAATGGTAACCACTTCGGTAATAATCATGGCCAAAATAATAAAAATGGACATTTCAAGAAGAGAAGGTTCAATAATGATGGAAAGACAGCAACGCCAGCACCCGTTTCAAAGGAAGAAGAACGCCCATCGGTCGTATGTTTCAAATGCGGACAGGAGGGACACATCCGTCCAAACTGTACGCAGCAGTCCAAAGCATGCTTTAATTGCGGAAGAGAAGGTCACCTAGCTCGATTCTGTCGTATGATGAAGTCAATTCCAGCTGGGATAATGATGCCAAAGGATGTCCCAGGCAAGCCAAAGCCGGTAGTTTAAGAGAGAGCGTTTTTTTTTCTCTCGTGACGAGGAACCTGAATAAAATTATCACGGGTAAGTTAATCATAAGCTCTTACGAAGTCTATACCGTGTTAGATACCGGTTCTATTCACTCTTTTATTCCACCTAGTTGTGTTCAATGTTTGTACTTAACTCTGGAGAAGTTAAACTTTGATTTATCTATTGAAACTCCATTGGGAGAAACCTTCGTTACCTCCACTGTTTATAAATCTTATTTGATTCAAATCGACACTTTCACGTTACGTGTTGATCTTGTCTCTTTGAAAATACTTGCCTTTGATGCGATTTTAGGAAACGATTGGTTAACTACTCATCATGTTTTTCGTAAGGTTGTTAGCTTTCATATTCCTAACCAACCTATTATGCTAATTCAAGCAACCAAACCACTAAATTCAATCATTGTCATATCAAGCCATAAGTAAAGAGCCCCGATCCTTTTGTTGATGACTTCCTTGTGTGGAATGCACCGAAGCCAGACTTTCTGTAGGCGACGTCGTGAATGACGATAACAAGTTGATAGGTATCATTGTGAGATGCTATCTAGGTTAAGGGATAAAAGTCACAGTTGGTATCAATGTGACGTACTATCCAAGTCTTGGATTTGAGTAACAGTTTTGAATGATATTTTTATCATTAATAAATCTCTTGACGTATTCCTGAAGACTTCTTAGCCTACCCAAGAGCGTTAAATCGAATTTTGTATTGACACCAGTACAAAACCCATTTCTTAAACCCTTAAAATAAATTTTTTCAACTAAAACGAAAGTAACATGCACCAAAGATGTTGGCTCGAGCTGTTGAAGATTACGATCGTACCATGCAATATTATCTTGGGAAAGCGAACATGGTAGCTGACGTGTGAGTAGAAGATCGTATGCGTTTACAAGTTCGAATATACGAACTCACGTGAAGATAACGAATATACAAGTAGAATCGACTTTAATCGACAAAGTTAAAGCCGCTCAAGCTACACACTCGGAGCTGAAGAATATGAAGAATTAAGAAGGTTCAAGAGGGCGTTATTTTAGAAGCAAGAATTGACGAATAGAGGAAGTCTAAACGCTTGATTTTATTGGCCCATTTGAAATTCTTGATTGAGTAGGAACTGTGACTTATAGACTCGTTTTACCGCCAAATATATTGCGTGTTCATAACGTTTTTTTTCGTATCGATGTTACGTAAATATGTGGACGACCCGAACCACATTATTAATTTAGAACCGGATGAGATAGCGGATGATTTAACGTATGAAGAGATACGTGTTACAATCTTGGATAAGAAGAATCGTATTCAACACTCAAATGTTATATCTCAAGAGTTAGAATTGGAAGTGAAGTCAAGGTATTCTCACATGTTCGGCATACCAGGTACGTACGTAAATTTCGAGGGCGAAATTCCATAAGGAGGAGAGATTGTGAAACCCCAGATTTTATGAATAAAGAATTAATTTTCTCGAAATAATTTTTTAATATTATGGTGTGAATTTGAGATAATATTATAGTTGTGGGTAGTATTTATAAATTTTGCAAAGTATGCAAGTTGTTATATTATATTCGATTGGTCAGGGAATATTCTTTGTGTCGGAAAAATATTCGTACGACGGTGCAATTATTGGTGGACCCCACAACAAAATTATTGTCGGATTGAGAAAACGACAAAAAAATATTTTATTGAAAATAACGGCGGAAGTTTTACCGTTGATACTGTTGAACTACTAGGTAGTAAAAGTACAGTAATACGCGTTGTTGCATAGTAGCACACGGTATTGATTATTGATATTTATGTGAGAAGTCGCTCAGTTTGATTCAATTATTGTCGATTAATAATATGAATTATTATAGCGATAATGACGTTTTGTTTTATTCGTATTATTAACGTAATAAAACAGAAACATCTTTTTATATAAAACAAAATACTTTATTAAAGTTATTTTATAAATAGAATATATTATATTTTATTATGCATAGTGTTTTGCATAGTGTTGCATAGTGTTTGTATAGTAAAAATCTTTTTATATAAATAGAATATATTATATTTTATTTAAAAGATTTTTCTTTAAATATGGACAGTAAGATTAAAGTAAATCAATCTGGACCGTTCATGGATTAGTTACTATGCATTCCATTTTCCTATAAATAGAAGCTCATTCCTTCATTATTTTCTTACGAATTCATTGAAACTCTAGAGAGAGAAATTATAGAGAGAAGCTATAGAGAGAAAATTATAGAGAAAAAGAAGAAGAGTATTCTGCTACTTCACTACTTCTATATCCAGTGTCTGTTACGGTAAGGGATATTATTTGTTGTACCTGTAAGGGGTGTTATTCTTTCTTATTCATGAAGAGAACTATTGTTATTCCATTTCTTATTATTCTGTTGGAATAACCTGTATACGCGGTCTACCCTATACTTGGTGACATTCTTCTATCATTCTGTTGGAACATCCTGTCTGTGTGTTTTACACCGGACCTGGTTCCGTCTTTATTATTATTCCGTTGGAACATCCTGTCTGTGTGTTTTACACCGGACCTGGTTCCGTCTTTATTATTCTGTCGGAATATCCTGTCTGTGCTATACGCCGGACCTGGTTCCATCATTTATTATTCCGCATTTATTATTCTGTTGGAACATCCTGTCGGTGTGAATTTCACCTGACCTGGTTCCGTTATTTAGTATTCTGTTGGAATAACCTGCCTGTGCGAAGTTCCGCATGCATGGTGATTTCTGTTGTTATTCCATTCTTTATTATACTCAGTTGGTTAAAGTTTTGACTTCTATATTCCATGAAATTAGTAGAATATCCTTGATATTTGCGCTTCATCCAGTATCTTTTCAGGAAAATATTCTTCTGAGCATTCTTGAATTTTACACCACAAAACAGTATCGTATGGACAATTTGGACGTTATTGGTTCATGGACAAATTAATTCTTGAACTTGTTTTATTAAATTCTTATATCATTGTCATCATCCTCATGTTTATGTTATGTTGAAAGTCATCTGTGGCCTGTAGTGCATAGATGGACTTGGTATGATTATGACCAGGGATTATGCTGTGTAATCATGACCGTAATATTACAAATGATGTGGAAAAAGTCCTCATTGGCCCGTAGTGCATTGATGGACAGTTTTTGGTATGATTATGGCTATGGATTCTCTTCGGCCGTAGTGCAAAGATAATTGTTTTATGGCATGATCAGGACCGTTGATGAAAACACGATTATCTTTGGCCCGTAGTGCATGGATAATTCGTGGTCGTGATACTAAAGAATATCCTTGGCCTGTAGTGAAGGGATGATTTAATGATGTGGATTATTTATTGAGCTGAGTCTCAGCGATAAAAGTGATGAAAAACTTTTTAAATCATAAAAGATAGTAGATTCAATTCTCTCTACTTGACTCTTTTAATGGATTGCTTATTCCGCTGCAGTTAAACTTGATGTCTATTGTATTTTATCAGTTTAACATTGTTGGAGACTAATGATAATTTATTCTGCATTATCTTAGTCATAATATTTCTTACTGGGCTAGTTGAGCTCACCCTTTCTTTCACTGTTCTCTTCAGGAAATGAGAACATAGCAGGGACTAGTCGGGGAATGGAGTGACGGTCCAGAGGATAGCATTAGTAGTCCTCACTATTCTAAGAAATAGTGTACTAATAATTGTAATGAGGACTCTTTTTGAGTTTGTATGATCTCTAGTAGACAATATTTGTATTCAAACTCACAGTTTATGTTTTGTCGTATTGTACACGACAGTTGTATTAGTAAGTTGTATTTGAATTTTGTACCATGTATCTGGCGACCCAAGATGGGTGATGTATACCTAATTTTGGGGGCGTCACAATTCTTCTGAAGGAAATGAGTGAAAAAGAACTTTGGTGAAATATGTTTCGTTCTATTACATTTGATATATCCCTTCTTTAAGTTGGGCAGTGCATGTTGCATTATCCCCATATAAGACTATCGATGCAAAATACATATATATAATACGTATTATATATAATAATTAAAATCTTATTAATGCTTAAAATAAAGTCTAATAATATCAAAGTAACATCTAAAAATTTTATATCTGGACACTCACATCGCCAAACAAGTGGTCAATATTTTCCTTAGGGTTTGAGAAAAAATCAGCAAAATCTAGATGAGCGGTATCAACACAACCATAATTAAAATCATCATTTTTAGAATCAAGAGTTGTCTCATCTTTTCCATCATCACTAGCAAAATTAGTCTCTATCTTCTTCCCTTTTTCTTTTAATGATTGTTGATAGAGCTCAACAAGATGTTTTGGTGTACGACAAGTACGTGACTAATGACCTTTACCTCCACAACGATAGCACAAATTCTCCACAAGTTGGTTATGTATTCTATCTTAGACCTAATTATGTATTTATCATGTTTAGTTGTTTAGTTGTTTTCTTATGATTGGTTATTTATGGAATATTTTATTAATTTGGTTATATATTTTATTTTTATTGAAAAACATAGATACTCTTTTGATTCGATTCACGATGAGTGGTGGAGATATATGTCTCGCAGACATCACCACTACACACTATATTACAAAATAAAAAATATTTTATTAATCTGCAAGTTATATGTGAGACCCCGAATTTTATGAAATGAAAGTATTCAATTTTCTTATAAGTATTCTATTTAGTAAATGGTTAAATTAATAAAATGTTAAAGTTAAGGGTGATATGTGAAATTTTTCAAAGTATGCAAGTTGTTATAAAATATTCTTTTTATCGGAGAATATCCGTAGGACAGCACAATCATTGGTGGACTCCACAAAGGAAGTATTGTCATAGTATGAAAACGACATAATTATCTTTTTATAAAAATAACAGCGAAAGTGTTACCGTTAAAACTGTTGAACTACTCGGTAGTAAAAGTACAGTAATACGCGTGGTTGCATAGTAACACATGGTATTGATTATTGATGCTTACTTGAGAAGTTACTCAGTTATACTCAATTATTGCTACAGTAATTGATGCATCATATCTCTCATATTATTGATTCAATTATTGTCACAGTATCATCTGCATAATATGTTATAAATTATTAAATCAATAATTGAGACGGCAAATTTATTCATATTATTATTTGCAATATTGACAATGTCTAAAAATTCTGTTAAGGAGAGGTTTGGTCACCTAATTGCACGTCAATAAGGAGAAATCCTTATCGGGAAGTCCCCTCTTTCCTGGGAACGACCTGGTTGTTAAATATTGAGTTATAATATTAATGATGAATGTTATTAAAAATTAAATTTGAGTTCGGAGTTGAATTTGGAGACGCGGACGTGATATTTGAGTCCGGAACGATAAAATTAGTAGAAATAGACTATAAACACAAAATTTATCGGGGTTGATTTTTTGGTAAAAAAATGTCAACAGTTGACTTTTTCAGAAGAAGTCAAACTTCGAAATTTCAAAAATAAAATTGTTGAGAAAAATATTTCCATTGTGTTAGGATTATTAGTGTTGGTGGAAATCGATATTTATTTCGATAGTAATTGATGTCTGGAAGTTATATTGACAAACCGGGTAATTAATCGGATAAATAAGTAATTAATTGCTATTAATTCACATGATTATAACTATTTGTTTATATGTATGTACTATTGATTCACATTCTTGTACTATTAAGGGAGTTGTTACAAGATTGATAATACTTGCATGACTAAGTTAAAAATAGAGGTATAGATGGAGGTACTATACTGTAATTCATATTTTCACATGATTATAACTATTGATTCACATGATTGAACTATTGATTCACATTATTTACTATTAGGGGAGGTGGTGCAAATTTGATAATACTTGCAGGACTAAATTAAAAATAAAAAAAAGAGGAAGGTATTAAACTGTAATATTTTGAGCCCCAAAACTCGCAATTATCGAAACTTTATTTTTCTATAAATAGAAGCTCATTCTTCCTTCATTTCTTACTTATTCACTAAAGCTTTAGAGCAATTATTATAGAGAAAAATTATAAAGAGAAAGAAGAAGAGAAGTCTGCTACCTCACTATTCTAATATCCAGTTTCTTCTAAGGTAAGGAGTATTATTTCTTTCGTATTCATGAAGAGAGTTATTGTTATTCCATTCCTGATTATTCTGTTGGAATAACCTGTGTATGCGGACTACCGTATACATGGTGAAATTCTTCAATTATTTCATTCTTTATTATTATGTTGGAATATCCTATCTGTGCGGATTACGCATGACCTGGTTCCATTCTTTATTATTCTGTTGGAATAACCTGTCTGTGCGGTCTATCGCATGTCTGGTGAATTCTATTGTTATTCCATTCTTTATTATTCTGTTTGAATATCCTATCTGTGCGGATTACGCATGACCTGGTTCCATTCTTAATTTATTATTCTGTTGGAATATGCTGTCTGTGCGGATTTATTATTCTGTTGGGAATAACCTGTCTGTGAGATCTACCGCATCCATGGTGAATTCTTCTGTTATTCTATTCTTTATTATTCCGTTCGAATAACCTGTCTATGTGGATTACCGCATGCATGGTGAATGATCCTTTGTATTCATTCCTTATTAAATTATAGAAATGATCTGTCTACGTGGATTACAGCATGGCGAGTGAAAATCCATTTGCAGTTTCGTAATTTTTCTGACCCTCAAAAATTCTGAAAAAAAATTAAAATGATAATTTGATGAGTTTTCTATATTGTGTCCAAAGATGGCGATTTTTGGATGTATAAATTAAGAGTTATGGATTTTATGGGAAAATAATATTTTAAAAGTAAACCCTTATAACTCCTTGCGGTTAACTCCAAAATTGGTGAAATTTTTATTGGGAGTACATGTATATAATAGGAGTATACCCTGTAAATTTTGGAATTTTTGGACAAAAGCATAATTTATAATAAATGTCTAAATATTCGGCAGTTTTGGCCATATGAAAAATAATAAATGAATTTTAAAAATTCTGAGAAAAATATATGTTCAATATGGGATTATATTCTGTTAAATCCCAGAAAAAAAAATTTTGGTACTAATTTGTTATTTTTTATAAAAATGAACTAGTTATGAGTAAATGAATTAAATATGTTATGTGAAGTAACAAAATTTGAAAATAGGATTTTATGGCTTGGGAATCCTATATAGGGTATATCCAGATTTTTGATGAGTGATTTGATCATTGGTGATGAAATCTTATGAGTATGACCTTTTTGAATGATTAAATGTATTATTTAGTAAAGTGTAAACAATTAAAATAAATTATTTATAAGTTTAAGAAGTGATTAAAATATTGTTATAATATTAGATTACGAGTTTATTAAGTGATTGATAATATTGGATAAATTTAAAGTCTTTAATATTTATCCTTGTTTTCGTTTAATTAATGCTTATATCATTGTCATCATCCTCATGCTTATATTATAATGAAAGTCATTTTTGGCTTATGTGCAAAGATGAATTATTAATGAATATCTTTGGCCTTAGTGTAAAGATGAATTTATTAATATGATTGTGAGTAGAATTGTGATTTGGTATAACCATGATTTTTGATGTTTCAGGTGAAGATAGGTGATAAAAATTATCTTCGTCCTGGGTGCGAAGAGGAATTTAGAATCACAATTATGATTATGAGTTATTCATATGATTGTGGACAGGAATTGTTGATTGATGTTACAGGGATAAAATATTATTGATGGACTTTTAACATGGAGAAGATAATAGATCTGATGGTCTTTTTGACTTTTCTAATGGATTACTCGTTCCGCTGCAACTATGGTTGAAAAGTTTTATCATCTACCATATGTTCTAAATCTCTGATTTATTATTGACGAAGGCTATTAATAATTTAATTATCTTTAGTCATGATATTCTTTACTAGAATATTTGTACTCACCCTTTGCTTCACAATTCCTTTCAGATAATAAGAGTGTAGCTAGGTCGAACGGGGATAACAGGGAAATAGTGTGATGGTCCGAGACTGTCAAAGTTTCTCAATACATTATAAAACGGCATGACATGCAACAGATAATTGTATTGAGGACCTAAGATGTGTGTGTCGTATTTTATACGTCACTTAATAATTGATTTTGGTGACAACAACAATAGTGTGATGAGAACCCGACTTAGAAAGAGTCAAAATTGCACCTCATTAGAATGAATATAATAGTAATCTTCTCGTTCTTCTTTGGGGTCTTAAAATATTTGCTGCTATATTTTATATGGCATTGTAACAATTTGAGTTTGGATACTGTCTACGAGACAATATTGTATTAAAACTCATAGCTTATGTGTTATCATACTCTGCACGATAGTTCAACAATTGTATAAACGAAGTTTGTATGTGATTTTTTTAGTATGATATCTGGCGACTCAAAATGTGTCGTGTGAATCTATTTTGGGGGCGTCACATTATATATGTGGACCTTTTATATAATCTAAAAAATGTGCTTATAATATGATTAAATTGAGTAAGTAACTTTGTAAACGCCAGATTACGAGTTGATAAAAGAGATACATGTGACCACCTAGTTGATGCATTAATAAAACCATAAAATATCTAAAAATTCCACATGGAGGATGAATTGGTCCACATATATCACCTTGTATTCGTTTCAGAAAAGTAAGGGATTCAATCCTTATTTTAGTTGGTGATGGTCGATTAATTAATTTGTCTTGAGAACAAGCAACACATAGAAAATTATTGGATTGAAGAATATGTTAGCTCTCCAATGGATGTCTACATGAATTCTCAATTATTATGGCCTAACCGGTCATGCCAAACAACAAAGTTTTTGAGATCCATAAGCTTTTAATTAATGGCCACATTTATTTCAATTGTTCTAATTCTCGTGTACTACAAATCGTAGGAAAAAGCTAATAATTTTTCTAATACACTTTCATTACCTAAGATTATACTCGTAATGTGGAGGTACTCAATGTTTTTTCACATGTTGTCTCAATATGATACCCATTTCGGCGGATATCCTTAAAACTCAATAAATTTCTTTGAGACCTGGGAGAGTGTAATGCTTCATTAATTTCAACTTTTGTTCCTCCAGACAGGAATATGTTAGCTCTTCCGGAGCCTTCTATCAATTTAGAACTACCCGATATAGTACTAACATTGGCCTTTTGCATTATAAAAAAAGAAAACCCAGTGGGGGTACAAATGGGTTTTTGTTCGAAAACAAAATGAAAAAGGTGAAATTGTGAGACATAAAGCACGACTAGTTGCACAAGGATTTTCGCAAAGACCTAATATTGATTATGAAGAGACATACTCTCTGTAAGATCCCGAATTTTATGAAATAAAATTATTCAATTCTTCTTATAATTATTATTCAGTAAATGGTTAAATTGATAAAGAGTAATGTTAAGGGTGATATATAAATTTTTGCAAAATAAGTAAGTGGTTATAAAATATTCATTTTTGTCAGGAAAATATTCGTTTGGTCGTGGAATATTCTTGTTGTTGGGGAATATTCGTACGACGGCGCAGCCATTCGTGGGCCTCGTAACAGAATAACTGTCGGATGAAGAAAATGACAAGTTTGAGTTTTTATAAATAACGGCGTAGTTGTTACTGTTAACACTGTTGGAATACCTTGTGGTTAAAATACAGTAATATGCGTGGTTGCACAGTAGCACACGGTATTGCACAGTATTTTTGAATTATTGATTCTTACGTAAGAAGGCACTACTCAATAATTGTTACAGTAATTACTGTTCAATATTTTATTTTATTGATTCAATAATTGTTGCGTTAATATTTTATATTATTGTTGTTTTAATAATTGTCATGGCACAGTATTTCCCATTATCGGATCAATAATTCATATTATTTGGATACTATTATTAGATAGCAATACTGACAATGTCTAGGAAGTTCTGTCAAGGAGAGGTTTGGTCACCTAATTGCGCGCCAATAAGAAAAAATCTTTATCGAAAAGCTCCCTTTTTTCTGAGAATTACCTGGTTGTCATTATTGTGATTCTGTAATATTATTTGTGAATAATTAATTATTAATTTATATGATAAGAAAATATTTATTTGATGTGGATCTCCTTCTAGCGCCAATGTTAACGCCGAGATCTTCTATCACGTCCCAATCACGTAAGACGCCTCGATCCTGTATAGTAAACACGAAAAATACCACAAGCTTTGACAGGCCAGATCGCCGGAGGATAGCTCAGGCGTGAGAGTGAGTATGCGTGTTCACAAGGTTAACAATGGAAGATGTAATGTCTAGTGTATTGAGGGAGATAATAATTCTCAGTTGTGTGTATGTGAATATGAAGACGTACCTTTTTATGAAGACTTCCTTGCTAGGTTATACTCTCTTTGCCCGGATTACTGTGCCACCCACTGCTATTTGACACAGCCCCCTGATCTGATGGGTTCTGCCGACTGCATGTAGTCTATCTACTACTTTCGATCACTGTTTCTATCTCCGGCCGGCTATGATCCCATCCACATTAATGCATGGCAGATTTTTTAGTCAACCGTCATACTTTTTCATCATTACAAGTCAAAGATAGAGATATTAAAATATCTAATGGGTCGATCCACTGATTAACCCGATCTTAAAAGGATCCAACAGGGATAATATAATGACTAGGCCCAATAACTTTAAGACTCAATAATAAGGACCCAATGAACAAATCAAATAAGCAAGCCCAATCTACTCGGCCCAAAGAGGAGAAATATCATGACCCAATAGGCACTATAACCGATCTGATTACCCTCTCAACTTTGTTTGGACACCATAACTGACTGATTTGAACTTTTGATTACCATCATTTTTTGAGATGGTTTAATGGCCTTCTGTTAGTCGAAGCAACAGAGACGACAGAGGCGACGGAGGCGGTGGAGACGGCAGAGACGACAGAGGCGGCGGAGGCGGCAGAGACGACAGAGACGATAGAGGCGACGGAGGCGACATCTCGATTCTCTCGATTCCATTTAGTTACCGTCATTCTCTCGATGGTGCTCGATATATTTTGTTTGAGAAGAAACAGATCTATTGTTTTGAGATCTATTTTTTTGAGAAAATGATCCATTTAGATGTGGTGATCCATTTTTGAGAAATAGATCTGCAATTTTGACAAGATCTTCATCTAGACGTGGTGATCCATGTTTCTTTAAATATTTTAATTTTTTTATTTAAAATAATTTAATATTTTAGAAATATATATAATATCATATTTAAGTTATTAATTTTTTTTATTTTATAATTGGGAAGTTAGAAGATTTTATTTGGTTGCTTTTTTCTATTGTTGGCTTTTGTGAATATAGAACTTATAATTGTTTTAATTGTTGGCTTTTGGGTATTTTTTTTCACTATGACATGCCGCGTGGACATATATATGACATTTATAAAGTCTATCTGTCATGTTCTATTCAATCCGTTAAAAGTCAAACAATTTAACAGAATTTGTAATGATTTGTAAAAAAATTATAATTCAGTGAGGTGAATGAAAAAAAAATCAGTTCAATAATATATTTGTAAATTGAGGTTAAGTAGAGTGGAAAAAGAGTATTTAACCCATTAATTTACCTCCTTAAATTTATTAATGTACATGTGTCTTACCACTATATCTATATACTCCCTCTGTTCCTTAATATAGGTCGTTTTAGAGTTGTGCACAAGTATTAAGGAAATGATTGTAAAACATTAAATATACTATCAATTGTCTATATTACCATTGTATTGGAAAAAGAGAGTGCTACTTATAGAGTAAAAAATAGTGAGAGAACCAAAGTTATATTTATTACTTGTGGATAATATTGGAAACTAAGCAATTAATGATTACTTGAAATTCTCAAACGATTTATATTTAGAACAAAAATATTTCTCTAAAACGTCTTATATTAAGAAATGAAAGAAGTAAAACAAAATCTATAAGAGACAACTGTCTATATATGCTGCCCCCAATACAAATCCGTCCTGGGAGTGGATCCCATTTGGGAACTTGATTTTGATGCAATATATTTGGACAAACTTTATACTGTTGTGATGTTATTAATTTGTTATCGCTAGGATGCCTACGTACTTTGAATGGAGACCTGCACAAAAGTAGTTGTCATAATTTGATACCACCCACGTCTATCCGGAGTTCTATTATGGAAGAGCTTCACATATATATATATATATATATATATATATATTCGTGGAGATCGAGTGTTGCTGCTCAGGAAAGCTGAAGGCAGTCTTTCAACTTTCAAGGCAATTAATTATGTATATATTTTTATTTTTCATCATATAATATATATTCAAAAATATATATGATTATTTTTGTGAAATCTAGTACGTACTAAAGATGATTGAGATAGAAGAATTTGGAGCTTTGAAGGATGAGGGATGTATGGAAATATTAATAAGTAAGGCTTTGATTTTGAATACTCCAATATATATATAATTGTGGTTTTAGTGTTGTTGATATAATAATAATATATATGGGGTCCGGTCTTGTTGATGTGCTTTTAATGGGGGTCCGGTCCTATTGAGTTGTTTACTTTTGCATGGTACGTAGCAGGGCATACATGTAGGTCCTAAGCATGGATGGGCTGCTGCTGCTGCTACTGCTCACCTGATCGACAAGACAATAGGCTGTGGCTATGCTTTGCTCGATCGGCATATTGCATGGCTCCCCAGGATATGGGAGGAGCTACAGACTACAGTTGTCAAAATTAGAGTACTTCTGGGGCGACCGCCCTTCGCTAGCATTTGTCTCAAAATTATTCAGAATCCAACAATTAAGCAGCACTGAAGTTGTCTTGAGCTGTTGAAATGTTTTTTCAGTTAATTTTCTCTCATTATAAACAACATCTCAGGAGTATCTGTTTTCTGTTATCAAGAAGGAAAAGGTTATCTTCTAACAATGAGCTAGCTAGGGATGACAATTAAGAAATAGGCAATCTAAGACTTGTAAGGATCCGGTTAGCATGGAGTTATTTTTTTTGATAAGTTGATCAATTGGTCAATATAATACTGACACACATACAACCTTCCCTGCGTGTCAGTATTCTATTGATCAATTGACTAAGGGGGGTGTATTCAATTAAGATTTTTAAAGACTTTTAAAGATTTTAAAAGTTTGGTTGTATTCAATCAAGACATTTAAAGAGTTTATAAAAGTTTAGGTGGTATTCAATTACAACTTTTTTAATGTCTTTAAAAGTTAGTTGGTATTGAATTAAGATTTTTACTAAGTCTATAAAAGTATTTTGATATTCAAAAAGTCATAGACTTTTCGGATTTCTATTAAATGGTAGAGTTTGACAGACTTTAGAAGAAGAATTATAACTATCAACTCATATCCAAAGTCTGACCATATCTCTAAAGATTTCTAAAGACTTCGGTGGCGTTTGATAAATTAAATATTAAGATCTGAATAATTCAGACATCTGAATAATATAGAGTATCTGAATTAAATTGTATCTGAATGAAAAATGTTGTTTGATAATTAATTTTTCAAAATATCTTAATAATAATATTTTACCGTATTACCCTTTAACTCTTTTTTCTTTCTCATGCTGCATATGAGCATATTCCAATAGTTCCAATTGTTTTTAAAGCTGCTGACTCTCTTCCTCTCTCAAATTGGGGCAAAAACGGAGCAGAAAGATAGAGATAGGTTTTGATAATATATATCCAAATTCTTTTCATCTCACCTTCAATTTCAAGATCAACACTATCTATGCCTTCTATATCGTTGTTGCTCCTTTTCCTTTCCCTCCCTTTATATCTCTCTGTATATATGTTCACATGTCTGTGTATCTATAACTTTTCTCATTTTGTATGTTTGAAGTTTTTATCCCTTAGAAAATTGAGTTCCTGAACTATTAATTTCAAAAAATTAGCTTCTTTTTATGGGTTTTCGTCTTTGTAAAGCTAATTGCATTTTCCTTCCCCAAAGTTATATGGGTTCCTTCCTCATAATTTCATAGGTTCTTTTTATGGATTTTTGTTTTTCTCTATGATTCATGCATGTATAATGATCACATACATAAATATGTATATGTACATGTACATATTGAGAGAGAAATTGGAAAATGGTAGTCATGGCGGAAGAGCAGAGAGATTGGATTTTGACGAGTTGAAGAGGAAAAACAAGGAAGGAGAAGAGGTTACTTTTGTCCATGCAAAAAATAAGTTCGTTCAGATATGGGTCTGGATAGTTTAGAATTAGATTTGAATCTTACCGATTAAGAGGCATTAAGAAGTACAAAAAAATTTATCAAACAAGTTCAGTCTCTGACCGAATCAGAGGCACTCCTATTAAGAGTCATTCAGACACAATCAAACACACACTTCATATCTCATCTTAATAAGCTAAATAAATTTAAAATACAATTCACATGAATCCAATATTTCTAATTACTTCACATGAATTCAATATTTCTAATTACTTTATAATCTAGAATAATTAATACTTCTGCTGTACTCACAAAAATAAAATATTTATTTTGTTTTTGTAGTCAACGTACAAAATTCAAAATTTTTAAATTTTGAATTTATTTGTTATTTAATAATAAACACACGTTATTATTTTAAAAATAAAAATAAATACACAATATTTTATAACTTCGTAAATTAACTTTAATCAGAGTTAAATGAAGAAAAAAAAGTGAGAGAGAGGGAAAGTAATTTATATAGGAGTACGTACTTTATAATGATATATAGTTGTATAAAATATATAAGTTCTTCAAGCTTTTTATCATCATTTTATTATATGTTACATTACTAAGCTAAAAATTGTATATTTTAAAATAGCAAGTAATTTTTCAAATAAAAAAATATTTTTTTATTTGAAAAATAACTTGCTATTTTAAAATATACATGAAACAAGTATATATTATTTTTATTTGCAAATTTTGATACTAAGGCGAGGTAATATTCAAATATTTGAATGAAAATCGATATATATTACAAATATTTATATTAATTTTTTAATTGCTAGTTACGTAAATAAGTATTGATGACAACTTTTGTAAACTGGAATGAAAAACAATAATTTCAAATAAGCGTACGCATATGCATAAAGTATATATAGCTCAATGAAAAGTGAACTTAATTTTTGTATTGCTTCGGTAGTTTCTAAAATTTTATTGGTATCCGAGTATCCAAATATATTATGAAATGAGTAGAATAATATGAACGCTTTCAACATATATAAAATCTCATGCCACAATAATATAATGAGATTTACTCTAGTTCATAAAAAAGAGAGAAATATTGTACACATGGGCTAATTAACAATTAATATAAGTTACAAGATATATTAGAAATATACAAAAGTCTATTACAGTCTTGATAAAAAATTTATAAAAGTCTATTACTTATTTCATAAAGTCTATAAAAGTCATTTTAAAAAAGTCTTTAAAGTCTTTGAAAGTCATTAAAATCTCACAAATTCTATAAAAGTACGTCACTTAAAAAAAGTCTTTAAAAAATCTTAATTGAATACACCCCACTAACTTACTCCAAAATAAATTTCATACTAACCACTTCCGTCTATCTGTATGCCAAGCACTGTTAAATCATATATCTAGACTAGCTGGGTCTCGTGCCTCCGGCACTGTATGGACAGTGAGATTTATCTCAAACTTAAAACGGCCCAGATGATTTATTAAGTGAGCGGGAAATTCAAAATCATTATTAGATAGATTAGATAGATAGATGTATTTTATTAGATAGATGTATGGACGGTAGGATTTATCTCAAACTTTGGACGGTCCAGATGATTTATTGAGTGAGCGAAAAATTCAAAATCATTTGTATTTTATTAGATAGATTATGATTTTTTTTTTAAAATGAAGTGATCCATCCTATAATTATAAAACAGTGTTTAACTCACATGCATCATGTGGTGTGATATAATTATTACATAGATAAACATAATACTGTTATTACTCGATCAGAGGGCTACATGACATGGCTACTCACTCATACACATAATGGTATTTCTAGCTTAATTTATTCAAATCTCATACAACCAAAGTTATATTGTTATATAATTGTACCTTGTGCTTTAATGATTGTACATTTGCACTGCTGTCATAAAATTAAAAAAAAATAATTTATTGTATTTTCCGCAAACAAAGCTGTATTCATTTAATTATTGCTCTATACTTTTCAACTTTCCCTCTTTGCAACCAAAGTTTGTTTTCCCTCGGCCTCTCCTAAATATAAGATCGCAGTTCCCCATTAAAAGAACAAGCATGACACATACTTCTACCAGTATAAGCTTTTACGTGGGTATTATTAGTATATGAGGAAAGCAAGCATCAATGTTGCTAGTTAAGGGATGTATGTGTGTATAATTATAGCTGACAGCTCTCTGGCAGGATATTTTATGACCATTACATTATTAAATTATTATTTTTTTAAATTATGTTCTAAATTTTGCATTTTCTTCTATATTAAAATGTCAGTAAAATCCCACCCGGATGAAAAAAATCTCCTACTCTCTCTTTTTTTTTTTAAATGTTACTACTCTGCTTTTGGGACAGGATACAATGAGATTAAGTTATGTTGTTGGGATATTTCAAATGAATTTCGTATTAGATAAATTTAAGAGTGTAGATGGGTTTATAAATATAATAGAACCTCAATCTAATAGATTAACCTTTTAGGTAAGGAAGTGGTCCAACATGTTTATTGAGTCGGTCTAAGCGAGGGTGAATTCGCAGACCTCTTGAGTGGAGCAAATAGAGTTGAATTAGGTGGAGTACGGGATGATTTGAGTCGGGTGGAGTGGACTCAAAATGACTCCGGAAAAATTGCTTATACAAATTTGACTCAACCTAATAGGTTAACCTTTTAGGTAAGGAGGTGGTTCAACATGTTTATTAGGTCAGTTTACACATGTGTACGCTGTATTGATGATGAATTGATGTGGGATGAATCATACAATTCCGCTATAATGTTTTGCTCTGTTTTTTTTTTTTTCTAATTATTTCAAGGAAGCAAGTGCATAACGGAGATAGAGACTTTTCCGTTAGTTGGTCTGGTCTTAAGACGCTGGTAGCTATACAAGTCAAACTAGAACATAATGTTAAAATTTCCAACTTTGTCTGCACAAAACAATTACGCTACCAAAAGATCAGATTCCTAAATACATAAAAGCTACCGTTCCGCAAAGACTTATTTTAAAATGACTTAAACTTAAATTTTAAGTTGATTTATAAGTTATTTTAGACTCTTATTTAAAAGTAAAAGTGATTTGTACCCGTTTGATTTATAATTAAGAAATTAAGTTAAAATAAGTTATGAAGATTTTCGGTTGATAATGACTTATAAGTTAAAAATAAAATATAAAAATTACTAAAAAGGAACATTAATAAAAAAAATATTGATTCAATATCACATCATAACAATCATCATTTTTTTCATTAAATAAAACACTAAACAAATTTTCTAAACATGTCGACTACAATTTTAAGATTAATGTTCACTTTCTAAAAATTAATTTGAGAAATTTTCCAATTTAAAATTTACATTATTCATTTAAATTTTAAAAATAATAAATCATATTATTAGTCACTTTATAATATATAGTTTGCAACTAATATAATACAGTAATTGATAACCCTAAACATTACGCGCTATAGTCTTCCTCATTCAGGGGATCACCACCAATAGACCTAGCAAACGGGCCTAAAGTCCTACAGGCCGGGACGGCTCGTCATGTCAAAAAACGGGATTTGGGCCTACATTTGTTCGGCCTACAGAAACTCGGGCCTGTTTGGCCTGGCCTGTTTAAAGCTCGGTCCGTTCAATTTAAACCCAAAAAATGTCAAAAATAAGCATAAAATATCTTCGGCCCGCGGCACGGCTCACCCGTAAAAAATCGGACTTTGAGCTTGCATTTTTCGACCCGCCAAAATTCGGACCGTTTTGGCCCGGCCAGGCCTGTTTGACCGGTGTAACCACCAAGATGGCTTAGGAACTGGATGGTTCAAAATTCAAATTATGTGAGGTTAAAAGCCTTAATATTTAAACCATAATATCAAGATATACAAATAAAAGAGTAGCTGAATAACTTGCGACAGTCGGTCACGAATAGATTTGATGATCTTGTTTCATTTGTCATAAATAGACCTTTCTTATTTCATTATATTTTTGCTAAATTTTCAATACCTTTTGAAACTAAAGATGTAATTTAGCAAAACAGAGTAGAATGGACATTACGTTTAGTCAAACCAGCTTATTGAGAATGACTCATAAGTTATTTCTAAATAAGCTAAAAGTTGTAACATGATAATATGATGAAAAAAATGATTATATTATGTCATTTTATACTATTATTAATAAAAAAAATTCTTTGCGGAATAAAAACAAACAAAGGAAACTCTTTTCGTGGGAGAAATAAAGTTACCTACAAAAGCAACTTTATGATTTATCTCCAACTCTCTTGAGGGGGGAGGGGGGGAGGGGGGGAGGGGGGGAGGGGGGAGGAGAAGATAAGAATATTCAAACTATACATTATTACTTGGACAAATTATGAAATCAAAGCACATGGCTTATGAAAAGGACCACACCATGAAATTTAGTGCACAAATAGTTAATTTACATATAAAAAGATCTTACCTTTCCAAACTATACGAAGTTTTGGTCAAACAGGTGCATTTTCTTGGCATTCAATAATTAAGTTTTTTTGGTACATTTGAAATGGGGTTGGTGAATTGAGTACTTTCTTGATACATTATGTGGTGGATTTGAATTGGGATGAAACTGTATATACTCTTGTACTAAATGCCAGAGTTAGGTAAAGATGAAAAAAAGAAAGACCATTAAATGTGTAATTGTGATTGAGAAAAAGGTAGAGAATTACTGAGATATTACATATTAGACCCAAAAAAAAATTGGAATGTCCCAAAAAACATTAAATGGCAAATACCCAGTTTGACTATAACTATAATTTAATCTAAATGAATTGAGTTTATTCTATAGGAGGCCATTTCAGTAAATCTGTTAAAACAGACATTTGAAGTGGTCAGTGGTAGTTGTGAAAATGACAGTTAGAGAAGAGTGGAAGAGGCAAAGAAAGAGGACCCCTTAATGATGACACAACTTGCTCATAGTCACTATAAAGTTAGTATCATATCCCTCTTAGTTTAAAGATCAATTTTTTAGCCCTTTTTTTCCTTTACACACTCCCACTGAGCTAATGATTTGCACTGAAAAACAGATTGAGAGAGAAATCCACATAGAACACCATCATTTTATTACAGTTTGAATGGATTTTGGGTGTTTTCATGAACATATGATGAAATATTTTGTGTATTTACATGATGGGGTGCCTTTCTTTTTCTTCTTCAGTTTCTTATGAGCCTGTATGTCCTATTATCCTTATACACTCGTTAATGAAATACCATTATTCAATTATATAATTGTAGTCCGATGGAAAAATATCTCTTGATTCTGGTTAATATTGTGAATCAATTTTATTTTGAATGTATGGATAGAGATTCATAAATAGTCATATTCATTTAGTCCTTCTAATCTTTCAAGTTTGAAGTTCCTGGTAGGTTTCTCTAGAAATTTGATCAATTTTTCCCCCATATTTTCTTCTAGGTGCCTTGAACATGTATCGGAATATTTATGATGATCTTTTTTTTCAAATGTTATGAGAATTTGATTAATGGCTGCGTTAAGGTGACCTTGAAGATAATCAACTGTGCTTGATTGATATATTTGGTCACTGTACAGATCTCAATGGGAAAGAAAAGGAGTTGGTTTAGTTTGGTGAAGAGACTTTTCATTCCTGAGGGAAAATCCATGGAAGAAAAGGTAAATGGTCTGCATTGTCTTTCAGTTTTGTATTGATAAGTGAGCATTTGATGAATTGGGTACTAAAACTTTTTCTAATATTGGTTATGTTTTCAGAAATCTAAGAGATGGAAATGGGTTTTAGGAAGGCTAAAAATTAAACAATACCCTGCAATTTCAGTGCCAGAAAGAACTTTGAGTGAAGCAACAGAGGAGCAGAGAAAGCATGCTGTGGCTGTTGCCATCGCAACAGCTGCTGCAGCTGAAGCTGCTGTTACTGCTGCCCATGCTGCAGCTGAAGTTGTCCGTCTTACGAGTGTCCCTAGTGGATTTGAAAAGAGAAATCGCAATTTAGCTGCAATTAAAATCCAAGCCTCTTTTCGTGCATATCTTGTGAGCTTCTCGTTCAATTTTGCATTAGTATAACTTGGCTAAATCAATTATTAGATATTTATAAGCAATGCGATTGACATTGGCAGGCAAGGAAAGCATTGAGGGCACTGAAGGGAGTGGTGAGGCTTCAAGGCTGTGGTACGAGGCCAAAATGTGAGACGAATGGTCATCAGTCACTTGAAGTCTCTGCAGTCCATTGCAAAAGCTCACTCGCAAGATCAGCAAATTAGAGTCCCTCGCATTGATGAAAGTTGTATATATGCAGAAGAAAAGCAGTTTTTTAGCCCCAAAAAGATGTTGGAAGACAAGGACACCAAGGTGAGGAATCTTACTTATCAAGATATATGTTAATGCTATGCTATGTATCAATGTTTTGGATATTTGTAGTAGCTAAAAACCCGTTTGGTCTTCGATTGCTGCTCGGATGCAAGATTAACGAGAATTGGGATTACAGCTTGTTTTCAAAGGAAGATATGCAATTCTCATGGTTACAAAGGCAAGAGGCAATCACAAGAAGAGACAGAATGAAGAAATACTCATTTTCCCATCGAGTAATTCTTCATATTCCTTAAGATTGATTAAAAACAAGAAATAGGAACCAAACAAATTACTCCCTCCGTCCCAAATTAACTGCTCAGTTTTGACTTTTTTAAGTCAAATTGACTATTTTTAGAATTAATAATTAAGCATATATAAATATATTTCTAAAATTATAAAAATTAGGTTTAGTAATAAATTGTATATACTTTCTTTTGGTTATAATCTCTTCACCTATATTTTAGCAAAAATAGTAAAAAGATTAGTTTTAAAAATGGTCAATTTGACTTTAAAAAGTCAAAACTGAGCAGTTAATTTGGGACGGAGGGAGTAGATTCAATCTTCTGCTGTCTCATAACCACAAAGCTTTCCAACTTTCTTCATTTTTCCTAAAAGAAATTTGTTTTCCTTTTCCAGGAGAGAAGAAATCATCTAATACAGGAAGAATCAAGCAACAAAGAAAATGGAAGGAGGCCCTGGTTTGAAGAATGCCAAGATGTGGGGGCATGTACAATGAGAGAAACAGAGAAATTAAAGTCAGCCATCAATGCAAATTTAATTGACACTTCAACATTTGGCAAAAGACAGAGTTAAACTGAAAAATGGTCACAAGGAAGAGCCAATAGAGATATTGAACTCCTCGATTTCACTCCCAAGAAGATCATTTTGTCGAGCAAATAAACAAGACTACTCGATTGCCAATGACACTTCTTTGCCAAACTCTCCGGTTTTTCCAACTTACATGGCTGCCACGGAATCTGCCAAGGCAAAGGTAAGGTCAGCAAGCACCCCAAGGCAACGGCTCGGACATGTAGATTTTTGTGCTGTTCATAGTTCACTATATAAGCCCAGGCTCTCTTCTTGGTCTTCTTTTGATGGAGACTTGGCTGGAATTCCTGGAAAGAATACCATTTCTCAGCACAAGTCTGTAAGAATTTGAAGGCCGTTTTCAAAGAATGAATATAACTTTGATTTTCGGCTATTACTTCCATCAAAGGGTGCTTATGGAAGACTTTCTGTGAAGTGGGAACAAAGAAATTTGCAAAGTTTCATGTTCAAATTATCAGAAACATATATCTTGTTTTTGGTTGAACTCATTTTTACTTTCAGGTACATATAGCAACTTGTTTCTATCTCAATGTATGTGATATAAAAGTAATTCTCTACCTGAAAATTTAAATGTTGAACATAGTTTTTTCCTCGTCCTTTTTTGTTTTGTTTTAATTGGTATTGTGATCCACAAATGTTGCCATTCCGGCTATGACAAGAGTGCTTGTACTACGAAGTAATATGAATTTATGAACATCATGGAAATAATGAGCCTGGGTCACTACACTAGGAATAGTTGACATTACATTTGAAAAGTTGTACGGCACTAGGGGCTTTGCACATGTATACATTAGCTATTTTTCTGATTTATTCTGTTTATTGGGGAAAACAAAACAGAAAACAATGATGTACATCGGTCTTTCTTTTTCTCTGTTTTCTTCCCCACTAAAGGCCAATAATAGTGTCATAAGTACATCAATATACATGGAAATCATCAAACCCAAGTAAATTAGCTAATGCAAAAAACTATGACTTTATTTATTTATTAATGATTAAGATAATAATGGCTTACAAATGTAACTTGTTCTTTTATTGTCCATATAAACTATACTAGTACTTTGATCCCAGCTTGTGCATCTGGGTTACAAGCAACCCTTATTTAAGCATAAACTTATTACAAATTCCTGGTACCAATTAGTTAAAATTAATCGGGTACTTGAGCTTGTTTATTTGGAAGAAATAACCCAAAATGCTTTTGAAGTTCCGGGTTCTTCTGATTCTCATCAAACATGGAGAAAATGTAAGTTTCTATAGGCTTCCCTGGCCTTTTTGGAGTCCCTCCCTTTACATGTTGAAATCTGAATCAAATTGTTGTTACAAGTCCTCGCGTTATTGATACTTGCTCCAGTCCCTCCAGCCGTAGGCCATCCACTTTCTGACACGAAGTGCCACCGGCTTTTTCCAATGCCGAATACACTCCATCCAAAATTGCATCGAATAGATTCGGGTACCCCAATTGTCCATCATGTACAACAACTGAACCAGAAGTAAAAAGAGCATAATCTAGGCGAATGTCACGCGTGTTTTGTCCCGCATAACTAAATTAAGGATACGAGTTTAGTAGTAGTGGGGTACGGTTAATTCACTAGGTAACTAATAATAGGGTCTAGAAATGATCGAATTTCAGGCTTGTAATTTCTCAAGGCCGAGAGAAGAAATTGTGCATACCCACTGAGTGGACCACCTTCATTTCTGTAGTGGAATTGTACGATCCACTTGAATACTCATCACAAGTATCATATTGTACGATCCATCTCACATCAATTCATCATCAATGCAAGCGCACTCCTGTGTAGACAGACTCAATAAGCATGTTAGACCACCTCTTTACCTAAAAAGTTAACATATTAGACTGAGGCTTTACCATACTTATTAACACATCTACACTTTTGAATTTATCACATTCATGTGAAATATCCCAACAATTTCCTACGTTGTCATAGTTTTTGACATTGTTTTGGACCCATGAATTGGCATTTGCTTGGCTGGAAGCTGAGAGTTTTGAGGTCAGTGTTTGGGATGCCTAGCGTGAGCTCAATGTTGGTGCCTCGAAGGGCTTGCAGGGCAGCTTGGTTGGGATGATAGTGTCTCATTCTTCGGATGCTGTTTTGATTGAAGAGGTCCACAACTTCTTGTTTGGATGGTAATCCGTCGCCAAGTATTCCATAGCAAACTCCTATTTGTGCACCTGCATTATATATACTAGTATTCAGCAAAAAATGTTTTGGCAACTCAATTCCAATATTTGAAATCCGAATTGAAAGCACATTTATAATTCCATAAAAGGGAAATGATATATCCACATCATTTTTTGATATTTCTACACGTAGGGTCCACATATTAGCTAATAAAAATTCGACACATTAGCTAATATGTGGGCTCTACGTGTGTAAATATCAAAAAATAATGTGAAAATATCGGTTTCATAGAATTAAAACTTATTTAATTTAACACAAATATTAAGAAAGTAATATTGTGTATATGTTAAAAATTGTTGATTATAAGAAGGGAAGAAAAAAGAAAGGAGCATTATAAATATCATTCTTACACTTTTATTATGATGCAAACCAACTAGCACAATCTGATGACAATCTTGTTTATTTAAAAAAATTATAGGATCCGTCAGACGTTTGTTGAGAGAAGAAGAGAGAGATACCTGAAGTGTAGAGGCAAGCAAAAAGTGTACAAGTAGTAGCGGCATTGTAGCAATAACAGAAGGCCTATTGGTAGAGAAACATAATTTAGCACCTTCATTTTTCCTAGAAGAATCAACCTAACAACGAAAATTGAAGGAGGCCCTGGTTTGAAGAATGCCAAGATGTGGGTGCAGCATGTACAATGAGAGAAACTGAGAAATAGTTCACAAGGAAGAGCAAGCGGAGATATTGAACTCCTCGATTTCACTACCAAGAAGATCATTTTGTCGAGCAAATAAACAGGACTACTCAATTGCAAATGACACTTCTTTACCAAACTCTCCAGTTTTTCCAACTTACATGGCTGCCACAGAATCTGCCAAGGCAAAGGTAAGATCAGCAAGCAGCCCAAGGCAACGGCTCGGGCATGTTGATTTTTGTGCTGTTCATAGTTCACTATAGAAACCAAGGCTCTCTTCTTAGTCTTCTTTTGATGGAGACTTGGCTGGAATTAATGGAAAGAATGCCATTTCTCAGCACAAGTCTGTAAGAATTTGAAGGCCCTGTTCAGGAATGAATATAATTTTGGTTTTCGGTTATTACTTCCATCAAAGGGTGCTTATGGAAGACTTTCTAATAAGTGGGAACACAGAAATTTGCAAAGTTTTATGTTCAAATTATCAGAAACATCTTGTTTTTGGTTGAACTCATTTTTTCTTTCAGGTATACATATACAACTTGTTTCTATCTCAATTTGAATGTTGAATATAGCTTTTTCCTCCAGTTTTTTGTTGTTGTTTTGCTTTGTTTTAATTGGTTCTGTGTTCCACAAATGTTGTCTTTCCATCTATGAATATTCATGCTACGACAAGAATGCTTGTACTATCAAGTATGAATATATGACCATCATGGAAATAATGAGCATTGCTCACTATACTATGAACAGTTGACATAACATTTTAGAAGTTGTATGGCACCAAGGGCGTTGCACATGCATGTATTTGCTATTTTTCTGATTTATTCTGTTTCTTTGGGGAACCCAGATAGAAAACAAGGATTTACAAGTCTCTCTTTTTCTCCTTTTTCTTCCCCACTACGAGGCCAATAATAGTCATAAATACATCAATATACATGAAAATCATCAAACTCAAGTAAATTAGCTATTAGGGAAAAAAACTTCATTTCTAAAATGAGACTTACTATTTGACCAGTTTTTTAATTTATTTATTAATGATTAAGATAATAATTGCTTACAAATGAAACTTGTTCTTTTATGCTGCATACAAACTATACTAGTAGTTGATCCCAGCTTGTGCGTTTCGTTACTCGGGTTATTAATCGGGTACTTAGCTTGTTTATTTGGAAGAAATACCCCAAAATGCTTTTCAATTTCTCCCCCGCTCTTCTGATTCTCATCAAACATGGAGAAGATGTAAGTTTCTATAGGCTTCCCTGGCCTTTTTGGAGTCCCTCCCTTTACATGCTGAATCAAATTGTTGTTATAAGTCCTCGCATTATCTATACTTGCTCCAGTCCCTCCAGCCGTAGGCCATCCACTTTCTGACACAACAATTGCCAATGAAGCGCCACCGGCTTTTTCCAATGTCGCATACACACCATCCAAAATTGCATCAAAGAGATTCCGGTACCCCAATTGTCCATCTTGTACAACAACTGAACCAGAAGTAAAAAGAGCATAATCTAGGCCAACGCCACGCGAGTTGCCCGCATAAATAAAGTAAGGATACAAGTTTAGTAGTAATGGGGCACGGTTTTTCACTAGGAAACTAATAATAGGGTCTAGAAATGATCGAATTTCAGATTGAAAGCGCCTATGGAAGGTGGGAATGATTCTCCTATTACCCCGACCTCAATGGCAGTGGAAACTTTGATTTGGCTGCCAAGTCCAGCTGCTGAAATCGCGTTGTACACGTTTCTCAAGGCCAGGAGAAGAAATTGTGCAAACCCAGCAGTGGCGCCGTTGAGTGGACTAACTTCATTTCCTACTGCAATGTACCTGAATTTGACGTTGGCATAGTTTATTACATTGTTTTGGACCCATGACTTGGCATTTGCTTGGCTGGAAGCTAGCGGTTGGAGGTCAGTGTTTGGGACGCCTAGCGTGAGCTCAATGTTGGTGCCTCGAAGGGCTTGCAGGGCAGCTTGGTTGGGATCATATAGTATCATTCTTCGGATGCTGTTGTGATTGTAGAGGTCCACAACTTCTTGTGCGGATGGTAATCCGTCGCCAAGCATTCCATAGCAAACTCCTATCTGTGCACCTGCATTATATATACTAGTTTTCAATAAAAAAATGTTTTGGCTATTAGTCTATGATCAGCAACTCAATTCCAATCTTTGAAATCCGAATGGTATTGAAACCAAGTTAATTTCACACCAATACTAAAGTCAGAAAGGAGTATTGTGTATATGTCAAAAAAATGATATTAAAAAAACGAAAAAGAAAGGAGCATTATATAAAATATCATTCTTGCACTTTTATTATGATGCAAACCAACAGCTAGCAGAATCTGATGATAATCTTGTTTCTTTAAAAAAATCTAGGATCCTCACGTTTGTTGAGAGAAGAAGAGAGAGAAACCTGAAGTGTCGAGGAAAGCTAAAAGTGAAACAAGTAGTAGTAGTAGTAGCAGTTTTGTAGCAATAAGGGAAGGCCTATTGGTCGAGATACATAATTTAGTCATTGGTAAAAAGGAGGAAACAATCTGAGCAAAAAAGGAGGAAACAATAAAGCTATTTTACACAGTTTAAGAGGGATAGTTTTGATCTAAAACTTAGCTACCTTTCTTGTTGAGAGAGAATTGAAATTCACTCGAAAAGTCCTCCATAGAAATTGACAAGACATGATCACTTCCTCGAATTTTCAAAGCACATTTATCATCTTCTGGACTTGTTCAAAGCTTTGAAAATTCTTAAAATGCCAACTCTAGCATTTTGAATTTTGAGATAATGCTGTGGAAATACGAGGAATTTGGGTAAGTGATGGTAGTCAACTAAAAATTTTCTTGCCGTGATGCAGTGTATAATTACATCAAGTCGGACTTGAAAGTCTGAAAGGAATACTTGAACGAGTCTATAAACTAAAGTCTGAAAGGAATACTTGAACGACTCTATAAACTACAGTCTGAAAGTTACGCCATAAAACGAAATTTTCAAGCATTAGTAATCAATGTCTTCATGCATTGAATACTAATTATTCGAGAACTAATAATAAGGCCATAACAATTCAGAAAAAGGTAGAGAAATTAAGAATTTCAATGCTAACAGCTTGGTTGACAAAATTTCTTTGGCTAATCATACATGAGATCATATATCAAAAATCTTACATGATAAATGAGATATTTGAAGGAAAGATAATCAAAGAAGTAAATGGTTAAAAATGAAGCAACAAACAAAATAGAGACAGTTTCTTCCTCTACTAGAAGAAAAGTACTGAAAGACAAGGATCAGGTTGCACATCAACCATGTTTTACTTCATATAATTCTAACCATAATGATACAAATGTACATGTTAAATAGAGCTCAGCTAAGAATTTATAATAATTTACAAATAAATTTTTTTCCCAGCCAAGTATCATACAGATGGGAATTTCAGTACTTCCACACCTTTGCTCTTCTTGCAAGTGAGTATGCCTGCATCCCTCCTCTTCACACCAAATATATGTTCCTACCTAGGACACCATATAATACGTCATTCAAGGATGCAGCAGATGACCAAGAACTGTAAAACCTTGTAAAGGTTCTTTAACTCGGCAAATACTACATATGAAAGAACCAGATGTTACTAATCACTCTAGACTCCACCCTCAAGGAATGCAGTTTGCAATCACTCTTCTAGCATGACCCAAATTTTCCCAGCCCCAACTCCGGTATGATTGAATTTGAAACACTTTTTAGATAGAGGCTCCTCCATTATCTATTTCACTATCTGGAACAATTGATTTCTCAAACTTTTGACTATTTTATCCAGAACCTCATCATTTTTAGCCAGATAGCTTTCAGCTTCCAGTCTACTGTTCAAAACATTCCCATCTATAAAGTAGTTGTTTCCTTCTTTCAATATAACTTCATGTTCACAGGCCAGTTCCAAGACCTCAGATTCAGAGCAAAAGCCTCTCCCAAACTGGATTTCTAATTCAGCTGTTCTCATTGCAGGTGCAAGTTTATTTTTAACCACTTGATGCAAATCCCTAGACCTGTAACCTATAACATAATATCAAATAAAACAAGTTTTTTTCAAACCTTCAGAACAATATATATATATATATATATAGAGAGAGAGAGAGAGTCTATTTTTACATACATATATCAACTGTTATAAAAGGCATTAGGCGGGAGGTGGGCGGCCTCGGGGGTACCTAGCGCCTAGGGGGTCCTGGGCGAATTTTTTTTTTATTTTAAGTCAATTTTAATATTTTATCTTACATTTATCCAAACAAAACAATAATATAAAGCAAAACAATCTATAATAAAGATAATAAAGGCATTTGCTTAAAATTCAAACACATATCCATATTGCTAATATCAAAGTTCAAACACAGACATACAATTGTTCAAAGTTCAAACATGTTTTTAACGTATTGATTTTATTCATAAACAAGATTGCTATTAAATAATAAAATTTAAAATTTTAAGAATTTAATTCAATATTAAAACTTAAGAAACTAAACATAAATTTAAGAATTATATTGAATTAAACTAAATATTACCAATGTATCGTCATTTATATAATTTGAAGTTGGTACAAGTTCAAAAATTGCAACTATAATAAAATTATCCATTTTGACTTGATATTGTTCACTTCTTGTTGTGATTTGATATACCACAACCTGTATTATGAATATGGTAATGATGATATAGTTTGGGTAATTATTAAAAAAAAAAACTCTCCGCCTAGAACTCTGCTAATTTCCTGGAGGGATTTATTTGCTGCCTTAGGGCCTAGGTGAGGCGCCAGGGGGTCTAGCGCCTAGGCGAAGATTTTTAGAACACCGACATATATTTAAATGGTATTGCAAAGCTAAAAGTGTTGAGAAAAAAAGAAATAGCTTCAAAGAAAATTACAGAGATCTTCAAAAAGTATTTACTAAAACACAAAATTGTCCCCTATGTTTCTGCTAATGTGATATTTCATCCTTGAATTTAACGAATTAGCAAATCCCTCCCTCAAGTACAATTAGTAGTGCTAACATGTCCCCTTTGAGTCAAATTTGCACTACTAACTATACGTTTTGTACTAATAATTTTACCTTGAGTGAAGGTTTTGGCTAATACCTAAACTCATGGACGAAAACATCACAAATGGATAAAATGAGGGGACAGTTTCGCATTATAGTCGTACTGAATAGTAATGCACAGCAGCTAAAAGTGTTCAAAGAGTAGCCGTAAAGAAAATAGTAGAGATTTAAAATTATTACCACCAATATTCAAATGTCTTATTGACTAAAGTACTACTTTCCAAGATAAGTTTGGCTCTCAAGAAACAAAAGTAAGTATTTCCAAAAGCATAAGCTTCTAATCTGAAACACAACCCCACGGCCCACAGTACGCCTGGGGAGGCCAGGTGAATCTACTTTTCCAACCATCAATCAGTTTCCATATGCTTTGATTCCTTTCCCCCTCAACACTATGTTCCACCAAAGTTGTGTTATTTTAGTTTTATACACTCTACTTTTGATAAGATAATCTAGTTCAACCCGCTCCTAAAAGAGAAACATTGCATAAACAACCTCACAAACCAAAACTTGTTTCATTATTCAATTCCTTACTGCAAGTGGAAAATGGAGGCATAGTTTTTCCCACACAATTGAGATCAGGAGTCGCATAAACAACAAAATTAAAGAATAACGCCATTCATGATGGAATGTGTGATACTATAGAGTATAATTACACTCATGATTTTTCTCCACACGTTCACACAAACTCACGTAAACTCACGTGTACGTGTCTTTTATCAATGTTTATAGAAGTATCCAGAAGGACAAAGAAAATGTTTTCAGAGAGAATAATGATACACACGGACAGGTGCCATCCTAAAGCAGACCACAACCCATAAATAAATATTACACTCTAATGGATTCAAACCAAAAAAAAATGATGCCCCAAATAGAAAAACCTCGCCCAATACGGGCTATGACTACAGCACCATAGCCAATAAATATCGGAACCCACAAGCCCACCACAAGAAAATAAAATTTAAAGTAGCAATATCCAACTAACTGTGTATAATGAAATGTTTTGAGGTTAGGTGTCCATGGTGAGTTGGTTTAGTTAAGTTATCTTAGGCATTTTGACTTGGGTATATTAGTATATTTGCAAGACAAGGATATTTAAGGTTTTTAGTATTTCACATATGTTGCTGTCAAACATTAATTTTAATGAGTGTGTTTATTTAATAAATTGTGCTTGTGTTGAACTGTGTGACCTTGGCTTGAAACTTTAGTCGATCCCTTGTAAGGATGAATCTTCCTCTTCTTCCTTAACTACCCTTCTTTGCCATCTATCTTTCTATTCAATTTGCTTGACATTTAGCATCAATTACAAGGGTAACACATAACTTATACTATTACTAATTAGCATGTTCCTCCAAGGTCATTGATGATGATCTAAGTGTAAATAGTTGTACAAATTTTACCTTATCCTTACTCTTGAGCAATTCTTTTCTGATCATTCTCAACCGTATAGCGGAATAGAATTGCAAAGCATTTCCACCACAAGTGACCTCATCTGTATGTCCAATTCCTTGGCCTGACCTTAAATGTGATCTCACCTAATAGAAGAGATAAAAATCTAACAGTTAATGCAAGTAGTCAGAGGACATGACATATATTAAACCAGAGTATTCTAATAAGTAAATTCCAACCTGATTAATAAAGATAATAAGAGTCCTAGAGTGGCATAATGAGTATTGAATCTTTCGTAGTGCTTGAGTAATTATTCGTGATTGTATGTTGTCATAATTTTCACCTACCATAAAATCAAGTTCATGTTGGGGAACAAGAGCAGCTACCTGCAAAAGTAATACATGTAAAAAAAATAATGAAAGCATAAAGAATAATGATTCCAAAAGCAGAAGTTAAGTGAACTGCAACAAATATCTACAATCAGTTAAGTCAATATCTGAAGATAAAGCATCTACATCATGAGCAAACAATAGACATCAACAAAGAAATTATTCAAAAACGAAAAAATCACCATTTAACTATCAAAAGAACCACAATACATCATAGCTAGCAGCAGTTAAGTAAAATCAATAAGATACTAGGATCAAAGAAGCCGTATGACATAAAATGTTTCAACATTGGGCTAGACATGATATTGAAATAAATACAAGGAGCAAACTATATATGAAAGGAAAACCATGATGTAACTCTCAGAAAATCCACCTAGAGACTTCTTTTTTCATATATTCTTTCTGATTATTGCTTTTTTAAATCAACAATTGATTCTGGGCTGTTCATTTTAGCTTCTTAGGGCAAATTTAAGTGCTTCTGGCCAAAAAGTAATAATCAGACAAGAGGTTGTTTTATCAACTTATTTCAAAAAAACAATGAGTGCATGGAAACCCGATTGTGGCTCTCGTGAAAATAGTACAACTTCAGAGAGAGAGAAGAACATCCCCTACCTCAAAATAATGCAAGAATATATTACAATTTACAGGTCCCAAGCCCAGTCACATCAAAGAAATACATTTGAAATGGATTCCAATAAGAGTTTCAGGATAACAAGATGGCAAACAATGATTAGCTATGTCAGAGAAAGGAGAAGAAACCTTACACTGTCAACCACGATTACATCCACAGATCCACTTTTTGTCAGGGTATCAACAACACTCAACAAATTTTCAGCTGAATCTGGCTGTGAAATAAGGAGATTTTCTGTATTTACACCTATTGACTCTGCAAGTGAAGGGTCCAATGCATTTTCCACATCAAGATATGCACAGTAACCTGCCAAAAAAACGATATAGTACTCAAAGATTACATATTCAAAAGATAGTACCATATCTGAGAGCATCTCAAAGAGGAAGTATTCAAATGGAGACTTAGTATCCTTTGCCTTCATCAGAATTCAAAAGAGAATCTCCTGCCATGGGACTACAGTATGGAGGAAGTTAATAAATTTAATAGATTATGAAAATGGTAAGTGAGGAACATAGCTTTAAATTTAAAAAGGTATCTGGAATTGTTACCACTAAATCTTTAGAAATGTGAGAGCTAATAACCCAAAGTGGGTAAAACTAGAGCTGTAAATGGAGTTCGAAATATCCAATATTCGTTTCGAAAATTCGTATCCGTATTCGCGTCAAAGCGAATATTATTTGTAATTGTGTATCCATGTCAAAGTGAAAATTATCCGTATTTGTATCCGTTAATATCCGTATTCTTAATATCAATATATATTGTTGAATTTATGTATATATATATATATATGCATATACGTGTAAATCTCTCATGTAATATTAATATACAATATATGAAAGTATTAAAATCTATTGATTATACATCTTTTATTACTATTTTATGATATACGATATAATTTTTTTTTAAATATGGATATATAGTATTATATATATATATATATAGAGCAAGGATCAAGAGCATTCTGAGAATGCTCTTGATCCTTGCTATATATATATATATATATATATATATATATATATATATATATATATATATATTAGCTGGGTCCCGTGCCTCCGGCACTGTATGGACAATATGATTTATCTCAAACTTTGAACGATCAAAATAATTTATTGAGTGAGCGGAAAATTTAAAGTCATTTGTATTTTATTAAATTATTATTAGATTATTAGATAGATAGATGTATTTTATTAGATAGATGTATGAACGGTTGAATTTATCTCAAACTTTGGACGGCCCAAATGATTTATTGAGTGAGTGGGAAATTCAAAATCATTTGTATTTTATTAGATAGATATCTACTTTTATTATTTATTTGGTTGATTACATCATCTCCAAGTATTAGTTGATTAAGTGAATATTTTTTTGGTTATTAATTTAACATTGTGCAAGAATTAAATAAAAAAATTGAAACTTTTAAAATTTTATTTTGAACGGATGCAGATATGGATATGCAAATATTTGATATATTTATTCATATTATATTATATAAAACGGATACGAATAATATCCATATTCGAATATTATCCGTCGGATACAAATACGGATACTAAAATTTATTTTCGGATACGGATATACCAATATCCGCATCCAAAAATATCCGTTTACAGACCTACAGCCCTAGGTAAAACAATGTATGTTCTATATTGACCAATGTACATACTTACATATGTGTGTCTTGAACCTTTGAAGCTACGACAATTATTTATTGATTAATATTACTAGGAACAATTTTTTACTTTTCCTTTAATATATCTATGCTCATATGTCATGATCAATGCAATCACATAATTGTTCATACGGTATTCACTGCTTAACTTGATATCCTTATTAATTTTCTCATTGATTATCATTGACTCATTGTTCAACAGAACAGACAGGGAAAGTGAAAAAAAAAATTCAACAATATATAAAATAGATGTTTTCATCAAAATCTTCATATTAGGCAGCATTTAAATTCTAGAGCAGTAGAAATCTTACAAGTTTTTAGATTTATATTCAGTGGCTTACATAATTTTGATAATCACGTATTTAAAACGCGATTACAATGTCAGTAACTTCAAGTACAAAATCAAAAATGATAATATGCACCTCCAAGCTTTTGAGCTTCCTTGATTATATGAAGGGCCAATGTTGTCTTGCCTGACGCCTCTTGCCCAAAAATTTCAACAATCCTTCCCTACAAAGTGGAAAACTACTCTTCTTTAGTTATTGCGGAAAACAGGGTAGATATTTGCAGCTACTAATGAAATTTGAGAACATAATATGCAGTTCTTAAAGCATACTACCAAAAAAGGGGACACCATTTATATTTAGCACTCACCAGGATACCTATATAGGCTTGTCCTAAAAACTCATATTACATATTGATCATGTTATGTGTAGTGTCAAAATATCCAACAATTGTACAAATCAAGTCATGATAAGCTGGTCGTTATGAACTTGATTTCATATTCCTCTTCACCAATCCACATGTCATGCTGTTTCTTGAAGAACTAAAGCTCTAAAATATGTGTTTTCTCTATCTCCCCCCCCCCCTTCCCCTTCCCCTTCCCCTTCCCCTTCCCCTTCCCCTTCCCCTTCTTCCTCTCTTTTGACACCCTATGCTGCACTATTTTACCAATATCAAAAGAGAAATGGATATTCTTCGATTGATTTGAAACTATATTAACCCTTGGACGGAACAAGAGAAATCAACATTTCTTAACAAATCCAATCAGAATGTACATTTCCTTCAGAGTCATACTGTGAAGACTCAATTATGCAGGTTGCAAAAAACAAAGGGAAAGAAGATTCAAGAACAGGAAAAATGAATATCAATTCAAATTCAAGTAATAAATAAACCAGCGAATAATAGCCTTTATATTTGTATCTAGATTTGAAATATTTATTAGTTCTTGTAATTGATTGTATTTGGTAAATTCAAGTTACTTAGACCACAGATAACCTTCATATTAGGTTACCCCAGAAAAGGTTTTCTGTAAGCAATATCATTTGCTTCTTACTTATCACCTACTCACAAAGATACTTTCATCTATTAGGATAACTCAGTAGTTAGTACTTAGCTATGAAGTAACCACCTATGCTAGCTTCATTATAAGCTACATAGATATGGTTTTTTATACACAGGCTTGTAACTTGCACCTAGTAGTTCTCTAAACATGTTTGTAACTTCTTGAAAAATGAATGATTCGAAAATATATTAAGGCTTCTAATCTTTCATGTCCGAGATGCCTGCTACACATCCCTATTCACTGTAGAGGACCACATGTTTCGTGCCATCAGAATCGTGCATGAAAATTGTTGCCTGCTTTGTTCATCTACTTCAATTTACACTGTTCATCTAATATACAGTGATATGTTTACACAAAAATGTGACACTAGGATTCACAACGTTGCTTTTTAATAGATCACCTTTGGTAATCCGCCAACCCCAAGAGCTAGGTCAAGCTTCAATGAGCCCGTTGATATCACAGATGTACGCCGTGCCCCAAAAAAGCGCTGCAAAGATAACATGGATTCTTTGCTAAAATCACCTGCAAGCTGAGTGAGAGCCATACGCAACGCAGTATCTTTTTCTGTTGTTTCGACTTCATCACGTAGCTCATCAGCCTCAAATACCAAAGCCTCATCTGAGAATATGAAAGCAATTAAATGATAAAATTAAACCAGATTAAACCATTAGAATTTAGAAAAAAAAACAAAGAACCAAGTAAACCTAAAAACATCCACGATAACTTTTTATTATTATTATTATTATTATTATAGAAATTTGATTCAGTTGTAACTAACAATTACCTCCTCTGGTTCCCAAAAAAGTCAATTTTTTGGTTTTTATGCAAATTAATGGACAAAAAATTTAAGTTATTTTAAATGGGTGTTTTGCTTGTATAATTGGACCCATTCTTCTAATAAAACGTTTCCATCTTTATGTGCTTTACTTGGAAAATGGGTCTCATTTTACCCATAACTTTTATTGCCTGTTTAAACATTAGAAAAACTCAAAAGTGACAATTTTTGTGAAGCAAGGAGGGAGTATTAAATTGATTCAATCATGAGAAATACTTGAGGGATACCAAAAATCGTTATTCCACGTGTGTTCATCAAGCAGGGGATATTAAAATTTGACCAACTTGGGGATTAGACCTGGCAATATAGTTAGTTAACTGTTGAGTCAAACCATATTAACTGGAACCAAATGATTTGGTTAACCATTTTTATTTATTCAGATTGGTTAAAGTTTGGACCCATATTTTTAAAACAAATATAGTTCTGAACCGGTTAACCATTTTTTAACCCTATATTCCATTCCGATCCAAATCAAAAAATTCTTTTCTCGTCTTTTTTTCGTTGTCGACCCTTCCTTATCTTGTAATGGTAGCGGTGGGAGGAGAAGATATAATTTCACGGAATTGTTAAGTGTCATGCCAGAATAGGAACTAAGCATGAATTGTTATTTTTGTAAATATTGTAGAATCGTGGGTAATCTCTTTAGTTTGATTTTAGGTGTCTCTGGTGATGAGGTGGTGACTCAGCTCCACTGTCCGGAGATTACTGTTTCCTGCCAAGTGCCAACCCATATTTCATTGGGGTGTTATTACAGTTTTACCCCCAAATGTAATCAAGTACTACGTACAAATTAGACTATTAATTTAATTAAGTTAATTATTGATCTAGAGACAAATGTACTCGACTCGATATTTCATTTCCTTCCCCAAAAACTGTAGTAATTAATTAATAAGCAATGCTAAAGACATAAATTATTTTACAAATTACTGATGTGACATACTCTATTTCAGTATATTGATTAATAAATTATTTTAAATTGTAGAATAGTTTGCGTCTCTAATATTATTTTTAATTAATTATTGATTTAGTGGATGAAAATGAATTAATTGGTTAAAGGGATTCCAACCTTTCTATTAGCAAGTTAATAATGATTTTGAAAAATTATTTAAATATGGAAGGGTATTAATAATTTCAATTTAAAATTTTATTAGTATAGTTTTTAGCATTTTATTATATTAATAATGTTTATATCATATTATTATTTAATTAATTTAATTGTGACGGACACATTTTTTTTTCAAAAGTTATGTTAAAAGTCAAAACATCTTAAAATGGTTAATATGGTTTTAAACCATAACCATATAGTTTCAACCCACACAACCCATATTAAAAATGGCTAATATGGTTTTAGTTCTTAAATGGAACCGTAACCATATTTTGATAATCAAAACCAACCCATAACCATATTTTGTCAGGCCTATTGGGGATATAGAAAAAGAAAATGAAAACTTTCTTCAAAATTAGGTTCAGTATCAAGCAAACTTGAAGTCTTGAATAACTCGTGTAATACTTTCGATGATAAGTGTGCTGCTTAGTGTGGCTGTCTTTCAGAAGACATGCACAAGGTAAAATATATTTCAGTCAGAAGAATGTGTAGGCAGCTCCTAAAAGGTGTTGTATGTTTCATTCAGAGGAAAGACCTGTAAACCATCTATTCCTTCATTGTACCTTGCTTGGGAACTCTGGGTACTCTTCTCAATTTTGGGAGTTGTGTAGATTCACACAAGAGCTGCTAGATATGCAAGTTGATTGATTTGAGTATACAGACTACGGGACAAAAAGATTAGGAAATTCATACTCAGAAGTCTAATATTTAATCTAAACAGAAATGCAAAGGTGAAAATGAAAAGCTTCTTACCTGCAGAAGAGAAAAAACAGGTGCCTTTTTCAGTCCGAGCAAGTGCATCTCTTCTTCTGTTCTGGAGAAAATAGCAGGACATGATAAACTACAATAAGTAATGGGCAATCATAGTATTTTAATCAATGTATGGTACTCAGAAGCTATTTATTCAGATATGTCCCATGTCTTCATCACTAATCCCTATAATATTCTACTAAGGAACACTTGATGTAGGACAGTAAACTTATATTTCGTTCGACTTGGTATGGCATCCCTCAACTATTGTCACTTAGCGTTATCACTTTTCACATGTTTGGAAGTTAATGTGTTCATCAAATGTTTCCATTTAGCAAGTCTTATGAATATAATAACTATAATGAAAAACAACCTATTAGACAAATAAATCTGCCAAAGTATAGAATACACATCCCAGGAGTCTGCCTCTAGTTTTAAAGAATTCGACAACCATGTTGTACTTATCAAAAGAAGGTTCTTTTATAACAATGTGGTAAGTAATTCTTTGTCAAAAGACTCAAAACTCAAAACAAGACAAAAAAAACAGCAAAGGATCAAGCAATTATGAGAAAATTTACTAATTACAACAAGATTTACGTATGTGGTAAAAGGTACATGCAGGGGAAGATGTATTTAAGGGGAAGAATAAGCAGCTGCCCCTGCTGGATATTTTTTATAAGTATAGAGTCAGGGATAAATATGTAAATTAATACACTTAAGGGGCAAATTAATGAAAAAATAAACTTGGAGGGGACAAAAAAATTCATTAACCAATTCTAAATACAAGTACAAAACTCTTCTTAGTTTTAAGACTTGGTGAAATCTTAGAAGGATACACAGCATCAACGTGTGAACTGTGAGATATTGTTTGATTCAAGTTTGAATTTATTTTTTTTGTTATTGATTTGGTTGACTGTATTTACTATTTGTTTGGTCTGATTGAGTTTTTGTTTTTGGGTTGTTTGATCTTCAATAGAAAAATGAGATCATTTTGGTTGAGTAGTTTCAGTCTTTTATTGTGATAGCTTACAATGATTTTGCCTTATTTTATAATGGTTAATGAGAAATGAAAAATGACTTATGAGCCTTTAGCAACCCCTCATTTCTAGTTGTTATAATCACTTTACTTTCCTGTATTTGGTGTTCTGAGTATAAATTTTGAAATGTTTGTTTCTCTTATTTCAAGTAAAACTTATTTAAAACTTATAAAAAGATAGCTTTTGCTTTGAAATTAATTTATGATTTTGTTTGAATATAGAAAGCAAATTTGGTTTGAAGTTTTGAGTATTTGGATAATCATTCAAATTGACCTATAACAAGCAAGCGAAATAAAATTTTAAAATGTATCTAAATATTTTTTATTTGAAATTTATTTTTTAGTTTGAATTATGAATATTTATTGCAATTTGTAAACATTATTATAATAAGTTCAAGTTTTCTTTATTTAACTTCAACAAAAAAATTAGTTAAAATCTGCTCTACTGAATACATGTATGTACACTACACATATAGACCCGAATTAGATACTCCCTCCGTCCCATAAAAAGAAGCCCATTTTTTAATTTTTTTAACTTGTCAAATCCTAAATTCGAAATTAATGTTGATTATCAAAAATTAATTAATGCAATTGTTATTATTATAATTATTTGTAAAGTATTAATAAATACAAATTTATTATTTCGAAAAATACATCAAATAACGATTTGATTTAACTAGGATGAAAGTTAGATGGGACTATTTTGGAACGGAGGGAGTATTATTAAGACAATAAAAACTACGGCAGAATATAGAGAGAAAATTGGGGGATATAGAGTGTGAAACAGAGAACCTGTAGTTTGCAGGAGGAGAGGATGGACAATAGGCGGCTTGTTCCGAATGTACCGAATCGATGAGACTGAACAAACTGAAGAGCTAATTTAACAACCATTGCTTCTAGGGTTCTTCTGTAAGAACCAAGTACCAACCGATACTTCATACTAGCTAGGGTTTTATAAATCAGGCGCCTTTTTTGATTTCTTTCTTTCTATTTTTCCTTCCCTGTGGCAGGTTGGAGTTGTATTTTATATATTTTTTAAATGAGATTTATTTAGCGCAATTAAGCATTATTTCTCTTTAAAAAAATCAATCCCTTGAAACATAATTAATTAATTATGTTAATCTTTTAATATACATTGTAATTAGAAATTATGTAAAATAATATAATTGAAATTTATTCTTTTAAGATAAAAATGAGATGGTATTTACTCATCCCTCCCTCGTCCCATAGATATTCTTTTACTATTTGGTTCATGATTGATTGTTTTTCATTTCTCTAAATTTGATGGATGCAAGATTAATAGGATTGTTGTCTAAAATAAATTGGGTTGGTGATTTTGTTTAAATCTTGTGAGGCTTTTTAATTTGTTTTAATTTATTTTGCAAAACTATGATCATTTGTAAAATCGTATAATGCTTAAAAGAACTTACACTTTACTCAATTAAGAATGTGAAAGTGTAAGAGTGTAATGGAAGTATTGATTGCCTTATGATAATTATTTAATAATTAGCAAAATTAATAATTTAGTCATTGTAATCGATAAATTTTATTTAATACATAATTGAATTTTTAATTTTTTAAATTATTCAATTAAACTAATTATTATTTAGAAATTAAGTCATTTCGTTAAATTGATTGAACGTTCGTTACCCTTTTGGCTTTTTTTATGGGGTTCTTTACACTAATATACAACATATAGAAAGTAATTACAAAAATAAAACATACACAAAATAATTACAAAAATAAAACATAAGCAATATAACGCGCCTAAAATCACGTATACGTCAGTTACGGACTCTCCTATATTCAACTAACCACTCCTTAAATCAAGCGACTGAACAAAACATGCAACTTTGATACTGGAGAAATCCAAATCTTCACCACTACGCTACACACTACTGAGATCGGAGAAGACGAAGCTTTTCGTCGCGACACACCACTGCAGTAATCTTGCATCTCTAAGAAGAAAACTGAGCTGTAAGATCGAAAATAGCATACAAAATCAACGCCGCCTTCAATATCAGTAACCAAAAACATTGTTGCAGTGATTGTTGAATATAAAATCAACATCAGCTTCGATTCAAATACTGTGGTATGTAAGTTTAAAACTTATAAGCATATAGATACTTATAGTTACTACGAATTACTAAATTGATTATCTTTCTTAAGTTTTTCGAACTTAAATTGTCACAAAGTTTGAATACTGAATGTTGTGCTTGCAAAATATATTTAAAAACATGTTTTATATTATGGTTACTAAGGTTATATAAATTGGTTACTGTCTAATGTTGGTTTAGTTACTGATTATTTTGTATTAGTTACTGTGTAACATTATACCGTCTAATGATGTCTTAGTTACTGACTAATGCTATTTTGGTTACTGCATAATATTACTAATTAATGTTGACTTGGTTACTGACTAATGCTGATTTGGTTACTATGTAATATTATATTGGTTACTGACAAATGCTGACTTGTTTACTGTGTAACACTATAATGGTTATTGACTAATTTCTGAATTGGTTACTGTATAAAATTATTATAATGCTGACTTGGTTACTGTGTAAAAATATTATTTAGTGACTCATACTGACTTGATTACTGAATAATGCAAACTTAATTACTGCAGTGATTAATTAGTTACTGTATTATTGGTTGCTGAAGCATATTAATGTACACTTCTACTTATGTTTTTTATATTAATGGTTGGTTACTTGTTAGCCAAATTGGTTACATATATTCTTACAAAAGTCTGCCTTTAGTTGATAACAAATAAATTATACTGGTTGTTTTTTATTGTAAAATGCAAGGAAAACCCTATTTTTACTGGTTGTTTTTGGTTACTGATTAATGCTGATTCGGTTACTGTGTAACATTATATGGTTACTGAATATTGCTGAGTTGGTTGCTGTGTAAAATTATAATGGTTACTGACTAATACTGACCTAGATACTGTTTTACATTATATTGGTTACTGTCTAATGCTGACTGTTACTATGTAAAATTATAATGGTTACTCAATAGTGCTGACCTGATTACTGTGTAAAATTATAATGTTATATTCTTTTGTAATTGTTTCATTTATATTGGATGTTACTTATTGACTACATTGTATTGGTTACATGGACTAATAGTAACCAATACACCAAATTTGATGTTTGGACTAATAGTAACCAATACACCTTTAAGTACATATTGATATTTTTTATATTATTTGTTTTTGCTGTAAAATGCTGTCAAATATGTTTTATGTTACGGATACTAAGTAAATATATGTTGGTTACTGTCTAATCTGAATTTGGTTAGTTTATAATGCTGACTTGTTTACTGTGTAATATTACTATGGTTACTACATAATATTACTGTGTTTTATACTGATTTTTTTATATTGATGGTTACTGATTAACTACATTGGTTACCTTTATACACCTGTTAGTCTTTAATTTGTAACAAAGTCATTACTGATTATTTTGGTTATAAAATGAATGTAAAAATATTTTTTATAATCTTGGCTACTAATTACATATATCTTGGTTACTGTATAATATGTATTTAGATACTGAAATATATTTATTTGGTTACTCTATAATGTTATTGAGTTTTATAATTGTTTATTTTATATTGGTAGTTACTTATTGACTACATTGGTTACCTTCATACAACTGTTAAATATTGGTTATTGTATACTATTTAATTGGTTACAGTATAATATTTATTTGGTTGCAGTGACAATTTGGCAATTTTCTGTCAAGTTTGGAGTGTCGGATTTTGGCGTTTTCAGAGCCTAATTTCATTGGAAACGGGTTAACGATCAAAAGTCACTAGCTTTGCTGGTGAACTGCATGGTTTTTTGGTCGAATTCCATCATTTAGGCCTTCAAATTTGCATGTAAAAATTTAGTTTATTTTCTGGTTACTAATATTATGTAATTTGGTTACTGTCTAATATTGATTTGGTTACTTTATAAGGTTTATTCAGTTGTTAAACAATGGAGACTGACAGTAACCAATACAACAAATCTAATTATTTACATGAATATATAATTGTTTATTGTTAGTAACCATTAACCACATGGTTGGTAACATTTTTGATGGTGTACAGTAACCAAAATTGATGTTGATTAATATTTTTATTTTTGATTCCATCATGAGTTATCAATATAAAGTAAACATATACAAGCTTTATAACAGTCTTGATACAAGCTTATAATAGTCTTGATACAATCTTATAATTATCTGGTTACTAACAAGCTAGTAATTATCTATGATAATTATCTGGTTACTAACAAGCTTGTAGATAAATAGGACACTCACACATGTACATTTAACAATTAATATTTGTCCTGATACAAGCTTGTAACTATCTGGTTACTAATAACAGTAACCATAATGTAACATAATAAAACAGTAACCATATAATTATATGATAGTAACCAAAACATGTTTTAATGGTAGCCAAAACAGAAATATCATGTAATGAAACTCAGTTTAAGCAATCCATATATACTATAACCATAATGTAACATAATAAAACAGTAACCATATAATTATATGATAGTAACCATAACAGGTTTTAATGGTAACCAAAACAGAAACATCATGTAATGAAACCCAGTTTAGGCAATTAATGTATACTAAACAATTACATATTAATCAGAATAAAAAAAATAAAAGTATCTGAAATCCCACATTGAGGACACAATAATAGTAGCCAGACCATAAGGTAACAGTAACCAAAATATAATAAAGAAGTAACCAAATAGTTATATGAAAGTAACCAGAACATGTAATATGTGTTTGTGGAAATGGAAGTAGAAATAGAATAGCATAAACCTTGTACAATATATTTGAAGGAATTTACAAAAATAATACATCAATGTATACTAAGCAAATACATGGTTTATTATGACTTGGGTTTATTATTTATAAAAATAATACATCCACAAACTAATGATGCCTTAAACTTCTTCAACTGTCTTGGGTTCAATTTCTTGGTTGTCACACCAATATATAACTTTTCCAATGAATTTTGTATTGCATTCCCCATAGTAAAGATTCCATAACTGCAAATAAAAAAAAATCAGATTTACACAGTCATTAGTAACCAGATATAAACAATATTTATATCATAAACAGTTTACCAAATAAATACATTGTAACCAAAATAACATATAACAGTAACCAAAATCTCAATTGAGAGAAAAAGAATGGTATCCAAATCATAAGCTAACAGTAACAAAAAATATACTGATGAAGTAACCAAACAGTTATATGTTAGTAATCAAAACATATATTAATGGTAACCAATACATAAACAACATATTGACCAAACAAAGTTTAGTCAACCCATATATTAAGCAAATATATTGTAACCAGAACAACAAAAAACAGTAAGCAAAATTCCAACTCAAGGAAACAAAAATAGAATCCAAATCAGAAACTAACAGTAACCAAAAACATACTAAATAAGTAACCAAATATTTATATGATAGTAACCAAAATATGTTTTAATGGTAACCAATACATAAACAACATGTACACCAAAATCAGTTTAGTCAACCATGTATACTAAGCAAATAAATGGTAACCATAACAACATAAAAAAGTAACTAAAATACCAAATCAAGGTAACAAACATGGTATCCGAATCTCAAGCTAACAGTAACCAAAACATAATGCAGAAGTAACCAAACAGTTATATGATAGTAACTATTTTTTATTGCTTGACGTAGCTACAACGTAAGCATTATATCAAGCCCCCATAAATTAGTCTAGTATACTAAACAACATGTAGTCCAAACTCAGTTTAGTCAATAGTAAAGATCCTCATAGTAAATTTTCAGTGAATTTTCTGTTGCATTCCTCATAGTAAAGATCCCATAACTGCAATTAAACAAAATTAAATTTACACAGTCATTAGTAACCAGATATAAACAACATGTAGTACGTACCATTTTATGCAGTAAACAAATAGTTATATATAATATTAACCAAAACATAATTTAAAGGTCACCAAAACAAAAATATGTATACCAAAAAATATACTAAAGAAGTAACCAAACAGTTATATGATAGTAACCAAACCATGTTTTAATGGTAACCAACACATAAACAACATGTATACCAAACCTAGCTTACTCAACCAATGTATATTAAGCAAATACATTGGAACCAAAATAACATATAAAAGTAACCAAAATCCCAATTGAGAAAAATAAATGGTATCCAAATCATAAGCCAGCAAAAAAAAATACTAATGAAGTAACCAAACAGTTATATGTTAGTAACCAAAACATATATTAATGGTAACCAATACATAAACAACATATAGACCAAACACAGTTTAGTCAACCCATATATACTAAGCAAATACATGGTAACCAGAACAACAAAAAACCAAAATTTCAACTCAAGGAAACAAAAATAGAATCCAAATCAGAAATTAACAATAACCAAAAACATACTAAAGAAGTAACCAAATATTTATATGATAGTAACCAAAATATGTTTTAATGCTAACCAATACATAAACAACATGTAGACCAAAATCAGTTTAGTCAAGTACTATGTATACTAAGCAAATACATGGTAACCATAACAACATAAAAAAGTAACCAAAATCCATTCAGTTTAGTCAAGTACTATGTATACTAAGCAAATACCCCATTCTGTTAGAAACATGGTGTATATGTATGATCATATTGACAATTAATTAGTAGAATGAAAATTAACAGAAATTAGAAGCATACCTTAGAGAGAAACCAAAATCCTTTCAGTTGTGAGAGAGTTGGAGAGAGAAAAATACGTATTAGCCTGAAAACATAGCCTGAAAGTCACGTATTCAATTTTCTGTCGGAGTTGAGAGACTATGGTGTTGCGGCGGCGGCGAAAGAGGACGACGACGAGTGGCTTCGAGAGGAGAGAGAAGTAGTAAGGGAGAAGAGAGAGAAATAGTAAGGGCGTAGAGAGAGAGACCGAAGGAAGATGGAAACTAATTTGTTATGTCAGCCCATTAATATTAATCCCTTAATTTAAGGACTCAGTATTAATCCCTTAATTTAAGGACTCTTTAATTGTATTAGTATTGTAAATATATATGATGAAGTGTCATATTTTTGTAATTATTTTATGAATGTATGATTTTTGTAATTACTTTTAAAAATGTACTATAATATGTAATTGTTCCTTTTTTATGTGGCTTTTAAAAGAAAAGGAAAAATAAAAAGAAATGACATGGCCCAATCCAACATGGTTTATGCGGCAAAATCATCACGTCCTCCTTAGCTCGTTATAAACTCACGCATTTGGGTTTTTGCAAACTAGGGTTCCAACTGAACACACCCAATTTGAAGATCAATTTACCCAAAATCAACATGGGGAAATTAGGGTTTTGCTATATTTCATCTACTCAAACCATTCGAACACCCATAGGAACGTTAATGACATATTCTCTTAGCATATCGTCGTTGATTGATGTAAACTAAGGTTTCAGCTCAATCTATCTCACATAAAGAGATTGATTCGGCCAAAATCAAAGGGGGAAAATATGGGTTTTCATCTTTTCAAACCATTTGAACACCTAAAAGGTTATTAATGACTATTCACATAGCAGATCATCGTCGATTGCTCCAAAGAGGATAGAATGTTTCTGCGGTCTATCTGTATCCATTTATGTCTCTCCACAATGAACAAATCAAAGGGAAAAAAGTTTTGTGGATGTCGTTTTTGTTAGGTTTGTATATAGGACGTGCATCCAATCAAAATACATAAACATAGCGGAAACGCAATAAAATTAGATTTTAAAATTTTTATACAAACCATCACCATGATCATCTTTATACACTATCAATTAAACGAAAGAGACAGAGATATAAAATCATACCCTCATAAATCCAAGATTCCTCGGGTACAAGTTCACCTCCGATTCCTTCGTGTTCTCCTTTGATTCCACTGATGAGATTTCTTCTTTAGATTAACGTTAGTCACCCAAATATTTGGCATCTAGAAGTGATCCACTAAAGAATAATATCTATTTAAGAAGATGGGTGTTGGCAAAATCTATTTTCTATCTCTATAGGAATTGTAAGTACTCTCCCAACTTTTGGAATTAGTTTGTGCAACTGTCTAACCTCTACCCATAATAAGACTTTTATTATTTATAGATATGAGCAACTCTCCAAAACTATTTAGGAATAGAGTTTTATTTAATTAAACTCTTTTAATTAATTAAATTCCTAATTCAATTAGGAACTTGTGAGAGTACTTTTATTAATTAATTCCTAAACCATTTAGAAATTAAATAATAATAATAATAATAATAGTAATAATATTAATAAGACTACTCTTATTAATTTATATTTAATATTTCTAAAAGATTAAATAATAAATATTAAAATATTTAATTTATTATATCACCATAATATAAATTAAATATACATATTATTATGATTATGTCATTTACTTCTTAAATAAATATTTTCTTTTTGTGATGTGATCATTTAGGCTTTCCATATTAAACCGGTTGTGAATAAATAAATTAGAACAATTTTAATCTTATTTAAATAAATAAATTAAACTATTTAATTTATTTAAATAAATAATATTTATTCTACAATAAGGGTAAGTCCCTTTAGCGATCAACAACTTTTCAGATAATATAGATTTCAACATTAATCATAAAAAACCTTTCAGTGAATAGTTATCGTACAATTCAATCCTTCTATCATTATACGACATGAAATTAATGTTAAATCTTATTTTATTTGATTATCTGTATTTTGATTCTCAAATGCACAACTCCAAATAATGCAAATTAGAAATACTTTTCTAATTTCATTATGCTTTGGTCAAAGACTACTGAGTTATCATTTATCGAATCACGTATGACACTCTCTCCTTTTACTATAAGTGGTAAATTCTTTGTTGACCATTCACATATCTCCATGTACAAGTTATTATACCCAATCATTAGGGGTGCTCATCGGTAAAAAAACTGAATCGGTACCGAAAATACAGAACCGGTACCGATCCGAAATTACCGAAAAAATAAGAACCAGAACCGGTACCGAATTATCGATTTTGGTATCGGTTCGGTACAAAATCGGTACCAATTTTTTTGGTTTGGTTTTTAATTATACCGCATAATAATATATATAATTATTAATAATAATTAAATAATTTTTTTTATATATTAACAATTTTTTTAAAACTAAGAAATCATTAACTATTAATAATAATTAATATATAAAATAAAACTACAAAACATTATTAATATATATATAAGTAATAAAATTACTATTATATAGAAATTATTAATATATAAAAAAATTATTTAATATATAAAACTACAAAACATTAACTATTAATTATTATATTATTAAATTTTGATTTTTTTTGGTATTTTGTTTTTTACCGAATTCAAAAAGTTCATTACCGGTACCGGTACCAAAAAGTGTAAAAAAACAAAAAATTCAGTACCGAAAAAAAATTGGTATCGCCGGTTTCGGTATCAATCGGTTCAGTAAAAAACCGAAAAAACCTAATTTTTTTAGCATCTCTACCAATCATACCCTTTGATATACCCTAATGGTGTTAAGGGACATGTCAAAGTATACCTCATTGTACACAAGATACTATGATGATCTCAAGTTTGAGGATCACTTGTACTACTATTACTTAATTAATTTCTATTGACAGACAAGTAAAACTCTATTAAATATTCTTTAAGCGAGTCACGTTCAGTGAACTTATTCTCCAATAAGCATTTACATACTTACTTTAGTGTTTTCACACAAATAATTATGAGAACAATCATCCTCTTCCTAAGAGCAAGCAAAGTATGTACTAATCTATCTGAATTCACCAATCCATTTTTAGTAATTCAACGACTAGGAACGATTTTAGTTTGTGAGCTATCTAGAATTTAGATCTCATTAGAATGATCATCATCATAATTCTAAAAGTATTGTTCAAAACTAGGGCTTTATCACACTTAATATAACATCGTGTAGATAACAAAAATACCTTTAATAAATTAATTCTTCCATTAATAAACAATTAAGATTATAAAGTATATGATACATCATATCAAATATGATTGACTTACATACATACTTCTTTTAATTTTTACCCAGTAAGTAATGTGACGCCCCCAAAATAGGTATACATCACCTATTCTGAGTCACTAAATACATGGTACAAAATACAAATACAATCTTAATTATACAACTGTCGTGTAAAATACGACAAAACAAATGATGTGAGTTTTAATACAAATATAGTCATTTAGACAATATCCACACCCAATGGAGTCCTCATTACATTTATTGTCACAGTATTTAACAGAATAGTGAGGACTACTAATACTATCATCTGGACCATCACTCCGTTCCCCGACTCGTCCCAGCTATATTCTCATTTCCTGAAGAGAACAGTGAAAGAAAGGGGTGAGCTCAACTAGCCCAGTAAGAAATATTATGACTAAGATAATGCAAAATAAATTATCATTAGCCTTAAACAGTGTTAAACTGATACAATATAACAAACATCAAGTTTAACTACAGTGGAACAAACAATCCATTAAAAGAGTCAAGTAGAGAATAAAATCTACTATCTTTTATGATTTAAAAGGTTTTTCATCACTTTTATTGCTGAGACTCAGCTTAATAAATAATCCACATCATCGAATCACCCCTGCACTACGGCCAAGGATATTCTTTAGTATCACGACCACAAATTATCCATGCACTACGGGCCAAGGACATTCGTGTATTCATTAATGGTCATGATCATCCCAACAACTGTCCATCAATGCACTACAGGCCAATGAAGACTTTTACCACATCATTTATAACATTACGGTCATGATTATACCAAATAATCCCTAGTCATAATCATACCAAGTCCATCTATGCACTACAGGCCACAGATGGCTTTCAACATAATATAAACATTAGGATGATGACAATGATATAAGAATTCAATAAAACAAGTTCAAGAATTAAATTATCCAGGAACCAATAACGTCTAAATTGTCAAAATTGAGTATAATAAACTAAGTATAATAAAGAATGGAATAACAAAAGAAATCACCAGGCATGCGATAGACCGCACAAGCAGGTTATTCCAACAAAATAATAAAGACGGAACCAGGTCCGGCGTAAACGCACAGACATGATATTCCAACAGAATAATAAAGATGTAACCAGGTCCGGCGTAAAACGCACAGACAGGATATTCCAACAGAATAATAAAGAATGGAATAACAGAATAATTTCACCAAATATAAGGTAGCCCGCGTATACAGGTTATTCCAACAGAATAATAAAGAATGGAATAACAGAAGTTCTCTTCATGAATACAAAAAGAATAATACCCTTTACCTTGAAAAGAAGAGTACTGGATATAGGAGTAGTGAAGTAGCAGAACACTTTTCTTCTTTTTCTCTATAATTTTTTCTCTCTAGAGTTTCAGTGAATTCGTAAGAAATAATGAAGGAATGGGCTTCTATTTATAGGATAATGGAAGGGATACTGTTAAGAAACGGACGCAACAGTTACTTTTTAAAATTTACGGATGAAACAACACAACTTCGCGGTTCCTACGCATCAGTACTCATTTTCAAGGAGTTGGCCAATGAGAAAAATGAACACATGCCAATATAATAGCCTTGACCAATTAGAATGCACCCTAATTTGCAAGTTATCAATAATATTGCATGACAGGAAAAGTCTGGCCAATTAATGTCTAAGCTTGAAAAAGCATCCCACAATCTGCCAAATAAAGCTAGCAATTGTCAATCATCCAACCAATAAGAATAAAGCAAAAATTATAATACATATATATATAATACTAATTACCTCATTTGTAAAGCAACTTCATCCTCCCACCATTTCCCACCCACATGATAAATATATATTATAATCATACACACATCAATTATGTAATTCATCCACCCATATTACACAATTTTCCTCCCGACAATGCAATATCCCCCTCCCCCACACAAGACATAAACCTTCCTAGTGGCCACACCTTTTATTATATAAAATAATTTTCTACCGATTGTTTTGAAAAATGGGTAAATGGGGGTCCACAAATACCATAAATACTTCATAAAATATTCTCAATTTTTTCAACAATATTTATCACCATTATTATAATTCACCATATTAATCGACCAGGTCGTTCCCAGGAAAGAGGGGGCTTTTCAATAAGAATTTCTCCCTATTGGCGCGCAATTAGGTGACCAAACCTCTCCTTGGCAGAACTTCTAGACATCGTTAATATTGCAAATTATAATATTAATAACTCTATCATTTCAATTATTGATTTAATAATATATAAAATATTGACAATAATTGAATCAAATAACGTGAGATACTATGCAACAATTACTGTAGCAATAATTGAACAAAACTGAGTGACTTCTCACGTAAGCATCAATAATCAATACCGTGTGCTACTATGCAACCACGCGTATTACTGTACTTTTACTACCGAGTAGTTCAACAGTTTTAACTGTAAAACTTCCGTCGTTATTTTCATAAAAATATTTTTGTCGTTTTCTCAATCCGACAATAATTCCGTTGTGGGGTCCACCAATGATTGTGCCGTCGTACGAATATTCCCTGTTTAAAATGAATATTCCCCAATCAATCGAATATTATATAACAACTTGCGTACTTTGCAAAATTTATAAATATTAGCCGCAACTATAATATTATATCTAATTCATTCCATAATATTTAAAAATGATATTTATAGAAAAATCATCTTTATTAAAAAAAAATTGGGGTCTTACAACCAAATTTTAGGTATAAATTTGTATACTATTGTAATGTATTTTGGATTCAATTTGGTTGGGTGATTTTTTCTTTTACAAGACGTTAATAAATATTGTGAATTTTTTCTATGGTTGGACATAAGTTCTCAAAATAAAGTTCATGGTAGTAGTTGCAATGAAATGGGTTCTATTTCAAGGAATGAAGATAAAGTTGATTTTCTGAGAAACAAAACAAAAATGCTTGAAAGAGAAGTTAGAGAATTTGATAAGGGAGGCCTTAAAATTGCAGTTAGAATCTGTCAGACTAGGAGATGCAAATAAGAAAGTGCAATTGTATATGATATTGTCATGAATGGTGACTTGTGTTGTATTAAGTTATGTTTTCATGAAATTTTAAGCATTCAAAACTATGTATTGAAGTTATGTGTTCATTTCATTACTTTGTAAGCATTAATTTTGTAAGCCATGTACCATGAAGTTATTTTAATGTATTGTGTATTGTGTATTTTAATGAATTTTTTTCATTCTATCTCAAGTCTTATGATGTATTTTGAGCAAATGAAAAGAAGAAATGTCATGTCCATGCCTTGTTTTGTGACCAAAACACAAGCAGTTCCTTCAACCTATCTAAGGCTAAAACACATGCAGTGATAAAACAATTCATGTCAAGTTCATGCCCTGTTTTGTGACCAAAACACATGCCATGTTTTGTGACCAAAACGCATGCATTACCAAAACTATTTAAAAAAGAAAATGCCAAGTTCTAACCTCTTTCATTACATAAATGCATTTAAAAAATGCCAAATTTTGTCCTATATCATTGCATACCAAACTAATCAAATAAAGTGTTGACACTTTGACAATTGCAACCATTGTATATTTCTATAAACTTGTACTATAAAACATCTAACCATCCAAAGTACCACATAGCTTTGTAATTACAAGTTTTAAATATCCAAAGTATTAATCAAAGGGTTACAACCATGTCAACAGTATTCTAAATCACCCCCAAAACATATACTAAAGTTGCCCCAAAAAATGTACTAAATCTGTCCCAAAATATATACATCCATTGTGTATACCTTCATTGTCCCTCATCTGCAGTACTACTTGCAGATTGTGTTCCACCACTATCTCTTGATCTCTGCCTCATAGTTGCACTCATCTCCCTAGTTGCAGTCCCATTTCCAGTTGTACCACCTTGTTTTTTTTTCATCTATTTTGCCCCAAATGTCAGTATATATATTCTAAAATTAAAGGAAATATATAAATGATACAAAATTAAATAACTCACATTGAGTTTTGGCCTTCTGCCAGTAGGTTGTGTTGTTAGACCAATTTGTTCTTGGGCAGGTGTGTTCCTACAACCAAGTTTATTATGTTCATATTGCTTGCATTTGGAACACATTATTGGAGTCCCTTTCCTTGAAACTTTACCGGTGTTCTTTGGTTCTTCATTTGGATCTTTATTTATACATCTCTTTGGCCTTCCATCCAATCTTTTAGTCAATGAAGACAACAAGATTAGTAAGTCAATAGTAGGTCAACCATTGCTACTACTTATAGGTTTTAACAGTTGGTTATATTACTTGAGATAGGTTTCAATGTAGTAACGAGGGTCCATAAAATCCTCAACAAACCTCTCTTGATGAAATATCTCAATAGCAGCATGATGGCAACCCGAATTTTATGAAATTAAAGTATTTAATTTTTTTTATATATTTCTATTCAGTAAATGGTTAAATTGATAAAATATTATAGTTATGGGTGATATGTACAAATTTTACAAAGTAATCAAGTTGTCATAAAATATTCATTGTGTCGAGTAATATTCGTTTGATCGGGGAATATTCGTTTTGCCGGGAAATATTCGTATGATATCGCAATCATTAGTGGACCCCACATAACAGAATAACTGTCGGATATAGAAAGTGACAAAAATAACCTTTTTATAAAAATAACGGCAAGACTGTTACCGTTAAACTGTTGAAATACCCGGTGATAAAAGTACAGTAATATGCGTTATTCCATAGTGGTACGCGGTATTGCACAGTAGCACACGATATTGCACATTATCTCTGATTATTAATGCTTACATAAGAAGTCACTCAGTGTTTGATTCAATAATTGCTACAATGATTATTGTATAGTATTTCATATTATTGACTCGATAATTGTCACATTAACAACTGAATAATATTTCTCATTATTAAATCAATAATTGTCACACATATTATTGAAATAAAATTATTATATAGCATTATTGACAATGTCTAAAAATTTATGTCAAAGGAAATGGTTAGGTTATATAATTGCGCGCCATTAAGGAGAAATCCTTATCGTAAAGCCCCCTCTTTCCTGAAAACGATCTAGTTGTCAGTATTGTGAATCTATAATATTAATTAGGAATAATTATTGAAGGATTGAAGAGTTTTAAATAATTGATGAATAAAAATTATGGATAAATATGACAAATAAATATTTGTTCAATTTTAATATAAATGAAGGAATTTTAGCAAGAAACATTTGTTGAAAGTTTGACATATTTTTTTATGGAACCATAATTATCTTCTCTGATAAAATATTCATTCAAATATATTATTATAATAGTATAAATTTATAATTTATAATTGTTTAAATAGTGAAATTATTATAATATATATATAAACATGTGAATAAATGGGTGGAACTGATAAGCTTGCTTTTGAATTCTTCTTTTCAAAATAAGTATGTTGCTAAATCATCCGCATGTATATTTTGTTAGAAGTGGTGTGTTAGCACTTTCCTATAAATAGGTTGTTTAGTTAAACAATGAAACTCATACTAGAATCAGAAAATTCTTTCTCTATAATATTGAGCGTATTTCTTATGAGTATAGAGATAATTTGAGTGTTGATAACAGTGCAAGATTTTCTCAATATAATCTCTGTTATTCCAGTTAGAACTACTTTTCTATTAAGGTAAAAGATATTATTTTTCTCGTAAAGGATGTTATTTTCTTTCAATATTCGTAAATGTTATTATTTATACTCGTAAGAGATATCATTTTCTTTCATACTCCATATTATGTAAGTGATGTTATTTCATTTCATATTACTATTCATATTCATGGGTACTATTCATGAGTACTATTCACAACAGAATTTAATTTCTTTTTCTTTGTCCAAGTTATCTTTTATGAATCTTATTCTTGAAATTGAATCCATGTTATGATCTTCATGTTGACAATTTGGACATTCTTGAACTCTGAATAAATTAAAATATAAATATTTAATATTTATCCTTGATCTCACTTTATTCATTCTTTATACCATTGTCATAATCCTCAGACTTAAATTTTGGTTAAAGTTATCTTTGGTCGTAGTGCAAAGATGAACTGTTGATTGATGAATATCTTTGGCCTGTAGTGCAAAGATGAATTGTTGATTTGTATGATTATGACCAGGAACTATGTACTGGTATAATCATGACCTTTAATGTTACAAATAAAGACTTGTGATGAAGGTTCTCTTTGACCCGTAGTACAAAGAAGAACTGATGAGTGATATCTTTGGCCGTAGTGCAAAGAAGAACTATTGATTGATATCTTTGGCCCGTAGTGCAAAGATGGACAAGTGTTTAACATGATCGATCATGATCATTGATGATACAAATGAATATCTTTGGCCCGTAGTGCAAAGATAGACTATTGTTTGGCATGATAATTGGTTTTACAATTAAACATCTTTGGCATATAGTGCAAAGATAGACAATTGATTGGTATGATCATGACCATTGATATTACAGTTGAATATCTTTGGCCCCTAGTGCAAAGATAGACAATTGATTGTTATGATCTTGACCATTGTTGTTATATTTGAATGTATTTGGTGTAGGGTGTAAAGATGATATGATTATTGAATGTCGTTATCCTTTGTGACAAAGACATTGAGTGAAAGTTCTATTAAGCCTTTGTGGCAATGAGAAACTATTATTTTACATAATTATAAACATAAATTGTGAATTTAACTATAATCTTTAGTGGTTCAGGTGAAAACAGGTGATGAAATTTCTCTTTGTCTTGGGTACAACAAAGAATTGTTGATGGGTATTACAGAAATAAAATATTAATAATGCACTTTTAATTTGGAAGAGATAGTAGACATTATGTTCTACTTTACTCTTTGTTGATTGATTTCACAATCAATGAATACGTGCAAGTATACACGGTCAATAAGTAATAAAGTGATAAGGAAGTTTCGTTCTCATGAGGAATTATTTAATAAAAATTACCAAGTACTAACTCTTAACCAAATCAATTTTATTTAAACAATTGCAAAGTGTGATTTTTCTAATTAAGAAAACTAAATTAATCAATTAAAACTATATTACTCTAAAATTAATTCAACTAAACAAAGGTAAAGACTAAATGAATGACTTCAGATAAATAAAGGTTAAGACTACAATATCCCCAATTTATGTACTACAAACCAATTATCCGACTAACCCAATTATTATGCCTACTGAATTGTTTACAGGAACTCTGTTAAAAGCCCTTTCCCAAGTGATCAGTTAACTTTTATTCAATTCAATTAATCTTGCGATATTCCTATGCAAAATAATTAAATCAAACCCATTAAGTTCCAATTCCCAATTTGTTACATGTAGTGAACAAATATTTCTATTCAATTCACGACCCTGATTATTCGTCTCATGCAAATAATTAAGCATACATGTTATTATGTCCAGTTCTAACCCTAAATTTTATCTTCTGAGTCCTTCTAGAGTAACACGGTAATTACTGGCCAAATAATTAATCAATACGCACAAGACATGATAAACAATTCACCTTGGACTAAATTAAATAATTAATTCATAGACATAAAAGGTTCAATTTGTAATCTTAATAAAAGAGTTAGTTCATAACAAAAAATAAAACCAACAATCTCATGAAAATCATCTTGAAAGAATTACACAATTAAAACTAAGAAGAAGAAACTCTTAAAGAAAATCTCCCACGTTTCAATCTTCAATTGGAATTCTTCTCCACAAAATCTCTCTTGATTCCTGATTAGACTCCGGTTATGAATGAATCTCCTAATCTAATGGAGTGTATCTCTAATCTAATCTATGTAATCTCTCTTATTCTATGCCTCACATCAAGTATTTATAGGTTACAAATCTAATTTTTAGCATAGGAACAAACCCAATCCAATTTGGAGTCAAAATTCACCCCAAAACGCGTCCAAGCTTGACCAGGCCCTTCCCCAGTGCCCCATCACTGTTCACGGCCCTGAGAAGCTTCCCTCTAGCGACCGTGCGCTGCAAATAAGCTTGAAATGGGCGCCCCCACGCTGGGACTTTTTTGGAAATTTTCTGCTCTGACGTCTTTTGGGAAAATAGCCATAACTTCTTCGTCCGAACTCCGATTTTGATGATTCAAGATGTTATGGAAAGAGGAGACGTAGATCTACAACTTTTATTCTTTAAGGTTTTCGAAATAAGGTCCAAAGAAATGTTGAAATTGGCTCTGAAGTGACTGCTATGTAAATGTCAAGCCGAAAATGCGAATCTAGCAACCCCAAATGTCGATCTAAGTAACTTTTGTCCCAATTCCTACAAAACAACGTAAAACATGCATGAATAGACACAAACACTTAAAAAATTTCAAAAGATTAAGCTCAAATGCACTCAATTAATGGGTATAAAACTCACTCATCACTCTTCTAATGGATTGTTGATTCCGCTGCAATTATAGTTGAAAACTTTTATCATCTACCATATATTTTAAATATCTGATTTATTAATGATGAATACTATTGATAATTTAATTATTTTTAGTCATAATATTCTTTACTGAACTATTTGTGCTCACCCTTTTGTTTCACAATTCCTTTCAGGTAATAAGAGTGTGGCTGGGACGAGCGGGGATAATAGGGGAATAGAGTGATGGTCTGTGACTGTTGAAGTTTTTCAATACATAATAAAACAGCATGATAATATATAATTGTATTGAGGACTTAACATGCATGTGTTGTATTTTATACGTAATTTAATAATTGATTTTGGTGAACAATAATAGGGTGGTGAGAACCTGACTTTGAAAGCGACAAAAATGCACCCCATTAGAATGAGGAGGACAGAATTGTACTGAGAGCTTAAAGGGTGTGTTTCCATTATCATACATGATGTCTAATCACATACAAATTCGTGTTATCATAAGATATGGTTGGGCACATCCACTTACTGATTATATCTTTGAGCATTATCTATACAATCTTGGAGTATGGTTGGAATATAATCCTCGGTTTAAGACAATAGAGATAATTATATGGCAAGAAGATACACACCATTGGAATGAATATGATATTAATCTTCTCATCCTTCTTTGGGGTCTATTGAGTCAACCAAGGTTAACTCTCAAGTTCTATGATATCTATTATAACTTAGATGCATGACCTCCCATGTATGAAGACTTCCGTGAGTATTTTTTAAAGATTTTAATTGATAAAACAGTTATCAACTGAACTGTATCTTTATGTAAAGTGTCATTGGTTTGGAGTGTGAGTACTGTTATTTGTACTGAAACTCACAGCTTATGTGTTGTAGTATTTTGTACGACAGTTTAATAGTTGTAAATATGGAAGTTTGTATTAAAATTTTGTAGTATATATTTGGCGACTCAAAATGGGTTGTGTGGACCTATTTTTAGGGGCGTTACAACAAGGTACTCCAGATAATTGTCACACCCCACAAGAGCAAGTATGTTTCACTATGTCTACTACATATTTATCATACCTGTCACTCACCTCATACATATGCTCTCATCCTATTGGTGATCATAGTACTTTGTCAATTCAATAGACTTATTCACTCTAGTTAGAATTTTAGGACATAATTTACCATATCTTTTTAGCATCCGACCTCTCTTGGTATAGATTCTATCCATTACCTGAGTTTTTATGTCTTCAAACATTGTTAAGATAGGTTTATACCTTACCTTTAGGATCCAACTGTTAAAACACTATAACATATTATTTGTCACCACATCACATTTGGTGGTGGTATCAAAGTATGTCTCACTCCAAAATCTAGGAGGTATACTTATCAAGGCAGCATGTGCATCCTTTGACTACTTCCCGACGTCCTTGGTTGCTTTTCGAAAATCAACAAGATTATTGCCATTCGATGCCTTCCAGAACATCACCTTTAAAGAAGTCGCATGGAACTTTTTTTCTCTAATTTGCATAAACATGTCTTACAATTCTACTAAACCTCTCCATGGAGGTATTTTGGTTCTTCAATGAACCTACCACCATGATTAAACTCCATAGAAAATAAATCCATCCCGCAACAAGTACAAAGCCCAACATTTGAGTCATAAACATTATAATATTAATTATTAAACAAATATATCATGTAAATTTTATATCACAGTAAAACCCAAATAACTATAAAGTTAACCATTTTTTAAATGGATAACCACTATTATTTAAGTGGACAAAACATAAAAATCAAAATTTTAAATTTCAAAAATACTTTCTTTCAAAGGTACCTATTACATAGCATTATTGAAGTAAACAAAAGTACCCATTACAGAGTATTATTGAAATAAAAAAAATGTACCATCCCTGCTTTTGAAAATCCCGAAATCAACATTTTAACCCAAATCGACATTTTAAAAAGCGGCACGAAAAACAATCATTCGCAAAGAAATCCTAAGCTAGATATTAACAGAAGAATCTCGCTAAATGAAAGAGTTTTAAACACAAAATCATACACACCTTATACGTACCAATGAAGATCTAAGCCAACGATTTATATAAGAAAAACATTATAAGAAGATCGAATCGCCTTCGTCACTCTCTCTCTGAACTTCGAATTAACTGCTCAATTTTGACCTTTTTAAGTCAAATTGACTATTTTTAGAATTAATAATTAAGCATATATAAATATATTTCTAAAATTATAAAAATTAGGATTAGTAATAAATTGTATATACTTTCTTTTAGTTATAATCTCTTCACCTATATTTTAGCAAAAATAGTAAAAAGATTAGTTTTAAAAATGGTCAATTTGACTTTAAAAAGTCAAAACTGAGCAGTTAATTTTATTTTGTCGCGTAAGCCACGTATTATAGGCCATGACATTTTTTTTGTGTCTTTTTCTTTTTCAAGTCCACGTTGGAAAAGATTTAACAGTCGTGAGCTTAATTTAACAGAATGACTCAATTTCAAAATAATAATTAGTTTAATTCAGTAATTTAAAAAATTAAAAATTCAGTGATATATTAAGTAAAACTTGTTAACTACAGTGGCTAAATTATTAGTTTTGCCTTTAATAATTATTAATGTTAAATTGACTTATTTTATATGATAGTAATTATCTTTTTTATTAAATGTCATGTGTTAGTGGTAATTTTTTATCAAAATATAAGTTGCCCTCTATGTTGAAAACATGTTTTAAATAATTTTCTATTATGTTGTTTGGGAGTTTATAAGAGAAAACTTGAATAGATTTCTTATTTTTGGTGTTTGAAATGCAAATAATAAAATGAAAATGTAAAAAATATTTTTATTATATTATGCTTGTAAGGAGGATAAGATGTGTATTAGTCTCATTTTTTATTACAAAATATAGGAGTTATTTTGATATTTTAAAGTTAATTTAAAATATTTAAACTCAAAATTAATATGTATTCATTTATTTTAGTCAACATAATTTAACAAATATTATGAATTATATATAACACATTATTTATTCCAAGATTTATTATTTTTGTAGGTCGAGTCAACCATTTTTTAACGATATTAATATGTACACAACTCAAAAGCATTTCAAAATAGGTTAAGACTCCAAGAATGTCTTTTATTCGTTGGTTGACTTTTCAAAATGGGTTTCGAACTGGAGAGCAGATCCTCTGTTTTTAATTTTTTTGTTTCTTTACTTAAATTTTGACACATAATTTCTTATTTTAACATTAATTAATTTTAAAATTAAATAAGTGTAGACAGAGGATCTACTCTCGTACCTTTTATATTTTTATTTTTTTAATACAATTTAAATTTTATTTTATTTTAAAAAAAAAGCATTCAAACGAGTCGTATTAGTTTTAATAAGAGAATACCAGTAATTGAATTAAAATAAATACTTTATTTGGACCGTCGCTGAGACTTGAATCCGACCGCTATCAAGGTGAAAAGTTAACAAAATCTAGGGACAATTCGATAATTGGCCTTATACCGGTAGCAGGTGTTACTAGACGGTCGGGCAAGCCTCAAGCCATCTCACTCGTTAGATAATTCATTGGACGGTCTAAGATCTGTTAGCCGGGGGAACCTCTGATAAAAATGAATTACGGCAGACATGTTTGAACTTTAAAGTAGTATTTGGTAGGAAAAGTCAAAAGATTCCAACAAACTCCAACTCAATAGTACCAAACACCAAATCCCCATTTTACTCGTGTTCTGAGAGGATAAAATTTTGGATTTTCTTCTTCTTCAATATCGAATTTCTTTTTGAATTATATAAGAATCATCAGCTCAATCATCCATTCCTCATGTCGTCAGCAATCTCTCAGCTGTCGTGCTTCTCTTCGATCCACCGGCGACAACAGATTCAAACCCGATTATACCCCTTCCCAAAGGTATCTTACTAAACCCTAATTCTGCATTGTTATGAACGTGATATTAGAAAATTATGCCTTGTAATATTTGTTTATATAAAATCAGAGTGGAATTTATTTGATACTCCTCTATTCCACAAAATTTTAACTTACGAAATCTTAAGATCCTAAAGATATGAATTATTTGGTTTTGAAATTCAGGATTTTGGAAATTAACTAGGATCAAAAGTCAAATGGTACTTTTTTTTGGAACGGAGGGAGAATTACCAATTTTTCCTATGCTAGTTAGATGTTGCGTTTTGGATTTCTGAGTTTGAGGTTATATTGATAACTAATTTATATGTTTTCAGCTGCTGTAAAGGGATTGATTTGTTTCTTAAAATATTTTTCATAATGTATATTTCAAAATATGTAGGTATGTAGGTTAAAATTGCACATGTATGTGACATATATTAGTAGATATGCTGAGAAATTGTTGATAGAGTGATAAAGATAACCACAACTAAACAATTTGAGTTTGAAATGTAATTTCTGATGATGAAAGTGAGAGCAAATCCTTGGAAAACTTAATAGTTGAAATTGCAATATTTGGTAATGAGAATTATGCTACCTATGGCAAGGGAGTCGCACATTATCCTGATTGAATATTGCATTGTATACATTAGTTAATGAAGTCACTCTGTGCACTTGTTGACTGTTATCTTAGCAATTTATATGAATTTAAGACACTGCAAAAGAAGATACTTATTAATCTAATGTAACTAAGCATGGTTGCTTCCGCTTGAGTCTGAAAAGATAAAGTTGGTATTTCAAATGGATCTGAAGTCTAAGCAAAACTTTGCTGGCACTTGGGAATAGATCCAGAATGTTTTAGGTGTGTTAATTTGATAACATTTTGTCATTTGGAGGTGATATTAATGACTGAAAAGTTACATTTTCTAGGTATTGGTTGTTAGAAGCCAAGATGCACGTCGCACAGAAATATCCAGTTCTGACAGGAAGGTCACCCTAAGTTATACAGAAGATGATGTGACATCGCATAATGACAGATCAAAGAAGATATATTCTGATACCGAAGAGCATGTCAATGGAAAATCGATGAGTGAGCCCATAGATCATGTTGCCACCGAAGAAAAAAGAGCAGCAAAGATCCATGATTTTTGTTTTGGAATTCCGTATGGTGAGTTTTCTTCACAGTTAATGATGAACTTCTAGTGCTCCATCACAATAAAATAAAATGGAAAAGAAACAAGAGAAACGAAAAAAGAAGAGTTTTACATTATTACATCTACATACAAACTATTTGTTGGAGGCTTAAAGAGTTTCAGATACTTGTATGTCTATCTAAAGGTGCATTAAAGCTGTTTCCATAAGTATGTGAATTTACAAATACAGCACAGAGATTAGATGTTCAAAGTACCTCTTATATTTTTTTCCCTTTTCCTACTTTATGCGTGAAAATTCTGGAAAGTTGTATTTAATTCTATATTTTACCTTGATTCATCATTATCTTTTATTTCTACACTTTAATTGTGTGAGGAAGGTAACTATGAAAATTTTGATTGTCAGTCAATTAAAGGTATGTCTACTCACAAACATGGGTTCATCCCTTCAGAACAGGATTCGTCCATAAACACATAGAAGAAGCATTATCCCAAAAGCGTGTGCATCAACTTATCATAATGACCAATGTAATTGAATTAATTTATTTCAAATGGATCAAATCGAAACTTTCACAACCCACTTGCACAATTACTATTTATGAGGTGATCATTGACAGTTTCCTGTTAGCAAGGATTCAATGCCTATGACTTGACTGTCTTGAGTAATTAATCATCACATTGGTATCCTAACAAGCTCTCCAAACAAAGAAGGCAATCTTCACTTGATATGTGGATTGTCTAATATGTTTCCAAGGGGAAGTTATTCTTCTTAATTTCTTTGGAATAAAAATCCAAGCCACTTTGATTAAAAGGGGATGGAGGGGGTAGGTTCAAAATCAATATTTCTCTTTATGCACAGTCTTTGTACATATTTATATCTGAATGTCATTTTTTTCTTTCTTATACAAAATAAAAGAGATTTATTCACCCCTTCCCTCTGGCACTGTGTCCTTTTTATACCATTTCGTTTTGTTTGATTGGTGAATCTACTATGAAGACCCCAAAGGGAGTGAAACTAGTGTACATATGATATATACAAGAACAAGGGAGGAAAAGATCACAATAACTCACCACAAAGAAGCATAATAAGACAGAACAAGCAATATCCAAACTCCAAAGTGCTTGTAGACCTAAAGGAAGCACCACTAAATGGGAGAATGCTTTTCGAAACAGTGCGATCCTTGTTTTTTTGGACTCTTAATGTTTCATTTTAGATAGATAGTATCAATAATTTTCAATGCTGCTTGTTTTCTGACTCCCAAAGGTTAGCAATACATATATTAAGCATTGTTCGAAGGGTATCATGGAGTTCTCAGTTACGAATTACAGTAGTTGAACCTTCCACTAATAGAAGCAGAGAATTGATGCCATTTTGTTTTTCATCCTCTGCTCAAGTTGAGTGTACGGGCACAAGTAAAATATTCTATTTTAACAATGGATTTACTCGAAATAGTTGACTAATTGATCTGTATCATTGGTTTTTTCTAAAGACCACGTCACACGTTAAAACAGAATGATGATATTGATGCTATGTGGACATGATGTATTATCTATTAAGTTAGTAAATCTCTTTACTTATATATAATTATATAACCTTTGTACAACCCATAAAGTCTTAAGCCTGATGGTAAAAAGATTGATCCCCTGTGACCTTTAGGTATGATGTTTGGTTCTCATTTGGGCGAGTTTATTTCTTTTTTTTTATGTGAACCTTGCATCCTCCTTTATGTGAGGCTTGATTAATTATTGTAATTTCTCACCGTTAATTGATATTGTGATTGTGTACTTGATTATGATAATTCATTGTACATCATCCCCAAATCAGGGCTTTAAAAAAAGCCTTTGTACTTTATGTCTTTTCTTTTTTTTTTCTTTTTATAATTTGTTCAATTAGACTTCTGTAATTCTACCATAAATTGAAGGGTAAACTGTTTACTTTTTTTACAATTATAGTGACTATATATTGTCACTTATATGCTGTACTTCATGCTAGGTGGGCTTGTCTTAAGTGGGGGGCTTGTAGGTTCTATATTTTCGAGGAACCTTGGTACTTTAGGCACTGGTGTCTTCTTTGGAGGTGCCTTACTGGCCCTCAGCACTTTCAGCTTAAAGATCTGGAGAGAAGGAAAGCCCAGCCTGCCTTTCATACTAGGACAAGCAGGTATGTATTTCCTCTGCCCATAAAAGATTGCTCAAGTACAAAAGAATTTGTTCCACAAATGATGGCTTAAGTACACTAAAATGCTATATAAAGACTACTTTGTCAGTTTGTCCTCAAAAGTACTTAGGTGGGGTCCATTAATTTAAAGAAAGAAAAATATTTCCTAGCATACTATATGTAGGGTTCACTATGGGTAAAAATAGAATTTATTTGATACTTTGTCCTCTTATTGTAGGTTTCTTAATTTGCATGAAAAGTGTACTTCAATAATCTTTTTTGGGACAGAGGGAGCATTATATTTATAATTTGAAAAGGGTCATGATGCTGAAAATTTCCTTCCTATTCCATAATGTTCAATATGTGCTCTTTTTAGGATTTTTTTCAAGTGAAACATTTTTATTCTTTCTATGCTTCATGTAATAGTTTCATCTTGTTGTGTGGGAAAAAAAGAAGAAACTTTAGTACATGATCAAGGAGCATGCACACAAACATGAAGGAAATAAAAGAAATGGGGATAGAACAAGATGCTTCGCCATCAGCTTTGGATTGACAAATCCTGCTTGGTAATGGCAGATAAAAGTAGTATAACACCAATCACAAAGTAAAATTTTAACTACGTTACGTATTAAAAAAATAATGACAATAATTTATAGCTTTAACTTTAGGATCTTGCAATCATTTATACAATCTATGAAGCAGACCCAGCTAATTCTTCTTGGAATGTGATTTAGAAATGAGAAACCAAAATAACCTATCCTGATTTGTATAATTAAAAATTAAAATCATCATGATTCAAAACATAATTAAGAATAATCACTAGACCCAAAAATGCATAATATCAAGTATCAGGAAGTTGTAAGCATTGTTATAAAAAATTTCACACACACTACATGCATTGTTTGAAAAACTAAATGCATTTTGCATCTTTAATCTAGTGTAAATTGCATGCCATTCAATAAACTTAAATACTGCAGTTGCTAGTCTAGGCATTTGGGTATGTGGCACTGGAATCCTTGAGGGGTATGAATTCTAGTGGGTAGAACTATATACTTCTTCAACGTGTGGTCAGTGTTTACCGTGGTGGATCATTCTGTGGTTGATAGAGAGGTACTTAGATTCCCTAGGAGGTAAATAGGTTGTAATTCTCCCAACACTGATTAGTCAGTGTCGAGAGAAGAAGTGGGGGGGGGGGGGGGGGGCGCTTATACTTTTTCTCGCCCACCTTCCCATTCTGCTAAATATAGAATTGGGTCCATTATCTTCACTTTTACTTTTTTGATTCAGACTAGTTAGGCTACATACTGGAAGGTATTGAACCCTTGCTCAAATATCTCCCAGCCAAATGATACCCTGTCGCTCTCAACCTTCAAGTGACATGGAACCTTACCGCTAGGTGATGCAGGACAAGGGTGAAGGAAGGAATAAAGGAAAATAATATGGTGACAAAAGTCATAAAAGCACAAGGTGCAATATAATCAATTCAATGAAAATAATGATGGATTACATCAATTTAGATAGGAATAAAGGAAACAAATCACTAATTACCATCTACTATAATTAAAGCCTCTAAAATAATCTATATAATATAATATAAATATTTAAAATAAATCTCTAACTAACAATGTAAACTATTTAATCAATAATCTCTTAATTCTCTTGCTTCAATCCTCATAACTACGCCAACTCTTTGCCTTGGGTTCATTATTTTGATAAAGATGACCAAAATAACTGGTGGAATATAAAGTATCCTTTCTCAAGGATAAATTGATGATATAAATTTTCTAGTGGTGAAGAAGGAAAATACCCATACAAGAATGCTCATTAAACAAACCCCACTGTTTATTGGTGGATTTCTTGTCTTCTTATTTGTTATTCCCTTCTACTTGTATAAAGTCTTCTTCCTTTTTTTTCTTAAAATTTGTAAGTTTCATCAAAATATGATCCAAATTGATTCCTTCATTCTCTCCATGAACTTCATCAAGAAATAACAACCTTCTTAATGGTGGATGATTACCATGACTTAAGTTTTTATGCTTTAATTGAAAAAGATGTACAGAAGATATACTTTTTGTTGCGCGTTTTTCTTTGGACATTAACAATAACTAATCTATTTCACTGTCTCGGATGTCTGTCTACTTATGGCCTCGCAGTACTAGCTGCAGCCCTGCTCTGGAAGAACTTTCAGTCCTACTCAATGGTAGTAATCACAACAGAATTCTCGAAAATGATATATTCTCACTCGTTTATTTGACTTTAACTTGAAAATGGTATTTGTGTATGCAGACAAAAAAAATATTTCCTACAGGCTTATATGCTGTCGTTAGGTACTGAAATATCCGCTAGCAGTACTATTATTATTATTCATGAAAATCCTTGCGAGTTTTTACCTTTATTTTTCTGCTTTTCTTTAACTACAGTGCTGCGATGTTGTGCTTCTATACTTATGTGGTGATGTCTGGAGGCAACCCTCCACCAAAGAAATTGAAGTCATCAGCAGTTTAGGACCCTGGGCCAGATTGCCTGTTGAGGTATAGGGTTTTTTTTATTACCAGAGGTGGGTTATAAGTGAACACAACCACAGTTGCTTCATTTTTTACTGCAGGTTAGCTTTGAGAAGATGGAATATATATAGACTGGGCTTTTAATATATTTATTTATATGAAAGATGAGGTGAAAATAGCACTGCTGCCCTCAATAATTTAAGAGTATTGGTTTAACCGCTATGTAAGTTTATACTGTTACTTTTATTATATATTATCAAGAGCTAAGAAAATTGAACATATTAAATGAAATGTGACTGTATGTATTATTCCTAGATAGTCTATTAGTGTTTTTTTGAGTAATTTTTTTTATATATATATAATCATTATTAAAAGTTTATAATTAAGTTAACGAACACTTGTTGCTTTAATCTATTTTGGGCAATTTAAAAATTAGTTGAAAAATAAAGAGACAGTCGTACCATACCAATGGTAAGATTTTTGTACTCACTATTGATAATTGCAAAAATTAATCCAATTAAAAATTTAATATTATCCGAGTCAACTCAATTGGATAGTATGAATAACTACCGATTTAGCTCGGTTGGTTGATTGAAAAAAAGTTTATTGCTCCCCTTCGTATCAACTTATTGTATTTACACATTAGCTCGTTCATGAAGCCTTAAATATCTTGTAAATTCTTGCCTTGAAAAGGTTTAATTTGCTAGGACAAAATTCGAACTAATTTTCTAGAATTCAGTTTGTTTTGGCTGTTTTTCCAAATACGACCTTCCCGTTTTATTTTTGAATGAAACTACAGGATCATTGTTATTTTAGCAAATACGAGTAGTAAATTTCTGAGCTAATACATCTTAGGTTGTGTTTGTTTATATCTGAATAATTTTTAATGGATATACCTATGATTCCGTCAGAGGAAAAATTTGTTTGGTAATTTTTTTTTGCCTCTTAATGCTTCTTAATCGGTAAGATATGAAATTAAATCTAGACTATTCAAAGGTAGGTCTGAACCACATTAATTATTTTTTAGACAAAAATAACCTCTTCAATATTACAAAATCTCTCCTCACTCGTCCTCCCTCAACCGTCTATGTTGCTCCTGCTCCTCTGCCGAAACCTCTCCCGCAACACCTCTAGTCGTCATAATCGGATTTTCTTTACTCTTCGCCTTTCGATTGGGTTTTCTATTTTGGGTTAAATTTGATACACCATCTTTGTGCACCACACCAACCCATTTTAGAACCCACCTAATATTCCGTTAACCCGCCGAAACCTAGAGCCGAGCATATGCCGACAAATTGACGGTTCTCACAGATCTGTCACAAATTCATACCAACAACGCTCCCAAAGTTTTAATGGCGAAAGAAAACAGTTTATCAACCATGGAAATTGACGATCAGAAGTCGACAGCCTCCGATCAGAATAAACAGATCGATAATTTAAATATAAATGATTACGGAAAATCAATACCTCAAAAAGTAGAGAGAAATTGCGCCTCTTGAAAGAAAAAATCTGTGAATTTTTAGGGATTTTGATGTGATTTTTGAAATAATATAGAAGGTGATGGAAAGAGAGAAAATAAAAGGTTTGGGGAATAAGGAGCAAATACGTGGCATCGTGGGCAAGGTAATGCAAATGTTTGAGACTTGAGAGTTTTAAACACGATGACATTAGCTGTAAATTAATACATACTGTTATAAAATTATACATAGTGTGTGGATGTCTAGATACATTTCTACTCATGTCTAGATACATTTCTACCCCTCTTTATTGTAATGACCTTTGAGCTTTGAAACTCCTATGACCTATGAGTTTTGAAACTTCCAAGTATTTATGTACATGTGCTTATAAATAGAAGTATTGTCAAGAGGATGGTAGTCGATATACAAATATAATGAAAATGCTCTCTCTTTTCACTAATCATCATTGTTCTTAATCTTAGTAATATTTTATAACACGTTATCACCACGATTCTCTACCAATTTTGGGAAGAAAAAAAAAGTTTCTCTCAACTCACTGTAAGTATTGTTTCATTACAATTAAATTTGATATACATATAAACATTCTGTTTAACAAAAGACGCATGTATAATGGACAACTTTGAAGTTTCTGAGAATACAAATTACGTAAGTACACTACTTTTGTGATGTAGTAGTATTAGTATAAACAAATAATCATTCCACCTCCCAATTCTCCCACTTTGAAAGTGACTAGAGAAGGGTAAATATTTTTATTGTCTTCTTATAAATTTGTACTTAGTTATTTAATTTCTTACGTATTTATATATTTATATAGATGTCAAATCTTATGAATTTGAATTTGTTGTCCTTGATATATATCGAGAAAGAATTACTTGTCATGAACTCTTGATACTGATATTCATATAAAGACAACTTTGGAGATATAATTAAGATTGACAAACATGCATCCCCGCATGATCATGCAAAATCAATTATTTTTATTCGCCATTATCTCCATGAAAACAAATATTGATAAAGATATGTTAGAAAAAATATTTACTATATTTCATGCGTCGAATATGCTCCTGCAGTAGCAAAATTGTGAGTGTAAGTTCATAATATATTCCCTGAAGCGATAAATGCAATTATATTTCTAGAATTGATATCATTTCTTCTAGTGACTGAACAAATAATGAGTTTTTGTTGAAAAACCAACAATCTCGCCCGATTGGTTCTACTCCATTCGTTGAAGTGAATGGAACCTCATTTGATAAACATAGAGAAAATTATGGTTGTGGCCGTGGACGTGAAAGGAACAATCAATATAAAAAAGAGAGTGTACATGTTGTACTTCTAAACATTTGGTAAATTTATACCAAGACTCCATAAAAGAAAAAGAAATGGAATTAAAATAAACTTTATTGATCATAATGATTTTGAAGATCACATGAATTATCTTGACTTTTTAAATGGAGTGGATATAACTAATTTTGATGTATATGATTTCCTCGATGATGTTGATAGAAATGTTCATACCAATTAATTATTTTTATTTCATTGTATTATGGGATTATAATAAGTATTTTTATTATATATTTTATTTTTGTTTCAAGTAATAAAGTTAAATTTATGTTTTGCATATATAAAGATGTATGAGCCAAAAGCTCATCAAACTTAATTAAAGGCTCTGGAAGAGCGATTATTCATCAAACTTAATTAAAGGCTCTCGAAGAGTGATTATAATGTTGTCAAATGGAACAAAACTTTGTATTGATGATTCTTTATATTCTTCTGAGACAAGCAAAAATTTGCTCAGTTTTAAGGATATACGTTATAATGGTTATTATATTGAAACTAATAACGAAGGCAGTGAAGAATTTCTATAAATTACTTCAATAGTATCGGGCCAGAAGCTCATATTAGAAAAACTGTCTATTTTCTCTTTTGGGTTATATTATACTAAAATGAGAATAGTTGAAACAAATGTTATAATACACCAGAAGTGTTCGGATTCAAAGGTTTTTATGATTTGGCATAATCGTTTTGATCATCCAGGATCAATAATGATGCGTCAAATGATTGAAAACTCCCATGAACATCCATTAAAGAACCAGAAGATTCCTTTACATGTTAATTATATCAAAGTAAATTAATTACCACACTATCACATTTAATTATTGTTATTTAGTGTTCATCTTTTTAAGAAAGATTTCAGAGTGATATATGTAGACCAATACACCCACATTGTGGTATATTTAAGTATTTTATGTTTTTACTTGATGCATTAACCAGATGGTTATATTTATGTTAAACATCCTGTTGCACATACACATACTCAAAATGGTGTAGCTGAATCACTTATCAAGAGACTTCAATATATTGCCTAACCTTTGATTATGAAATCAAAAGTACAAATTTATGCTTGGGGTCATGCTATTTTACATGCTGCATCATAACCTCAATAAGTTATATTTTTAAGGTATATTTTGAGGATTGTTATTTTAATAAAACAATATTCCCACGATTAGGGGGAGAAAAGTCGTTGCCTAAGCACGGCGTGAGATCGTTGCCTGAAGCACGATTAGGGAGATTACTTGAAAATTTTTGTCGTTATCTCATCTTGATCCTCATACAAATCAATATGAACTAGAAGTTCAAAGGATTATTCATTTGCGATGAATTGCAAATCAATTATCAAAATTATTCACCGATAATAAGAAAATAGTGATATCTCACATTCTAGCTGCTAATATTCTTGCAGGGATTGAAGTCCCTGTAGGACAATCAATTAATGCAGCAACAAATTGAATAAAAGTCACTCCTGAAACGTGAAAGAATGATCGGTGTTAAAGATAAAATTCCCCAGAAGAAGAAAGTACAAGAAAAACAAGTTACAACCTATAAAGAGGTTATAGCTATGAAACATGCTAAAAAAATTACTTATGAATAAAAATCTATTGTAAATAAAACTCTTGAAGAGTTATCCCCTGAAGAGGATGAGTTATCTCTTGAAGAGGATCAGGTACCTGAAAATAACGAGATCTCGATACATTATGTATATACAGGAGACGAATATATTGGATAGAAATAAAATCGTTGTCGACAACATATTTTCATATAAAGTTGTTATTGATATTACCAGAAGTAATGATTATCATGTATATGAACCACAAATCGTTGATGAATGTAAAAATATTTGGCCAATGTAAAAAGAGGTGATTCAAGTAGAACTAAATTCACAAAGTAAACGTGAAGTTTTTGGACCTGTAGTCCGAACACCTAAAGGTGTGATGCATGTTGAATACAAATGGATATTTATACGAAATAAGAAAAATGAAATTATATGGTACAAAGCGCGACTTGTAGCATAAGGTTTCTCGCAGAGACATGGTGTTAGTTCCCAGTAGACACACAATAGATCTAGAAGGGGGGGTTGAATAGATCCTTTTTCGTTTCAAATACTTTTCTCATTTATTTTGTATTGCTAATGATTTAGCATGTTGAATACAAATGGATATTTATACGAAATAAGAAAAATGAAATTATATGGTACAAAGCGCGACTTGTAGCATAAGGTTTCTCGCAGAGACATGATGTTAGTTCCCAGTAGGCACACAATAGATCTAGAAGGGGGGGTTGAATAGATCCTTTTTCGTTTCAAATACTTTTCTCATTTATTTTGTATTGCTAATGATTTAGCATATGAAAAACTTAAGAATCTTTTCAAGCACAGCGGAATAAGTAAAAGATCCCCCTCATTGATATATTCATAATCATACATACATTGTTCTTAGAGTTAGTTAAGTTGTAAACAGTTAATACATGTATAGTAGTTATAACAGTTACGTACATAATGTAAATTACATAAAGTAAAAGACACAAGGGATTTTAAGTGGTTCAGAGACTCAAGCTCCTAATCCACTCTTTTGCTTTCAACTAGCAGGATTTCTACTAAGGAAGGGTAGCACCCTGAATCACTAAGATTCCTTCAAGGTCAGCAGCCTTGGAACTTCAGTTCACTAAGAACTCTTCAAGCCCAACAGGCTTGGAACTCCTCTAGTTTCGTAGGAACTCTTCAAGCCCAGCAGGCTTGGAACTTCATTTAGTCCCTCCGGACAAGGACCCCTCAGGCCCTGGCTTCTTGTTGTTGTAGTTGTTGTTGTTGGTGGTGGTGGTGGTGCTGAGCTGCTAAGATTTCTTTACGCTTGAACATCGTTTATGCTTAGCAGCTTGGCGTGGTCCTCTTTACATTCTGCTTCGAGTTTAGACCACATCTTCTCTGGTGCAACTGATCTTCACTCTTTTCTGCTCATCTTCATCTGATGTTAACTGTGCACCATCACCATCTGGATTTGCTAAGTCTCTGAGCTTTTGGTAGACTTCATCTGGCGCTTAGCAATCCCTTAACCCTTCTTGAATGTTTTGCAGACATGATTCTGCATCTGTTCTTTTTTAGCTTTTGGTTCATGATGATATGTAGAGTGGCTCTCTTGATATTCTTTGTACTCTGCCACTTTTTTGAATGCTATCTTCTTGGTCTTCTCGGCTCTCAGCTTAGCTGCCATCTTCAGTGGCATTCTCATCTTTGTTGAGTAAAGCTTTTAGTCTGTTCGAGTCCTTCTTTAAGGTTGTTTCACTTCCACCTTTGTAGTCTCACTGTCACTGAGACTTGTTCTGTTTAGCTCTGGTGGAACTCGTAGAGTCAACAATATAGCATTCTAACAACTCAACAATTCTGCAACTTCAGCTTCTTTAGATACTCAACCTCTTCTGATGATCCCTTATTGAACTGTAGTGAAGATCATTCTTCTTAATACTTGATGGCTGCACATGATGAGTTTTTAAGATGACTGTAGGCTCTTCTGTTAGGTACTTAAAAACTTTCTCATGCTTGAAATCATGATGACGTTGGTGATCTTCTTCTTTGATACTTGATGCCTTCTCATGATGGACTTGCTAAGATGACTGTAAGCTCTTCTCTCTGGTACTTAAAGTCTTCCCATGATAGACATTAAGATGACATTGATGCTCTTCTTTCTCTTGGCAGTTCAGAACACTCTTCTTGTAGTAGAAATCTCACTTCTACATTGTAAAACTCGAACTTCTACTTTTACTATGTTCATCTCCAAGTGTTCTTGGTGGATCGTAGAGTGAGCTTTTGGACCTTCATTGGTCACTCACTATTTTACGTTATTTTGATCAGTCCACCATCTCTCCAACCTCAGCAACTTTAACAGCTTTTGATCTTTGAAGATCTTTTTGATTTATACTCCTTCACAACCTTCCCGTTGTAATGTAGCTGTTGGGAGCTATTTGAATTGCTTCGCAGATCTCGAGTTATTTGATGTAGACTGCAGATGTGACATGACATCCCCTTTTTCAATTTTCTGACACTGCAGTCTACTGTTTCACCTACCCCGTCAGAGGTGTCACTTTGATGCCTCGAGCAGGAAGTTTTCTTTATTTATCCTTTCTGACTTTTTGATTAGAATGTCAGGATCTGTCCTTTTGCATCGATGCTCTCAATAAGCCATATTCAAATATCACTCTTCAGATTAAACCGTTGCCAATGCTTCAATCTTCAGATGACCGAACTATACGATTCTGATGCATATTCTTGGACCTGATCGTAGTGTCTTGATGAATGTTTCTCATTGACTGGTTGAGACAACACTACGATCCTGAAGAGTGTTCATTGTATCCTCAATGTAGAACACCTCTTCCTTCTCTTGTGTAGTTCTTCAACACTTCTGTTTGCCTTGACTGATCTCAGAAACTGATAGCTTAACTCCTTGTTCTGGTCTCTTCTGAATAGTAAGACACCTCAAATTTGTGGCATGGCCAGCTCGCTTTCTCCTTGTGATCTCCCGTTCACTTATCATCAATGGACTGACCCATGCTTAATCACTTTAGCCTTGTTTTTCAGAAACCGACCAGTATCTCTGTGTACACTTCATCAGTTCCTTCTTTGCTTGGCAAACACTACTATCCTGGTTGACTACAAGATCATTTTCTTCTGTTAATTTGACAGCAACTACACTTGTTGACTTTTCCTTAGTCAGCCACTTTTGCTGAAGTCTACTTTTAATCTACTTGTAGAAGACTTCATCTTGAATGACTTTACAACTCAATCTGGATGCTGATTGGGTTGGTGCTTAGATCTTTTTTTAGCTTGCTAGCCATTCGTTGAGTGCACTCTGGCTCTCTTCAGGTGAAATATATCTTTGTAGCTCTGACCAGAGGCTTCATCCTTTGGATATTCTGGGAGTCCTCATTTCTTGAGAATCTTGCTTGTTCTACGATTCTGTCTTGGCGTTGTGAGCACATCTATTGAAGCCTTAGTTCTGCAATCTACGATTCTGCCTTGGGGTTGTGCAGACACTACGACTCCAAGATCAAATCTTGACACTCTACGATTTTTGTCTTTATGCTTGTTGTCTTCATCTGATCTTGCTCGACTACGATTTTTGCCTCTGATATGATCAGTAGACTCTACGAATCCAAGTGTAGTCTACGATTCTTTACTTGGCTTTGACAGATGCTCGGTTGGCTCGTAGACAGGATGTCTCTACGATTCTGAACATGACACCCTCAGCAGACTATGACTCCGAGGATGTTCTTCTCGACACACTACGATCTTTCATCGTCTCTCCTGGCAGTCGACGAACTCTGAGATCTACTATCTTACAGACTACGATCAGACAAGCCTATCTATTACATTATAAGATCAACCTAACAAGCTTGATCTTTCTATATTTATAGTCCTTGTACATCATTTCTTTTTAAGGACTTTACAAAGTTGTTTTGCTTATGTAGGATCAACTTAACATATTTGATTAATTCATTCTAAGTCCTTGTACATATGTTCTTATTATCTATTAAAGGACTTTACAACTTTTCTTAATGCAAGCATACTTGCATATTCATTCATTTATATCATAATCAAATCATACATAAATAGGAATATCATTCACATGCTTATTCCTAACACATGCTATTAATTATAAAGAAACATATGCTCATGTAATGGACGCAATTACATTCAGATTTTTAATTAGCTTGGTAGTGAGAGAAATTAATGGATGTTGTTATATCATATCTGTATGGATCATTATATAATTATATCTACATGAAAATCACTGAAGGATATAAAATGCATGAAAGATAAATTCTATATCTCGAAATATGTATTCTATCAAGCTACAAAGATTCTTATATGAGTTAAAGCAATCCAGATGTATATTGTGGTATAATCGTCTAAGTGGATATCTTATGAAAGAAGGATTTGAGAAAAATCCAATTTGTGCATGTATTTTTATCAAAAGATTATAATCTGGATTTGCTATTATTACTGTATTTATTGATGAAAGATCTTGCTCAAGAAGAGTCGACAGAAACAACAAATTTGAGATGAAAGATATTGGTAAGACAAATTTTTGTCTTGGCCTACAAATTGAACTATGGAATTATTGTTCATCTATCAACATACACAGAAAAAGTCCTGAAGCAACTTTACATAGATAATGTTAATCCTTTGAGTACTCCAATGATGGGTTGGTCACTTGATATCAGGAAATATCCATTTTGACCACAAGAAAATAATGAAGAAACTTTTGGTCTTGAAGTACCATATCTTCGTGAAATTGGTGTTTTGGTCCTGAAGTACTTATCTTAATGTAATTGGTACGTTGACGTATCTTACAAATTTGACAAGACCTGATATAACATTTGCAGTTAACTTACTAGCAATGTATAGTTATGCACCAACTCGAAGACATTGTAATGAAATTAAACATATTTTACGTTATCCAAAGACTATTGATTTGGGATTATTATATCCAAAGGGTGATAGAACCAAGCATATTGCACCAAAATTATTTTATACACATGAGCCCTAGAAAAATAACGATATTGATATCAAGTATATATGATCATGTGATAATTTGGTTGATATATTTATTAAGTCATTATACCAACTACGATTTTGAAGAAAATAGTGCACAATATTGGCATGCTTCGACTTAATGATATTTTTACCATGAACAATGGAAATTCCATTTAATTATGAAGGGGAGTAAAAAGGATATGTGCTAATTGTTCTCTTTTTCCTTCGCTAAGGTTTTTTCAACTGGTTTTCCTTTACAAGGTTTTAATGAGGCAATCCCAAGGCACTAGAAGTTATACAAGAATATTGTACTCTTTTCCTTCGCCAAAATTTTTTCCACTGGATTTTTATTTAGTAAGGTTTTTAATGAGGCATATTCTTAGAAAATTGCTACAATAGAACTCCATCCATTCTGTATAAAGACAATGCTGCATGTATAGCTCAATTAAAGGGATGATACATCAAAGGAGATAGAAGAAAGCACATATCACCGAAATTCTTTTTCACACATGACCTTAATAAGTGCGGTGACATTGATGTTCAACAAATTTGCTTAAAAGATAATCTAGTAGATTTGTTCACCAAAGCATTACCAACTACAATGTTTGAAGGATTGTATCGCAATATATGAATGCGACAGCTGAAGGACTTAAGGATACCTTCATGAGGGGGAGCTAATACGCGCTGCACTCTTTTTCCCTTAACCAAAGTTTTTTTTTTCTATTGGGTTTTTCGTGGTAAGGTTTTTAATGAGGCAGTTTTCAATGCGTATGACTATAAAATAGACATCCAAGGGGGAGTGTTATAAAATTATACGTGACGCCCCCAAAATAGGTATACATCACCCATCTTGGATCGCCAAATACATGGTACAAAATTCAAATACAACTTAATTATACAACTATTGTGTAACATACGACAAAACATAAGCTGAGAGTTTTAAAATGAATATTGTCCTCTAGACAATATTCACACTCAATGGACTCCTCATTATAATTATTATCACACTATTTTATAAAAATAGTGAGGACTACTATAGCCATCATCTCGGACCATCACTTCATTCCCCGACTAGTCCCAGCTATATATTCTCATTTCTTGAAGAGAACAGTGAAAGAAAAGGGTGAGCTCAACTAGCCCAGTAAGAAATATTATGACTAAGATAGTGCATAATAAGTTATCGTTAGGCTTCAACAGTGTTAAACTGATAGAATATAATAGATAACAAGTTTAACTGCACCAGAACAAGCAATCCATTAGAAGAGTCAAGTAGAGCAAGATATCTACTATCTTCTATGATTTAAAAAGTTTTTCAACAATTTTATCGCTGAGACTCAGCTTAATAAATAAACCACATCATAGAATCATCCCTACACTACGGGCCAAGGATATTCAGGTAATCATCAATAGTCATGAATATATCGAATAATCCCTGGTCATAATCATACCAACAACTATCCATCAATGCACTACAGGCCAATGAGGATTTTTACCACATCATTTGTAATATTATGGGTCATGATTATACCTAATGGTACCTGGTCATAATCATACCAATCAACAGTCCATCTATGCACGTAAGCCAAAGATAACTTTCTTCACAATATAAGCATGAGGATGATGACAATGATATAAGCATTAATCAAACAAAATCAAGGATAATTTTTAAAGACTTTAAATTTATCCAGATTTTAAAAATATCCAAATTGTCAACATGATACTGCTTTGTGGAGTAAAATTCAAGAATAATATGGACATATCAAAATAATTTGGACAGAAAATAAATAAATTTTTTGGGTGAATAGTATCCCTTGAATAGTACTTTGGGAATAGTACCCCGTGAATAGTAACTCTGGCATGAAAAGTACCCCGAATACCCGAGTGAACAATATTTGAGTGAATAGTAACTCCTAAATAGTAACTCATGAATAGTACCCCGGCATGAAAAGTGTCCCGAATACCCAAGTGAATAATATTTGAGTGAATAGTAATCGGGTGAATAGTAACCCATGAATAGTAAGTCGTGAATAGTACTCCGGTATGAAAAGTGCCCTGGATACCCGAGTGAATAATATTATAGTGAATAGTAACTGGATGAATAGAAACCCGTGAATAGTACCCCGGGTGAAAAATATTGATATTTAATAAGAAAGTTCAGATCAATATTCGAATAAAATGATACTGGATGAAGCGCAAAACTCAAGGATATTCCATTAATTTCAGGAATTATAGAAGCAATACTTACCATAGTAAGTTTAGATTTAAAAATATAAAAAGAAATAACATACGAAACTGCAAATGGATTTTCACCTATCATACGGTACGTAATCCGCGTAAACAGGTTATTCCGGCATATTAAAGAATGAATACGAAAAATAGTATTCCTTATGAATACGAAAGAAATAATACCCCTTACCAAACGAAAATAACATCCCTTACGAATATAACAAATAGTATCTCTTACCTTAGTAAAAGACTGAATACTGTAATAGTGAAGTAGCAGAATACTCTTCTTCTTGCTCTCTATAGTTTCTCTCTCTATAGTGTCTCTTGTGAATCTCAGTGAATTGGTGAGAATGAAAGAAGAATTAAGCTTCTATTTATAGGAGAATGGACTAAATAGTAACTAATTCACGAACGGTCCAGATTAATTTACTATTAGAACGGACGGTCCATATTGATTACTATTAAAACCACAACCGACGGTCCAGATTGATTTACTTTTAAAACCACCACCGACGGTCCAGATTGATTTACTATTAAAACCACCATCAATGATCCAGATTGATTTTCTATTAAAACCACCACCAATGGTCCAGATTGATTTAACTTATTACACTTTAGTACCCTTAAAGTTTTCCAAGTTTGCATTATTCCCCTCTAAATTTTGTAATTCACTTATCTTAAATAAACACATTCTTAATACTTCAACAATTATTCATCATTAATATTATAACTCACAATATTTAACAACCAGATCGTTCCCAGGAAAGAGGGGACTTTTCAATAAGGATTTCTCCCTATTGGCGCACAATTAGGTGACCAAACCTCTCATCGACAGAACTTTTTAGACATCGTCAATATTGCAAATAATAATATGAATAACTTTGTTGTTTCAATTATTGATTTAATAATATAAAATATTATGTAGATGATACTATGACAATAATTGAATCAAATGAAGTGAGATACTATGCAACAATTACTGTAGCAATAATTGAGTAAACTGAGTGACTTCTTACGTAAGCATCAATAATTAATACTGTGTGTACTATGCAACCACGCATATTACTGTACTTTTACCACCGGGTAGTTTAACAGTTTAACGGTAAAACTTTCGCCGTTATTTTTATAAAAGATATTTCTGTCATTTTTTAACTAAGACAATACTTCCGTTGTGGGGTCCACCAATGATTGTGTCGTCGAACGAATATTTCCTAACAAAAAGAATATTCTATATCAACTTGCTTACTTTGTAAAAAATTTCACATATCACCCTTAACTTTAACCTTTTATTAATTAAACCATTTATTAAATAGAATAATTAATAATTATAAGAAAATTAAATACTTTTATTTCATAAAATTCGGGGTCTTACAATCTCCCCTCCTTATGAAATTTCGCCCTCGAAATTTATGTACGTACCTGATATGCCGAAGAGATGAGGATACCTCGTTTAGATTCTAACTCTTGAGGTATAACCTTTGAGCGTAGAATATACTTCTTCTTATCCAAAATTTTGACAGGTATCTCCTCATACGTTAAATCTTCCGCTATCTCGTCTAGTTCTAATTCAATAATGTGGTTCGGGTCGTCCACATATTTACGTAACATCGATTCGTGAAAAATATTATGAACACGCGACATACTTGGCGGTAAATCAAGTCTATAGGCCACAGTTCCTACTTGGTCAAGGAATTCAAATAGACCAATAAAATCGAGGGTTGAGATTTCCTCTCTTCGTCGATTCTTGTTCTAGACCAATAATACTTTCATGTTTTCTTTCTCAGACAGGACTGACGATTCAACCGGTTTAAAGTGGAACAGGTCGACATTTCGGTCTAGATTGAACAAATTAACCAATTTTGGTCAGAACCCGGTAGAGCCAGTTGACCACCAGTCGAACCGGTGGTTCAATCGATAAAACCGGTTAAGTTAACCCAGTGAACCGATTTTAATTATTTATAAATATTTTTTTGCACAATTTTTTTTAATATTAAAATTAACTACTTTAGTAATATTGTAACTCAACTTTATTATATTTTAGTTCATAAAAAAGAGATTTTTTTTATAATTTTATTAATTACTAATAATATATATTTTTATATTTTAATAAGGTCACCGAGTCAATGACCTTTTTTATCTTACTCAATATCTTTTTCGATTCGATGAGTACCGATCCGAGTATAAAAACCTTGATTTTCTTCTCCTTGCCAGCACATTTTTGACTATATCAAATTACATCCAGCCCAAACACTTATCCAAACCTGTTAATCAAAAACACTTTCACATAAAATATGTTGTCATCTCATTAAAACATGGCTTAAATATAAATTACTACCTTAAACTATAGACTATTTTTCACTTCGGTGATCCACCTTTTAATTTTGTCAATTAGATGATTAAACTATTAATTTTTTCCACTTCCATTCAATTGGGTCTGCCACGTCAAAAATTGCTGACGTGACCGTTTGAGTGGATCATAATTGAACTGATGTGTAACAAAAAAAAGAGTATTTTAATTTTTGATTAAACATTTATTATATATTAAGGGGTACAATTGTCAAATCACTTTATATTAACCACACCATGTTCATTTGTACCTTTACAGCTCATTAATTTGTGTTAGGGTAAATGTTTCATGAAGCCAAAACTGAACAGCTCGTGAACTTCCTCACGATTTACATGCTGGGTTTCGTTTTAGCCCAAATAGTGGGTATTTAGTACAAATTTGGAAATATCGCCTGTCGAAAAATGGTTAAATCTTTGATTTTCGGATCTGGATTGCACTTGATTGTTCAAGATGAGGCTCATGTGGTTAACGGCGAAGATCAATTTTCCGATGGCGGCTTTGAGATTTGAGTGTGATTTGGTTGTCGGCGGCGGCGGCGGCGACGGCGACGGCGACGGCGACTTTGAGCTTTGGGAGTGATTTTGTTGTGCCGACGGCGACTGAGGAGATGGGTATTCAGTATATAGAGGCCGGTGCTCATTGTTTTCATTCCTTTTGGGGACCGAGCTATGAAAAAATCGAGCTGGCAGGTGTATATGAAGGCTTCCCCTGCACCCACCAAAAAGAACTGTAGATCGATTTGTCTGATGGTTTTTGTTTCTTGTGCTGTTATTGATTTGGTCTTGTGTTATTAATTTGGTTTTGCTGTTTGTTTATGTTGCGAAATCTTGTGATTTGGTTTTGGCTTGATTCAGTATCTTTGTTTGTTTGAAAGCATTTGTACTATTACTGAAATCTTGCTTTTCTCAGACCTTCTTCGACTTTGGGGCTTGTTTTCTATGACCTTCTTTACTGTTGATCGATGATGTTATTGTTTGTGAAGCTTTTGATTAGTTTAATTTTAATTAATGTATGGGTTGTGATCATTTTACCCTTCGTTATATCAAAATTGTTTAATCAATAAATAAAATATTATTTTCTCATTACAACTCAGCTGACTAATGGCCTACTCAGCTAGCCACGTCAGCAATTTTTGACGTGGCAGATCCAATTGAATGGAATTGAAAAAAATTAATAGTTCAATCATATAATTGACAAAATTGAAAGATGAATTACCAAAGTAGAATATGACATGTAGTTTAGAGTAATAATTTATATTTAAGCCTGAAAACATTAAACAAACAAACACTTCCAAACATTTATTACTTTGGGGCACCAATTTTCTTGTTACCCTTTCAAGTTTATTAGTCAAATTTAATTATATGGAATTAATTAATATTAAGGTTCTTGAGCAATATGAAAAATTTCAGATTCGGCTGGGGCATCAAGATTAAATCATATATATATATATATATATATATATATATATATATATATATATATATATATATATATATATATATATATTAAGGTGGAAAATAGAATGAAAAAAATTGTGTTTAAGAATTTTATTATTTGAAAAAGGATAGGATATGAAATGACTTATTTTTATCATGAATTGAATAAATCATTTTACTCTTTATTCTATTCTCTCTTTTATTCAATTCTTTGTACCCATTTAATTTATTTAATCCAAACGTAAAGTGAGAATTTCACATGGTACCAACGAAGGCTATTTACCTACTAAATCATATCCAATATATATATATATAAGCCCTAGTTAGACCGACTCATTATCTCAGCATAGTATTCACTCCATCTTTTAATATAAGATTTTTTAGAATTGTGTACAAGTATTTAAAAAATAATTATATAACATTAAATATAATATCAAATATTTATACTTCCCCCGTTCCTAAAAGGTTATCGTTTTAGAAGGTAAAATTTATTCCAAAAAGTTTATCGTTTACAACTTTCAAGGAGAATAAATTATTTACTTTCCTATATTACCCTTTCTTCTCTCATTGTCCCAAGAAATTCTCTCTCTTGTATTAATAGTTTTCAACTTCCCATAAAAGGGTAGTGATGAAATTTTAAACAAATTTTACTTGGTAAATGATAGTAGTACTTTCTTAATCCATGTGCAAAAACCTTAAACGATACTCCCTCCGTTCCTAAAAGATTGTCGTTTTAGAAAGTAATTTTTGTTCCAAAAAGATTGTCATTTTGAGTTTATCAATACACATTAGCTATTTTTTTTCTAATTTACCCTTATTTAAAGCTTTCTTCTATTTAAAGTTTTCTTCCCTTCCCAATGATTCTTATTCAATTTAATGCTATAATCCAAGTAGTAATTGGTTGAATTGAATAAGAAACATTGGGAGGAGAATAATTGGCTGAGACAATTAATAAGAGTGGTATAGTATTTTCGCTAGATATTAATTATATTTCTTAATCAGTGTGCATTAACCTTAAACGACAATCTTTTAGGAACAGAGGAAGTAATTTTTTAAGAACGGAGGTAGTATTATCCTTGTATTGAAAAAAGTGATTGTTATTTATTGGGTAAAAAATAGTGAAAGAACCAAAGCTATATTTAATACTTGGAGTAATATTAGAAACTAAACAATTAATATTTATTTAAAATTCTAACATGTCATTATAATTTTTTTTTAAAACGTCTTATATTAAGGGGCGTAGGAAATAAAAAACTAGAGAAGCTTCTAAAAAAAACACTCATTAGTAGATGAAAAGACTGTTGTTTTAACTTTTATAGTAACTCTTTGAAAAAGATAAGGTGAGTAGTAGTAGTGTTAATAATGCAATGCACAATTTGGAGGTGTCAAGCAATGGATCTAGGCCCAAAGAATCAGGGATGTTGGTATGGGGACACGTGTAGCCTAAACTAACTGTCATTCTACATATTCTCGACGCCAGTGCATTAACTAACTACAACTAACTTTTTCCGGTCCCTTCATGTCTCTTCTTGTTTCCCCTAAATAAATTCCTTTTCCTTTTCGGTAGTAGTAGTAATAGCTACTAGCTATCAGGTTAATTCATTACTAGCTAGATGCCTCTGAGCCCTAGAATTGGACAAACCTACCTAGTTTGTTCTACTTTCTGGAAATCATATCATGTCTTCCACCAACAATTTTATATATATATATATATATATATATATATATATATATATATATATAGTCCGGATCCTGTCCGGACTTTCGGACATGTTTAAATTCTGGACTTTTTTTTACTTTTTTTTGAAAACAACTAAAAAAAATACACCCAAAATACTGTATTATGTAAAAATTCAAGTTCCATATTTTTTTTAATTGTTTTCAAAAAAAAAAAATTGGTGCGTATTTTAAGTCTGTCCGGGAGACCGGACAGGGTCAGTTATATATATATATATATATATATATATATATATATATATATATATATATAACACCTATGTGCTGCATATTTTTATAAAAAAAATGCATCATCTTTATCACCCATTTTAAATATCAACGAACGAATTTAAAAAATATCAAAATAGTCGTTCGCTGCTAATAATAACGGACGGTTAAAAAACACATATCATCATCTACTAATAGTAGCATATACTAATTAAAATAAGGGTTTAATTTTATTAACTAGAGTTAGGTTTATTAACTAAGATTTAGATTTTGTTAATCAGAGTTAAGGATTTATTAACTAGATGTTAATAAGGTTAATAAATCCTAAATCCATATTAAAAAAGAAGTTGATAGACCCTAAATCTTGGTTAATAAACCTGTAACTCGATCGGACTAATAAATCATAAACTCCAATTAAAGTCAAACTCTTATTCTGATTAGCGTTCGCTATTATTAGTAACGGATGATATGTATTTTTTAACCGTGGACAATGATTTTTAGTTTTTAATTCAGGTCGTTCCTTTCTATTTTTAGCGGTATATATAGTATATGTCAATTTTTAGTCCATAATAACTATTTGCTATGAATCATATATATATATATATATATATATATATATATACAGTCTGCTTCTCCAGTGAAATGGAAGGAGCGAACTAAGAGCGAATGGGCTATAACGACAGTTTTTTCCATCGCTATAGTATAGAAAGCCGAGTTTTTATGCTATAGCGACGGAAAAAGCCGTTGCTATAGTCGGTTCGCTCTTAGTTCGCTCCCTCCGATTCGCTGAAGAGAGTCGGACCATATATATATATATATATATATATATATATATATATATATATATATATATATATATATATATATATAGTATTCCTTTTTTCCATTCATTTCTTCTTATTTTAGGCACACGAAGTAAATTCCTTAATAAACTATGATAGAAACGTAATTCATACATTTAATTATCCCTAATTTTGTCCTTTTAATTATATTAGTTTATTAAATTAATATATTTTATTTTATTTTGTAGGATTTAATATTTATTGCAATAAAGTCAAAATCTTGGCGATCAAGCAATATTTAATGCTCTTATTCATATAAGGAATGTCCAAGAAGAATCCTACAAGGAGAAGGAAAGAGGTGGAACAATCTTAGTGCAATTCAAATCCAACAAGAAAAAGAAAAGTCTATCTAGAAGATGTTTTTGAGTAGTTGATTGCTACTAGGAAGTTGAATCTTACATGGAAAGGGAATCAAAGTGTCCAAGTTCAATGAATCTAAATTAGGGTTCAAAGTTATTTTCCCTATAAATAGGCCTCTTGTTTTAGAGAAAAGGAGTACTTGTTAATTTATTTTTCTTAGTTTTTCACTAGTGTAGGAGGGAGAAGATATTTAGAGTTTGTATCTCTTATTCCAATCACGTGTGGAACATACTGTCAGGGAGTATTTGTCACTTTCTTTTATTTACATAATAGAAATTCTCTTTTTAATTATTGTTCTTATTTCATGCGAATAGTAGTAATAATATTATTTGTTTTTGTTTTTAATTTCATGGCTAGCTAAATTTCTAATACCTAGGATTATGATGAAACTAAATATTTCATAACTATATTTTCTTTCTGTTCCTAAATTAATGCCTAATTATTTTCACCTTCATATTTTCCTCCGCATAAATTGCATATGATTTTTATATTGATTGCGAGGTTTTGATAAGTTATAGTTAATCTGTGAATTTTTCATAACTTATGCTTGCCCATATTAATTATATGAATCATTATTTTTAAAGGGAAGGAGAATAATTTGGGAATTGATTTAGGAAATAAGAAATTATTTATTATGTTAATATTTGGTGGATTCTAATTCCTAGGTATCTTTTCTAATTAATAGCTTTTATTATTAATTAATAGTTTGCATAATTTAGTTAAAAAATCTTCTCCACCATTTTTATTTCTAATTTGCCTAAAATATTAATTAAGGATATATTAAAGAATTAATCTAGTCTCTGTGGGTTCGACATGTACTTGTCAGTTCTTCAATTCGACACTGTGCACTTGCAGTACATATTTTTAACACATCAAGTTTTTGGCGCCGTTGTCGGGGACTAGAATTAATTTTTATTTATTCCTTAATTTTTATTTATTCGAATTAGTTTTAACTCATTTTTTTTTCAGGATTATTGAAGCGGATCGAAGAAGCGAAAAGATAAAGATTTTGTTGTTGTGCTTTCTTCGGTACTTCGTATCTCCAAATTTTTTTTTGAAATAAAAAAAATAGTGGTTTAGTTTTTTTTTTTATATATATATTTTTTATTTGTCGCATTCATGCATTCACTCACGTAGAGCACATCCTGTTAGGTTTTATTTTTTATTTTTTATTTTTTGTCAAATATAAACTGTGGTGATTGCTGGAGGATTGAGGTACGTCAAAATTTCTCCTTCTTTCGTAATTCACATAGTTTTAGGACATTTTATTTGTTTATAGTTTTTTTTTATTTGTGCATTTTCATCTTTAATCTAACATTAAAGGCACAACCTGTAACAAGATAAGGTGGGGATTTCATCACCCTTCCTTGGCCCACAAATAACCCAATTTATATTTTGCATGACCATGACCTAATAAAATCAAATAGACGTTGGCCCCTAGGACTCTCGAGCTCAATTAGGACAAGAAACTCCAAGAGGAGTCTGAATTTTAAATTAATCAAACTACTGGTGTCTAGGCAAGTGGTTCAAAGGTATACGCCTAAAGATTGTGTGGTTATTCAATTAGTCACCATTTCTACGGAGAGACTCCCGCCTTTCTTACACTTACCTGGCTAGTGGTATGATTAATTTTGAATTTGGTGGACCTTGCGGTGTAACTTGGAACAGTTAGGAGCTGTCTAGATTTTATTTAGGTTAACCTTAGAAGTGATTTTTTGTTTATTTTTGTTTTATTATTTTTTTTGCTTATCTGATTATTTGCTAATTAGTGTATGCAAAAAAAAGTGTGGATTAGGGACGAAACATCACGATTAGTGAGAAAACTAATTTTTCGGATTTCACTTTAAAAGATCTCACTTTAACAAAAATGGAGGGCGCCCAAACTGTTTCTTTAATGGATCGATGTTATCCTTCCCGCTCTGCCCAACCTTCATGTATTAGTCTACCACCGGTAACTGGTAATAATTTTGAACTTAAGCCACATTTTATAAATATGTTACCTAGGTTTACGGGGATAGAAGATGCATATTTATTTATTCAGGAATTTGAGGAAGTTTGTACCTTAATGAAAATTCAACAATTGTCTGATGACTCAATTAGGCTAAGATTTATAACATTTGCTTTAAAAGATAATGCTAAAAAGTGGTTATATAGCTTACCAAATAATTCCATATCAACCTGGGAGGGATTTGTCGTTACATTTCTAAAAAAATATTTTCCAAATCATAAAACTGCTAAAATTAGGAATGCAATTCATCAATTTCGCCAACTTGAAAAAGAGTCATTTTGGAAATATTTTGATAGATTTAAAATTTTGTTATCCCAGTGCCCACACCATGGAATTGAGAAATGGAGATTGTGTCAAATTGCCTATGAAGGTTTAGACTATCCCACTAAAATAATGTTAGAGTCAATGTGTCAAGGGGATTTTTTGAATAATGATGAGGAGAAGGCTTGGGAGTTTTTAGAAGACTTAGCAGAAAAAACCATGCAATGGGAAACCACCCGAGAGACAGATAAACCTAGTTCATCTAGGGGTGTTCATACAATTGACAATTCAATTGCTACAGAAGTTAAGTTGGCTGGTGTACTTAAAAGACTTGAAGATTTAGAAACTAGGGGATCACACGTGAACCAAGTCTCAACACCTACACCTTTGTGTCTAAAGTGTAATTCCCCAAACCATGTGATTGAGGAATGTCCTAGAGTCGTGCCCCAATTTGAAGAATATGAACAAGTCAATGCAATGTTTCAACGACCTAGGAATGACCCATTTTCACCCACTTATAATCCTGGTTAGAGGAATCATCCTAATTTTTCATGGAACCAAGGACCGTACCCAAATAATTTTTCAAATCAGTTCAAGCAGTCTCTAAATCAATCTTTTCAACCTTACCAAAAGTCAAATCCTGGTCCGTACCAAAATTCAAATCCAGCACCTCAATATCCACCAGATTTTCCTAACGAAAGTGAGAGGAGACTTAACACCTTAGAGAAGAGTGTGGAAACTTTAATAAAATCTCAGCAAAGCACTAACCAAGCCATTTCTCGCTTAAAGATCCAAATGAGTCAATTGGCCACTGCAGTTAGTGAAAGAGAGAAGGGGAAACTTCTTAGTCAACCCGAGACCAATCCAAAATTTTCAGTCCCTACTCAAAAACCTTATCATGTTAATTCACTTGAAAACAACCAAGTCAATCATGTGAATTCTGTAATTTCTTTAGGGTCTGAAAATTATTTTAATAATCATGCTGGCATTGATAATGAAGAAGAGAAAATTTTAAACGTTGAATCTAACAATCCATCTTCAAAGTCAGTCCAGCCAGAAAAGGCCACAAACTCTGAGTCAGTAGTTCCATCTACTAAGCTTGTGTCAAAAAATGATCAAACCAATTCTTCTGAATTAAATGAAAAAGTCTTTAAACCAAAAGCCCCATTCCCTCAAAGACTTATTTCAAACAAGCAGTCGGCCCAATTGGACAAAATTCTAGAAGTGTTCAAACAAATGAAAATTAACATTCCTCTTCTAGATGCCATTCAACAAGTTCCCTCATATGCTAAATGTCTAAAAGATTTGTGCACACATAAAAGAACCACTCATGTTCCTAAGAAAGCTTTTCTAACAGTCCATGTGAGTTCTATCTTGTCATGTCAAGTCCCAGTAAAGTATAAGGACCCCGGTTGTCCTACTATTTCATGCATCATAGGTGACACATTAATTGAAAAGGCTTTGCTTGATTTAGGAGCTAGTGTGAACCTGTTACCATTTTCTGTGTATGAAACCTTAGGCTTAGGAGAGTTGAAAAAGACAAGTGTCACACTCCAACTAGCTGACCGTTCCGTTAAAGTGCCAAAAGGAATAGTTGAAGATGTACTCATTAAGGTTGCTGATTTTGTCTTCCCTGTTGATTTTATTGTTCTTGAAACTCAACATGTTGTAAATCCCAATGGTCAAATTCCAGTCATTTTAGGTAGACCATTTCTAGCAACCTCTAATGCGTTAATTAATTGTAGAAATGGGCTAATGAAATTGATATTTGGAAACATAACAATTGACTTAAATATGTTTAATGTGGGAGAGCCACCTAGTGATTTTTTGGACCAACCCATTAAAGTAAACATGATACAAGAGTTGTCAATGATCCAAGAAATAAATGAAAATAGACTCTTGATTGAAAAAGATCCAATTGATTTTTTCTTAAATCACCTTGACCAACATTGGAATGAATCTGAATATTTAGATAAGGTCAATGATCTGTTGAGATCCACTACAAATAAGTCAACTAAACTAGAACGTGTATTTGAACCAACTCTTCCATCATTTGAACATGTTAATGAAAGTTTTCTTGAGGTAACCTTGAAGCATAACTGTGATAAAAATTCTGACTATTTTCAATTTCCTAGACCTCCTGAAAATAATGAAAAGTTCACACTCACTTATCCATTTATAACATTCATTTTTAGTCACATAATTTTTAGGATTTATAAAATTTGTAGATATGTACATTTGTTTTCTTTCTCACCACATCTTCTTGCAGAACAAATGCCCCACATACAAGGTACAATTCTTTCATATCTTTGTTCTCTTTTCTTCATTTGCATACATTGAGGACAATGCATGATTTAGGTATGGGGGGAGTTTGTTTGTATTAGATTTTTTTTTCTTTTTACGAAAAAAAAACACAAAAAAATTAAAAAATTAAAAAAATTTTGTTTGACTTTTTATGAATTGAATTAATTCTAATAAGTGTTTATGGAGCAAAGCGCATGAGTGAGATTGAAAGATTTAGAACTCTTGAATTGTTGATAAGATACAAAATCTTAGTTCAAAACACCATCTGAATTTAAAATTGATTTAACAAATATTTTTGCACTTCACGTTTGCACTAATTCTTAGTTGTGGGGGTATAAACCATGATTCGAGTAATTTCAAAAAAAAAGATGAAAAAAAAGAAAAAGAAGAAAAGAAAGGAAAAGAAGAAATAATGAAAAAAAATGAAGTTGAGAAAAGTTAAAAAAAAAGAAATAAATAACTGCTTCAATGTCCATTAAACGAAATAACTGGGTATCCAAGCCTTGGAAAGCATTGATATCCACGCTGAAAAGTATGATGGATAAAAGCAGCTTGACTAGTCTAATTTTGTGGCCTTTGTTACTCGAGTTAGTAAATCCTTAGGGGTGTCTCTACACCTAGTGCCCTAAAGCCATCTGGTTTGGGAGTCATTGGTCCAACGCTCGCTCTACATGGGTAACTCTGAAAAGCCTACAAAAATGAGACATTGAAAAAGTCAAGAATTAAAAAAATGGAGAAAAAGAAGGAAAAAAAGAAAGACAAAGAAAAAAAGAGTTTGCTTGATTTTCATGATAAAAATCCCTACTAAGAGTTACATCACATACACATGCATGCATTACATGAAATTGATTTAATGAAGGATGGTGTCTAAAATGAAGATCGAGTATTTTTTAAGGTGAAAGTGTGATTTTGAATTTAATCTTGCTTATGTATAATGCCCATAAATATTTAGAAGTTTTCTTTCAATTTCATAATTTGTTGAACCCAAAATATTTTTAAATTTTGTGGGTATATTCACTGCAAACCCTCACGAGACACAACTCGTCCGCTTGGGGTAACCTTGGGGTTTAAATGCTTGTTACACATGCTAAGTGCAATCGTGTTTCCTACGAAAATGGGGTATTGTAATTTTTGTTTTTTTTATTTATTTTACTCGAGGACGAGCAAAAGCTAGGTATGGGGGTATTTGATAGAAACGTAATTCATACATTTAATTATCCCTAATTTTGTCCTTTTAATTATATTAGTTTATTAAATTAATATATTTTATTTTATTTTGTAGGATTTAATATTTATTACAATAAAGTCAAAATCTTGATGATCAAGCAATATTTAATGCTCTTATTCATATAAGGAATGTCCAAGAAGAAACCTACAAGGAGAAGGAAAGAGGTGGAACAATCTTAGTGCAATTCAAATCCAACAAGAGAAAGAAAAGTCTATCTAGAAGATGTTTTTGAGAAGTTGATTGCTACTAGGAAGTTGAATCCTACATGGAAAGGGAATCAAAGTGTCCAAGTTCAATGAATTTAAATTAGGGTTCAAAGTTATTTTCCCTATAAATATGCCTCTTGTTTTAGAGAAAATGAGTACTTGTTAATTTATTTTTCTTAGTTTTTCACTAGTGTAGGAGGGATAAGATATTTAGAGTTTGTATCTCTTATTCCAATCACGTGTGGAACATACTGTCAGGGAGTATTTGTCACTTTCTTTTATTTACATAATAGAAATTCTCTTTTTAATTATTGTTCTTATTTCATGCGAATAGTAGTACTAATATTATTTATTTTTGTTTTTAATTTCATGGCTAGCTAAATTTCTAATACCTAGGATTATGATGAAACTAAATATTTCATAACTATATTTTCTTTCCGTTCCTAAATTAATGCCTAATTATTTTCACCTTCATATTTTCCTCCGAATAAATTGCATATGATTTTTATATTGATTGCGAGGTTTTGATAAGTTATAGTTAATTTGTGAATTTTTCATAACTTATGCTTGCCCATATTAATTATATGAATCATTATTTTTAAAGGGAAGGAGAATAATTTGGGAATTGATTTAGGAAATAAGAAATTATTTATTATGTTAATATTTGGTGGATTCTAATTCCTAGGTATCTTTTCTAATTAATAGTTTTTATTATTAATTAATAGTTTGCATAATTTAGTTAAAAAATCTTCTCCACCATTTTTATTTCTAATTTGCCTAAAATATTAATTAAGGATATATTAAAGAATTAATTTAGTCTATGTGGGTTCGACCTGTACTTGCCAGTTCTTCAATTCGACACTGTGCACTTGCAGTACATATTTTTAAGACATCAAACTACTACTACTATATTGGATTGCACGACATGAAATCCTTGACGGAGTACTCTTATCTTTATCTAGTTAGCAATCATAAATGCACTATGCTTGAATGGTGTCGAATGAAATTATTGCTGACGCGAAGTATTGAACCATGACCCTGAGCATTTTTATGCCACCATGTTTTACTTTTTTTGGTAAGATAGTTCGTCAATTAATGTCGACCAGGCAAACAAATATATAGAAACATTTGTCTTTAGTGATTTGAATTTGATGTCCATCTAGCTAACCTACTCTCGTGCATGTGAAACATGTATATATATTTCACTACTTTATCATATATATATATATATATATATATATATATATATATATATATATATATATATATATATGTGTGTGTGTGTGTATGTGTAGAAATATTCCAAGGCTGCTACATGAATCATATAAACCTAACACAGCGCGCGCCTATTATATATGAATGGGGGCACATCTCACAATGCATGCATGGGTGTGTTGATGCATGCATGTGTTAATGATACTATTTTAGTATATGGGTGTGTTGATGCATGCATGTGTTAAGATGGTGACTTGTGCCATCATCAAAAACTAGCTTGATCATGAATGATACAGTTCATATATATATATATATATATATATATATATATATATATATATATATATATATATATATGTATTAATTGAAAGAGAAAGAGAGAGAGTACCATGGTTCTAAAGTCTTGAGAGGGAGAGTGATCGATAGTAGTACCAAGCGTGGCCTTTAAAAGCCATTTTCTTTGGTTTATGAAAATGCATTAACTCAGTTCTGTCTCTTTGTCAGTGGGTGTCTTTTTCTTACTAGATAAGCTTCTTATAGTTTCATAAAACTGACTCCAAAATACTTTATCCATTCTTAAAAAAAAATCCCATGAAACCTATTTAATAAATCTTGGGTTAAATTCTAAATTCGAATTAAATTGAATCAAATTTATTCAAATAATACCTTAAACCACTAACTCCAAAATAATATTAGTCATCTTAGTTCACCACAGTCTCACTTAAAAGGTTATAACTTTAAAGTACTATTGTTAGTAACTTAATTCCTTAATACTGGCTGACTTCGGCTCTGATACCATATAAAACAATCCTGGTTAAATTAATTCTGAGTTCAGAAAAAACTTTGGGTCAAATTTCAATCCGAATCGAATCAAATCCATCCAAATAAGATCTTAACCCATTGACCCAATATTATCTTCTTGGGTTATTTTAGCCTACCACAAACTCAGCCAAAAAATTATGACTTGAAAGGACTAGCAGGGACGGACCCAAAATTAGGGCAGAGGGGGCACATGCATGCCCCCACTGAATTTTCAGCCTCTCCATATAATATATATATATATATATATATATATAGAGTCTGGTTCTAGTTCGGACTCCAACACGGTGTTAAAATTTGAAATTTTTTTTGTTTTTTTTTAAAAAATAATTAAAAAAATTTAATATTTTATGGAAGTAAATTTTTTTCATAATACAGTGTTTTGGATGTGATTTGGATACATATAACAAAACAGGTTTTTAGTTGTTTAAAAAAAAGGGTCTGAATTTTAACAAGGTCCGGACTCCCGGACCTGATCCGCTGTGTATACACACACACACTATAGTTATTAATATATTCACAAATTTTAAGGCTTAAGGGGTGTTTGATAAAAACTGAATGAATCTGAATCTGAATGAAAAAAGATGTTTGATAATTGACATATCAGAAACATCTGAATGACAAAACTTTATTATTTTACTCATCTAAAAAAAATTCAAAATTGTTGTAAATTTATTTAATATTACTTAATATAATAGTTATTTTTTTTTTTTTTTTTTAATTTTTTTTACTTCATTCAGCTGGCCATTTAGCCATTCAGCTAAAAAAATCTGACTTAGTCATTCAGCTCGTCTATCTTACCGATTCAGCCATTCAGACCAAAATAAACGCACTGACCAATTCAGCCATTCAGTCATTCATCTCTAAACAAACACTCCCTTAGTTAAACAAAATAAGCAGAGTACTACTATATTAGTACACTTATAGTATTATGTTACCTGAAAAAAGAATATGCTACTATCTTGTTAAAATAAAATACTACAATAAGAACTTAAGTATTTTATTGTCTTGATCAATTTACTTCTCCTGAATACCAAAAAGGTAAAAAATAGAGGAGTTATATGTACTAAAAATTGTTAAAGATTTCGGTTAGAGTTTCTATAATTTATCAGAATTTTCCAAGAAAAAATAGTTCCTAGTAAATATTCCTATATTATGCAGATGGGTGCTATCATTTCATTAGTAGTAGTAGTAGTAGTAGTAGTAGTAGTATAAAATTGGAGATCAACATCGTTATATTTATTTTCTCCTAATAATGTTGTCGACTGTTGTGGAACAATCCACCAATCACTTAATCAAATTTAAACATTTTAAAGTATATTAAAATGTTTATCTATCATATTAACAAGATAGTAGCATATTCTTTTTTCAGTAACATAATAGTAGTGTACCAATATAATTGTATTAATCTACTTATTTTGTTCCATTAAGCCTTAAATTTATGAATATATTAATAACTGTAGTGTGTGTATGTGTGTGTATATATATATATATATATATATATATATACACACACACACACACAATATGAAGAGGCAGAGGAATGGAAAGAAGGCACATTGAAAGAGGCGTACAACGTATGTATGTCTCATTACTACGTACTGTAACTGTTCAAAGGACATTTTTAGCCATGAATATCGTGAAGAACGAACTCCATAATCAAATGAGAGATGAATGGATGAATGACTATTTAGTAACATATATTGAGTGTGATATTTTTGTAACAATTAAAAATGAGGCTATCATGCAACAATTTCAAGCAATGAAACCTCGAAAAATGTTATTATAAACAATATTTGAGGATTATTTAATTTCGTAATTCATTTTATTAAATTTTTATTCTTAAGAATTTTTTTTCAAATTTGACCACACTGAACTTTCAGGCTGGATCCGCCCCTGGGGACTAGGATTCTTTCCATTTCAAATGAAATAGAGAGTCTTCATTCTTTGTATATTTCCCATCATCATCTCTCTCTCCCCATTATCAGGATGTCAAGTTCCAATACATTTTAAATTTGGATCATGAAAGGGAGACTCTCCATTTCATTTGAAATGTAGATGATCCTAATTCTACTTGAAAATACTATTGTTAGTAATTTAATTATTTATATATAGATAAATTTTTTTTCATATCTTTCGATGTGAGACTGAGGTATTATAATCTTGCACTTTTAAATAACAACTTATTAAATTTAAAAATACAAACGAAATAAAAATATATTTTTGATACATTTATTAACTTTGTATATGAGTTTTTTGTGGGGAACGAAGAAGTTGGCGACCATCCCTCGTATACCAGAGGTTACCCATTCCTTGTGTATTAAGAGGCTGGAGTTTCAAATCTTAGAAGTAACAAAAATTGGGTGTGCGTGTTTAAATTATTTCTTAAATTAGTAAAAATAAAAATATATGTTTTATTTTGGAGATCAGGAAAAGAAAATTCTTATTTTCAAAAAAAAACTTTGAAGGAAGAGTATCAATTAATAATATTGAAATATCAATTCTCTAAATATATCTATCGATCCTTGCTCACTATTATAATTTAAAGGGACAAAAATTCTTTGATTTTTTAAAATATTAAGATCAAATTGAGAATAATTGAATATTATATATAAAATACTACATTCATTCTAAATTATAAGATTATATTATTGACTTTAAAAAATTAAGTTAAAATATTTTCAAACTCAAAGTTGAGACGAGTCATCAAAAATTATGAAACAATAAATTTTATAATAACTAGTACTTTTGGAGGAATTCATGTCACTTTTGAATTAAAATTAAAATATTTAATATTAATTTTTAAAAATTAATAATGATATTATATTTTCTAATAGAATGAGGTATCTAAAAAGTTAAAAAAAACTATTATTTTATAATTGTAAGTGAATAGCATTAATTTTTAATTTGAACATAAATTTTAAAATTAAATTATTATTTTGAAAATTAATAATATTGATATTATATTTTGAAAGGCAAGATTTAGGTATAATATAAATAATGTTATTGTGACGGTGTCTTATCCTCTCTCATGCACGCATGTCTGAACTTCAGTACTTGTTGAAACTTGGGAGTTAGTGGAGCCTTATATAATTGGGGATGGCTAATTAACTTGTTCGAGTCAAATTGAGGTAAACGTACAAACATTCTTTCAGATGCACATGCTTTGCATTAATTTCTTAATTATTCAACTGCATGAATCCTTTCTAACATTTCACAGAAAAAGAGGTGAATCAGCTCCGAAATATGAGTAGTTTTTACGGATTGACGCCTCACCTCTATTTTTGTGAAAACTAGCTATCCCTATGAAGAATTTAGAGTGATGAGAAATTATCTATTTTATGGATTGGACTCATATTAGACGATGATTTATTCATAGTAAAAAAGTGATCGTTTGTTCATTTATAGGGTTACTTAATCTGAAATTTTGTTCAACAACTTAATGTTCTCTCTTTAGGATGTTGTCATCTGTTATGATAGAATAGTGAGAAATATCCGCAGTAATTCAGTTAACTTATTATTCGAGTATGGGACACAAACAAAAACTACAATCCATTTTTTTTGTTGTCGAGGAACCAGTTGGAGTATTAGCTGCAACTGTTATGTCGAATCCTGAAAACAATGAAGTTCTTAACTCTTCTCCTAGTAATCATTACTCATAGGCGATGATGAAGTTATTTGTTTTATATTATATAAAATTTGAAGTTTCCATCTAATTGTGACTAAGGGTGTAAACGAACCGAGTCGAATTGAGTATTGAGTTGCTCATATTTGCTTCACAAAATTTATCGGGTATAAAATAAGGTTTGATTGAGTCTCATTTAGCTACCGAGTCGAGCACGATTCCGACTCGAGCCCGAACAGTTTGAACTTTTCGAACGAATATGATCCGAGTATCAATAGAAAATTACAATTTGAGGAAGTTCGAGTAATTTATCGAACTTTAAAATTTGCTCATATTTGACTCATTTATATTTCGAGTCGAACTCGAATCGAACTTTTAGTCGAACGAGTACGAATTGAGCACGAACTGTTTGCTCATTTTACAGCCTTAATTGTGACAAGTTATCTTTCAGTAAGTGCACACTTTCATCTTTCTCCAATTTGTTATATATATTTCGAAAATACTGCTTTGTGAAGTCAAATTCAAGACTAATTAGGTTTATCGCAGATTCATATTATACTTTTATGATAGAGATTGTGAGAGAAATATTTTCCAAGAAAATGTTGATATTTGGTTACAAAACATTCGAAATAAGTCGGTCTTAAGGATGCTGCAGTTGAGTTATTAATAAAGTATGTTCTCTCTTTTATTTATTTTAATTAAATCATTATCATTCTTTTTTTTAATTAAATCGTATTATTTTATTTATTTATTTATTTATTTTGTAATATATTATATGATATTTTATTATTTAAATTAATAAATTTAAGGAATGTAATTAAGTTAATTAACTTATTTCATTTTATGTTATGCCATGAATTATGTTATGATATATTATTTTATTTTATATTATATTATCTTATGTTATACAAAGTAATATAAATTAATGTTATTATATTATTTTATTTTAGTTAATTGTGCAAAACTATGTAAATTAATGCTACTTAATTTATTTTAATTAGTATTGGGAAACTAAGTAAATACTACTTAGTTGATATATATAAATTTAGTAGTGAAAACTAAATAAATGCTACTTAGTTGATTTTAGTAGGAAAAAATTAAGTAAACTAAGGAAATTTATTTTTTTATTTTCTTTACTTTAGTTTGTATTATTATTTGTTGTTTTATTTTATTTATATGTTATTATATTTAATTTATTTTAATTTAATATTTAATTTATGTATTTTAGTAATATTATATAATAATGGACATTATATTATTTTAATTATAATTTATGTCTAACCACTTAAACAACCTACAAATTATACCCTAAATTTATACACTATGCAAAAAAAAACTCAAATTGAATATCTGATTCAATACACTAACATAAGCCTCAATATCATATTATGAACATGCATGCACTGAAATTGTACAAATTAAAGTCAAATTGAAACTAAATATCGCACTATTATTATATAATCAACATGTTAGCTGCCACTGCTTAAATCTAACCCAAATTTAAATTAAATAGCCAAATCAAACTCATATATATAAACACACAAGTATGCAATATATATATATATATAATTCCAAATCAAACCCAAATTAAAAATTATATATATATATATAGATGAAAGAGAAAGAGAGGTGGGGTAGCAGGCGGCGGGGGACGGCATCTCCTTCTTCTTCTTTTCTCTCTTCGCCTTTTTTTTTTTTTTTCTGTTTTCGTCTTCTGCAGACGATCCAGGGGCTGGTTGATTTTAAAAGGATCAACGACCGCTTTTGGCGATTGTATGCGGTCGCTAATTTTAATTGAACGGTCTTGTTACCGAGGGAGTCAAACAAATCTGCGACCCCGCGCGGTCGCAGATTTGCATTGATTTTCCCCGCCAATACAAGCGCCAAAATTAAAGTCGACAAATTTAAATTAGCAACCAGTTAGCGACCGTAAGGTGGTCGTTAATATCAAATAGCGACTAGTTTGGATACTCGTCGCTAATTACGATCGCTAAGACTATTATTTGCGACCGAATACGGCGGTCATAGATTCTATTGGTCGCTGATGGACCTTTTTCTTATAGTGGTTGTCAATTTAAAGTTAGTCTAACAACAAATCTTGAACATTCATCCGAATATCGAACGATTAATATAGCTTTCGTCTGCAGTTTAATTCTTAGTTTTCCATAATTTAATATTATAGGGGGGACAAATGTCCAAAATACCCCTCCTTTACAAGTTCCCGTCCGCAGTATTAAACTGTGGATGCTAAGTTTGTTTTTGGAAACGGGACGAAGTCATTTTAATCTTAAGTTTCATCTGCAGTTTAATAGTACGAACTCTATGTCTGACCAAAACGACGTCGATCTCCTTATAAGTATTACCAAGTACTGTTGTAAACTTCATACTTCATGTAAATAATGATTTTTGGATCTCATCTCATTTTGACAAAAACAATTTAGAGAAGTAGAAGAGTTCGAATTAAGGTTCAATAATTTTCTATCTCTTCTTTCGTATTCTTATTGTATGTAGCTGAATCATGTGATCTGTGCTAATGAGACAAATTCATGGCTAACAATTGGAAGGATATATTGAAAACACTTCACCCCATTGGAATATATCCATTCTTTTATTTATTTAGTCATGGATGTATCTCATCATCCCAGATTACTTGAATCTGTAATAACTAACAAGAATTATATATGCAAGGAAAATAGATGATTTTTAGCTTTAATAAGTTATATATATTTTTGAATATCATCTCATTTTTACAGTACCGATCTGGGACGAGTATAGTTCGATTTAAAATTATTAATTTTTCCATTTGATCTTGAGTATTCTTTTCATCATCCTAGATAAGATGAATCTGTAACAAGAATACCAATGAGAACTAAAAGACTAATAGCTTTAAATTGTTCAAAGTCTGCATCTGTAATTTAATACTGCGAACAATAATTTAATATTAAAACGGTGTCATTGTTAACAAAACATAAGGCCACAGTTTATGTAGATAAAACGATTTCGCTTTAATAAATTAAGCTCATCCGCAGTTTAATACTGCCGACGATAGGTCCATACGAGTCACGTCTGCAGTTTAATATTGAGGACGTTGGGTTTAATAAGATCAAAATGGTGTCGTTTGAAGTTAATACCCATCTGCAGAACTAAATTGTGGACTCTTGTCCACTAAATCAGATCCGTAAGTATAGGGCTTCTTGTGCATTTGAGATCTAAACAATCAAGCAACCAACCGTTATCTTTGCTGTAAATTTATGAGAAAAGTAACCAATCAAAAGGAGATCGACAAATCATTGCAACCAACCTAACATCGTTACGAAATCCACATTTGTTGTAAGTTTGAATTTTGTCATATGTATATATGTTGTATTCTTCTTTGTTGTATACAAACATGCAATTTTGTTTATTTTGTTTGTGTAATTAGTTACACAAACACTTTAATGCTTATCTTATTGGTTGCAAAAAGAAACTTTGTTTTGTAGTTTTGTTAGTTTACAATATTGTGTTGTTCATATATACATGTTTATTTTGTTTGTGTCAATTACACTAATGGAATTCAATCCCCGACCTAGGGATGTAAACGAATATATACGAATTCAGATACATCAGTATCCATATCCATTTATTAGCAGTTATCTTTAAACCGAATACGGATAATATATATCTATTTTTTTTAATATAAATAATTATTATATGTTTTTTTTCGAATACTTGTGCGGATGAATAAAAAATTTTCGGTTACCATTTACAACCCTAACTATAACTAAAATAAAATATAATGAGTTTTAAAATATAGTTTATGAATGAAAGAATGTAAATGTATTTATTTTTTATAAATATTTAAATACAATAATCAATGTTCTAAATTATAATTCAAATAAGTTTTCTTCATTTTTGAAATCTTAAATTTCAAAATGAATGTTCTACTTATTAATGTTTAGATAAGTCTATTTTATGTGTATGGAGTAATACTGTAGTGTGTGCAAATATTTATAACTAGATTTAAAAATTTATATTGAATATTTAAAAAAATAATTCTCTCAAATACTTAATTAAAATTTTAATAATAATATGTTTATAGGCAATTTTATTTATAATTTATCCTCAATGCATAGTTTACAATTTACATATTATAAAAAGTTTATTTTGTTTCATTATATTTATGGAGAGTATGAGTTATAATGTATATGTGACAACTGACAACTAGTTAATATCCAACTTGATACAAATTTACTTTGGATGAATTACATATTCTATTACATTTTAAAAAATAATTACAACAATAGTGCCCTCATAAAATTTTTATACAACTAATACACTTCCATATTTATTTACAATACTAGTGCAATTAGGATTCCTTAATTTAAGAAATTAATATTCAATTAAGATTCTTTAATTTGGGGCTTCTTCTCTCTTTCTCCTCATCTATAACAACTGCAACATGCAAAATCTCCATTACATCCCCACCGCCACCTGTAATAAATCACCCATTCGATTTCCTGCTGCTGCTGCTCATGATCACGAGGCCTCTTCTTCTTCAAATTCAAACCCAGACCCAAACCCAAATCTAATTCAAGGAGCCCCAGTAAACTTAATGTTGGAATGGGGTAGAGCCCCAGAAGTTGAGCAGAGTGGAGATCTTGGGCTTGATTCATACGAAAGTTGCATGGATTGAAATAGCGGAGGACTCTGTTTCAAGAATTTCTGAATCTTTTGGTGATTTTATGCGAATATGTATGGCCATTGATCCGAAGAGAAGAGCGAGGATGTATAGGCTTGTGCGCTATGATTTTCTTAATAATGCTAAAAGTATGACATACTTTAAAAATGTTGTGGTGATGGGGTTAAGTCCTCCGGTAGGCAGAGCTGCTTCTGAGAGAAAAAGAAATTACAGAATATTATCAAGAGATTCAAGAGAAATTCGCAAAGACATGCTTCGGAGAATAATACCGGCGGTGCAACGCCGTCGAGAAAAAAGAGAGAGAATTCTGCGGAGACGCCCGGCAGGAGGTGTCTCCATTGTGCCTCCGAAAAGACACCGCAGTGACGGACTAGGCCTTTGGGGTCCATTCTGATGTGTTGAATGTGTTCATTCAAATACTGGATGATGGTAACCAAACTTTCATACCAAGGTAACCAAACTGTCATATCAAAGTAACCAATCATCCTCCCCACTTTCAATTTTTTCTTAGTGCAGTTGGTAACCAAACCTTCAGATCAAGGTAAGCAAAACTTCGTACTAAGGTAACAAAACCTTCATACCAAGGTAACCAACTGCACTAAGACACCTGCAGTTTTTTCATAGTGCAGTTGGTAGCCAAACCTTTAGACCAAGGTAACCAATTCAATTTTATTAAGTTACCAATTTTGTTTGAATGTGATGTAGTTGGTAGCCAACAATTCATACAAAGGTAATTATTTTATTATTTATGAGTAACAAAATAGTTATAAAAAAAATTCAAAACAATAAAAGTTACATGTATTTATTTTTAAACTTTTTGTAGGGCGAATCTTCTTCTTATTCTCATTGGCGTTTTGGACAACGGAGATTCGCGGCGATGTAGCGGCGGAGTATGTGAGGTGTAGCGGTGGACTATTATTTCAAAGTGTATGTGAGGGAGATAAAGATTTAAATTTGAATTATTATTTTGAATTTGAATTTGTTTTTGTTATTAGATCCAAATATTTGAATTTGAATTATTAATTATGGCAATTATTTGTCCTTGATTTTAGGTTTCCTTGTTAATGTGAATTGTACTATTTTTGTAATATGGGTCCTTTTTTATAATTATTTAGTTGATGCACTATTCTTGCAATTACTTTCTATTTGTTGTATACTTATGTAAAGAACTCATTTACTTTTGACTTACTTTAAATATTTGGACTTCTAATTTTTAAATAATTGGGCAAATGAAAGTGATAAATACTCTCTCCACATGAAAATTCATAAACGTGAATTAATTATTCAACTTCCTTCTAGATTAATTCTAAATTAATTCGAACTTAACACATTTTAACAATAAAATTATATTGTTCATTGCTCTCACCTTCTAACATAGCAAGTATATAAGTTTTGAAAGTAAAAAACTTATAACAAGCTAATTAATAACTATCATTTTGTTCTTCTAGTATATAATTTTCTTGGTAAATGATACATTTTAGATATTTTAACTTTATAATAGTAAAAATCTATTAACTATACTTAAATCAATTTATTTTAGTTTATTAATATTAGAATAAAAGTGCTATTTCCTATTTTTTAGAAGTGAAATGATATTTTTTAAATAATTTACGTATGATAGTGAAAACTAATTATTATATAAGGAATGCCACTTTAAAAAAATTATTTTGCTTATTATATAATACATATATATATATATATATATATAAGTTATTTGGATACAAATTTTGGATACGGATCCGAAACCGGATATCCGTTATGTGCCGGATATATTTATGGTCAAATGTTGAATGAATACGAATACGCCTATATCCGTATTTGTATCCGTTTATTTGCGGATACCTTTAAACCGAATACAGATATATCCATTTTTTAATACGAATAATATCCGCTTTTTTCAAATACAAATGCGGACGAATACGAATTTTTCGGTTACCATTTATAGCCTTATCGGACCTACTGTCAATATATTGTTGTGGGATCAACCAAACTACATTTCAATAGCCGTATATATGAAAAAAAAATCCCCATTACATTAGGACATTAAGAACTGATGAGAGTGGACGATTTATTAGGTAAATGAGGTTTTGGAGTATTTACAAATACTATTGTCTGTAATAAATTAGATGCTTCATTGATAAAAGTATTAGTGGAGCGTTGGCGTCGTGAGACCACTACATTTTACTTCCCCACCGATGAAATGACAATAGCCCTTGAAAATGTACATTTCATTTTAGGATTACCGGTTATAGGAGATCCTATAACATATACATTAATATAAAATCCTAAAAAATTGTTTAATGTGAGTCAATTTAGTAAATATATTATATAGATGGAGGATGACAAGGTGTATAGTAAAGGGGGAATTTTGTTGACGTGCTTGGGCATCAGATTTTGCAAAGTTCCTCTAGATGCTGATTGAGAAACGGTAGTGATGTACACCAAAGCGTACATACTGTTTATCTTGGGGAAGATACTATTTGCATCGATAAACTACGCCATTATACATGCTAGGTATCTTATATTTTTATAGAATATTAATAAAGTACGTGATTATGCATGGAGACCTGCGATGTTGGCTTCTTTGTACCGCAGTTTACATAAAGCAACCTGCCTTGAGCTTCTCCGGGTGTTTAACATCTCTTCAGGTATTTTATTGTCTATATAGTTTAATGTTTATTTAAATTAAAATTAATTTTATACTGTATAACTAAGTTTTAATTCGATCAATTATGACACATGTGTGGGCCTACGAACGTCTGTCAATCGGTAGGCCTAATTATGAAAAAAGGGTCTAGCATTGGTTGCCCCGCACAAGAATGGACCTACCGAATAAATAAAGATACGGTGAAAGAGGCAAGGAGACTATACGCCCATCACTGCCAAATATTTTATCGAGGGGAATTTGATGGGATGACAGTTGTCATTGTACGGTGGATGCCGTATTCAAATTTCAATTATCTAGTGGCACAAGAGTACTAGTCAACATTGTATAGTGGGGCCTTGCGTATTCCCCTCATTTGGCTCGACGTCGTTGAATTCCAAATGTCAGATCATGTCTTGATACAATTTGGGGAAGCGCATGATATATTCCCGAGGCCCCAGTATATATTATTGAACTCCGTCGGGAGAGAGATGAGATCCGCTTATTCAACTATATCGAGTTGTGGAGCCATTACATCGCTACGAGATATGCATGACAAAATATTATTTCTGATTTTGTGGTGGCCACAAGACATGAGATTAGTCTGGCTAAATACCTTAGGTGGTATAGGCGGATGACTCGTCTTAGAATTAGTCCCTCACAAATTAAATTAGACGAGGCATATACACCACTTGACTTATTTCATCGGTAGAAAACTGCAAATCTCATAAGTTACATTAGAATATTTTATCAAATTAATTTACAACATTGTATAATCTTGTTGCTAATGAATTATATACTGTTTTGTACAGATTGAGGCAACTCGGGATTTTGTACGAAACCTTTTTTCAGTACCACCTGTGCACAACCCTTACCGTGTGTACAAGAAGTGGTATTCAAGGTCGATACTGTTCAATGAAGAATACCATGGAGTTTTTAAAGATCCCAACACTACCATCCCCAACGTTCCACAAGAGTTGTTCATGTAAGAAACATCATTCTCCGATTTTGATCCATTTAGTCAGTGCAGTCAAGGATCCCCTTATAGGCCTGACATCCTATTTTGAACTGAAAAAGAACCCCAGTATATGTATCACCTCCTCCCCCTTACATGCATCATTGGAGTCCTACTGCTGATGTGGAGACTGCGGGAAAATTTCAACCTATGAAGTTAACCTCAATATTAGAAGAAACGCCAATCTCTGAATCATATTCACAGCTTATTCTTTGTGAGAAGGAGGGCGTGTCTGGTATTTTTCCTTCATGGCTAAAGGTGGAGCGGTCAGGGTATTTTAAGAAGGATCCTCTCAAGCCATTGAAGGTAAAAAAGGTGGAGTAGATAAACCGGAATTTGTTTTTTAATGTACTGGACGAAGAACAATTTACTCAAGTAGGTCCTGATGACGAGTACAGATTGGTGTATAAGGAGGACCTACTATCGCTTAAGCCTAGGAACAAATTATGCGATCAGAAGATCAACGCGTATCTCAATTTGTTAAAGTTACGCAAAGATCGTCTACGTCAAGGCCAGTATGAGCGGGGAAAATTTTATTTCATGCCATACTATTTTTTCCAATTACTAGGACAATGGTACAAACCATACAACAAACTGTCAATACCAAATAAGAAGAAATATGACATTTCCGACGTGACTCCCTATTTTTTCAACCAAGGAGCCCAACCAAAAATGTCATAGTGTGATTTTGCATTCCTTCTAATAAACCACCAAAACTCTCATTATTCTTTGTTAGTTGTAGATATTCAATAATGGTGGGATATTTTGGTAGATTCTTTGTACGATAACGTATCAAATTGCAAAATAAGTAGTTGATATCACATAGAGCTAGAATATGTGCATGGTACGTCCTTAATTTTGTCTATTTGATATTATACTTGAATTATATTTATGTTATAGTATCCTACTAACATTAAGTTTTTTAATGTAAGTGATTTTGTTGTAAACGTTATGCGTATCTACAGCCCTGAGAAAAAATTCCTGAAGAAAAAGATGGTTTGGGCATTCAAGACATTCCGACCTTGTACATTGTTATTATATTTGAATTAATATTTGAATTAATGAAGTACGTTGACTACATTGTACCTACTAGTTTAGGTATAGAGTTGCCCATGAATTGCATAAACATAGGGCTAGATATATGACAATTACATATATAACTAGTAGAGTCACACATGTATCTTAATTTGTACATTGTTAACATATAATATTTGATTTACACTTTGATTTTGATGGATTTTGATGGTGCAAATTATGTTTGTAATTTGATCTATATAGTTTGTGAATATTTTTCATTATTTGTTGTTGGTTGTGATCTATGTAGTTTGTGAATATTCTTCATTATTTGATGTTGGTTGTGATATGTAATTTACAGTTTAAAAGCATTACAAGGGGAACAACCTAAATACTTACAGAAAGTTTAAATTTTTTTTGGCATCCACAGTTTAATATTGTGGAGCCCGTAAGTGGCATATATGAATTTGATTGAATAAATGAAAAAATATCCACATTTGGCATCCACAATATTAAACTGTGGAGAATGGAGACACATCTGCAGTATTAAAATGGCATCGTTTTCATTTTAAACCAAATTAATACTGCGGACGGGAATTACTTATTGACGACGTCGTTTTCCTATTGGACATTTAAATCAGCGTACAATATTAAACTGTGGACGAAAATTACTTATTAACGACGTCATTTCCCACTTGGCCATACCTAACGTCCGCAATGTACGTAGGTTTTGAAGAAGATGGTCATCCCATTTGTATTTCCAGTGTTGAGGTTCAGATCTTGTTCCACTATATCATCAGTAAAATACCACTAATGTGTTAATTGCTTGGCTGAATTCGTTGTAGATGAACACTCATCAAGCATGGATAAAGAATTTTGAGGAAAATGAAAGACTTCAGAAGTATGAGAATATTTGGCATGTTTGAAGAGAGAGATTTGGAGATAAATGCATTTAAGATTGAAACTGCATTATCCCGTTTTCATAAGGAAATTTGGCGTTCGCAGTTTAGTATTGCGGACGATGACTTATAATGGAGGGGGGTATTTTGAACATTTGTCCCGATAGTAATATTAAATTGCGTAATACTGTAAATTAAACTGTGGACAGAAGCTCAATTAAACCATTGGATCATCAAACGGATACTCGCGATCTGTTGTTAGGATAACCTTAACTTGATAGCGTTAGTTATGGACCAGTCTCCATCCTTACAACAGATCGTGAGTGTCCATCTGATAATTCAATAGTTTAATAGAGTTTTGGTTCACAGTTTACTTTCGGTTTGCAGTTTAACTCAAGAAATACAAATTAGAATAACTAAATAATTTACTGAACTTCAACTATAATTTCTCACCAAATAATTTTATTATGAAACATTTTATACGGGTTCATGACTAGGAACTGCATAAAGTTCTTAAATTAAAAACAAGGTGACAGTCACGTATGAATAATCTAGTATTTGCTGCTCGCATAAAGTACTACAACAATTTATATGTTTAGTTTTTCTATTGTAATTTGTTTCTTTTTAAGTCAAATTAATTTTAAAAAAATACCTTTAATTAGGCTCTTTTCAGTCAAATGGTTTTTAACCTAACTTATGATGTCGGTTTGTTTGCAATTTAATGAAGAACGTTAATGGAAGCTTGCATGCCTAATTTTATTTTATTTTTATTATAAAAAGTAGTTGTGCAAATAGTTCACGCGCACGAAGTATACTTTGTACTGTGTCCAAAATATGGTGTATCGACTTGTTTTTTAATTTCAGTTCGTTATAGATTTTTAATAAATATTCATACAAGATTATTATTAATTTTTTAAAGTTAATTTGAGATATGTTTAAATTTAAAATTAACACATATTCATTTAATATGAATTAATATAATATAATGATAAATATTATGGATTATCTAAAAATTATATTATTAATAATATTTTATATTTGGTACTTTTTAATTAATTTTATCAATTTAAAATTTAATAAAAATTTTAATTAATTTTCAAAAATCAACACCGGATGATTAATCTGGGGGCACCCTATGGTGTCTAAAGACTACAACGTCATAAAGTGTTTTAAAATTAACCGATGATGAAGAATTAAGATTTTGATACGGTAATTAATAATAAAAAGGTGTTAATAAAAATTCTCCAAGTCTATATTAATAATTCTGTTAATTATGATTTTTTTTTTAAAAAAATTCAATTATAAGTCACAAGTTTCAACATTCATCATCATGTGGATCGCACAAACAGTCATGTCTTGTAAGTGCATGGTTATAGTTTTATCTTTTGTTAGTATTTTACTCCATATATATGTTATACTTTGAGGGGTGTGTTCATATTTCAGTCGTTACTTTTTGGCTGTTGGCAATTGACTTCCTCCTCATATTTTAGTTTGTCAAAATTTTAATTTATATATGTAAACCTCAAAATCTATTCGTCTGTAAAATTACTAAATAACGAACGAAAAATTTGCACAATAAACAAATCATCATGTTCGAAAAACTTTAAACTTGACAGTCGAGACTGTTAGGGGATAGCTTTGTACAATTGTACGGGTTAAAAACGTCAATAATAGAGAAATATAATTGCTCGAGTGCGTAAAAGGAGATAATATGTGAGGATAATACATATACTATAAGGTATAATCTTGTATTTATAGTTGATCACACCACATTTATCGTCTTATATATATATATATATATATATATATATATATATATATATTAAAAGAAATTAAAATTAATGTGCCAATAACTTGAAGCTTGAGGAAGAAATAAATTAAGTAGCCCTGTAAAAAGTTAGGAGAGACAAATAGACATGATTAGAGTAGAATGTTACTGAGGGAACATGATACTATATATTAGAGTATGTAGTATCTCTTCTATATAAGTATATACAATCATATGTTGTCATATGTTTGGTAGTGTTAGGTATCTAGGTTAGGTTATATTAGGATTAGGTTAGTATGAAAATTTTTTTTTGGCAAGTTTCCGTTATATTAACATACACATCAACGTTTGCCCATAAAATCCTATTATTAATGCTCTTTTGTAGCATTTTATTTGGCAATATTTGATTTAAAATTAAATTCATTTTTCTTTAACTTCAAAAATTATACTCAATTTTAAAATATTGGCAAAGAGTTTGATAATTACAATGAACTAAAAAGAATTTGTTATTATTTACTAAGCTCAAGGTTTGTAATTTTGATAATCTAAATAAAGACGATAATTTTTTTTTATTTTAAAAATGATCAATTTGATCATGAAATTTAAATTTTGTCCAAAAAAAGAAGAAAAAAAGAAGGTGGGAGTGAGGATGTAAGAGGATACGTATTTACTAGCTAGATAAATTGACACTGATTATCTTATTATTCTTACCTTCTGCTAGGGGTTGTTTGATAAAATTGACTGAAAAAATTCTGAAAATTTGAATGGATGAACAAGAAATTACTGAATGAATTAGGGTGCTTGATAATGATTTTGTGTGAAATATCTGAATAAATATATTTCCAATTTTAACCCTCCAAACTATTTTAATAATTTTATATGATGATTATAAATATGCATTATTTTTTAAACACTAGTGAATAAAGTTTTGAACATTTTTTTTATATATAAAACTAATAGATTACATTAATTTCAACTAATTGCTTATATAGACAAGGTTTAATTTCATCTCCTTTTATTTTCTCCTTGGTTATTATTATTATTATATATTATTTTATTTCTCCTTCAGTTTAATTTATTATCCAACTACAACAATAAGGAGGAAGAACATATATAATACTATTTAATCTCTTAACGATTGTATAACTTAAAATACTGATATAAAAGAAATTACATGTGAAAACACAATTCAGTATATATTTTTCAATGAAGAATTACATGAACAATGAAGTACCAGTATTAATTAATACTGCAAATGGGGTACGAAAGGGTAAGAAAATATCCAATAAGATATTTTGATTCAACTCAGCAATACACTATAAATATCATATATACCCCAATATAAATCAATTGCTCAAAGACATTAATGTTTAGTATTGTAAGGCTACTACTTGTAAACAATAAAACAAACATAGTAATAGGGAAGGAACAAGAGAGAGAGAGAGGAGAGAGAGAGAGAGAGAGAGAAGGCAACTTGTAGGAACTTGAATCAGTAGTTGAGAAAAGTGATCAGAGCTAGAACGAGATGAATCGTCAACACAGGGAAGAGATTGGAAGGAGGAGGAAATCGTGATATGTTTGTAATTCCGTTTAATATTGGAGAATATTAGAGTCAACAGAATAAACTGAGCTTTTCAATTCAGCATTTTTTATCTCATTCAGATGGTTATCCTTTTATATGTCTGAACGATTCAAATTATGGATCCGGTTAGCATAGAGTTATTTTTTTTGGATAAGTTGGTCAATTGACCAATAGAATACTGACACGTAAACGACCTTGCCTGCGTGTCAGTATTCTATTGGTAAAACTGTTTGAATCAAACAGCCTCTTAGCCTCCAAATTAATGCTGCCTTGTTTTCAGTCATTGGCTTCTTAACTCTTGAAAAGCTAAATACTCCATTAGACATATGGTTTGCATGTTGGGGTAACACTAAATAATTACAGTCTTTGTTTAGTCTGGTTAATGTTTAAAATATTTTACATGAATATATAATACTAAAAATTAACATTTTAATATCAAAAAAATCCTCTTAATCGAAACTATTCATTTCCCTACGGCCTGGCCTACACACAGTGAGAGAGCCGGATAATAGAAGACCTTCACGTCCGGTTCATAGGGGATATCCCAACCCTACTATTATTAATTATTCTTTTATTTATAGGACCTAAAACGAGTCGAGATATAGAAAGAAAGAATAAGTTGGTTTGAAAACCCGTTGGTCAAAGGAAAATAGGCAAAATTACATATGAAAAAAGTAAGAGCGGTTGGCACTTAGCAATACGAAAATAAAAATCTCTGAGAAATAAGTGAAAATGTATTATTCTTTTTTTTAAGATAAATTATAGTCTAAACTTTTATTTAACATCTTAATTTCGCAAATACATTATTCACTATAACAATATCAAGAACCAATTGAAGAAAAAAAAATTATAAACAAGGATAACATATATAAAGAATGAAATAAATTTCACATAACCGAAAAAATAAAATCACCCAAGTGAAAATCAAATTTGAATCTTTATCGAATCTAAAATTTAAATGCCATAGCATCTCACTCTTATGATCGTACTATTTTAAATATTTATTTAGTTAGGTATTTAGAACTCAATTGTACCTTTTAAAAAAAAAAGTAAGAAGCTTAATTCCATATTATATAATGTATACTCCTACCAACAACATGTCGCCTTCTCATTTGTACCCATCGGTATTCTCTCTAGTTCAGAGTACCTATCAAGAACTAAAGAATCTAGCTCTAGCTCTTACATGGTTGATACTCTCTATTTTCACCCCAAAAAAATCTATTTCCCAAAATAGAAAATTATTCCACAAAAAATACTCTTTTATTGATAGTATAATAATATAAAATAGTATCATATTTTTTAATTCGTCATCACAACTTTATTATTTCATAATGTTGGAATTGGCTCATATATACTTTGCCGACTAATGGCCACTACGATAGGGTAGTCCGGTCTTGAATTTAATAATGTATTGGGTCTCATGGTGTGTTCTTACTTTTTCGTATTTCATATAATATATGTATAATTGTAATATTATTAGTTCTTAAATTCTAATACACAATAACTACTAAACTAACAATTTATTATTTTTACCTGTAAACATGAAATAAAAATCCAACCTTTAATATTTATAAAATTTGCAAATAGAATTCTTTCTTTGGAAAAGAGGGAACTTTTGCTATTTTTCCTTCCATGTGGTGCGTGGGTCTCTTAATTAAGTTAGCTACAGAGAATATCAATCACACTATATCATATGACAGTTAGCATGAAATTAATTTTGGTCAATTGATCAGAATAGTAAGTGATATCTGTGCATGTCAGTACTGTATTAGTCAATTGACCAACTTAACTTCATGGCATTTGGAGCTTTTGGTTCATGTTTTATTCCTGGAATACTCTCACTCACGCTTATATATAGAATGAAAATCTGTGGCTACTCCATTATTGAAGGAAATGTTAAGATTCCTTTGATGATTTCCTAGTGCTGGACCTTGTGATTCTAGAGGGAACATAAGCTCTCTTTATTGTCTTCTCTTCTTCTTTCAAATAAAGCTAGCCTTGTTAATAAAAAATATGAACACTCTTTCCGATCCAAGATGAGAGTGCGTGCTCTTTCCAGAAATCATAATAACATTATATCGAATTGTGATTTGTGAAAGCAATTAGAAAGAATTTTCACTCTCTAATCATTAAAGCCAAATTAAGCTTTAAAAAAGCAACCAATATAAGTGATGGCTTTTCTAATCTGGATTAAAAAAAGAATTAGTGGAGGCAAAAGATCACATCCAAAAGAAAGTATAGGGAGCAAATCTATGGAATTATGATGTCTAATCCATGTTATACTACTAAGCTCAGACAACAACGCCTTCATTAGTATATATGTTGATCATGCAAACATTAAAATAACCATAAGTTAATTATCACAAACTCCAATTTATGGAACTCAGTCAAATTAAAAATTATATAAGTATATTCTAATGTTATAAGGATTAATTAAATGAAAGAACATGACATCCAACAATTTGTATGTCTTCCATTCTTACTAAAAATGATGAAGCTATTGGATTTTTATATTTCTCATGACAAGTGACACCATTGGCAAGATTCACACCAACAATCTTTGAAATTCTAATCCTTCTATTTTCCTATCAAATATATGTAGACACCCACCCACACACACCCCACACAGGATATATGATTTTTCAGTCTTCCTTTACTATTATTAATTGCCGTAATTAATGAAAAGAAGAAACTGGGGAAATTACTAGCTAAGAAAATTTTATCTACACATATGCTAGTTTTCATCCCCAAGTGTTCTAAATGTCATTGGATAGCCTAGGCGGACGAGGGGGTGCCTATTGCCTTAGGCAATAAAATTACATGAAAGATCACCAAAATTATACTAAATTCATTTCAAGTATTGTGGAAAGATCACCAAAATAATACTAAATTCATTTCAAGTATTGTGGAGCTTCAAAACCTTTATTGAATTGATGCAGCAGAGGACTAAGTTCTCCAATGCGCCAAACCAAATCATGACAGCAAAGGACCTCCTAGCACATATTCGCGGGCCGGAGTGCTTAGGGGATTAGGAGGGGGGGGGCCTAGGCAGAAATTTTTTGATGAAGAATGTCATGTTCTCGTTTTAAGTCCAGATACCCAATATACGCAAAAAGGCTGTAAAAATGGTACTCGTCATGTACCCAATTACAAAAACAACTGGAAAAACTTTTTCTATATTTGTAGTAAAGAAGGAGAATCATTTTACTTGCTTTTTCTAGTGCTGGCATCTAGGGTTCCAGAACTAGTTGATGTACTACTAGCCTTCTCACAAAAATATGATCTCCACTTTTTGCAGCTGGGCGGGATGTTCGGGTGATCCAAAATTCAGTGACCAGAAAGTAAAGGAAACCAAAGTTTTTAACTAGTACATTCTAATGCATGTCACTGTATAAACTTGATAACTTGCTTCAATTCATATTTTTAACTTAATCTGTAAACCCTTCTTAGTGCTCATAATGACGGAACAGTAAAACAAATGGAGAAGGAACAGAAATATATATACTCGTATAATGATATCAGGGTATGACACTCATGATTGATTAAACACAAAAGTTAATTGGAAACGATATATTATATTATGCTATTAACTAAACACACTTTAGGAAGAACTAATTTCAACAATAGATGCCTGATTAAGCCCTCCACAAATAATGTAATAATACCCAAAATAGTGGTTTGTTGGGCACAGAAAGAAAGGGTTTAACAATATATTACTACTAAAAAGGAAATCACATTGCATTTTCCAAGTGATACAGAATCATTCAAACTGTCATTCCCATGGTCCTACAAAGGACCACCTTCTCCAGGGACATGCTCAATGCCGCATTGTGCCCAATACAACAAGAGTCGAGATGCCTGAATGAGACAATGACCATGAATTATATGGAAGCCAAGTAACTTTCAAGTTCATACATCTATAGACGGCATGCATGTTTAGGAACTAACAAACAACATAATGTCCATAACATTACTCCTTCCATTCCAAAATTAGAATTAGCTACATATCTACCACAAATTTTTCATTTCATTTTATATAATGGTGGCGAAAAATAACAACCTACTTTAAATAATAACACTACAAACTTCATGCCAATTTCCAGTCTGTTTTTCCTAGTTTAATAGGTCAGGGGATATATATATATATACCCATATATTAGTTCACTACTTATTGTCCTGATTTATTGTCAGTCTATCCACTTTCAACATTTGAAATAAATGCCCGAGCAAAATAACTTTTTGTGTCTGAAATAATTGTGACCCTCATCTCTTTGACTGTAACATAGCAAAATGCTGAGCAGTCAAATTTGTAGCCAAAATTTATGAAAAAACATATATACTCTAAAGATACATAATAAGTCCAGCAGGACCACTTACAGGCACACTTAGCTCTAACAGCATAATACTTGGTAGGGGCCTCCCCACCAATCACTCCACAATTAGAACAGTAAAGATCCACTGAGAAATTTGAAGATTGTTATCTGCAGGACAACTGACAAATATTGTCACGGACATACATGCAAATAACTTAACAATCTGTACGAAAATATATAAGCTAAAACAACATGAAAGAAGTAAACGAACGATACGGGAATGTGATTGTCTCTGAGATAGATATATGCATTTCAGTAAGTACATATACAAAAATTCATTACGAATACCATACAACAATGCAAGAAATGACTTAAATGTATCAAAATTGTGAGGAATAAATAAATAAATTGGAAAGAAAAATAGCACAGAGACAATGCGCAAGTATATATGAAGCTTATAAGAATTAAGAAATCATATCGTCACTACTTTTAGAACTTAGAAACAAAAAGGAAGAACCAAAAGAAAATCCAGCTCAAAACATTGTACAGTATATAGCACTATAAGAAATTTTCATGCATGTGCTAGCTCCCCTATATATATAAATTCTTATACACACTTCATTTCATAGGCTCTTATACACCTCTTATTCTTTTGTTTACATAGTCATAAAGACTCCATCTCTCTCTCTCTCCACCCCCTCCCCCCCTCCCCCACCCCGCGGAAAGTATCTTTGAAAAGTAGAGGAAAATGAACTCACCAGCGCATGGTTTGTTCAAACAAAATGACATGGTCAGCAGGCTTCTTATGGCCCTGTTATTAAGTTGTAATCTTCATGGAAATGATCTTTGTCCTAAACTTTCTTCAGTTACCCCAACAGTTTCTCCTCACTCGAAGTTAACAATTCTACCATCATCACTGAAAGAACTTAGTCTTGATGGGCATATTTCCTTCAACAACATTCACCATGCAGCCAAGGACTTCGGAAATAGATGTCATTTCCTGCCAGCTGCGGTTCTGCACCCAAAATCAGTTCGTGATATATCCTCCGCCGTGAAGCATATTTTTGAGTTGGGTACTACTTGTGCACTCACTGTTGCTGCCAGAGGCCATGGTCACTCCCTTGAAGGTCAAGCACAAGCCCATCAAGGACTGGTTATAAACATGGAATCGCTTGGGAAACAAGAAATGTGCTTTCACACTGGAGAGCTGCCTTATGTGGATGTGTCTGGTGGTGAGCTGTGGATAAATATTCTGCACGAAAGTCTTAAACATGGGCTTGCACCAAAATCTTGGACAGACTATCTTCACCTCACTGTTGGGGGAACTCTATCAAATGCCGGAATTAGTGGACAGGCTTTCCGGCATGGACCTCAGATTAATAATGTGTACCAGCTTGAGGTTGTTACAGGTACATTTCTGCATCTCAGTTTTATTCCTTCCATGTACAGAAATTGCATGGCTGAACCTCATACCACACTGCATGTAGGCATACTGAGATAACTTGTTTGAGCAAGGGTGTTTTGGTAATTACCACTTACAATCGGGCCCAAGTTACCTAGAAAGGCACTGATACATTTATGAAATGACGTCTAGTCTAACTATATTTTTTCCAAATTCCAAAAGTACCTCAAAATATTAACTAAAGTGGTGGGTGTTATACTAAAAATGATATTAAAAAGTAATAGCAAATTAGAAAAATCATGTCACTTTATAACCTTAAAATAGAGACCTATCTCTTCTTCTTTTTTGGAACAAGCTAAAAAGAATGTAAATGTATCTCCAGTTTTCAGTTTTGGATGAAATACCTCATAAACCCACTTGTATTTAGCTAGTTCTATAGTAGAGCCTTTGAAAGGCCTCTCTTTTTTCTAATCTATGTAACCAACCAAAAGATTCTATACTAAGCCTTTGAAAGGCCTCCCAAATATATATACCAGATCAATAAGTTGTATAATTAAGTGCAGGAACAGGTGAGGTAGTAACCTGTACAGAGATGCAGAATGCAGATCTCTTTTATGGTGTTCTTGGAGGATTAGGACAATTCGGCGTAATCACAAGGGCAAGAATCTCTCTGGAACCAGCACCAAGGAGGGTAAGATATTTTTTATTTTCATTTTAAAGTCATGTGCCAACATTGCATATATTAACAAGAAGTATCGGATTCGAACTGAATCCATCATTTTGTTTTGCAGGTGAAATGGATTAGAATGCTTTATTCAGATTTCAGGCATATTTTGCAAAGACCAAGAGCATCTAATCTCATCAGAAAATTCTTTTGACTATGTTGAAGGATTCATCATTATAAACAGAACTGGTCTACTAAACAACTGGAGATCCTCTTTCAGTCCCAAAGATCCACTTCAAGCGAGCCAATTTCATTCTGAAGGAAAAACTCTCTACTGTCTAGAAATTGCCAAATACTTCAACACAGAAGAGAGTGGCATCACAAACCAGGTGAGCTAACAATATATCTCATATCATGCCTCATCCAATGTTCAGTAGGACTGACATCTGATTTCTACTATACAGAGAATCGACAGCTTGTTATCAGAATTGAGTTTTATTCAGTCTACTCTCTTCCTATCAGAAGTCTCATACGTGGAATTCCTCGATAGAGTTCACGTGTCTGAGATGAAACTCAGAGAAATGGGCTTGTGGGATGTTCCTCACCCATGGCTAAATCTACTCATTCCTAAAAGCAGTATTCATGAGTTTGCCCAAGAAGTTTTTGGAAATATCCTGACAGACACCAGCAATGGTCCTATACTCATATACCCAGTAAACAAATCGAGGTACTAGTTCAATAATTAAACTAACTCCTTAAGGTTGAAATTAATACTCAATCTTCTTAACCTGATACTTGTACTCATTTTGGTATATTAGGTGGAACAATAAAACTTCCATGGTAACACCACAGGAAGATCTTTTCTACCTAGTGGCATTCCTATCCTCCGCAATGCCATCTTCCACAGGAAGAGATGGTTTGGAGCATGTTTTGACACAAAACAAAAGAATTTTGGATTTCTGTGATTCGGATCATCTCGGGGTGAAGCAATATTTGCCCCACTACAACACTCGGGAAGAGTGGAAAGCTCACTTTGGCACTCAGTGGGAGGTCTTCTGCCGGAGGAAATCCACCTATGATCCCTTGGCAATTCTAGCTCCCGGTCAGAAAATCTTCCGAAAAGCAATACCCTTTTTGTGATTATGTCCCCGGCAACATTGTAGTACCAAGCTCCCATGGCCATGGAGCATAGATATATATATATATATATATATATATATATATATATATATATATATATATATATATATATGCCTATGTAATTGTTAAACCTACACAAGCCTCAAAACATTGACCACCAGGGACAACGCTATTCTTGATCTTCGAATATCAAAATCTAAGTATATTGAACTTCAAGTTGTGCAAAAGATTAAGATAATGAGGAGAGCACAAAAAGACCTCATAACATCTGCTGCTAACTTTACATTTACAATTCGCAGCTCATTTGTCTGATTTCATGAATATAACAATCAGCACAAATGGAAATTAAATAGGATACTCTTCAAACAAAGGCCAGTCATTCAGGATTTAGGATGAGAGAGATATCAGAAGAGTACAAAGTAGATGAAGTCAAGTAGCCTCAGAAGCTTAATTCCCATGTTGCAATTCAGGTTGAATGGACTCTGCCACTTCATTCCTCCTCCTACTGCTCTCATTCTTATCTGATGCATTAATCCAATATTAAGGTGTACCTTACTCTTATCAGCATCAGCATCCCATGCCTAAGTAATCTACTAATACCATATTATATAAGGTGTTACTCTTATTATTAGATTAACCTCTATTATTAATACAAATAATTGTTTTGAAGTTCTGCTTATTTTATCTAAACAAATAACTAAGAAGGTCTAAAACCAAGTTCCAATGCTTATCAGTCTCACCCAAAATTTTCTTCGCATTCAGTAATGAAAAAAAAACTTCATATTTTACCCTCTAATTTACTTATATATTTTTATTTTATCCTAAAATTTATAACTTTTAAATTAATTACACAAAAAAATATAAGTTACACACACAATGTCATATGCTTCGAATGATAATTAGAATCACAATGAAAGGCACCTCACTCAAGCCCGTGGATTAAATTACCATATTGACTTCTTGTGACAATATGGATTTTCATGATCCCCTTGGGCCTAGCTAGCAGGGGCGAAACTATTTGAGGGCTGCAGGGGGCCATGGCCCCCCCCCCCCAAGATCTGAAGAAAAAAAAATTATTGCCTAGTGTGAAAGGAGTTGTGGCGATCATGAAATAATTTTTGCCCAAATACTGAGGAAGCTATTAACATTTACACTATTTCTTTGTATTAGAACTCAGTCTTGGTATTAGAACTTAAAGTTGATCCTCAGTCTTGGTATTAGCAATTGTCTTTGTGCTATTAACATTTACACTATTTCTGCACAATCATCTAGATCACCATCAAGATCTGAATGTTATTGCTGCACAACATTTACACTTTTTTTGCTATGTTTTGTTGTCTTTGATAAATCAAATCTATTACTACATTATCTTTGTTTTAGTAAAAATATATTTTGTAATGGTGGAACTTTACTTTTTAGTTATGAATATATATTATGTTGTTAAAAATTTTTTTGGCCCCCTCCAAGATCAAATCCTGGTTTCGCCCCTGCTAGCTAGTAGCCGAAATATTGTTACAAATTAAAACATACTAACTCCATTATAACATTAATTGCTACAAAATTTGTTGTCATTTACAAATGATGATGCAAGAACCAGGAAGTGATGCAGCTGGCATAATCTTTTTACGGCACGTCTTTTTCCCATGCAACGCTTGTACTCTGCACAGCAATGTGCACAACATGCAGAAATAAATATATATATATATATATATATATATATATATATAGGAAAATGATTCATAGCTTATGTTAACTATGAGCACTATTCTAGCTAATTCATCTCCTGCCGTCCAATGGAAGACCTAAAAGGCTGGGTTGGGGTCACCCACTACTCCCTCTAGCGGCCAGCCAAATTCTTTTATATTGACCGTTAATCCCTCTATCGGCTAGAGAGAGTAGCGGCCAATATAAAAAAATTTGGCTTAATCAGGACTTAAAATAGTTATAATTTAAATTAAAAAAATATAGCTAATTAATAATTTACTCCTTAATTGGTTTACAAATATAAAGAATTATAATAGTAGACTAATATAAGGAATAATATTTGATTAGATAAGTTGAAAGTAGTAGTTGAATATGTAATTTATTTGAATAGGAATATAATATAAACTCAATCACTATTTCTTATTTATAATTAAAAATTATAAAGAGATAATCAATAATTATCCTTATACATACTTATTTTATTAATTAGTATTATTGATAATCCATATAAAAAATAGTGATTGAGTTTATATTATATTCATACTCAAATAAATTACTATTATGTATTCAACTACTACTCCCAAATTATCTAATCAAGTACTATTCTTTATATTAGTCTACTATTATAATTCTCTATATTTGTGAAACAATTAGGGAGTGAAGTTTTAATTAGTTATATTTTTTTAATTTAAATTATAACTATTTTAAGTGGCCGCTAAAGGGAGTAGCGGCCAACATAAAAGAATTTGATTGGTCGCTAAAGGGAGTAGCGGCTAGATCTTCCATTGAACGGTAGGAGATGGGTTAGCTAGAATAATGCAAATAACTAACGAAAGCTATGGAACATTTCCCATATATATATAATTATTATTTACCCTCTCAGTCTCAGATATATATAGGGAGGGCGGGATCGTGATAGGGATATTGCTGCACAAAAAATGGCATTCACTTGTTTCTTTTAATTCCACTGGAGTTCAAATGTTGCCATTAATATCAACTGAAGTAAACGTTAAAGAAAATGATACAAAAAATTTGAATGAAATACAATATTTATGGAGATTTATACACTTTGATATATTACCGACTTTTGAAAAGTCAACAAATTTTTATTTAATTTAATTTAATTAGTTAATTCAATTATGAACCTATCTATAAAATTTATTGTTTTCAAACCTTAAATACATAATTGTAATTTCAATTTGAAAATATCACGAAAAGTCAATATTAATGTTATATTTTTCTTTTTCAATTGATTAGGCTAATCCAATAGATTAATTTACTTTTGTGGAGTTCAAAACAAACTGAAAGTTATCCCAAATGACATCATATCTAAGTAATTAATGGCTTAATTTATCAAAATAAGATTGCTGATATCTTCTAATTGGAGTTTGCAATCATATTCTCTTTATAAATCAAACTAATTTTAAGGGTTTTGAAAATTCTATTTAGCATCATCATATTCTAATTTTTCATTCTCTTGACCATTACATACATCTATTCCACATCTCTCCCTCGACATACCTACCTAGGTATTCACAAGTAGAGAACCCGATTTCTGTACCATTTTCCGGTGTATTTGAAAACCATCTCATCTGAAAATGTCCTTTTGAAAACCCTTACTGGAAAAGGTTTTGCTCCAAATAAAAAGAGCCCATGAGTAACCCTCCTTGATTAACATAGTATCTGCAGCTCTGGGAATGTCCAACTAATCCAATACATTGTTAATATAAATTTTCAATTTTATCATCCTTCCTTTTCGATTTTCAACTACCAACTCATTTAACATCTGAAAATAAAGTCCATCCCTAAAAGGCGACTATTCCCATTCCTCACCACCACCAGAATTATCTAGCAGGCTGTGCTTGTGCATGTTCCAGTAGCTGAGTAACTAGTTTATAAGTTCGGCTGGAAAGCCCCTTAGTGTGGTCAATAAGCTGCTCGTACCTGGAGAAATTATTTGTTTTCAAAAAGGTAAAAAGAAAATAATGAAAACATATCCACGAGGAAAAGGAATACATTAATGGGAAAAAAAAAAAGAGTTGGGCACATCATGCAATAAACGAGCAACTGTACTGCAAACTTACACATTGGGATGGTTAGGTTCCATGACGACAGTTCCAGCCTTAGTATCAATCTTAGCGTCAAACTTTGATGTTCGGATAAGATTCACAATCCACCTTTCAGCCTCCTCATAGTTCAAATTTAGTTTCTCAGCCAGCACCCTGCAATGAACAAAGCATAGCATGCAAACTATCATCACTTGAACAAAGCACTAACAATTGAGAACACAATTTAGCTCTGAGATAAATTAAAATTTGTTTTTAAAAGGCAACTATGAAATTCAATACTTCAACTTTTAGAACTATCTCACTGACTTCCACGTACATTTATAACCCTGGTACTACATAAATTAATTTTAAAATCATTTAAAAATTTTTGATTGCTTGTTTTTACCATAGTGATCCACCTCAACCCTTAGACTATGTTGTATGCCATAACGATGGCTGGGATAGGAATATTTCTACCTTTAGGCACTACTTCATCCTTTATTTAATCCCATAAACTATATTTTTTTTTCCTAAAGGTCATTTGATGATGGACTTGTGATTCCAAGGGGGAAAGTAGTATTACATAGTACTCCTTTTCGTACTCCTTTTGGGGTATCAAATGACCTTGATATGTGAACAAAATAGTTCATGAAATTAAATAATGGACTAATCATAAGATAAAATAGGAACATAAGGTATTAAATAGTACAAATAATCATATCTCATCCATCATTACTGCAAACAAACATAGCCCAAGGGTGTGCATTGAATAAACCACCGGATGCTTCAAGTTTTTCATCACAGAAAAAATAAGCAGAAAAGAGCATTCAGAATGTCTTACTCAGAAATTTATAATGAAGGGTGGATCAATCAAAGTTTCTCAAAGTGAAAACTCGCACCCTTCACACAACTTTAATAATTTTTTGTTTAATACATAAGCCTGAACATTGATAGGCTTAACCACAAAATAGAAATAAGAGGCACACAAAAGCTGATGAAAATAATCCAAGTAGACACGTAAATTCAGAAGATAAATCGTCCTATCTGCAAGTAAGGGAGAAAAAATGGAAGAGATCATGCATCAAAATATTGGTGCCAAGCAGAACTTGAAAAAACTGTATATACCCCATGTCAATGCGCTGATGTATGCGGCAGTAGGTCTCAAAGATAAAGAGGCGGGCATTCTCAAGGAACTCATCCCTCAACGGTACAGTTGAAAAGCTGCTTTCTTCAACTCTTTTACCAAGAAATGGGTCGTTCAAAATTACCTGCGCAAATATTCATGCTCAAAAAAGAAGCACATTCCTTTAAGACAATCAACTAAATCCAAATTTGAACTGAAGGTTACAAACTCTCCTCAGAAAATTGTTGTTCATATTTATTCCCATAACAAAATCATGGGTCGTAGAAATAGTATTAATAGTTATTCTTATTAGAGCAGTTAAGCTTGACCCAAGTGTGGGGATTAGAACCTACGACATTGAGGATATTCTTTGAAGACCTCAGCTATATCTCTAAGTTGGGTTTGCCACATCAACTAAAGGTCTTTGGATGGAAACTGGACCGGTGTGTAATGGACAGATCATCCCATTGTATAGTACATATAAGAAAAGAAACCTTATATATTAAGGTTTATTATAAGAATATGTACCCTTTGAACAAATCAATCAAAGCATTATCTAGTAATCAGAAATACATTTTCTCCACATCCCTAATTCTTTTCTTTTCTTTTCTTTTCTTTTCTTTTCTTTGGTTAAGTAACACCCCTAATCTCAATTATTTGCTTAGTGAACATCATTCCACATCATCTTCAGAAATAAAGAAATTGCATTACTTCGGTATAGATCGCACCTCTAATGCAACAGTATTCTAAGCACCCGTAAATCAGTTCTCTCTGAAATTTAGACTTAATGACCACTGCTTGACAATATAAGAAAAAAAATTCATAAACAGCATATAATAGATGTGACAAATCATGTATTATACTATTACATCAGGAATGGAAAGTTTGACATCCAAAACTAGAAGCCAACTTGACCTTTATGGTTCTCAGGGTCTCAGCTACAATTCCCAGGATTTTCAGCTTTTATAGTCGACTCTTGATTCTGCTTGAGAAAGCTTAATTATTGGTGTTACTCAAAGTAGGTTTACTGAACTGTAGAGTAACAGACTGTGTTACTCGGACACGGATGGAGTGTCTGGTTGGACACGGTATCCGACACGGGTACTTCTCAATTTTGCCAATTTTTTACACTAAAGTGAAGTATCCAATTTTTGGACACAGTGTCGGACACGGGTACTTCAGGGCAAAGTGAAGAGTCCGAGTAACACAGGTAACAGAACATCTATTCAAGTGTACATGCTATTAACACCATTCAAAAATGTGTCAAGTCCTACTCAAACTAACAGTTCTCATGTGTACATATATTTAAACAGTATTATAATAGTACAGGTACTGATATCAATTACCAAGACGGCCAAAATATTATTAGCAGGTAAAACAGTTGGAGGTGTGAAAGCCTACCTCTTCACATTCTCTCATCTTTTTCTGAGCCCCATCAAAGTCATACTTGACATATACACATGCCAAAAACTCTGTGATGGGATCTTCAAAAGAGTGTTGCTCTTGCTGAATAACATTTATGAAATCCTTCAATTGAGGTCTTCTCCTTTTGTTGACAATGAATGCTGTGGCAAGGTATCGTAGAAGATGGGGAGCATTTGTTTGAATGGCATTTAAGTACCTAGAAAATATATTTTCTCTAACTATTAGTCATAGCTAGAAAACAGTAAATGATATAACATGAACTTTTTTATTTTTTTAAAACAAGTTATAATAGCATGGTTTTATAATAATACAGAGATGATGAGCATGTGCAGGGAACAAATGAATGCTGTGGTGAGGGAACATAAAGATGGAGAGTTATTGTTTGAATGACATTTAAGTACCTATAAGAAATATCCTCTGTAACTTTTAGTAACAGCAAGAACACAACAAAGGATTTAACAGCATGCTCTTTTATATTTTAGATATACCATAACATCCTAATCTTAAAAAGAATACAGAGAAAAGACGCAAGATGCGGGAAATAAAGAAACAACCCAGGGCTAAAAGCAATTATTATCATGCACTCCAAATAATGAAGGTCTGAAGAGTGGCATACCAGATGGGCAGGTAAACCAGGTAGGGTGGTTTGAAGGAAGACAGACTTTTCAAGCACTGATTTGTAAGTTTGTCCAGATCAAAATAAGCATATGTAATATATCTCTTGATTCAAAAAATTAAAATAAGAAAGATACTCGTAATCACACAAAAATAGAAAAGAAAAAAGGAACAGGAATTTGAGTGGGAAGGGGGGTCAGTCTTTCATAAACATTGAACACACTCGTTTTAGTATTTTTGATTGAGTAAATTCCTTACATATGTGCCGCGGAATGGGAGTATTAGTCACATAATTAGAATTATCATTATATTTAGATGGAATAAACGTCCAAAAGAAACAGTAATATGATAATCAGAATATTCTCAATAGCATTCAGAAAATCAGTAAAAACATTATGCTACATTATTAAGCACGTATTCACAGTAATGAGAAATGATAGCAGTGACATGTAATAGAAAAGGAAGGGGGGGAGAAGAGTCAATTTATAATTTTTAGTCAAACAATTTTAATACGCAAGGAAATAACCTTTCAAAGAATGGTAGCTTGAATAAGCTCAGAAACATACTTATCCTGATTAAATAGGTCAATGATCTGTGTTCTTCCATTGTCATTGTTGAAGAAGATAAACAAACTCCAATGCATTAGCCATATTCTATTTTGCACTTGATTCAAATGAGATGAGAAATTCTGAAATAGATAGCAACATTAGAAATATTCAACCAAATACTAAAAAATTTAATGAGTTCATAAATTAACTTAAAGAGTGTAATTGACCACAAAGAAGAAAACAAAACCTTTGAATCAATAATTTCTTTCAGCCTGTTTAGTTCATCAAGTGCGATATCCCAGTTTTGCATAAGTATCTCAGCTGCCAACTTTCCCCATAATGCACTTAAACTCCTATCATTGTTGGTGCATAAAGCCCTATACTGATACAGATAATCAGCAGCAGCAGAATAGTTTCCACACTCAAACTGAAATTTGGCATACTGATATAATGCCTCTATCTGATCCGGACCAATCTGGTTGGAACACGGGAATTAATAATCTTAGGATGCAAAGACCCATAATATCTTGCTAAAATAACATAACAATGGAATAGATGTTGATAGTAATAAGCAAAGTTTTAGTCTTTCGAAACCAAGGGAAACCAATACAACAACAAAAATTTGCAGTGCAGCAGGCTAAGATCTATATCTATTTTGAACACTCTTGTTCAGAAAATTCATGATAATAGCTTTTGGTTCATAAAATTTAAACCACCAACACTTATATACTTCCTTCTCCATCCTCATGCACCCTGAAAGTTCACAACTTTGACATTCAGATACTGACGAGTGAATCTTGACCACAGTAAATTCAGTTTAGGTTAATAAATCTACATACCCTGCACCATAAGGCAGTAATCATCTACAACATAAACCTCAGCAGGTAATATCAAATTGCCAGACATCCTTTTACTACACAGTTTTTAGATACATAAAGGGCCTATTATTCTTACTTCACTTTGAAATTTCCTTCCCTCTATCTGGTCCAAAAGGAGAAACTGAAGTCTCTAACAAAAGTTCATATTCATTTTTACTATTAGCAATTGAACAATTGAAGCTCATATTCATTTCATATGTAATACTCTCTCTACATCTATGAAAAGATCAAAAAACTTATAACCAATCCAGTCAGAAAGTGAAAAGAAACCTTATATTGATCATTGAGCATCTGAAGATTATACTGCTTATCAGCCTTCAACCCCTGAACTGCATTCGGGTTCTGCAAAAAATTGACTAAAGGAGCAGCCGCCTCCTCCAATGACTTCAACCGAGCCACCACCTCCACTCTCCTCTCCACCATATCTACACAAACCCTAAATTAACAATTGTATTAAACAATAAATGTATACATATAGAGAGAGAAAAGGAGAACCTTGAGGAACATCGTCGGTCTGATAAAGGGATTTATGAATGTCCATGGCGTAATCGACCATATTAGTATTGTTAAGGAGCTCAATCTTGAATTTGAGGATGTGTTCATTTGGGTAAAGTTCTCGTTCTTGCAGAAATTCCAACAACGGGAACACAAGATGTCGGTCAAGATTCGGAGCAATTCGTGGTGTCAGATCGTAATTCGCCATAACCGCCCTGGCTCTGGCCTTTGGAGTGGCAAAAAGCTTACAGAGCGAAGAAGATGAGCAACTATACGAGTAAGTAGGGCTTTTATGTACAATTAATATCAGGTTATATTTAATTAAGATTTTTAAAGATTTTTTTAAGTAATATATTTTTGTAGAGTTTGTGAATTTTAGGGGGTATATTCAATTAAGATTTTTAGTGATTTTTTTTAAGTGATATACTTTTGTAGAATTTATGAAATTTTAATGACTTTCAAAGACTTTAAAGACTCTTAAAATGACTTTTATAGACTCTATAAAATAAGTAACAGACTTTTATAAACTTTTTATCAAGACTGTGATAGACTTTTGTATACTTCTAATATATCTTGCAATTTATATTAATTGTTAATTAGCTCATGTGTACAACATCTCTCTCTTTTTTCATGAACTAGAGTAAATCTCATTATATTATTGTGGCATGAGATTTTATATATGTTGAAAGCGTTCATATTATTCTACTCATTTCATAATACATTTGGATACTCGAATACCAATAAAACTTTAAAAATTACAAACACAGTACAAAAATCAAGCTCATATTCTTATTCTCAAACTATTGGATACTTTAATTATGTATTTATGCTCAAACTATTTTCTATTCTTATTCCTTTTATCAGAAACAACCGAGTATATAGTTCTTAGTGTTGCACTTGTCTAAACATGAAAACTGAATACACGTCTATCTTAGTATTTCCTATAGTAGTTTATTAGTCTAAACACATAATCATAATCATATATTATACATACAATGGTCAGCAATTTTGTACCAGCAAAGTGATGAAGATACAATATATTGTTTGTCCTACCACACATGACCACAAAACTCTTTTTTAAAATCTAACGTAAATACTTACCGGTGATGAGTAAGTTTTATTTGTTTTCATGTCTTGTCTTCTCCTCTCCTCAATTCTACCAAATTTAAAACAAATATTTTTGTTCACTGTCTTGTCTTTTAACGTATACATCTCTTTTAAAATTGAAGTATAATGTTTGTATTAAAAGTAGAGATAGATTTTGATTTTCTAAACTCAAATTGCAAAATAATAAATTTAAAATTGAGATGAATATTGTCCAAGCTATTTTTGTATGTTTGTCTGCTCAGAGTTTTTCTGAGCAATAATTCAAGAATTTCTCTATATATATAAACCTGTTGTCATGGTTCATGGCTTCATGCGAATCATAGCAATTTTATGTTCATACCCCGCGATTAATCTAGAGTTAGTATCAATGAGATAATAATTCGCGTTTTATTCTTGCTAACAAATTGGCTACAAAATAACTGCATTGAGTAATTTTACGTGCAAGTTATTTTACACATACATAATCTTCGTTGTGTTTAATGATCATATATTTTCAAAAATTAACAATAATTTCATATATTATATGTAAAACCCCAGATTTTATGAATAAAGAATTAATTTTCTCGAAATATTTTTTTATATTATGGTGTGAATTTGAGATAATATTATAGTTGTGGGTAGTATTTATAAATTTTGCAAAGTATGCAAGTTGTTATATTATATTCGATTGGTCAGGGAATATTCTTTTTGTCGGGGAATATTCGTACGACGGCAAAATTATTGGTGGACCCCACAACAGAATTATTGTCGGATTGAGAAAACGACAAAAATATTTTATTAAAAATAACGGCGGAAGTTTTACCGTTGATACTGTTGAACTACTGGGTAGTAAAAGTACAGTAATACGCGTTGTTGCATAGTAGCACACGGTATTGATTATTGATATTTTATGTGAGAAGTCGCTCAGTTTGATTCAATTATTGTCGATTAATAATATGAATTATTATAGCGATAATGACGTTTTGTTTTATTCGTATTATTAACGTAATAAAACGGAAACATCTTTTTATATAAAACAGAATACTTTATTAAAGTTATTTTATAAATAGAATATATTATATTTTATTATGCATAGTGTTGCATAGTGTTTTGCATAGTGTTGCATAGTATTTGCATAGTAAAAATCTTTTTATATAAATAGAATATATTATATTTTATTTAAAAGATTTTTCTTTAAATATGGACCGTCAGATTAAAGTAAATTAATCTGGACCGTTCATGGATTAGTTACTATGCATTCCATTTTCCTATAAATAGAAGCTCATTCCTTCATTATTTTCTTACGAATTCACTGAACTCTAGAGAGAGAAACTATAGAGAGATAGAAGAAAAGCTTTCTGCTACTTAACTTTTCTTTTCCCATATCCAGTTTCTGTTACGGTAAGGGGTGTTATTCTTTCTTATTCATGAAGAGAACTATTGCTATTCCATTTCTTATTATTATGTTGGAATAACCTGTATACGCGGTCTACCCTATACTTGGTGACATTCTTCTATCATTCTGTTGGAACATCCTGTCTGTGTGTTTTACACCGGACCTGGTTCCGTCTTTATTATTATTCCGTTGTAACATCCTGTCTGTGTGTTTTACACCGGACCTGGTTCCGTCTTTATTATTCTGTCGGAATATCCTGTCTGTGCTATACGCCGGACCTGGTTCCATCATTTATTATTCCGCATTTATTATTCTGTTGGAACATCCTGTCGGTGTGAATTTCACCTGACCTGGTTCCGTTATTTAGTATTCTGTTGGAATAACCTGCCTATGCGAAGTTCCGCATGCATGGTGATTTCTTTTGTTATTCCATTCTTTATTATACTCAGTTGGTTAAAGTTTTGACTTCTATACTCCATGAAATTAGTAGAATATCCTTGATATTTGCGCTTCATCCAGTATCTTTTCAGAAAAATATTCTTCTAAGCATTCTTGAATTTTACACCACAAAACAGTATCGTGTGGACAATTTGGACGTTATTGGTTCATGGACAAATTAATTCTTGAACTTGTTTTATTAAATTCTTATATCATTGTCATCATCCTCATGTTTATGTTATGTTGAAAGTCATCTGTGGCCTGTAGTGCATAGATGGACTTGGTATGATTATGACCAGGGATTATGCGGTGTAATCATGACCGTAATATTATAAATGATGTGGAAAAAGTCCTCATTGGCCCGTAGTGCATTGATGGACAGTTTTTGGTATGATTATGGCTATGGATTCTCTTCGGCCGTAGTGCAAAGATAATTGTTTTATGGCATGATCAGGACCGTTGATGAAAACACGATTATCTTTGGCCCGTAGTGCATGGATAATTCGTGGTCGTGATACTAAAGAATATCCTTGGCCTGTAGTGCAGGGATGATTTAATGATGTGGATTATTTATTGAGCTGAGTCTCAGCGATAAAAGTGATTAAAAACTTTTTAAATCATAAAAGATAGTAGATTCAATTCTCTCTACTTGACTCTTTTAATGGATTGCTTATTCCGCTGCAGTTAAACTTGATGTCTATTATATTTTATCAGTTTAACATTGTTGGAGACTAATGATAATTTATTCTGCATTATCTTAGTCATAATATTTCTTAATGGGCTAGTTGAGCTCACCCTTTCTTTCACTGTTCTCTTCAGGAAATGAGAATATAGCTGGGACGAGTCGGGGAACGGAGTGATGGACCAAAGAATAGTATTAGTAGTCCTCATTATTCTGTTAAATAGTGTAACAATAATTGTATTGAGGACTCCTTTTGAGTTTGTATGATCTCTAGTAGACAATTATTGTATTCAAACTCACAGTTGTATTTTGTCGTATTATACACGACAGTGGTATTAGTAAGTTGTATTTGAATTCTGTACCATGTATCTGACGACTCAAGATGGGTGATGTATACCTAATTTTGGGGACGTCACATTATACATTCATAATCATATATTAACAGTAACACATACACATCATATATTTTCTATTTTCATATATTATACATACATAATCTTTACAATTGATATGAGAGTTTTATGATTTTATCTCATCTTTGTTGAACAAATCTCTTTTCTCTTTCTATTGGAAGCTTTGGAACGGCTGCTTTTTCCCTCGCCAATTCAGATTAGGTTAATTTGTTTACTTATTAATATATCTTGTTAATTCTATTATTATAATTATTTTTATGGCCCAAATTTTATCAAATTATTTATCCATCACATATTAATATTTATTAACCCATATAAAATAAATAATTAGTTTGACCCAATAAAAGACAAAGTCCAATTAATAACTAGTTTTATCCATCTTTGTGTTTATTTGAAAGTCTTTAGAAATCTTTAGAAATGAGATCAGACTTTGGATATGGGTTGATAGTTATAATTCTTCTTCTAAAGTCTGTCAAAGTCTACCATTTAATCAAAATCGGAAAAATCTATGACTTTTTGAATACCAAAATACTTTTATAGATTTTGTAAAAATCTTAATTCAATACCACCTAACTTTTAAAGACATTAAAAAAGTTGTAATTAAATACCACTAAATTTTTATAAACTCTTTAAATGTCTTGATTGAATACACCCAAACTTTTAAAGTCTTTAAAAATCTTAAATGAATACACCCCCTTAATGATTTTTAAAGATTTTAAAGACTTTTTTAAAATGACTTTTATAAACTCTATGAAATAAGTGACACACTTTAATAGATTTTTTATCAAGATTTTTATATATTTTTATTATATCTTGTAGCTTATATTAATTACTAGGTTAAACCCGTGCCTCCGGCACTACTAATACTCGTGTAATTATTTAATACCTAAAGATGAATCTAAATGAAAAATGTGAGTTACAATGTTTAAAGAGTATAAATTTGAAAAAAATAGAAAATTTTGTAATTATTTGTTGTAAATAAGAAAATTTCTAATTAAGATAGACATCCCACCCAAAAAGTTAAGAAGTCAAAAATTTTGTCACAAATTGTATCTACATACTCATTATTTACAAATCGAGACTGGTAAGAAAAAATGAATTTGTTAAGGAAACAACTATAGCCAACATCCACATTCACTCAACAATAAATTTGACATATGCTAGTTAACTACATTTATTAAATTCGAAACAATCCCAATGCCAATGACCTTCATATTTTCTTTAAGCACATTTAAAAGCACTTCTCTTCACCTATATGTTATTGATGCCCTTCATTTAATTTGCAATTTTAGATGAAACGTGGATTAATTAGTAAAACTATTTTAAGCATAATTGTGACGCCCCCAAAAATAGGTCCAATCCATCCAACCTATTATGAGTTGCCAAATACATGGTACAGAAAATAACTACAACTTTATTACTTCAATTGTCGTACAAAATACAACAACACATATACTGTGAGTTTTAATACCAACTGTGACTCATGTCTTAACTATGGACAACACCTCACATTGATACATTACATAAAGTTACAGTCAATAACTGATTTAAAAATTAAAATTTTTGAAAAGTGCTCAAGAAAACTTTCGTACATGGGAGGCTATGCGTCTAGGTTATGATAAATATCATATGCCCACAGAATTATCCTTGGTTGACCCAATAGACCCCCAAAGAAAAACGAGAAGATTACTATCATATTCTTTCCAATGGTGAGTCTTCTCTTGACATATAACTATCTCCACTGTCTGCAATTAAAAATTACATTTCAACCAAACTCCAAGATCATATAGGTAGTGCTCGTAGATATACTCAGCAAGTGAATGTGCACAACCGTGTCTTATGATAACACGAGATTGTATGTCATTAGACATCTTGTATGATAGTGGCAAAACACTCTTCTAAAGTTGGGTTCATCTCACCCTATTCGGTTCACCAAAATTAAATATCAAATGACGTATATATACAATACGACACACTTATCTAAAGTTCTCAATAAAATTATTTTCATACTATTTAGGGAGAACCTCAACAGCTATAGACCACCGTTCTATTCCCCTGTTATCCCCGCTCGACCCGGCTACACTCTTATTACCTGAAAGGAATTGTGAAGCAAAACGGTGAGCACAACTAGCTCAGTAAAGAATATCGTAACTAAAGATAATTAAATTATCAATAGCCTTCATCAGTAATAAATCAGAGATTTAGAACATATGGTAGATGATAAGACTTTTCAACCATAGTTGCAGCGGAACGAGCAATTCATTAGAAGAGTCAAATAGACTATAAAGTCTATTATCTTCTCCACGTTAAAAATCTACCAACAATGTTTTATCCCTGTAACATCAATCAATAGTTTCTTTCCACAATCAAATGAATAACTCATAATCATAATTGTGACGAAGATAATTTTCATCACTTGTTTTTACCTAAAATATCAAAGATCATGGTTATACCCAATCACAGTTCCTGTTTATAATCATACTAATAAATTCATCTTTATAAACAGTTCATCTTTGCACTACAGGCCAAAGATATTCAACAACAGGTCATCTTTGTACTACGGGCCAAAGATATTCAACAACAATTCATCTTTACAGTACAGGCCAAAGATATTAATATCTCAAAAAAATATATAATCATTTCAGAATTTATATAAACCATAATTGTAATCATGTTGATCAATTCACCTTTGCACTTAAGCTAAAAATATTCAATTGTAAATTCAATGGTCATGATCATACCAGTCAACAATTCATCTTTGCACTACTGGCCAAAAAGAACCCATAGTCACAATCATACCAATAATCTACCCATCTTTACACTCAAGTCAAAGAGAAATTTCTTCACCAAGATTATAAAAATGTTATATATGATAATAAAAATAATATGATCAACAATTGTATTTTGTTTCAAGAGTAAGATTCATAAATCAACGATAATTTGGTCAGAAAAAGAAACCAATCTTGTCATGAATCTTGCGATCTTGATCACTATGCTCTTCGATTGTTCGATCGTTTAAACAACTTTACAATTATTTAATTTTCTATAGTCTATACATTCAATTTATTCAATAGATCAACCTAACAAATTTGATCTTATACCCCTAAGTCTTTTTACATCAATTTTATTTTAAAGACTTCACAAAAGCTATTAGATACAAATATACATTATTTCATCATCAAATCAAATATTCATTTGTCCTAACAAATAATATTATTAAACACAAATAAACAAGTGATATATTTGTGCAAAATATAATAAAGTGTGTATGCTAATTTGTGTAGAAAAACAATATATAGAAAATTTTGGCTATAGTATTGTGTTGGAATTTTCTTGCTCTGTTGCCCACTTACTATCCCACTAGAATTATATCTTTTTGAGCATTAGAGATTAAGAGAAAAATGTGGGTAGAGTTTGGATTTGGCTAAATTTCTTTTAAACTGAATAAAGTATCTCAATATTTATAGGTAAACAATTTGCTTCAAAATTTGAATCTGCTGGATTAAAGTGAAAAAGGAGCAAAAAAAATTGTATTTTTTTTGCCACATGGATAAAAGTTTTGCATTACATAAGATGTAAGATCCCAACTTTTTAAATAAAGATAATTTTTCTATAAATATTATTTTTAAATATTATGGAATGAATTTGATATAATGTTATAGTTGTAGGTAATATTTATAAATTTTGCAAAGTACGCAAGTTGTTATAAAATATTTGTTTGGTCGGAGAATATTCTTTTTGTCGTGGAATATTCATACGACGACACAATCATTGGTGGACCCCGCAACGGAATTATTGTCGGAGTTAGAAAATGACAAAAATATTTTTATGAAAATAACGGCGGAAGAGTTACCGTTAACACTGTTGGAATACCTGGTGGTTAAAATACAGTAACACGCGTTGTTGCACAGTAGCACACGGTATTGCAGAGTATTTTTTGAATTATTGATTCTTACGTAAGAAGGCACTACTCAATAATTGTTACAGTAATTACTGTTTAATATTTTATTGATTCAATAATTGCTACGTTGATATTTTTGATTCAATAATTATCATTACACAGTATTTCAAATTATTAAATCAATAATTTATTTAAATATATTATTATAATATTATATTATAGTAGTATGATGTGATTATATGAAAGTATGTTTTTTATATAATTTGAATGATAACATTATTATAGTAATTCATGGTATAAAAGTAAAATGAGGTTGAAGAGAACAAATTGAATTTGAATTCTGATGATGTAAGCGATGATGTCATCGGAACGATGAGGTAAGCAATGATGTCATCGGATGGATGATGTAAGCAATGATGTCATATGATTGATGATATAAGCGATGATGTCATAAATTATGACGAAAAGACTATTTTACACTTACTCTACCAAGCTTATAAATAGAAGCTCATTCCTTTAATTATTTTTCACGAATTCACTAAAGCTATAGAGCGAGAAAGAATAGAGAGAATAAGAGATAAAGAAGAAGAATCTTCTGTTACTACAATATTACGGTATCCAATTTCCTATTAAGGTAAGGGGTATTATTTCTTTCTTATTCATGAAGAGAACTTCTGTTATTTCATTATTTATTATTCTGTTGGAATAACATGTATACGTGGGCTACCCTATACTTGGTGAAATTCTTCTGTTATTTCATTCTTTATCATTATGTTAGAATAACCTGTCTATGCGAAGTACCGCATACATGGTGAAATTCTTCTGTTATTCCATTTTTATTATTCTGTTGGAACATCCTGTCGGTGCGTTACGCATGACTTGGTTCCGTTATTTATTATTCTGTTGGAACATCATGTCTATGCATTTGCGCATGACCTGGTTCCGTTATTTATTATTCTGTTGGAATAACCTGTCTGTGCGGTCTATCGCATGTCTGGTGATTTCTTTTGTTATCCCATTCTTTATTATACTCAGTTGGTTAAAGTTTTGACTTCTATACTCCATGCAATTAGTGAAATATCCTCGATATTTGCGGTTCATCCAGTATCTTTTCATGGAAATATTCTTATAAACATTCTTGAGTTTTACTCTACAAAGAAGTATCATGTGGCCAATTTGGACGTTATTAGTTCTTGAATAAATTAATTCTTGAACTTGTTTTATTGAATTCTTATATCATTGTCATCATCCTCATGTTTATATTATGTTGAAAGTCATCTGTGGCCTATAATGCATAGATGGACTTGGTATGATTATGATCAGGGATTATTCGGTGTAATCATGACCGTAATGTTACAAATAATGTGGAAAAAGTCCTCATTGGTCCGTAATGCATTGATGGACAGTTGTTGGCATAATCATGACCATTGATGAATACACGAATATCATTGGCCGTAGTACATGGATAATTTGTGGTTGTGATACTAATGAATATCCTTGGCCGTTGTGCAGGGATGATGTGGATTATTTATTAAGCTGAGTCTCAACGATAAAAGTGATGAAAAACCTTTTAAATCATAAAAGATAGTAGATTTTAATCTCTACTTGACTCTTTTAATGGATTGCTTGTTCCGCTGCAGTTTAACTTGATGTTTGTTATATTTTATCAGTTTAACATTGTTAAAGGCTAATGATAATTTATTCTGCATTATCTTAGTCATAATATTTCTTACCGGGCTAGTTGAGCTCACCCTTTTTGCTTTCATTGTTCTCTTCAGGAAATAAGAACGTAGCCGGGACTAGTCGGGGAACGGAGTGACAGTCCAGATGATAGTTTTAGTAGTCCTCACTATTTTGTTAAATAGTGTGAAAATTAATGTAAAGAGGACTCTTTTGAGTATGGATATTGTCTAGATGACAATATTCTTATTAAACTCTCAGTTTACGTTTTGTCGTATTTTCCACGATAGCTGTATTATTAAGTTGTATTTCAATTTTGTACCATGTATTTGGCGACTCAGGATGAGTGATATATACCTATTTTGGGGGCGTCACATAAGAAAACGTGTTTCTCTTTGTAAATTTACTACATGACAAACTTCATACATTTTTGAGTATGTTGGGAAGTAGGGCTGAGCAAAGAACCAAATTACCTCTGAAACCGCATCAAAACCGTACAAATCGCACCAATGGTTTCGGCGTCTGTAACGATTTTAGGTGGGTTGAAAAATCAAATTTACGGTTTGAATTTGGTTACTGGCCAAAATCGCATGCATAAAACTGAAACCGCATCATACGCCAACAAGATGAAGAAGTCAAGTTGTCGAGAGCAATTTATAAACTTTAATGGAAATATGATTGAACTTACCATTATCATCATTATAATAACAATAATAATTTACAAGAACAAGTCCCCTAACAGACTTTATTCACTGTTATCCAACACTATGTTTATATAGATACATACTAGCTTATACACACACACATATGTGTGTTTATATATATATATATATATATATATATATATATATATATATATATATATATATATATATAATTTCCATAGTTCATGCTATTCAAAGAGATAGCGAAGGTAATCCAGTTTTTAATGAAGATTTAGGTATTGGTCTTCCTGATGGAGTTAACACTTTAATATTTACTATAATTAAACACTTTGTTGGAACCCCTAGTAATATTACAGAAAGAATCCATGATCAGTTAAGTAATCTTACTTGTCCCACTCTAAGTGATTTTAGGTGGTATAAAGATGTATTTACTTCAAGAGTCATGATGAGAAATGACAGTATTTACGTTTATATATATATATATATATATATATATATATATATATATATATATATATATACTGTGACGCCTCCAAAATAGGTATACATCACCTATTCTGAGTCGCCAAATACATGGTACAAAATATAAATAAAACCTTAAATATACAACATGATCTGTGAGTTTTAATACAAATATTGTCTTCTAGACAGTATTCAAACTCACAATAAGTCCTCAATACATTTTATTATCATATTATTTCATAGAATAGTGAGGACTACTAATAATATCATCTGGACCGTCACTCCGTTCCCCGACTAGTCCCTGCTACGTTCTCATTTCCTGAAGAGAACAATAAAAGCAAAAAGGGTGAGCTCAACTAGTCCAGTAAGAAATATTATGACTAAGATAATGCAAAATAATTTATCATTAGTCTTCAACAGTGTTAAACTGATAAAATATAACGAACAACAAGTTTAACTGCAGCGGAACAAGCAATCCATTGAAAGAGTCAAGTAGAGAATAAAATCTACTATCTTCTATGATTTAAAAGGGTTTTTCATCACTTTTATCGCTGAGACTCAGCTTAATAAATAATTCACATCATCCCTGCACTACGGCCAAGGATATTCATTAGTATCACGATCACAAATTATCCATGGACTACGGGCCAAGGATATTAGTGTTTTCATCAATGGTCATGATCATGTCAAATATACATGGTACAGAATACAAATACAAGCTTAAATATACAACATGAGCTGTGAGTTTTAATACAAATATTGTCTTCTAGACAGTATTCAAACTCACAATAAGTCCTCAATACATTTTATTATCACAATATTTCATAGAATAGTGAGGACTACTAATACTATCATCTGGACCGTCACTCCGTTCCCTGACTAGTCCCTGCTACGTTCTCATTTCCTGAAGAAAACAATAAAAGCAAAAAGGGTGAGCTCAACTAGTCCAGTAAGAAATATTATGACTAAGATAATGCAAAATAATTTATCTTTAGTCTTCAACAGTGTTAAACTGATAAAATATAACAAACAGCAAGTTTAACTGCAGAGGAACAAGCAATCCATTAGAAGAGTCAAGTAGAGAATAAAATCTACTATCTTCTATGATTTAAATGGGTTTTTCATCACTTTTATCGCTGAGACTCAACTTAATAAATAATTCACATCATCCCTGCACTAAGGCCAAGGATATTCATTAGTATCACGACCACAAATTATCCATGCACTACGGGCCAAAGATATTAGTGTTTTCATCAATGGTCATGATCATGCCAAAAATTATCCATCAATACACTACGGGCCAATGAGGATTTTTACCACATCATTTATAACTTTACAGTCATGATTATATCGAATAATTCCTGGTCATAATCATACCAAGTCCATCATCATTATTATAATAATAATAAAACAAAATTCATCATCATTATTATAATTCACACTATTAATCGATCAGGTCGTTCCCAGAAAAGAGAGAGCTTTCCAATAAGGATTTCTCCCTATTGGCGCGCAATTAGGTTATCAAACCTCTTCTTGACAGAACATCTAGACATCATTAATATTGCAAATAATAATATTAATAACTTTGTTATCTCAATTATAAAATATTGATAATAATTGAATCAAATAACTTGAGATACTATGCAACAATTACTGTAGCAATAATTGAACAAAACTGAGTGACTTCTAATGTAAGCATCAATAATCAATACCGTGTGCTACTATGCAACCACGCGTATTACTGTACTTTTACTACCAAGTAGGTTAACAGTTTTAACGGTAAAACTTCCGCCGTTATTTTCATAAAAATATTTTATCGTTTTCTCAATCCGACAATAATTCCGTTATGGGGTCCACCAATGATTGTGTCGTCGTACGAATATTCCATGTTAAAATGAATATTCCCCGACCAATCGAATATTATATAACAACTTGCGTACTTTGTAAAATTTATAAATATTACCCACAACTATAACATTATATCAAATTCACTCCATAATATTAAAAAAATGATATTTATAGAAAATTCATTTTTATTCCTAAAAGTTGGGGTCTTATATATATATATATATTCAATTTTTCTAATATTATTGTCCTAAACTTGAAAGGTTAAACTTATGTATTATTTATTTTTCTTTATATAAATAGTGTTATATATAATACAAATTTTATCAATATTAAATAAATATGAACAGATGCGTGAGATATGATAATAAGAATGTGACTTATTAAATAATTAAATTATTTTATCATTTTATGTTCAACATTAATCAATCACACCCTACATTATATAAAATTAGTCACGCCCTACATTATATAAAATTAAATTTATAGTTTGGGTTTGGTTCTATTTAACTTTTATTTAGACAAAACATTATAAGTAAGGTTGTGTGTGTTATCAAAGTAGTATTTAATATTGTGTGATGTTAAATTGTTAATTTAAATTGCATAAAATTTTGTTGTTTTAATTGGTTTTGGAACCGAAACCGCAACAAATAAAATTACACCGCACCAGTCACAAACGATTTCATGTGCGATTTTGGATTTGTCAAACTACACCTAAGTAATATTGCGTACGATTTGGGCTTCTAACTGCACCAAACCGCACCATTCTAACTCACTCTTAGTGGGAAGAGAGAGAGATATTAGCCAACAATTATATAGAAATCACTTGTCTTTTTTGTATGTCCGAATGGAGAGAGGGAATTTTGCATTCTTTTTGTCCATCTAAAAAACACTTGATTGTTTAAAGCTCATGTTTAAAAAATATTGAACCCCAATTTTAACTGAAAATGACAGTTAATTTGTTTGGAAAATTATTTTTAGCCTAATCACTAAAGAATTGAATTATAGTTTCTTTTGGACTTTAAAAATAATTTGAGTAAAATAAAAAATTTTAACCAAACTTTTTGCCCTTTAAAATTTCGATATCTGAAATAAATTTTATAGTCCAATAACATTAGATTGTTATGGACTAACTATAGATTTTATAAAGTTTGAAGATAGAGAAAATAATATAGGAAAATAAATATAAGAAATTAAATTATAAGAAAATAATATATATATGAGTAAAATAAATTTATTATAATAATGCATCATGCAATATATAATTTTATGCAGATGATTTTATCGTAGTTTTTCTAAAAAAATTTAATTCTTATTTTGTTATCATCAAAATAGTAAAATAAAATATACAAATTTACGTTTAGTGTGTCCATTAATTATCATAATTTGAAGTTATAATTCCCCACATAATAATTTAAGAGCGTTTCAGACATTATATTAATAATTTAGTTGATATTTGTTAGTCAATCACATTAGGAATATTAAATGTTATATTTTGTTGACTAAAGAAGTACAAATTATTATTTAAGAGAGAGAGAGAGAGAGAGAGAGAGAGAGAGAGAGGGCGAGTACTATTATGAATATATGTAGGGGAAGTACTTTATTTTGGTCATTTAGTAGTCCAATATGTTATTCATGGAATTGATTGGACTGCACCCATTTCGTGAAATTATATTTTTATAAATAAAAATATTAATTTCACACGGTTCTCCTTCACATAAGAATGAATCTCACATATTATTTATGTAAAAATTACTTTGTGGAACTAATATTTTTATTTGAGTTATGAGCTAGCTTAGTGGGACACTTGTTCTTTTACTATTGGTTTTATAACATTATTGGAATATGATTATTTGGGTCTAGCCAAGATATAGCCCAATTTATTTATATATATTTATTTATTTTCAATTGTGTTTTCACATAAATTTTTGTGTCCATATTTTATATCTCTTACAATGATGTGTGTATGCTTATCTGTGTGTATTTCGTGAGCTTGATTTCACAATAATACAATCAACTTGTTAACGCGATTTTAGCCTGCTGTTTTGGTGATTTTGTCAGCCGTACAAAATTTGGCGTTAACATTGGCGCCGTCTGTGAGAATACTTGTTCTAATATTGAATTAAAATAACCGTTTTACCAAGAAGAGGAGATCCTACACAAAAAATAAGTTATTATTATAATTATTGATTTATGAAATTAACATGATTATTGCTATCATTTCACCTGCAAAATAAATTTCACAATATGATGTTATGCTTGTAACTGATAAATTCTACTGTTACATTATGCATTACTTACATTATTAATTTTCTTTATTCAAAGTAATACATCATATTCACATATGTGATTACATGTGGTTTAACGTGATAACACTTTTGTCCTCCAGAGACCCACTTTTTTTCCTCAGGTACTCATTATCGAATTAAATAGGCGGAGAGAAAAAATGCATTAGAGAATTTTTTTAGAGTTCCAAAAGTCAGAGAACTTAACAGATTCATATTTAGTGTCAGCCATCTTTGGCACGTCAATACGCTTAGGCCCATCAGCCCGCTTCGGCACATCGATTTGCTTCTATAACATTAATCCGCTTTGATCATTGTCAACAATCTCCAGAATTAACAGATCGGGTCTTGTTTTATCCACTCTTTGATTTTGCCAAATAAATAGAAGAACAAGAATTTGAGGTATCAATTATAATTTTACCACTTGGGGGCAAGATATACAAGCTTGGTATGAACTCAAACGAACCAACGAACGGACAACATCCTTCAGGACGAACCGACGTCCTCCCGAACAGATAACATCCTTCAAAACGGACTCACGTCCTCCCTAACGGATAACATCCTTCAGGACGAATCATCGTCCTCCCGAATGGATTACTTCCTTCGGGACGTACCAACATCCTCCCAAGCAGATCACTTCCTTCAGGATGGACTATCGTCCTCCCGAACAGATTACTTCCTTCGGAACAGACCGACATCCTCCCGAACAGATCATTTCTTTCGGGACGGATCATCATCCTCTCGAACGGATCACTTCCTTTGAGAAGGACCATCATCCTCCCGAACGGATAATATCCCGGGATGGACCACTATTGTGACGCCCCCAAAATTAGGTATACATCACCCATCTTGAGTCGTCAGATACATGGTACAGAATTCAAATACAACTTACTAATACCACTGTCGTGTATAGTACGACAAAATACAACTGTGAGTTTGAATACAATAAATATCCACTAGAGATCATACAAACTCAAAAGGAGTCCTCAATACAATTATTGTCACACTATTTAACAGAATAATGAGGACTACTAATACTATTCTCTGGTCCATCACTCCGTTCCCCGACTCGTCCCAGCTATATTCTCATTTCCTGAAGAGAACAGTGAAAGAAAGGGTGAGCTTAACTAGCCCAGTAAGAAATATTATGACTAAGATAATGCAGAATAAATTAACATTAGCCTTCAACAGTGTTAAACTGATAAAATACAATAAATATCAAGTTTAACTGCAGCGGAACCAGCAATCCATTAAAAGAGTCAAGTAGAAAATAAAAACTACTATCTTTTATGATTTAAAAGGTTTTTCATCATCGTTATGGCTGAGACTCAGCTTAATAAATATTCCACATCATCGAATCACCCCCGCACTACGGCCAAGGATATTCTTTAGTATCACGACCACAATTATTCATGCACTACGGCCAAGAATATTTGTGTATTCATTAGTGGTCATGATCATGCCAACAACTGTCTATCAATGCACTACGGGCCAATGAGGATTTTTAATTTTTACATCACTTGTAATATTACGGTCATGATTACACCGAATAATCCCTGGTCATAATCATACCAAGTCCATCTATGCACTACAGGCCACAGATGACTTTCAACAAAATATAAACATGAGGATGATGACAATGATATAATAATTCAATAAAACAAGTTCAAGAATTATTTTATCCAGAAATTATTAACGTCCAAATTGTCAACACGATACTGTTTTGTGGTGTAAAATTCAAGAATGATCAGAAGAATATTTTCATGAAAGGATACTGGATGAAGCGCAAATATCAAGGATATTCTACTAATTTCATGGAGTATAGAAGTTAAAGTTTTAACCGACTGAGTATAATAAAGAATGAAATAACAAAAGAAATCACCATGCATGCGATAGACCGCACAGACAGGTTATTCTAACAGAATAATAAATAACGGAACCAGGTCAGGTGAAATTCACACCGACAGGATGTTCCAACAGAATAATAAATAAAGACGGAACCAGATCCGGTGTAAAACACACAGATAGGATATTCCAACAGAAAAATAATAAAGACGGAACCAGATCCGGTGTAAAACACACAGATAGGATATTCCAACAGAATAATAAAGACGGAACCAGGTCCGGTGTAAAACACACAGACAGGATGTTCCAACAGAATAATAGAAGAATGTCACCAAGTATAGGGTAAACCGCGTATACAGGTTATTCCGACAGAATAATAAGAAATGGAATAACATAAGGATTTCACCAAGTATAGGGTACACCGCGTATACAGGTCATGTATAGGGTATGCCACTTTTACAGGTTATTCCAACAGAATAACAACGAATGGAATAACATAAGTTCTCTTCAAGAAGAAAGAGTAACACCCCTTACCGTATTAGGAGATTGAATACTGCAATAGTGTAGTAACCGAATACTCTTCTTCTTTATCTATTAGTCTCTCTATACTTTCTTTCTCTATAGCTTGAACGAATTCGTGAAAAATAATGAAGCCCTAGGCCTCTATTTATAGAAGATTTATTACTATTTACGAAAGTATTTACTATTTACGAAGGTAATTACTATTGACGAAGGTAATTACTATTGACGAAGGTAATTACTATTTACGAAGGTAATTACTATTTACGAAAATAATTACTATTTACGAAGGTAATTACTATTTACGAAGGTAATTACTATTTACGAAAATAATTACTATTTACGAAAATAATTACTATTTACGAAGGTAATTACTATTTACGAAAATAATTACTATTTACGAAGGTAATTACTATTTATGAAAGAGACTCTTAGATGATGACATATGGCCCCCCATAAATAATTAAACTTACCACAAACGTCTAATAATAGACTCTTTATATACATCAAGGATTGAATAAAAATTACCAGAAATCAGTTTATCAACATATATTTAATCTTTCAACAATTATTAATCATTTATAACTTGTCGTCTCAATTATTGTTTAGATAATATAACATATTATACAGATGATACTGTGACAATAATTGAATCAATAATATAAGAGATATGATGCAGCAATTACTGTAGCAATAATTGAGTATAGATGAGTGACTTCTCACGTAAGCATCAATAATTAATACCGTGTGCTACTATGCAACAACGCGTATTACTGTACTTTTACTACCGAGTAGTTCAACAGTTCTAACGGTAACACCTCCGCCGTTATTTTATAGAAAGATAATTTTGTCGTTTTCTAACTACAACAATACTTCCGTTGTGGGGTCCACCAATGATTGTGCCGTCGTACGAATATTCTCCGACAAAAAGAATATTCCCCGACCAAACGAATATTTTATAACAACTTGCGTACTTTGCAAAATTTACAAATATTACCCACAACTTTATATTTTATCAAATTTATTCCATAATATTCAAAAATAATAATTATGAAAATTCATCTTTATTTATAAAAATTGGGGTCTTACAACCTCCCCTTCTTATGAAATTTCGCCCTCGAAATTAGGGTACGTACCTGGTATGTCAAAGAGGTAAGGATACCTTGACTTCATTTCAGATTCTAACTCCCAAGTCATTTCCTCAACATCGTGGTTTCTCCACAAAACTTTGACTTGAGGTATAACCTTGGAGCGTAGAATATGTTCCTTCTTATCCAAGATTTGAACATGAATCTCTTCATACGTCAAATCTTCCGCTATTTCGTCCGGTTCTAACTCAATAATGTGGTTCGGGTCTTTCACATATTTACGTAACATGGATATGTGAAAAACGTTATGAACACGAGACATACTTGGCGGTAAAGCGAGTCTATAGGCCACCGTTCCTATTCGATCGAGGATTAAAAATGGACCGATAAATCGAGGATTGAGTTTTCCTCTCTTTCCAAATCTTGTAACTCCTTTCCATGGAGTAACACGTAACAACACATGATCTCCTATATTGAATTCCACGTCCTTTCGATGAAGATCAACATAACTCTTTTGTCGACTTTGTGAGGTTTTTATACGTTGTCGGATCGTTTGAATCTTTTCCGTAGTCATACGTACCAACTCCGGTCCCAACAACGTTGCTTCACCCACCTCATCCCAGCATACTGGAGAACGACACTTTCTTCCATACAACGCTTCGAATGGAGCCATGCCAATACTTGCTTGATAACTGTTGTTGTAGGAAAACTCCACCAATGGTAAGAACTTGTCCCAACTTCCCTTGAAATCAAGGAAACAGAGTCTTAATAGATCTTCAAGAGTTTGAATAGTTCTCTCCGACTATCCGTCCGTCTGAGGATGATATGCCGAGCTAAATCGTAAGTCTGTACCCATAGCTTTTTGCAAACTAACCCAAAATCGTGAAGTAAATCTTGGGTCTCGATCAGAAACTATGGATACCGGCATACCATGCAGTCTTACAATCTCGTTTATGTACATACGAGCAAGACGTTCAAGTGTATAAGTTTCTCGTATCGGTAAGAAATGAGCAGACTTGGTCAATCTATCAACAATGACCCAAATCGCATCTATGCCTTGAGAAACCTTAGGAAGACCGGTAACGAAATCCATGGTAATGTGCTCCCACTTCCATTCTGGAATTTCAAGTGGTTGCAATGGACCTTTTGGTACTTGATGCTCCGCTTTAACTCGTTGACAAGTTAGACACCTTGAGATAAACAACGCTATCTCTCTCTTCATATTGCTCCACCAAAATGTATGACGAATATCATGATACATTTTGGTACCCCCAGGATGGATTGCAAACGGTGTATTGTGCGCCTCCATCATGATTTTATACTTTAAATCAGGGTCGTTAGGAACACAAAGTCTGGAGTTGACTCGAAGTATTCCTTCTTCATCGATTCTTGCTTCCGGCATAGCACCCTCTTGCACTTTCTTCCTCATACGCATCAGCTCCAGGTCTGTAGCTTGAGCGGCTTTAACTTTATCGATTAAAGTTGGTTCTACTCGTATATTCGCCATCGTCACATGCGTCCCTGGAGTCTTTAACTCTAACTCCATCCTTTGCAAGTCACACAAAATGGGCCCTTGCGTTGACAATATCGCACTCGTACTTGCATGTGATCTTCTACTCAATGCGTCAGCTACCACGTTTGCTTTTCCAGGATGGTATTGGATGGTATGATCATAATCTTTCAACAGTTCAAGCCAACGTCGTTGTCGCATGTTGAGTTCCTTTTGAGTGAAGAAATATTTGAGGCTTTTATGATCCGTAAAGATCTCCACTTTCTCCCCATACAAGTAATACCTCCAAATTTTAAGTGCAAAAACAACAGCTGCTAACTCTAGATCATGAGTAGGATAATTCTTCTCATATTCTTTGAGTTGTCGCGAGGCATAGGCTATGACTTTTCCATGTTGCATGAGAACGCATCCCAGTCCTTTGCCCGAAGCATCACTGTAGATGACAAATCCCTCCGAGCCAGATGGTATTGTTAGAACAGGTGCTGAAATGAGTCTCCTCTTGAGTTCTTGAAAACTCTTCTCACATTCTTCGCTCCAACCGAACTTTGTATCTTTCCGAGTCAGCTGAGTCAATGGAGTAGCGATTCGAGAAAATCCTTCCACGAATCTCCGATAATAACCAGCTAAACCGAGAAAGCTACGTACTTCGGTCACTGATTTAGGTTGCTCCCAGCTTTGAATAGCTTCAATCTTTGCTGGGTCAACAGATATTCCATGAATTGATACCACGTGCCCAAGGAATGCTACTTCCTCAAGCCAGAACTCGCATTTCTTCAACTTGGCATAAAGCTTATATTCACGAAGCTTTTGGAGTGTCAACCTCAAGTGTTGCTCATGATCTTCACGGCTTTTGGAATAAATAAGGATGTCATCAATAAAGATGACCACAAAGTGATCCAAATATTCCTTGAATACTCGGTTTATCATATCCATGAAGGCAGCAGGAGCATTAGTCAATCCAAAGGACATGACTAGGAATTCATAATGCCCGTACCGAGTTCTGAAAGCCGTCTTTGGAATGTAATCGGTTCTAATCTTCAATTGGTGATACCCGAAACGAAGATCGATCTTTGAAAAGAATTTGGCTCCTTGCAACTGGTCAAACAAGTCATCAATACGTGGCAATGGATACCTATTTTTGATGGTGACATGATTTAACTCCCGATAATCAATACAAAGTCGCATACTCCCATCTTTCTTCTTCACGAATAGAACAGGAGCACCCCAAGGAGAAGTACTAGGACGAATAAAGCCAATGTCTAACAATTCCTGCAGTTGGGTTTTTAACTCCTGAAGTTCAATAGGAGCCATTCGATATGGGGCTTTAGAAATGGGTTTTGTACCGGGTTCAAGGTCGATACAAAATTCAATCTCACGCTCTGGGGGTAGGCCAGGAAGTTCTTCGGGGAATACGTCAGGAAATTCATTAACAATAGAAATATCGTTCAAAACTGACGTATTTTTGTTTAAATCTGTGACATGAGCTAAGAAAGCTTGACATCCGTTTTTCAATAAACGAATAGCTTTATGGCTTGAGATGACCGTGATTGATTTTAATGGTTTGGTCGCTTGAATTCGCATAATAGGTTGATTAGGAATATGAAAGCTAACAACCTTATGGAAACAATCAATTTTTGCATGATGAGTAGTTAACCAATCAATCCCTAGAATCACGTCAAATGCAAGTATTTTTAATGAAATAAGATCTACAGGTAATGTGAGGGTACCGATTTGAACCAAACAAGACTTATAAACAGTGGATGTAATGAAGGTTTCTCCCAACGGATTTTCCACAGATAAGTCAAAGTCTAATTTCTCCGGAGTCAAATTTAATCGATGAGCGCAAGTAGGAGAAATAAAAGAATGGGTAGAACCGGTATCAAATAAAGTATAGACTTCGTTAGAGTTTATGATAAGCTTACCCGTGATGACCTCATTCGGGTTCCTTGCTTTTTGGGAGGTCACAACAAACGCTCTCCCTTGCACTACCGGCTTTGACATTTCTGGGACGGCCTTTGGTGCCTCCATCCTAGCTGAATTTGTCTTTGGTAAACGACAAAATCGGGCTAAGTGACCTTCTCTTCCACAATTATAACATGCTTTGGACGGCATCGCGCAATTTGGACTGATGTGTCCCTCCCCTCCGCATTTGAAGCATATGATAGGTGGCCTTTCTCCTTCCTTAACAACGGGTGCTGGTGCTGACGTCTTTCCATCATTGTTGAAACTCCTCTTCTTGAAATGTCCATTCTTATTGTTTTGGCCCTGATTACCACCGAAGTGGTTACCATTTCTGGCTTGCTGATTACCTCCACGCTTGTTGTCACCGCTTCGATGACCACTCTCGCTGGTATTATAATTTTGCCGGCTGCTCTCTTTTAGTTGAGTTGACTCGTTATCACGCTCCACTAACTGAGCCCTATTTACAACATCTGAATACAAACACAGTTTATGAGAAATAAGATGTTGACGTATCTCCGGCTTCAAACCTCTTAAAAACATTCGCGCCATTCTCTCTTCATTATCCACTAAGTGGGACGCAAACCGTGATAGCTCTGCAAATTTTGCCTCGTATTGCGACACGGTCATATTATTTTGTTCCAACTTAATAAACTCCACCTCCTTCATGTGGCGAATACTTTCGGGAAAGTATTTGTCATTGAACAGCTCTTGGAACTTCTCCCAAGATATCTTTAGTACAGCAGGTTGAGTACGTTTTACCGATTCCCACCAATAATCTGCCTCTCCGCGCAACATAAAGGCGACAAAGGGAACCTTTTGCTCCTCGGAGCATCCCAAGACATCAAATATCTTGGTCATCTGCTTTATCCATGTTTCCGCCATAAGTGGTTTTGGCTCTCCCTTAAACTCCGGTGGTCCCAGCTCCTTGAATTGTTTAGCGGTGACCGCCCGAGAGTTTCCCGTGTTTCCATCTACGTTTTGGACAGGAGTTGCTCTCGCCTGCTGTTGCATGAATTGCATAAAACCTCTGAACATTTGATCATTCGTCATTTGGTCAGTGTTGTTGTGCATGAGGATTTTCGCCTTCCTGATGTACATTATCCTGATTATTGATATGTGGTGAATCAACGATCGTCTGTGCTCCATTGCCAATCTCAACATTCTCAGATGTCATTTTCAGATACTGCCACAAAACAAAAGGGTAATTGACATGTAACATATTATCCCTATATTCTGACCGACCAATAAAATAGCACATAAACTTAGGTAGGTCATACTAGCGAAGGAATTCCCCGTCTCTCCCCTCCTAGTACTATTCTCACATCTTAGCCAGGGATCATATCCCTAAGCTCTGATACCAACTGTGACGCCCCCAAAATTAGGTATACATCACCCATCTTGAGTCGTCAGATACATGGTACAGAATTCAAATACAACTTACTAATACCACTGTCGTGTATAGTACGACAAAATACAACTGTGAGTTTGAATACAATAAATATCCACTAGAGATTATACAAACTCAAAAGGAGTCCTCAATACAATTATTGTCACACTATTTAACAGAATAATGAGGACTACTAATACTATTCTCTGGTCCATCACTCCGTTTCCCGACTCGTCCCAGCTATATTCTCATTTCTTGAAGAGAACAGTGAAAGAAAGGGTGAGCTCAACTAGCCCAGTAAGAAATATTATGACTAAGATAATGCAGAATAAATTATCATTAGCCTTCAACAGTGTTAAACTGATAAAATACAATAAATATCAAGTTTAACTGCAGCGGAACCAGCAATCCATTAAAAGAGTCAAGTAGAAAATAAAAACTACTATCTTTTATGATTTAAAAGGTTTTTCATCATCGTTATGGCTGAGACTCAGCTTAATAAATATTCCACATCATCGAATCACCCCCGCACTACGGCCAAGGATATTCTTTAGTATCACGACCACAATTATTCATGCACTACGGCCAAGAATATTTGTGTATTCATTAGTGGTCATGATCATGCCAACAACTGTCCATCAATGCACTACGGGCCAATGAGGATTTTTAATTTTTACATCACTTGTAATATTACGGTCATGATTACACCGAATAATCCCTGGTCATAATCATACCAAGTCCATCTATGCACTACAGGCCACAGATGACTTTCAACAAAATATAAACATGAGGATGATGACAATGATATAATAATTCAATAAAACAAGTTCAAGAATTATTTTATCCAGAAATTATTAACGTCCAAATTGTCAACACGATACTGTTTTGTGGTGTAAAATTCAAGAATGATCAGAAGAATATTTTCATGAAAGGATACTGGATGAAGCGCAAATATCAAGGATATTCTACTAATTTCATGGAGTATAGAAGTTAAAGTTTTAACCGACTGAGTATAATAAAGAATGAAATAACAAAAGAAATCACCATGCATGCGATAGACCGCACAGACAGGTTATTCCAACAGAATAATAAATAAAGGAACCAGGTCAGGTGAAATTCACACCGACAGGATGTTCCAACAGAATAATAAATAAAGACGGAACCAGATCCGGTGTAAAACACACAGATAGGATATTCCAACAGAAAAATAATAAAGACGGAACCAGATCCGGTGTAAAACACACAGATAGGATATTCCAACAGAATAATAAAGACGGAACCAGGTCCGGTGTAAAACACACAGACAGGATGTTCCAACAGAATAATAGAAGAATGTCACCAAGTATAGGGTAAACCGCGTATACAGGTTATTCCGACAGAATAATAAGAAATGGAATAACATAAGGATTTCACCAAGTATAGGGTACACCGCGTATACAAGTCATGTATAGGGTATGCCACTTTTACAGGTTATTCCAACAGAATAACAACGAATGGAATAACATAAGTTCTCTTCAAGAAGAAAGAGTAACACCCCTTACCGTATTAGGAGATTGAATACTGCAATAGTGTAGTAACCGAATACTCTTCTTCTTTATCTATTACTCTCTCTATACTTTCTCTCTCTATAGCTTGAACGAATTCGTGAAAAATAATGAAGCCTTAGGCCTCTATTTATAGAAGATTTATTACTATTTACGAAAGTATTTACTATTTACGAAGGTAATTACTATTGACGAAGGTAATTACTATTTACGAAGGTAATTACTATTTACGAAAATAATTACTATTTACGAAGGTAATTACTATTTACGAAAATAATTACTATTTACGAAGGTAATTACTATTTACGAAAATAATTACTATTTACGAAGGTAATTACTATTTATGAAAGAGACTCTTAGATGATGACATATGGCCCCCCATAAATAATTAAACTTACCACAAACGTCTAATAATAGACTCTTTATATACATCAAGGATTGAATAAAAATTACCAGAAATCAGTTTATCAACACATATTTAATCTTTCAACAATTATTAATCATTTATAACTTGTCGTCTCAATTATTGTTTAGATAATATAACATATTATACAGATGATACTGTGACAATAATTGAATCAATAATATAAGAGATATGATGCAGCAATTACTGTAGCAATAATTGAGTATAGATGAGTGACTTCTCACGTAAGCATCAATAATTAATACCGTGTGCTACTATGCAACAACGCGTATTACTGTACTTTTACTACCGAGTAGTTCAACAGTTCTAACGGTAACACCTCCGCCGTTATTTTATAGAAAGATAATTTTGTCGTTTTCTAACTACAACAATACTTCCGTTGTGGGGTCCACCAATGATTGTGCCGTCGTACGAATATTCCCCGATAAAAAGAATATTCCCCGACCAAACGAAAATTTTATAACAACTTGCGTACTTTGCAAAATTTACAAATATTACCCACAACTTTATATTTTATCAAATTTATTCCATAATATTCAAAAATAATAATTATGAAAATTCATCTTTATTTATAAAAACTGGGGTCTTACAACTATCCTCCCGAACGGTCAACATTAACAACCACATTCAATTCTTCGGAATAAATATTTTCATTATTTATTAAAATTAGTTCTTCGGAATCTCTATCTGATACCTCCCACGGGGGTCGGGAAGGCAATGAAGGATGTATAAGGTTGGTTATCTATATATTCAGTTGTAATAATGTTGATTATCTATATCTTCAGTTGTAATAAAATTGGTTATCTTCGGTTGTGATAAGGTTGATTATTTATATTTTTGGTTGTGATAAGGTTGGTTATTTTATCTTCGGTTGTGATAAAGTTAATTATTTATTTTTGGTTCTGATAAAGTTGACCATCTGTTCGGCGTATGGTGTTTGGGTGAGACAGTTCGTCTTCGACACATACAGATCTTTGGTTGGGATAAATTTATATACTCTTTTATTTTAAGTTCATTATAAATAAGAGATTGGGGGAAATATTGGGATATGATTAATTGGGTCTACCCAAGTTGTAGCCCAATTTATTTAATTAACCGAATTTGGTGTTGTCCCATATATATATTTATTTTGACAGTGGGAGAGTCCTTATTAAAACAAGATTGTGTTTTCTTATTTGGTGGGATAAGAAGATCTAATTTGGGAAGGAATTGATCAGTCATTAATTGTAGTTATAAGGTGATTCTAAATAGGATTCCAACTCCTAATTTATATTTTCACATGTCTAGAACTATTGATTCACATGATTTACTATTAGGAGAGATGGTGCAAGTTTGATAATACTTGCAGGACTAAATTAAAAATGAAGGAAAAGAGAAAGGTATTATACTATAATATTTTGAGTCCCAAAACGTGCAATTATCGAAACTATATTTTTCTATAAATAGAAGCTCATTCCTTCATTATTTTTCACCAATTCACTAAAGCTATAGAGCAATTATTATAGAGAAAAACTATAGAGAGAAAGAAGAAAAGAAGTCTACTACCTCACTATTTCAGTATCTAGTTTTCTTCTGAGATAAGGGGTATTATTCTTTCGTATTCATGAAGAGAGTTATTTTCTTTCAATACTCGTAAAGGTTGTTATTCCATTCTTTATTATTATGTTGGAATAATCTGTCTATGCGAAGTACCGCATACATGGTGAAATTCTTCTGTTATTTCATTCTATATTATTCCGTTGGAATAACCTGTCTGTGTGGTCTATCGTATGCCTGGTGAATTCTGTTGTTATTCCATTCTTTATTATTCTATTGGAATATCATGTCTGTGCGGATTACGCATGACCTGGTTCTATTCTTTATTATTCTGTTGGAATATCCTGTCTGTGCAGATTACGTATGACCTAGTTCCATTCTTTATTATTCTGTTGGAAATAACCTGTCTGTGCGGTCTATCGCATGCAAGGTGAATTCTTCTGTTATTTCAATTTTTATTATTCTGTTGGAATAACTTGTCTATGTGGATTACCGCATGCATGGTGAATGATCCTTCGTATTCATTCTTTATTAAATTATAGAAATGATCTGTCTACGTTGATTACCGCATGGCGGGTGAAAATCCATTTGCAGTTTCGTATATTTTATTATACTCGTATGAGATATCATTTCTTTTGTACTCGTCATGGAATATCATTTTCTTTGGTATTTTTCTTTTACGAGTTACTATTCACGGATTACTATTCACCCAGTCACTATTCACTCTAATATTATTCACTCAGGTATTCGGGGCACTTTTCGTGTCGGAGTACTATTCACGAGTTACTATTTGCGGGTTACTATTCACCCGATTACTATTCACTCTAGTATCATTCATTCGGGTATTTGAGACACTTTTTGTGTCGGAATACTATTCACGGGGTACTATTCCCGAAGTACTATTCACGAGATACTATTCACCCGAAAAATATATTTTTTTTCTGTCCAAATTATTTTGGGTACATAATATTATTCTTGAATTTTACTCCACAAAGCAGTATCATGTTAACAATTTGGACGTTATTAATTTTTGGATAAATTAAATTATAAATCTTTAAAATTTATCCTTGAACTTGTTTTATTAAATTATTATGTCATTGTCATCATCCTCATGCTTATATTGTGATGAAAGTCATCTTTGGCTTACGTGCATAGATGGATTTGGTATAATTATGATCAGGAATTATTCGGTATAATTGTGACCGTAATGTGACGAATGATGTGGTGAAAGTCCTCATTGGCCTGTAGTTCATTGATGGACAATTGTTGGTATGATTATGACCATGGATTATTCGGTATAATCATGACCATTGATGATTACATGAATATCCTTGGTCGTGGTGCAAGGATGATTCGATTTTATTTATTAAGCTGAGTCTCAGCGAAGTTGATGAAAAACTTTTTAAATCATAGAAGATAGTAGATTTTATGCTCTACTTGACTCTTCTAATGGATTGCTTATTTCCGCTGCAGTTGTTGATCTAAAACTTGTTGTCTATTGTATTCTATCAGTTGTTATACTGTTGAAGGCTAAAGATAATTTATTCTGTATTATCTTAGTCATAAAATTTCTTACTGAGCTAGTTGAGCTCACCCTTTCTTTCATTGTTCTCTTCAGGAAATGAAAATATAGCTGGGACGAGTCGGGGAATGAAGTAATGGTCCAGGATAAATAGCTTTAGTAGTCCTCACTATTCTACGGAATAATGTGATAATAATTGTAATGAGGACACCATTGAGTATGGATATTGTCTAGATGATAATATTTTTATTTAAACTCTCAGCTATGTTTTGTCGTATTTTACACGACTGTTGTATAATTAAGTTGCATTTGTATTTTGTACCATGTATCTGACGACTCAAGATGGATGATGTATACCTGTTTTAGGGGCGTCACAGATTTCTTCTCTCTCTCCGTGATTTTTTTCCAATTTAATTTTCACATAAATTCTTGTGTCCATATTTTATCTCTTACAATGATGTGTGTATGTTATCTGTATGTATTTAATGAGCTTGATTTCACAATAATACAATCCATTTGTTAGCGCGATTTTAACATAATGTTTTTATAATTTCGTCAGACGTACAAAATTTAACGTTAAAAGTAATATAAATAGTTTTACATGTAAAGAGGTAGAGGGTAATGCTTTTATAAACACTTAAAATTTTATTTTTCTCCATTGATAATAATTATTCAAACCTTCACTTACTCTCACACAGATATCATTCGACGGCAACGCGCCGTCAAACTCAAGTGTTTTCTTCCTTGTATATTAGTAGTACTTAAGAATAAAGACTATTAATTATTTTAAATGAAATCTTGGTAGTTTCAAACATTTTGACTAATTCACACAGATTGAAGTTCAATTTCCTTTCTTTTCTTTTATTTTTTGTTTCCCCTTTGAGCCGTAGTTGTTGCGTGCTTGCATATTGAAAAGAAAAACTATTTTATTAAAGAAGATTACCATCCAAAATTTTAGAATTTTCTAAGAATATTATACCCGTCCTTCTAGGGAGACATTTTTTTAGTGACATTTTAGTGATTTTTTTTTTTGGGTTTTTTTGGTTTTTTTTGTAGTATCTTCTAAAAATGTATAGTATTTATTTTAACTGAAATTTTTATAAAAAAACAGTGTTTTAAGTGTAATTTAGATACATACAAGAAACATGGTATATACAGTCTGACACCTAAAACATTGTTTTCTATAAAAATTCAAGTTGAAATAAATCCTATATATTTTTTGAGAGGTACTACAAAAAATAAAAAAAAATCACTAGATTGTAACTAGAAAAATGTTCCCCTAGGCTTATTGTTAATACTATTGGATAGAGGAGTGAAAACTGAACGGAGGTACACAACCAATTCATCCCCTATGAAAGCCAGACAATTTCATATCGTATTCAAATTGACGAATCTGATTCAGATTGTTTATATAAGGTTGACTTTTTTAGCAGGTCAAATATTATCGATCACCGCCGCGTAGACGATCCCACTACCCACATGTATATACAGCGGAGCACGTTAATGCGTCCCCGACAGTTAAGGCTCCGAAGTGTGTCCAAAGTACATAAATGCCCCCGAAAAACATTTAAAAATGAGTAAAATACACTAACACACCTCATACATAATCATAATAACACTCACCACCTCTCTAATTTTTAAAATAACAGTCAATACTCCTCTAGTCTACAATATGTAATATTCACTATTTTTAGTGTGGTTGACCAACTAAACCCACAAATATTTTTAATATAATATCTAATATTCACTTCAATTATAATGTTTAATATATCCACTAAATATAAATATGTATTTTATTATTTTCACTTAACTTGATGTAATTAATTAAATTAAATAACATAAATTTCAAAAAATAACAATATCCATTTTATCAAGAAAATAAATTCTTACACTTTTTGCTAATTAAGTTCCTCAAATATTAAAATTTACGTAATATACATTCAAACATAATTTTTTTAACTAAAAAAATAAAATTTTAATACCCATACAAAGTGCAAATTAACACAATAAAAAATATAATTATTTTTTTCAAATATTAAAATTTATACAAAACTTGTTACATAACGAGTCTTATAATTCATATAAAAAAGGTATTAAAAATATGTTAATTATTTTTCTCAAATATTAAACTAAACAAAAGTCACACTTGGGCATAATTATTTATAGTAAAAATGACAATATTGTTACTCAAAAAAAGACAAAATATATTAAAAGAAAAATATTTTTCCAAGATAAAAGTAGTAATAAATATTTTTACATTTTCTTTTATTCAATATTGCTACAAGACAACACCAACAATATAGTAATTTTTTTAATTAAAATCATAAACATCCCATATTTTGACATATACTCCAAAAAAATTAACATATGAAAATCATAATATATATCTATATAAGAATTCAAATAATAATTTTTATTATTAAACACCAAAACTAAACTATCAACATACCCAATTCACTATAATTAGAACAACTCCGTTAATAATTTAATTTAAAATTCTTAATATTTGTATCATTTATCCATAAATGTGTTGATTAAACTAAATTAGTTTTTTTTATAATTTACAAATACTTTGAATGAGATAATTTTAATTATAAATAAAACTATAATTAAAATGCATTGTATTAAAATAAGTTGATTTTGTCATTTAATGTGAGACCCCAGATTTTATGAATAAAAATTTAAATTTCTCGTAATATTTTTTTTTCAAAATTATGGTGTGGATTTAATATAATGTTATAGTTGTGGGTAATATTTATAAATTTTGCAAAGTATTCAAGTGTTATATAATATTCGATTGGTCGGAGAATATTCGTTTTAACAGGGAATATTCGTACAACGGCACAATCATTGGTGGATCCCTACAACGGAATTATTGTCGGATTGAGAAAACGACAAAAATATTTTTATGACAATAACGGCGAAAGTTTTACTGTTAAAACTGTTGAACTACTCGGTAGTAAAAATACAGTAATACGTGTGATTGCATAGTAGCACACTGTATTGATTATCGATGCTTACGTGAGAAGTCACTCAGTTTTGTTCAATTATTGCTTACAGTAATTGTTGCATAGTATCTCAAGTTATATGATTCAATTATTACCGATATTTTATATATTATTAAATCAATAATTGAGATGACAGGATTATTAATATTATTATTTGCAATATTAACGATGTCTAGAATTTCTGCCAATGAGAGGTTTGGTCACCTAATTGCCCGCTAATAGAGAGAAATCCTTATTGAAAAGTCCCCTCTTTCCTCGGAATGACCTGGTCGATTAATATTGTGAATTATAATAATGATAATAAATTTTGTTAAATATATTGAGGTGTCTTTTTATGAAGTCACAAAAGTTTATATATATATAAATTTTGTTTTATTAGTATTATTAATGTAATAAAACAGAATTTTTTTTTATATAAAACAGAATAATTTTATAAAGTTATTTGTTTTATTAGACTATAAATAGAATATATTATATTCTATTATGCATAGTATTTTGCATAGTAAAATCTTTTTATATAAAACAGAATACTTTTATAAAGTTATTTGTTTTATTAGACTATAAATAGAATATATTATATTTTATTATACATAGTGTTTGCATAGTGCCTACACAATATTTTTCATAGTAAAATCTTTTTATATAAAACAAAATACTTTTATAAAATTATTTATTTTATTAGACAATAATTAGAATATATTATATTTTATTATGCATAGTATTTTTCATAGTAAAATCTTTTTATATAAAACAGAATACTTTTATAAAGTTATTTGTTTTATTATACTATAAATATAATATATTATATTTTATTTAAAAGATTTTGTTTTATTAGAATATTTTATAAATACTGCATAGTAAATCAATTTGGACCGTCTATTTAAAAGTAAATAAAATTGGACCGTTCATGAATTAGTTACTATTCATTCCATTTTCCTATAAATAGAAGCTCATTCCTTTATTATTTCTTACGAATTCACTGAAACTCTAGAAAGAGAAACTATAGAGAGAAAGAAAAAAAGTATTCTGCTACTTCACTACTCCTATATCCAGTTCCTTCTAAGGTAAGGGATATTATTTGTTGTACTCATAAAGGGTATTATTTTTTTCGTATTAATGAAGAGAACTTCTGTTATTACATTCTTTATTATTCTGTTGAAATAACCTGTATACGTAGACTACCTCATATATAGTGAAATTCTTCTGTTATTCCATTCTTTATCATTTTGTTGGAATATCCTGTCGGTGTGTATTACGCCTGACCTGATTTCATTAATTATTATTTTGTTGGAATAACATGTCTGTGCGGTTTATCGCATGCATGGTGATTTCTATTGTTATTCCATTCTTTATTATTCTGTTGGAATATCCTGTCGGTGCGAATTTCGTCTGACCTGGTTCCGTTCCTTATTATTCCGTCGGAATATCCTGTCTGTGCATTTACACATGACCTGGTTCCATTATTTATTATTCTGTTGGAATAACCTGTCTGTGCGGTCTATCGCATGCATAGTGAATTCTTCAGTTATCTCATTCTTTATTTTCTGTTGTAATAATCTGTCTATGTGGATTACCACATGCATGGTGAATGACCCTTCCTATTCATTTCTTATTAAATTGTGGAAATGATATGTCTACGTGGATTACCGCATGGCGGACGAAAATCCATTTGCAGTTTCATATATTCTGTTATACTCAATTGGTTAAAGCTTTGACTTCTATACTCTATTAAATTAGTGAAATATCCTTGATATTTGTGTTTTATCCAGTATCTTTTTATAGAAATATTCTTCTGAGCATTTTTGAATTTTACTCTACAAAGCAGTATCATATTGAAAATTTGGACGTTATTGAATTCTGGATAAATTAATTTTCGAACTTGTTTTATTGGATTCTTATATCATTGTCATCATCCTCATGCTTATATTATGTTAAAAGTCATCTGTGGCCTGTTGTGCATAGATGGACTTTGTATGATTATGACCAGAGATTAGGGATTATTCGGTATAATCATGACCGTAATGTTATAAATGACGTGGTAAAAGTCCTCATTGGCCCGTAGTGCATTGAAGGACAATTGTTGGCATGATCATGACCATTGATGAATACACAAATATCATTGGTCCGTAGTGCATGTATAATTTGTGGTTGTGATACTAATGAATATTCTTGGTCGTAGTGCCGGGATGATTTTAATTAATTATTAAGCTGAGTCTCAGCGATAAAAGTGATGAAAAACCTTTTTAAATCATAAAAGATAGTAGATTTTATTCTCTACTTGACTCTTTTAATGGATTGCTTGTTCCGTTGCAGTTAAACTTGATGTTTGTTATATTTTATCAGTTTAACATTGTTGAAGACTAATGATAATTTATTCTATATTAACTTAGTCATAATATTCTTACTGGGTTAGTTGAGCTCACCTCTTTCTTTCACTGTTCTCTTCAGAAAATGAGAACGTAGCCGGGACTAGTCGGGGAACGGAGTGACGGTCCAGATAATAGTATTAGGAGTCCTCACTATTCTGTTAAATAGTGTGATAATAAATATAATGAGGACTCCTTTGAGTGTGGATATTTTTTAGATGACAATATTCTTATTAAAACTCTCAATTTATGTTTTGTCGTATTTTACATGACAACTGTATTATTAAGTTGTATTTGTATTCTGTACCATGTATCTGGCGACCCAAGATATGTGATGTATACCAATTTTGGGGGCGTCACTGTAAGACCCCAACTTATTATAAATAAAATTAAATTTCCTCTATTTATTATTTTGAAATAGTAAGGGTTGATTTGATTAATGTGGTTAGTTATGGGTAAAATGCGCAAATATTTCAAGTATGCAAGTGGTTATGAAATATTCATTTTTATAGGAGAATATTCGTTTGGTCGTGGAATATTCTCACTGTCGGGGAATATTAGTACGACGGCGCAGCCTTGTGTGGGCCCATAACGAAAAGCGATTGGATGAAGAAAACGACAAATATAAGTTGTTTATAAATAACGGCGTAATTGTTATCGTTAATACTGTTAGAATATCCGGCGGTTAAAACACAGTAGCACACGGTATTGCACCAATTATTGATTCTTACGTAGAAAGGCATTACTCAATAATTGTTACAGTAGTTACTGTTCAATATTTTATTTTATTGATTCAATAATTGCTACGTTGATATTTTATATTATTGTTCTTTCAATAATTGTCACTACACAATATTTTCATTATCAGGTCAATAATTCATATTATTTGAATAATATTATTAGATAACATTATTGGCAATGTCTAGAAAGTTTTGTCTAAGTAGCGGTTTGGTCGCCTAATTGCGCCAGTAAGGAAAAATCCTTATTGGAAAGCCCCCTCTTTCCTAGGAACTGTATGGTTGTCAGTATTGTGATTCTGTAATATTATTTGTGAATAATTAATTATTAATTTATATGATAAGGAAAATATTCATTTTATGTGGATATAGATAGAGAAAATTTTTAATGTGACAATTGTTAAACAATTGTTATTTTATCTTTTCTGATAAATAATTCATTTAAATATATTATTATATTTTAATAATATAATAATAGTGATATTTTTACAATGAATGTGGGATATACGAATATATGAGGAGGAAGAGTATATTTGTTGCAAAAATTATTTAAAACATGTTAAACATGTCGGTGGACCTCATTTCTTGACTAAAATTAGTTTATATCCCGTAAAATCGCCCGTTTGTGAATTTTGGTCAACTTCTGCTTGGAATTTGGAAAAACTTAAACTTACAAAATTGTAGAGAATGTAATTTCCTATGAAAAAGACATGTGGTTCGAATTTTTCTGATAAAAGAGATATTTATTATCAATTATTGAAGTCCGTAGTTCCGAAATAATTGATTTTTGAAAGTTTTAATTATTTTTAATAACAAAAATGTTTTTTTTGTTTTTGCCATTATTTGGTGGCTGAATTCAGATGGTCAAGTTAGGCTAAGGAAAATTTTATAAATATATTAATATTTTATTAAATTTTCTGCTTTGGTGTTCTAAGTATTTTTTTATAAATAGGGTGCTTAGGTTAGAATTAAAAATCACATCAGAAACTGAAGTTATCTCTCCCTTTCTCTCTCTATATTATCGAGCGTTTTTTGTGAGTATTTTGATACTTTGAGTGTTGCTATACGGTACAAGTTCCCTTCAGCACTATATCTGGTATTTCAGCTAGAAGTACAGTCTTTTCAAGATAAGGGATGTTATTTTCTTCTTAAATGATATTATTTTCTTTAATATCATTATGACGAAATATTGGTTTGAACTTTTAATCAAATTTAAAACTTTTTGTGTTGAGGTTACTATTCACATATACGACACTATTCACGTATACAGCACTATTCATCGAAAAATAAATTTTTTTCTTTTCGTCCAAAATATCTATTATGGATAGTAGCTTTGATTGTATCCATGTTTTGATCATTCTTGAATTTTACTTCACTATAATTATTTATGAGGTATTTTTGGACATGGATAAACCGAAATACGATTCCTTAATATTTATTCTTTTGTTTCACTGGATTCATTTTTTTTAAAATATTTTTCATCATCCTCGGTCCTAAATGATGATATTATTGAATATCTTTGGCATGTAGTGCAAAGATTAATGTGATTTTATGATGAATATCTTTGGTTGTAATGCAAAGATGTACAGGTGTTGAGATAAACATGATCAACTGATGAATATCTTTGGCCTGTAATGCTCTAGATGTATATTAATTTATGTTACAGGGATAAAATATTAATGATGAATTTTTAAATTCATAGATAATAGTAGATTTCATTCTCTACATAACTCATCAATGAATTATTATTTCCGCTGCGAATATTGATCTGAAACTTGTTGTCTATTATATTTTATCAAAAAAAATTATGTTGAAGACTAACAATAATTTGTTCTATATTATCTTAGTCATAATATTCTTTACTGGCTAGTTGAGCTCACCTTGTAAGACCCCAAATAATTAATAAATGAAATTTAATTTCCTCTAATTATTATTTTGAAATAGTAAGGGTTGATGAGATTAATGTGGATAGTTATGCGTAAAATACGCAAATATTTTAAAATAAGCAAGTGGTTATAAAATATTCATTGTTGTCGGGGAATATTCATTTGGTCGTGGAATATTCGTACGACGGCGCAACCATGTGTGGGCCCCATAACGGAAAGAGATTGGAGGAAGAAAACGACAAATATAAGTTGTTTAAAAATAACGGCGTAGTTGTTACCGTTAATACTGTTAAAATACTCGGTGGTTAAAACACAGTAGTACACGGTATTGCACCAATTATTGATTCTTACGTAAGAAGACACTACTCAATAATGGTTACAGTAATTACTGTTCAGTATTTTATTTTATTGATTCAATAATTGCTGCGTTGATATTTTATATTGTTGCTATTTCAATAATTGTCATTACACAATATTTTTCATTATCGAAGCAATAATTCATATTATCTGAATAATATTATTAGATAACATTATTGGCAATGTCTAGAAAGTTCTGTCTAAGGAGAGGTTTGGTCACCTAATTGCGCGCCAGTAAGGAGAAATTCTTATTGGAAAGCCCCCTCTTTCCTGGGAACGGCCTGGTTGTCAGTACTGTGATTCTGTAATATTATTTGTGAATAATTAATTATTGATTTATATGATGAGGAAAATATTGATTTTATGTGGATATAGATAGAGAAAATTTTTAATGTGACAATTGTTGAAAATTAATATTTTATCTTTTTTTGATAAAATAATTCATTTAAATAAATTATTATATTTTTAATAATATAATAATGGTGATATTTTTACAATGAATGTGGGATATATGAGTTTATGAGGAGAAAGAGTATTTTTGTTGAAATAAATATTTAAAGCATGTTTTATGTGTCGGTGGACCCCATTTTTTTACTGAAATTTGATTATAGCCTGTAAAATCGCTCGTTTATGGATTTCGGTCAATTTTTCTTGGAATTTGGAAAAACTTCCTTCTGCAAAGTTGTAGATAATGGAATTTCCTATAAAAACTTGCGAGATTTGAATTTTCTGACAAAAGGGCTATTTATTATGAATTATTGAAGTTCCGAAGCTTCGAAATAATTGATTTTTGGAAGCTTAAAATATTTAAAGAATGAAAAACGTTTTTTTTGTTTGTGGGCAGCCTAGCATGTGATGAAAATGCTGAATTCAAAATCTAGAGAGTGTGCGTAGAGAATTTGTTATATATATTATTATTATATTAAATTTTCTGCTTTGGTGTTCTAAGCAATTTCATATAAATAGGTGCTTAGGTTAGAATTAAAAATCACACCAGAAATTGAAGTTTTCTCTCTCTATATTATCGAGTGTATTCTTGTGAGTATTTTGAGTATACTTTGAGTATTGCTATACGGTGCACGTTCAAGTCATAGCCTATATTCGGTGTTTTAACTAGAAGTACTGTCTTTCGAGGTAAGGGATGTTATTTTCTTCTAAAATGATATTATTTCTTCAATATCATTATGCTGAAATATTGGTTAAAACTTTTTATCAAATTTGGAACTTTTTCATGTCGGGGTTACTATTCATGAGTTACTATTCACGAGTTACTATTCACGAGTTACTATTCACGAGTACTATTCATGAAGCATGATGACGTTTTTTGTGAAATTTCTATCTTTTGGTGTTGGAGTTACTATTCACGTATACGGCACTATTCAGGTATACGGCACTATTCACGAATACGGCACTATTCACCGAAAAATGAAATTTACTTTTTTTGTCCAAAATATCTATTCTGGATACTAACTTTGATTGTATCCATGTTTTCATCATTCTTGAATTTTACTTCAGTATGATTATTTATGAAGTATTTTTGAACTCAGATTGTTTAAAGTACGAATCCTTAATAATTGTTATTTTGTTTCACTGGATTCGTTTCCTTTAAAATATTTTTCATCATCCTCAGTCCTAAATGATGGTGTTACTGAATATCTTTGGCCTGTAGTGCAAAGATGGTTGATTTTATTATGAATATCTTTGGCCCGTAGTGCAAAGATGTACAAGTATTGAGATGAACATGAACAATTGATGAATATCTTTGGCCTGTAGTGCAAAGATGAACAGGTGTTGAGATGAACATGACCGACTGATGGATATCTTTGGCCTGTAGTGCAAAGATGAATATTTGATTTGATTTGAGATATATATTGATTGATGTTACAGAGATAAAATATTGATGATGGACTTTTAAATTCATAGATGTTAGTAGATTTTATTCTCTACTTAACTCTTCTAATAAATTGTTGTTTCCGCTGCAGTTGTTGATCTAAAACTTGTTGTCTATTGTATTCTATCAGATTTTTCCCTGTTGAAGACTAAGGATAATTTGTTGTACATTATCTTAGTCATAATATTCTTTACTGGGCTAGTTGAGCTCACCCTTTTTCTTGTTGTTCTATTTTTTTTCTTCTCAGGAGACGAGAATGTAGCGAGTACGAGTCGGGGGATGTAATGATGGTTCTAGAGAGAGTTGTTTAGTAACCCTCACAATTTTTATAAAATAATGTATCAATAATTATGATGAGAATTTATTTGTATGTGGATATTGACTAGATGACAATATCTGTATTTAAACTCACAGTTTGTATGTTGTAATGTAATAATAAAGTTGTAGTTATTTCTGTACCATGTATTTGGCGACTCAGAATGGGTTGGATGGAATGAACCTATTTTGGGGGCGTCACACATCCTTTTTCTTTTTGTTCTATTTTTCTTCTCAGGAGGTGAGAATGTAGTGAGTTCTAGTCGGGGTATGGAATGATGATTCTAGAAAGTTGTTTTAGTAGTCCTCACTATTTTTATAAAATAATGTACCAATAATTATAATGAGTACTTATTTGGGTGTGAATATTGTCTAGACGATAATATTTGTATTTAAACTCGCAGTTTTCATGTTGTATTAATAAAGTTGTAGTTGTTTATGTACCATGTTATTGACGACTCAAAATGGATGATGTATACCTATTTTGGGGGCATCACAATCACATTTAATATATATATATATATATATTATTCTTAAATTAAAATTTAACAACATACAAGGATAAATATGTAATTTTATTTATTTATTCAATCCTAAAAACTTACATTGATACCAACTATTACTTTAAAAATTAGAGAGGATGTGAGTGTTATTATGATAATTTCTACAGGGGGTGTCAGTGTATTTTACTGTTAAAAAATATATGCAAGGAAAGTGATTACAAAACCGAAAAAATCACACTAAAATTTGAACATCATGTTTGTTTGCAACGATTATAATCATATGATTATAATTTCAATACTATTAATCTTATAATTAAATAATCATATTATTATGTTTGTTTTGTTTATAATTATTTAAAGAATTAGATAAAAAAAACTTATTATTTGGACTATTTTACCTTTATCAATAATAACATATTTTAAATTATAATTTAACTCACTTGGACATTAAAAAAATTGCCAAACAATTTAGATTGTATTCATTAGATTTAATATACAAAATAATAATAATAATAAATAAATTAAAACATAAATAAAATAAACGAAATAAGAAACAGGTCATAATATAGTTCCATTTGTAAATATTGTATTTAATGTTTATCTTTGTATTCATTATATTTAATAGACAAAAAAATAGAAGAAAGAAGACGAACATACAGTAATAAATCACAAAAATTATTTGGTTATTTACATATGACTAAGGGCAACCTGTGAGTTTCCTACAAAATAAATTGTATACCAATAATTACAATTTAAGAATATACTTAATTATATTAGAATAAGTGGGGGTATAAACGAGTTGAATTTCAGCAAATACTTTAATGCTCAAATTCGATTCGATTCGAAAAAATCGAGCTCGAATTCGGCTCGGATACAATAAGTTATTTTTAATTTTGTATCAGATTCGACTCGGATCATTACTCGAACTTACTCGGCTCGTAAGTACTCGACTCGTTCAAATCGAGTTTCGAATATAAACTATTTCACTTAAAACTGAACTATTACATACTAAATTGATTACTGAACTAATGTTTATATATAAAAGTTTTTCACTTTTATTTATGAAAAGAAATTACAAATAACATAATACAAATTGACAATCAATTCATTGATTTATTTAAGTATAAACTTATACAATTTTATATTATACTTTATAAATTATAAAGATTGATATAAATATCACATATTTAGTTTCCTAGTATGGATCAAACCAGTATTTGAATATGATCCATCGAATAGGCATCAAGTATGGTTCGAGAAAAAAATAAAATACTCGAACCTTAATATGAGCGAATATTGGTATGCTCGAATTCAACTCGTGTATCATTAAATAGAAAACGATTATGGATCGAATCAGATAAATTTCGAATTCGAGTTTTGGATTATATTCTCGAGTCGATCTCGAGTTGTACCGAGCTACTCGGTTTAACTTACACCTCTAAAAATAATTAAAGGTTAATTTTATCTAAAATAATTTAATTCCTCATGGTGAGATTATAATATCTGGTTAGACATTGTATTAAAAACAAGAGACATTGTATACTTCTAATATATCTTGCAACTTAAATTAATTGTTAATTAGCCTATGTGTACAACATCTCCCTCTTTTTTCATGAATTAGAGTAAATCTCATTATATTATTGTGGCATGAGATTTTATATATGTTGAAAGCGTTCATATTATTCTACTCATTTCATAATACATTTGGATACTCGAATACCAATAAAACTTTAGAAACTACTGACGCAATACAAAAATTAAGCTCACTTTTCATTGAGCTATATATACTTTATGCATATGCGTACGCTTATTTGGAATTATTATTTTTTATTTCAGTCTACAAAAGTTGTTATCAATATTTATTTACGTAACTAGCAATTAAAAAATTAATATAAACATTTACAATATATGTCGATTTTCATTCAAATATTTGAATATTACCTCGTCTTAGTATCAAAAATTGCAAATAAAAATAATATATACTTGTTTCATGTATATTTTAAAATAGCAAGTTATTTTTTAAATAAAAAAATATTTTTTTATTTATATTCTTTTTAATAAATTTTTAGTTTAGTAATCTAACATATAATAAAATTATGATAAAAATCTTGAAGAACTTATATATTTTATACAATTATATATCACTATAAAGTGCGTATTCCTATATAAATTACTTTCCCTCTCTCTCACTTTTTTTTCTTCATTTAACTCTGATTAAGTTAATTCACGAAATTATAAAATTTTAAAATATTGTGTATTTATTTTTATTTTTGAAATAATAACGTGTGTTTATTATTAAATAACAAATAAATTCAAATTTAAAAAATTTGAATTTTGTACGTTGATTACAAAAACAAAACAAATGTTTTATTTTTGTGGGTACAGCAGAAATATTAATTATTCTAGATTATAAAGTAATTAGAAATATTGGATTCATGTGAAGTAATTAAAAATATTGGATTCATGTGAAGTAATTAGAAATATTGGATCATGTGAATTGTATTTTAAATTTATTTAGTTTATTAAGATGAGAGATATGAAGTCTTTAGAAATCTTTAGAAATGAGGTCAGACTTTGGATATGGGTTGATAGTTATAATTCTTCTTATAAAATCTGTCAAACTCTACCATTTAATAGAAATCTGAAAAATCTATGACTTTTTGAATACCTAAATGCTTTTATAGAATTTGTAAAAATCTTAATTCAATATCACCTAACTTTTAAAGATATTAAAAAAGTTATAATTGAATACCATTAAACTTTTATAAACTCTTTAAATATCTTGATTGAATACAACCAAATTTTTAAAATTTTTACAAATCTTAATTGAATACACCCCCTTTAATATACTAAATTGAATCTTATTCCTGAGTATAGTTGTTTAGTTGTAAAAAGCAAGTTTCAATGGCAGTATCGAAATTCAAAAGAATGGACGAAAACATAAATGGCAATATCGTAAAACAACAGATGTTCGGACCGAGAAGTCTTATCTCCAGTTCACTATATAAAGGTGCACCCTGTTACACAATCAATTCGCATAATAATAAAAGTAATCCAACCCTCTCTTCTTTGATGCTCGTTTAAAGATTGAAAAAAAAACAATGGCAGGATACCCCCCATCTGGCTACGGTTACGGAGCACCCCCACCGCCGCAGCCCTACTCCTCCGCCCCCTACGGCACCCCAACACAACCACCACCAAATCAATCAGCTCCATACGCACCCGTCGCCACCCCATACGGCGGTGCCCCATCAGCCCCATACGCGCAACCACCGAACGATCCCAACAAACCACCAAAGGACCAACACGCTAAACCCTCCGCCTCTTACGGCGCTCCCGCTCCCGCTCCTTACGGCGCTCCCGCCCCCGCTCCTTACGGCGCTCCCGCCCCCGCTCCTTACGCTCACTCCGGGTACCCACCCCAGGCGGCGCCTTACGGCAGCCCATTCGCGTCTCTGTTGCCCTCGGTTTTCCCACCGGGCACGGATCCCAACGTGGTGGCATGTTTCCAGATGGCTGATCGGGATGGGAGCGGGTTTATTGACGATTTGGAGCTGAAAAAGGCTCTTTCTTCATATAATGAAAGCTTTAGTTTGAGAACTGTTCACCTTCTAATGTATCTGTTCACCAATTCCAACGCCCGGCGAATCGGTAATTTATCCATCTTCTATACATTTAAATGAATGCAACCACAGTATGTGATCGGAGTGAAAAATTGGTCGTCTGGGTGTGAATTTGCGCCGGTGAAGGTGGGCTGACGCAAAATTAACCTAAGCCACCGGCGTATTATAGTTACCCAGGTCATATAACCTGTAAACCTGCTCCACTAGTGCATATAAGTGACACGTGGCACTGAGTGGGAGGGTTTGATTTGGTAAAAAAATGACGCGTTTTAGGTTTTTTATGCAAAGTCGTAGCGTTTATGTGAATTGCTATTTTACCATAATGTCCATGATAGGGTCCCTTTTAAGAGTGGAATTGTCATATTTGTCCTTGGCTCAATTTTGTTGTTGTGTACTGATTTTCTTTTCTTTTTGTCTTTTACAAACGAAAACACAGGGCCAAAGGAATTCACTTCTGTATTTTACAGTCTTCAGAACTGGAGGGTAAAATGAATTATTACCGTTAAATTTGCATTTTTGAGATTTTTTGTTTCTAATTTTGGATCTTGCGAGTGTAATGAATTTGTGGTCATGTTGATATTTTAAGGCGAATTTTGAGAAATTCGATAGGGATCGCAGTGGCAGAATTGATGCTTCGGAATTGAGAGAGGCGCTGATGAGCCTAGGATTCGTTGTATCACCTGTGGTTCTTGATTTGCTGGTGTCCAAATTTGATAAGACTGGCGGAAGGAACAAGTCTATTGAATATGACAATTTCATTGAGTATGAATCATAATCCTAACAATTATTATTTAGGCCTCCCACATGTATATGTTATATATATATGACTGCCTATTCTAACAATTTTCTTTTGTTCTCTTTTCATTTTCGCTTTTGGGATTACTACAGGTGCTGCCTGACTGTGAAGGTATAATATTTAGATATATTTGTAACAATTAACACAAACTCAAATCCAGTACCGGCCCTGGGCTAAAGCCCAACGTGCCCGGGTTTTAGGGCCAAAATTTTTTAGGGCCTTTTATTACTTAAAAATTAAAGCAAATAATCAATCTGTAATATTCTACCTATACTGATTATTGTAATATTCTACATATTTAAAGCATATAATTTGTACAAAAACAATTTAATTACTCTCTCCGTCCCATAGTTGTAGGCTGATTTTTCATTTTGAGATGTTCCAATATAGGCTACTTACTATTTATAAAATTTAGTTGGTTCATTATTTTACTTTTATGCCCTTATAATAAATATTCAACCATTACTTTTTTTTTGAAGAAACAACCTTCAATGTCATTATTTATATCACCACATTTAATAATGTTGTATTCTCAATAAAAGAATTCAACTTTTTAGGCTTTACTAGTTTAACACCTAGAATAGAAACTGCAACTGAGATCATGATTGTATTGTACTTAAAAATTGAAGTAATTTCTTTACTCTGATAGTGGTATATGTCTGATGGATCAGTATCTCTTGCAGGGATTTACTGAGAAGTTCAAGGAGAAGGACACCGCGTACTCTGGCTCGGCTACTTTCACTTACGAGTCTTTCATGCTCACTGTTTTGCCTTTCCTCATTGCATAAGCATCCTACCCTTGTGGAGACTTGTTGTTGGCTTGCTTTGATTTGGGTGGTAGTGTAATAGTATGTTTTGTAATGACTCGAGTGATTTTCTTAATATAGCTGCTAGCCTGCTACTACTTTTAACGGTTGCAATGGGTTCCTTCTTGTTACTATGTAGTTTATCACTAAGCTTATTTTATGATATTAATAGCAGCAGTTTGTTTGTATTTTGGAAGTTCCAAGTACATTGTTCTAGCAAAGCAAATGAGATGAGGCTTCTTGTGAATGAATCTATCAATAGAAAGACAACGAGAGTCTTCATTCAACTAATGGAAATCATCCATATCATGTGTCGGGAAAGAGATAGACGGGGAATATCCTAATGTGTTTCTGCAGGATAGGATGAAAAGGGAAAGTTTAGGTTATAATTTTTTTTTTATGTTTGTGAGTTTTAGAAAGGAAGGGAAATAATGAAATTTTTATTATATTTTTTTTTGTGAGTTTAGGAGGAGAGAAGGGAAGGGAAAATGATTTTATTTTTAAACAATACTATTACTATTTTATCCTTGTATATAAATATAATAAATATATGATTTAATAATGTTTAGTTATTGAATTATTTTGTTCAGTCTTTTTTATGTTCATATATATATATATATATACTTTATTAAAAATAAAAATTAGTACATGAAAAATAACGTCATACTGGTACGAAGCCATCAAAAATAAAAATATTACTGCTGCGGCAACAGGAGCGATAAATATGAACAATGGTTATTTTCCCTTCCCTTGTAAATACATTATTTACGGGTCGGGTGGCGGGTAGGGATGGGAGATGGGGGTGGGGTGGGGGTGGGGTGGGGGTGGGTTGGGTTGGGGTGGGTTGGGGTGCGTTGGGGAAAAGAGAAAAAAAATGTATTTTAAAAAATTGAGTTATAATAATTAAGGACAAGATTGTCACATTATTTATTTTGAAAAGTTATTTTTAATAATATAAAATATTTTATTTTCCGGTCCCAATCCTCCTACTTCTGAGGGAGAAGTTTTGGACCAAAATATGAAATTAATTTTACCTCTAAATCCTTCCATTCCTCCTTAAAAAAACTCATAAACATGAGATTAGGAATTTTAATTGTTGGGGTTTTCAGAAATTGGTTTAGTGAATTCTTTAAGTTATGTTACACTAAATTAATACTCCTATAAACAACACAAAATTATTTTGCGATGCTATTGAATAAATAAATACGAAGTTAAAATTATTGTAATAAATTGTGACAATGGGTTCAATTATGAAAGGAAAACAATGTATGAAATTGGAGCGCAATTTCACTCTCCCAGATTTTAGTCTACACTTTAAAAATCTAAAATAAATTACTCTCCCACACTTTCAAAATATATAATTTTAGTGATGATACTATCCCTTGAATGTATGTTTTGGATGTGGGCCATCATGGGACACTTTCAGTAGGATTGGGTTAGTATGAAGTTTTACATCTAAGATCATCGGTCAATTAGCTTGATATTACAGTGACACGTGAATATATGACAAATTAATGGGTTAGATTCATTTGGGCAACACAAAACACTTCCTTTACATAAGTATACAACTATTAGAAAGATATTACAAAAATAGTGCACCAATTAAATAATTATGGTAATAGTGCAATAATATATAGTAATATCATTAGTAGTGCAATCCACGTCACATAAATCAAACCAACTAAAATATAAATACCTTAATTCAAGGAGAAAACTACTCCACTATATACGGTAGTTACAAACTAAACAAAACATTCAAAAATCGAGTGAAGAAACGAATGCTCTATAGAAGAAGAACAAACCGAAAGCTTTTATAGATAATAATCATCTTCCAGATCGGATCAATCGAAAAGAAGCAGAAACATTCATATAAAGAAGCCTAATTCAAAAGCACAGAGAAACAAAAACAAAGTATCACAAAATCGACATGCACAAACCGATCACAGGTTTCCGAAACTGAAAAAAGATTTAAACAGTGATTGCAAACTGAATCTGGAAAGTGAATACAAAGGTATGAATCAGTTAATCTATATATTGAAATCATTTTTTGTTACCTTTGAATTCAACTGAGAGTGTAATTTTTATGACAATAACAAAAAACAAAATAGAATATAATAATTCCAGATTTCTATTAATATATATCATATCAGTAATATGAGCGATTGTATGAAATAAATATTAAATTATTATTTGTTGTTCAATACATTTTTGTTACGCATACAAAGTTTTGGGGACATTCATATAAAGATTTGGTTACCTTGTTTTAAGTGTTCATACTTTGGCAAATCACCTTCACGACATCATAATTTGTGTTTTGAATATAGAAGAAATGAAAACAGTACTTTACATTATCAAAGATACCAATAACGTATATTTTGGTTACTGTATAATGTTAATTTGGTAACCAATTAAATAGCTTTTTTAATTTCAGTAACCAAATAGTATTTGTTACAAATTCATATTTTGGAAACATTTATATAAAAATTTGGCAACATTCATATAAAGATTTGTATTCCTTGTTTTTAGTGATTAATATTTAGCATTACATCTTCAGGACGTTATAAACTGTGATGTGTTTATAAACAAACTGAAAGCAGTTTGATGCATAATAATTGATACTAAATACGTCTACTTTGGTTACTGAAAATTTTTGCTTTAGTATCCAAATAATGAATATACCTTATTTCAGTTACAAAATAGTAAAATGTTATTTTGGTGACTGTATAATGTTAATTTGGTCACCAATTAAAGAATATAAATTATTACAGTTACCAAAACGTATTTGTTACACAATCATATTTTGCTACGCATATAATGTTTTAGGAACATTCATATAACGATTTGGCAACTAATTACATTATTGTGTGAATGTTACTGTTTCAGTATTCGGACCTTGGATATGCTTCCAATTGTAGTTTACTTCAATGGAACGTGGACTGACAGTAGCCAATATCAAAATTTCGAAGTTACCGGCCTACTAGTCCCTTCAAATTGTTCATTCACAGAAATACACAACTTGATATGTACTGCATTAAGTCTAGACTACAACACAACAAAATTATCGATCAAATTTCAGATTAAAAGCAACATTCCTCCGATCAAGGTGACAAATGAAGCAACATTAAGATTCTATATAGAAGTCAGTAGAAGTTCAGATGAATATGGCAAGTTTCCACTAATTATAGATTCTAAATACAGCATTGGAGGGACTACAACCTTACATAACGTGATAAGTGAAGAAGAATATATAGTGTAAGTAGAAACGCCAATGAGATTGACACAATGGAATCCTGAATTTGTTTCGTTGGCAACACAAAAAGACCATATTGGATCACAATATGTTGAACAGCTGGAAATTGAAGTTATTGACAAAGAGAAAGCCAGAAACTAGAACATAGCAAACATAGGAGAACAATGTAATGAGGTCATTTCAGATCCGAAAAAGTTTGAAGTCAAAATACATCAAACTTACAAATACAAGAAAATTCTTTCACAGGGAATAAGGCTACATTCCATAAGGCAAAACAGACAACACAAGGTTGAAAGAACAAGTGGTCGAGATTTTGTTCTGGTATGCATAGACAACGAAAATTGCAAATGGAAAATTGCAAATATCAAAGTTTCGGAAAACAACTATGTTCAAGGTTAGAGAATTTAATGATGTACACACTTGTTCGTCCAACATACTGCTTGGAGATCACAGACAAGCAAATAGTGAGATGGTTAGTGAGTGCATAAAGCATAAACTAACTAACTTCAAGAAAATTTACACACCAACCGACATTGTGGAAGACATGATGACGGAGTATAATGTGTCCATCTTCTACCAAAAAGCATGTAGATCAAAGGAAAAAATAATGGAAAAATTAAGAGGAAATCCACACGACTACACTCTGATCCCTTCTTGGTTGCACATGTTGCAAAAAACAAATCCAGGTAACAATTAGAAACTGTTTATTAAATGTTTCAAAAATTTTGGTTACTCAAATTAAGTAATTTAGTTACCTACAAATATATGTTTGGCTACTACCTATTTTAATGAAATAAAACTAAATCTAATTTTTTCAGCAGACAAATATCTACATGAAAGGAAACTATTAAATAGCATTTTAGATACCATCTGAACACTATGAAAGACATTAAAATATAAGTAATTAGATAGCAAAACTAATACACATATATAATCCTAATTACATATAATTACATTAACCTTACTTTAAAATTCATTTCAGGATCCATCACATCCTTGGAGTTGGAAAAAAATGGTCGCTTCAAATATCTCTTCTTCACAATAGGAGCATCCATTGAAGCATGACAACATTGTTTCCCAATCATTGTAGTTGATGGCACATTCATACAATCAACCTATGGGGGTACACTGCTCATAGCAAGCACACAAGATGCAAACAGGAACATTATACCGATTGCTTTTGCAGTTGTTGACAGTGAAAATTAATTATCATGGAGATGGTTTTTCATCAATTTGAGAAATGCTTGTGGTGTTAGAGAAGGACAATGCATCGTTTCAGACAGACATGAAGCAATTATCAAGGGACTTAACTGTGTGTTCCCTGATGTCATGCACGGTTCATGCACATACCATATTTTGAAAAATATAAAAAACAAATTCAAAAATAAAGGAGAAGAGATAAAAAAAACATATAACGCAGCTTGTAGGGCTTACACTATAGAAGAATTCAACATACACATGGCTGAACTTGATGCAATTGATACTCGAATAAGGACATATCTGGAGGACAAAGTTAAGCTAGAAAAGTGCACGAGGCTCCATGGAACTGTAAACAGGTATTCAACAATGACTTCAATCACCGCTGAAACTATTAACCATGCAATCAAGGGAATCAGAGATCTTCCGGTTGCGTCGATGATTTAATGCCTACGTTGTATGGTTCAAAGATGGTATTTCACAAACAAGCAATCAACACTATCAACTTTCACAAACCTATCCACAACAGCTGAGAGAAGATTGCAAGATAATATCATCGAGTCAAAGAAACTTAAGGTCAGTCATAAAACTCCTAAATTGTTACTGCATATATTCGAAAAAATAGAATTTACATTTATAGGAAACCACATTATGCATTTTTGGTAACCGATATAAACTATAAAAGTTACCAACAGTACATATGACTTTAATTATTCCATCTTTTCAAAAAAAAAATAACTATTATACATACTAACTACACAATTAAATTGTGTTGTAGGTTGAGACATCGAATTTAATGATTTTTACTGTTTACGATGTCACCAAACAATTTATCGTAGACATGGAACAAAAGACATGCACATGCCGTAAATTTCAATACCACGAGATGCCTTGCTCACACGCTGCTGCTGTTATTAGCAAAAGGAATATGAGCTATTATGATTTTTGCTCACAATACTATTCAAAAAAAACTTTGGTCGACACATATTCAACTTCCATCATGCCGTTAGATGACAAAGAGAATTGAGATGTTCTAGACGAGATTAAAAACATATGTGTCAAACCACCAAATACAAGAAGACCAGCTGGACGACCAAAGATTAGAAGGTACAAGCATGTGTCTGAAAATACAGTTCAGAATAAATATAGACGATGCCAAGAAAAAGGACACAACAAGAAAACATGCAATAATCCACCAATTTTTAGGCCAAAAACGTTCTAGTATACTTCAACATCAAAAAATTATAACACTCTTTGATTTTTACTGAGGTTGCTCAATATCCAAACATATTGTAATCATTTTATTGATTAAATAAAACAAAATTTATATTACACAATATAGAAATATGTTTATTTTCATTAATTTCCTTTTAACAACAAGTAATTCTAACTTCAAATAACATAATATATAACAGACATATTTATATATATTTTGGTTACTAACTAAAACTAAAAAAGTTACCTGTAAATGAAATTTTGACTACCTACTGTACCATGTCAAAAACAAATGCTATTACACACATTGTTAGATTAATTTTTTAAATTGATATACCTATTTGGTAAACCACAAATAATGTTTATTATAAACAATATATGTTGTTTGTGAACCAACTAAACCATAAAAAAATAAAACATAATATAAAGTGAAAACTGTTATATAATTTCCTGTTATAGCTGATTTCCTGTTTCAAAATATGTTTATTTTCATTAATTTCATTTTAACAACAAGTAATTCTAACTTCAAATAACATAATATATAACAGCCATATTTATATATATTTTGGTTACTAACTAAAACTAAAATAGTTACCTGTAAATAAAATTTTGACTACCTACTGTACCATGTAAAAAACATATGCTATTACAAACATTAATAGAGTAATATTAAATTAATATAACTATTTGGTAAACCACAAATACTTATTATTATAAACAATATATGTTGTTTGTGAACCAACTAAACCATAAAAAATAAAACATAATATAAAGTGTAAAGTGTGATATAATTTTCTGTTATGGCTGATTGGTTACTAACAAAAACAAAAAGTGTTAACTATATATGCAAATTTGTCAACAAATTGTATCTTTAAAAAAATCTAACAAATTGAATTTTAAATTTGTACATAAGTACAATTATTTACACACCCACAAATACTGATGATCATAACAGGAACCAACATTATTAATTTTAAAATGTTTTTACAATATATTGTTAATACTAATTGGATACCAATAACAGATCAAATAGTTACCTTAATATGAAAATTTAGCAACCCACTGTACCATAAATAAAAATATTAACAATAATATTTACGAAAATTAAATACAAAATAGAAAACAACAATGTGAGCCAACAAAACATACTCATACTTCCAATAGTAAAAATTAATACATCATTCAATTATCAAAATAATGATAAAACATTCCACAACCAATAATCATATCAAATGGTATCAAATAAACAAAAAAAATAAAAATAACATGATGCATAAGCAAACTAGTCTTCACTAGCGAATCTTCCTGGATATTCTGAATCAGATTCATATCCACCTACTTGTTTGTTCCTCGCATGATTAAACAAGTTGACACATAGATTCTTGCGGTATTAAAGGATTGGAAATGGTTTTGGCATCTCAGAAATTGTCTGATGAAGAAAATATTTCGCAAAAGAAATTGTAAACATTTTGCAAAACAAACTTCATGATATATGGAAAACTGAAAAAATAAAAACAATGTAAACTTACCCTTCAATTTGTTCAGGAAGACCTTCGGCAAATTCGAGATCAATAATATCATGTTCTCCTTTGTTGCGGTATGGAACACTATTTAAATCAATATCAGATCTATTCTTCCAAAACCCGCAACTAGACATAATTATTGGAAGAATAAAAATGTACGGCTCACACACATCCATAATATTTGTGCGCATTAAATTTCTATCCTGTTGTAGAGAATCATAAACCACTAATACTCTGCGATGAACATCAAAAACCAACAAGAACCAATGACTAGGAGCTGACATATGAACGGGAAACATGACAAAATCAACAGTAACCCACGGAGTGTTGACTTCCATAAGAATGCCATGAATATACTCAGCTATATCACCAGATTCCAACAACAGATTCTTATCACAATTTCTATTACAATATTCCCCATATAAATTGGTCAACTTGATATGGAACCAACAATTTGTTGTTGTAACCCTTATTTGAATTTTGTTCGAGTGTCTAGCCAGTTTACGAATGTAATACAAACAGATGTTGATGTGCTGAACAAAAATTAAAAACAGAATAGCAATCAGAGATAAACAAAGGAAAAAAAATTAATCCTAAAACAGAATAGTAACCAATACATACACATATAGTAACCAATATGATTAGATAAGGTAACCGGAACTAACAAACATAATTACAAATATAATAAAAAACTCACATCATCATCAAGCCACTGCCCAGGGGTCTTTAGCTTGTAAAACCACATTTTTAAGGATATTGACACAGACCCAAATCTGAATGAAGGCTCGATTTTGTCATTGTTACCCGGAATTTTTTCAATTCTTCAAAACAATAACATATTGGAAATATAAAAGAAATGAATTTATATCCTATTAAAAAACATAATGCAAATATATTAAACTCCAAAATACATACCTTTTCCTATTATTTAATCAAATCTTAAATTATTACTCAAACAGAACATCTTCAACTTTCGAAGGAATGCCCATATAAATATCTGGAAATGATGACAGTCCTGTGCGTAATTGACTAACATCCACATTAGAAGAAGTTGAATCAGCTGAACCGAACGTTGACGTGAAAAGGACTCTTCAACATAACACTCTTCGCAGCCTTGCGAACAGGCCTGCTAAGTGGTTTTGCTGCAGATTTCTCAATTTCAACACAATGAAGTAAATCCTGAGTTATTAACACCATCTCATCAAGTATCGACGTGTTTGATTCTTCAATTTTATTACCCTATAATGTTTTACAATACATGGCACAAAAAATAAGGACAATATCAAATTAAAAATATAAAACTTCTGATCAATATAAACATAAACACTATGGCAAAGTAACTAATACAACATATGAAGGTAACTACTGATGAAAAAAATTACAAACCTCAATGGGGGTAAAAACAACAATTTCTTTTCCACTAGATTGGCTTAAAATATCAAAACTAGGAATGTCATTGGTCTTTTCAGCCTGTTAAAAAAAATACAATTAATAAATATAACACGTTAAAAAAATAACATTTTAAAAAAATGCTTAACTTTTCATCCTCAAAATGAATGTGAACCACTCTAGGCGTATAAACAACAATCTCTTTCCCATCAGAATTTAAACTGACATCCTTGCTCTCAATCTGTAAAAAAACAGAAAGAATAAGCATATAATTATTAACAAAGAAAAAAAAATGAAAAACAAAAATAAATGTAAACCTTTGCATCCTCTTCTTCAAACTGATTTCCATCAACACCACCAACAAGAGGATCAACACTTCCTTTAACATTACCACCATCAACATTCTTACCCAACTCATCATCAACATCATCATCATCATCAACATCCTCATCATCATCATCATCATCATCATCATCATTAACATTTCTATGTTTGCTATAACTAGACTGACAATATAAATACTTTCTAAACATCTTCTTTACATCCCTAGAAATCTGAATTTTAAACACTTGTAGTTGATCTTTTAATTCAACACCCAAATTCTCTATTTCTTTTTTCACCTCCATCACCTTACCTTCCAAAGGTTTAACTCGCGTATCGATAACTTTTTCCACATCAGAAATAGAAAACCTAAGATCTTTAACCTTCCTTGATGATTCAACTTTAAAATCAGAAATTTTGGCTCCACTATCATTTCCATTAAAAAATTAAAAACCCCCTAACCCCAAGTGAACCTTTTCATCCTCCGTAGGAACAAGATTCTGAATAATCAACTAAAACATAATAATAGCAACAAATAAACATGTCAAAAACATTAAATATAAAACATAAACAAAACAATACACAAAAAAAAACAGTAACCAATAACATATATAAAGGTAACCAAATATAAAGCAAATGGTAACCAACATACCTGACCAGATCCAAAAACAAGGTCATTCAATTTCTCATTCTTGGGAGGCTTTCCTAACTCCCTCCATCTAAATAATCTGAACTCTGCAGCATGATCGTCAACACAAAAGCCTCTGACTTTCAAAGTAGGTATTGTTTCAAACAAAAAACTTGAAACACATAAGGTAATCCATTGAGTTTGTAAGATTTACAGTAACTATCCCTATAAAAATTGTAAATCACCCCACCATGCTTATCCTTCCTTACATGACCCTTAACTGCAATGGATAGAGAATTCTTTGTTTGTTGAAAAGCAAATTTACCCCAAGGATAACTTTCAATATCCCCATAAGACAAAAAGTTAAATAAAGTTTCATCAACATAATTGTCAGAAACAGTAGCTAGTATGAAATTAAAAACCAATAAAATAATGGACATCCTGACTGCCTCATCATCATCATCATCAAAAACAACGCTCCTATATATCCTCCTGATAGTAGAACGGGTTACAACCTCATCACCAAAAAACTTCTCCACCAACAAATTTTCAATCCCCTTAAAACTATCAATATCTTTATCTCCTTGCCAATTCAAACCAAAAATCAAACAAAATTTGGGCAATCCAAACCTTACCCTCCTCTCACCAAATAGAAACCACAACTCCCCATCATCCCCTTAATAAACTTCCCTGATCAAAACCTGATGGATTATCTGGGAAAACATATGCGGCTGCCCAAACTCTAAAATTTTTCCAAAACATGTCAACTTAAACTTATTCAATTGTACCTCAGACAATTTGTTATTAATAATATTTGGAACCTCCATACCACACCAATAAATAACTTTTGCTGAAAAATTTCGATTATGCTCCTCATATAATAGATCCCAAATATGAAAATGCAATAAATTACATTAAAAACACATTAACCAAAAACTATTAAATGAACAATATCAATGTTAACCCGAAAATTTCAGCAATCATAACCCATATTAATTAGACTACTTAATATATAACAAGTTATATACTAAACAATTTAGATAATAATACTAACAAGACATCCACTTGGAAAAAACTTAACCATTTTTTACATACAACATAAACAATCATCAATCTCCAACTCTATTGAAATAAAATACATGTTAACAACTATGATATCAACAGTTTCCAAACATTTTAATATTGGTAACCAAAAATAATTTAGCAAGTTAACTGCATTATTTAAATCTATATAATAACAGTAATGTAATGTAGAAACCAAAAATTAATGTAATAGTATCTGAGACTCAAATAGAATGGAAACAATGATTTAAACAAGAATAATTTGAACAATCCTTAAAACAACACAAACTCTAATGAAATATAATACATTTTAACAACTATTACAAAAATCAGTTTCTAAACCTATTAACGAAGGTAAACAAACAACAATTAGCAAGTTACTAACAAAACATAATCAACCTGTATAATCACAGAAATGTAATTTAGGGACCAACCGATAATATACTTGTATCAGACACTAAAATATGAATGAAAACAAAAAAATAACAACAATTTGAACAATACTTAAAACAGAATAAACTATGATTCAAAAAATACACTCAGAATGGAAATAATAATTTTATCAGACAACAACTTCAACATCAATAGAACTACATAACAACAAAATAAACAACAACATACACCAAAACACCACCATGCAGAAAAGAAAAACACAAAAAACAAAAAAAAACTAAAAAATATATATTCTTAAAAAAAATTAACAAACCTTCAAATGTTTATGTCGTGGAACAATTTTTCGGCTATGAGCCTCAACTTCATCTACTTTGGCAATTTTTTCGGCAGAACCTTTAAAATCGGAATCAATATACACCAATGATTTAGCTTTCTTCTTCGTATGTCTCCCAATATTCTTATCATCAACATCTAATCTCAACAATAATTTTTTCCCCTGTTTTGAAGACTTTGGAATACTATCCTTCACCATTACAGATAACTGCGAAACCTTCAAATAATAATCATCTGAAACTTTTTTCCTCTTACTATCAGGTTTTTTATCCCCCATTCCCTCCATGCTCTTCCTCGTAGAGACCATCACGAAAAAATAGATGAAGAAATCAAAAAATGTAGTACTGATAAATAGGAACAAACCGAAAAACTTAATAATAAACACGAACTAAAGCAAAATACAACAAAGACGAAGCAAAAACCAAATGCCGACAACAAAAATCAAATAGAAATATCGACAGACACCAGACAGAGAAGAAGATAGGTTTAGTTAGAAAGTCCCCAAAACACCAAATAAGGGTTTCCAAAAGAAAAGAGACGGTAAAGGAAAAAAAAACAAAATTTAAAATGAACACAATCACATAAAAAACGCGAATTCAGTTTTTTTTTTAAAAAAATTGAATTGCCATGTCATTAGTAAATTAAAACACATCCCATAATTAAAGGATGCATAAATATGTACTAATAATGAAAATAAAATTTTAAAGACATTAATTGTGTAAATATTTAATGAGTGCACTATTATTGTAATTATGTTTTAAAATGTAATAGAATATGTAATTGTTCCTTAGTAGTAAATTGATATTTACACATTTTATATAAAAAATGATATATATGTTTATAATATTTGACTATCAATGTGAAATTTTATGCGATAAGATAAAATAAATTAAAGTGAGATTTTTTTAATTCTTACTTATCTCATGTATATACATACGTCGCAATCATAATTTAATTGAAAACTTTTGTACTATATAGTAGGACTCTTTATATATACATTAATTTGGTTTATCTTCAATTTTTTTTTTTGCATATTGATGATTAAAATATAACAATTTAAAAACGTTATTTTAAAATAAACTACAACAAATAAGGTGGTTGTGTTATTATACATAATACATTACTCATTACTTTTTGCAAAAAATATTTATTTAAATAAAACTGTATATTTAATTTTAGAACTGACTGGTCAACATGTTTTTAATTTCAAAAGAGATTCCAAAATGGTTCAAATCTAGGTTTGGCTTCAGTAGTCAAACAAGACCTTTTTTTATAGGATTATCAGAACCACATAGTGGGCAACTTGTAGGATATTTTGCGGGTGGACTTTTTTTTTTTTTTTTTTAATTTTTTTTGCATGATATGGAAATCGAAAAACATGGACACAATATGTTTGTAAAAGTAAAACTAGTAGGTGCAAGTGGGCCACGTTATTGGCAGCTGCTAGTCTATCTAATAAAATACAAATGAAAGTTTGAGATAAATTCCACCGTTCATACATCTATCTAATAAAATACATCTATCTATCTAATAATCTAATAATAATTTAATAAAATACAAATGACTTTAAATTTCTCGCTCACTCAATAAATTATTTTGGTCGTTCAAAGTTTAAGATAAATCTCAACATTCTCAACTCAATCGTACTACATTTATTTTATTGAATACCCTGGTAAATCTTTCATTCATACACAAAAATTGTTCTTCAAATTTAAAATATTTTTATGTATTTCTATTTTCTTCTTAAAGATAGATGGAAAGGTGGGTCAAATTCTGGATCAAGTATGTTATTTGTCTCAGCTTAGAACCAATAAGTTTCCGGCCCAATCTATAATGGGTCAAGGGAGATGTAGGCTATGGGCTGACTCAGCCCAGGTCAGGATTGAGGCTTCATTCCATTGCCAACTTCCAAGAGCAGTAGTTGGGGTTTCATGACCAACCATAAATTCACTTTAAATTAACCTACAATTTTTTTTTAAAAATAAATCTTGATTAACCTGTCTAAAAATTACTCACTTGCAATCAGTTTTGAATTAAAAAAATGAGTGGGGCTAGAGACACAAACTATTTTATAAATTGCTGATGTGACATACTTCACGTCAGCCTATTGATCAACAAATTGTTTAATATAGTCTTCGGTCTCACACAAACTGCTGATGTGGAGTATGCCACATCAACAGTTTATAAAATGTTTGTAAAATAGTTTGTCTCTAGCATTATTCTTAAAAAATTATATAAAATTAACGTCAACATGTCAAAAATAATTTTATAATTTAAAACATAAGGAATATTTACAATTTCATTGTATTTGTTAAGGTTAGGAAAAACCAATAGAGATAACTAAAATTCAAAAATATTTTAAAAGACAAAGGCAACGCGTTGACAAAATAAATTATAAGAAAATAGAAATAATGAATTAGATAAACAATAGAAAGAAAATGGGCACTAAACAGCTAGCCAAAATTATGTTATTGTTGTTACACATAACAAATCTCATTTAATTTTGATTTTTTATAATTATAATGTGAATTTATTTTAATTTTAAAAATTATTATTTTTTACTTAATTATATTTTGATGTGAATAGAGAATTCCCGAGTGTTTTAACTTCTAAACAGATTTGCAGCATCTCCAATTTATCACATATGATGTCCGTGGACAAATCAACGACTGAGATTGAAACTAAGCGCACAGAGTACAGAGTTCCAATAGCTTTACAGTGGGCCCACTTAACATCAACCCGATTAGCCAATGCGGAAGGGATAAATTGATTATCCACGATGCACGCCGCCGTAGCGTAACGAAACCTTCTCAGTTTCGCTTAAACAGGCTCATTGTACGATACTGGTACAAAATTTGGAAAGAAAGAGAGGTTGAATAAAAGGGCAAATTGTGGCGCACGTTAACCAATAACACTCTGCAGGCTCACGTTAGCAAGAGCAAGCAATGAACACACCTGTGTATAGGCTTCTTCTCCTTCACTTTCTCTCTCTATCTCTACATCCTTCATTATCCTGCGCGGCCCTCTTTCTCTATCCTCTTGGGCTAGGGTTCCTTCTTCTATTCCTTTTCTGCTACTATTTTCTCTGTCGTCCTGTAAAATTCGTACATCTCCGTCCGCGAATGCTATTATCAACAGACCTAGGGTTTCACTCCTCAGAGCTCTTCTTATCACATTATGGACGGCAAGCGACAGTCCAGAGACTCCTACTTGAATTTATTCAATCTTGAGGTACTTGCATGGGCTTTTGCTATTTTCAAATGCGTTCTCTTTGTATTCCAATTTGGGACTGTATTTTTATCACTGGGTTGATTTAGTTTTTGGGAAGTTAGGGTCTTTTGTTGTTCTTAATTTGTTATATGGAATTTATTCAATTTTGTTTGAATTATGTGTGTATGTTTCTTTGGGTTGTATTGTAGTCTTTGATGAGCTTTCGACTACCACAACAAGATGATGATTTTGATTATTATGGGAATAGTAGTCAGGATGAGAGCAGAGGTAGCCAAGGTAGGAACTTTGTCTCTTTGTAGTTTTTATTGGGGTTTCCATTGTTTTTTAGTTAAATTACAGTTACCCTCTTGGACCAAAATCATCAAGACATAAATTCCTTTGTTGAATCCGTAGTTACTTCCCCTCCCCCTCCCCCATCCCCCATCCCCCATCCCCATATTTGATTCAGTTTTTGTTGTTTTTGGTGAGTGGAAAATTGAGCTCCCAACAAATTTGAACTTATGTATATCATCTGGCATTGTATTTTGTTTGTTATGAATAGGTGGAGCGATGACGGAACGCTCTAATGGAATAATGTCTACTAGGGAATTAAGTGTTGCAAAGAAGAAAAAGAGGAACTCCTATAGTAGTGACGAGGACGACAGCTACAGCGCATATATCTCAGAGGAGCGGTATAGAACAATGCTTGGGGAACATATTCAGAAGTACAAGAGGAGGCTCAATAATTCCTCACCAAGTCTTGCACCAACCCACGGTGTGATGCCTGTTCTAAAAGGTAGTTTGGGACCCAAAGAGCGGAAGTTGGGGAGTGAGCACCGAGGAGGATCACACAAAGTTGAAACCAATACTGATTATTTGAGAGATATTATCCCTCAAAAGCTTGGAAACTATAATGGAACTGAGTTTGCACCAGAGTATGGCATCAATAGGTTTGTTACCTAAAAGTTAATCCAATATTAATGCTGTGATGTTTGACGTTATATTAGTTGTTAAACACTTGAACTAGATGTTTAAAGAGGAACTTTTTCAAACGCTGCAGATCAGTTTATGAACCTGCTTATCTGGACATTGGTGACGGCATTGCTTATAGGATCCCTCAAACTTATGAAAAGCTTGCAATATCTCTGAACTTGCCTATCGCGTCAGAGATCCTAGTGGAGGAATCTTACCTTAAGGGCACCCTTGATCTGGGGTCATTGGCTACAATGATGGCTGCTGATAAGAGGTTTGGGCCAAGAAGTCGAGCAGGAATTGGAGAGTCAAAACCCCAGTATGAATCTCTACAGGCAAGATTGCGAGCTCAGTCGGCTAGTAACACTGTCCCTACATTCAGTCTGAAAGTGAGTGATATTCCATTGGATTCATCCTGCATTCCAGAGGGGGCAGCTGGAAGAATACGACGGTCTATCTTGTCAGAGGGTGGTGTTTTGCAGGTTTACTATGTGAAGGTCTTGGAGAAAGGAGACACATATGAGGTCAGTATTCACAATTGTCATAAAAATGCGATAGTATTAGGTTTTATGCCTTGGGAACTGGCATTTGCAGTTGTTCTGATACGGGTTCGGACTTGTTTGGCTGCAGATTATTGAACGTAGTCTCCCCAAGAAACAAAAGGTACAAAAAGATGCTTCTATGATTGAGAAGGAGGAAATGGAGAAGATTGGTAAATATTGGGTAAACATTGTTCGAAAAGACTTGCCAAAACACCATAGAATTTTCACTAACTTCCACCGAAAGCAACTGACTGATGCCAAGAGGTTTTCAGAGATGTGTCAAAGAGAGGTACTTGTATTTTTGTAGGGTAATTATGGCATTACTATTTTACAGTAATATATAATTTATTCTTTTATGCAAGCTTTTAGTAATTGTTAATCTGTAGTTTTTCATCTGGGCTAGTGGATTTGTATCTCGTACCCATATTGTCAGAATAATTTCCAGTGTTCAAGATTTAGCGGTGGTTTTTGCATCCAGGTAAAAATGAAGGTGAGCAGATCGCTTAAGTTGATGAGGAGCGCTGCAATTCGCACAAGGAAACTGGCTAGAGACATGTTGATATTTTGGAAGAGAGTGGATAAGGAGATGGTAACCTTACTTTCCTTGTAATATTAATACACTAGCTGGGTCCCGTGCCTCCGGCACTGTATGGACAATATGATTTATCTCAAACTTTGAACGACCAAAATAATTTATTGAGTGAGCGGGAAATTTAAAGTCATTTGTATTTTATTAAATTATTATTAGATTATTAGATAGATGTATTTTATTAGATAGATGTATGAACGGTGGGATTTATCTCAAACTTTGGACGGCCCAGATGATTTATTGAGTGAGCGGGAAATTCAAAATCATTTGTATTTTATTAGATAGATTGTTAGGTATTTTAATAAAGAACAAAAAAAACAAATACTTTGTTCTGAATATTTTTTGACAATTGCAATCAGCAACTTCATTTTCTGGAGGACAAAGAAGCACAATTTGTCTTTTCCCCCACATATATTCATATATGTGCATGCATATATATCAAATCTATGTATATTTTCTATGGTAAGAATTTTATTAGACATATGGATGTGCTGAAGCACAGATGCACATTATACTTATTCATTTGATTAGTTGTAGTTATGTTTATTCATATGATGGAATAGTTATGTTTATTCATCTGAGTTCCTTATTTCTTCAATCCATAATTTATGGGCTAAGTTTTCTGACCTATTGTTGCATTATATCAGATTATATGTATGACAATCACAATATAATTTGCGCAAGAGCCTTTTATTTGCCAATTTCTTAAAATGGTAAGATGACTCAACTGATTGACCTTAGCAGAAGTACAAAAATTAGGGATGAAGAGTATTAGCGCGATTCTTAAGCAGAATACTTTCTACATATATTTGCATGCTTGTGGTACCAACTGGTCAAACTAAAATCTTTAAATTGTAGTAATTACCAAATCAAATTGAACCACTATCCGAAAGCCATTGTGGACTATTATAATCTTTTCTTGTATAAATCTACTAAAAGGATTCTCTAAGTGGTAATCCTCTTCCTGCAGGCAGAAGTGAGGAGAAGAGAGGAAAGAGAAGCTGCAGAAGCTTTAAAGCGAGAACAAGAGGTCCGTGAAGCAAAGAGGCAACAACAGAGGCTCAATTTTTTGCTAGTCGCAGACAGAACTTTACAGTCACTTCATGCAGAACAAGCCGGCTTCACAACCCTCAGAGGTTTTGACTGTTGGTAATGATAAATCAGATGACCAAGAAATGCAATTGAGTTCTGCAGAAGAGAGGCCGGTAGAGGAAGAAGATCCAATTGGAAGCCGAGTTGAAGATGGAGGCTTTGAAAGCTGCTCAGGATGCAGTTTCTAAACAGAAAAAGATAACAAGTGCATTTGATGATGAATTTTTGAAGCTGCGGCAAGCTGCTGAAACTGAGGTGCCTCAGGAAGATGCTTCAATCGCAGGATCTACTAACATAGATTTATTGCATCCGTAATTTTCTTCTCTTCTTTCTCTTCTATTTCCATTTACTTTTTTCTTCTGAAAATGTTAACAGTTGCAGTAGTGTTAGTTTTAAGCCTGTTAAGTATAAAACCTTTTAGTTTCAACTCATCAAAAAAAAAACACAAAAAAAAAACACAGTATATAATATATAACTTTTGTTACAATGTTTTCAGCTCAACTATGCCTGTAGCATCCTCAGTGCAGACACCAGAGTTGTTTAAAGGTTCCCTCAAAGGATATCAGCTAAAAGGCCTCCAGTGGCTGGTCAATTGTTATGAGCAGGTAGGATGCCAATCGAAAACTCATCTTTCTTTTGTTAACATTCACATACATATCTGCTTTTCTATTGAATTTAACAGGTCCTTTGTTGTTTTTCAGGGCTTAAATGGTATCCTTGCTGATGAGATGGGCCTGGGAAAGACTATCCAGGCTATGGCATTTTTAGCTCATTTGGCTGAAGTATGTGTTATTCATGGTAGAATGTCGTGTGAACTTATATATTTTTGAACTAATATGGATTTGTTGTTCATGCAGGAAAAAAATATATGGGGCCCTTTTCTGGTTGTTGCACCCGCATCTGTCTTGAACAACTGGGCTGATGAAATCAGTCGGTTTTGTCCCGACTTGAAAACTCTTCCATATTGGGGTGGGCTTCAAGAACGGACGATACTCAGAAAAAACATGAACCCTAAGCGTCTTTATCGCCGGTAATTGTCTATTCTCATGGGTCATTTCTTCCTTTTTTTTAATTCCCTGTCCGAGGGAGACAAAAGTGACAAAACAGTTAATCTCATGGTCCTTGCACATAGAACAATAGCCTACCTTCAACGTATTGCAAAATTGGAAATGGTTTCATAGGTTTCAGATGTATGAGCGTAGGTAGAATGGCAAATGCAAATGAAAATTGCTTAAACAGTGGTAAGAGCATGCATTAATTTTAGTGCCAAAGTTTTGGATTTAAAATATCTTTAGATGGAGAGTAATTATATAGATATACCCTACATAGATGTTCATCATATGCTTAACCACATAGTTTGAAAGGCAAAAAATAGTTTGAATGTGCATGAAGCCAGAATCATAGGCTAATAATTATATGCATTAGAGACCAGCAACCTGATGCAGTTATTAATTTTGGTTGGCACAGTTTAGTTGAGTTACCATTATATTTGGAATCATTAAGCCTGAGCTATCACTTTTTTTCTCGGACTAGCCATGAGATACCGGGTCTAGCAACTGTGTTATGCTTCCAGGTGGGCCACCCACACCTTCAAATTGGTTGGAGCAACTTATGATGCCTAAACATAAAAAGTGAATAGAGAAATGAAGGTGATACCAATAGGTGTGCTCCTAAAACCTTTCACCCTCATGCATTGCTAGGTTCATCACTAATCTGCTTGCAGCTTTCAAAAGTGCATTGTATTACCTAGTGTTTGACAGAAGTACCTGCCAACATGATAAACAGTGGGGATGCATTTGGTGCGTCAAATGGGGTTTGCCGTGCAAAGAGTTTAAACAAATTACTGACTTATGTTGATTGCATAACCGGAGGGTGATTGCCACTGTGAAATTTGCAGTTGCTATTTCACCTTTAATTTCTGAACAAGATGGTATTATGACAAAACTTTGATGAACACTTATTCTCTCCCATTAACTGGTTGAAGGAGTGCATTAAGACATACATTGTCTAGAGCACCCTGTTTTGCATACTCTTCATGAAAAGCTATCTCTGAATTAAATTGAAACTTATGATTCTCTTTCGAGAATTACAGTGAAAACAATCTTCTTTTATCCCCAAAAAGGTCATCTCAGCATGATCCCGTCTCTTGCTGTTTGAATAAGCATCAACGATTTCCCTTTCTCAAACTTACAATATACTGATCAATGTTAATTTTTACTTGTCAGGGAGGCTGGATTTCACATTCTCATTACCAGTTACCAACTTCTAGTGTCTGATGAGAAATACTTCCGTCGTATAAAATGGCAATATATGGTCCTGGATGAAGCCCAGGCAATCAAAAGTGCACACAGGTTTGGACATCTATCTTTGAATCTGCTGTTTGTCAAGGTTTCATGGATTTATATGGAAAAGGCATTACTAACTATTTAATTGCTGATGTTTTCTGTTGGAGTAACTTGGGGAAGTTAGCCAGCTAGTATATACCTACTAAGCTACTAATATTAAGATTGTATTTTTCTGGAAAGATAACTACTAACATCCATAATTTTGATGCCAGATGAAATTTTGTCATAAATTTCCTGCTTGTTCAGATCTCTAAATGCTTCCCTGCTCTCTCACCCCACAAAAATAGAAAAAAGTCAATGTTGACACTCTCTATGTGTGTACTTTTTGTCCCATAAACACTGCTCCTTCCTTAGTTCCTTTAATGTTTTTATGTGAACTTTTTTGTCTCTTCCTTTAGTTTGAAGTAGCTTATTGAATTAATGAATCTATCATTGTATATTGGTGTTTATGCACGATCTAGTAACCAATCATTGGAACTTCAGATCCGTGTTGTATCAGCTAAAGGTTTATACTATTGACTTGTGTAAGCGTGTAAATTTCTTACATGTTCTAATTCTCACGGTATCCTTTTGTATTTTTGTTTGACAGTATACGATGGAAGACACTACTCAGTTTTAACTGTCGAAATCGCTTGCTTTTGACTGGTACACCAATTCAGAATAACATGGCTGAATTATGGGCACTTTTACATTTTATTATGCCAACCCTATTTGACAGCCATGAACAATTCAATGAATGGTTTTCGAAAGGGTATTTTTCCCCTCCACAATTTTTATTTACAAGCTACTTTTTGTGCCTATAATGTATAAAGTCTGATCATGTTTTCTCAATGCAATCAGAATCGAGAATCACGCAGAACATGGTGGGACTTTGAACGAGCACCAGCTTAACCGATTGGTAAATGAACTTTAGTTTCTAACTACATTTTGAAGTAGCTCGATAAATTGTTGGCTATAATATATATTATATACTGCACTTCTAAATTCATTTTTACATCTTGTTAACCATTTCTACAGGCACGAATGCTTACTAAATTGTCCCCCAATTACTGATCAATCAAAAATAGCATAACTCTTCTTTTAGCATCTCAGGTGGTCATCAATTTTCATTTTGTCAGTCAAGTCCATGTGCTTTTTAAAAAATAAAATTTCGCTTGAAATATATTTAGTCTTGCCACTCACGAGACTTTTAATTTCAAGAATCTTTCTATAAGTAATCAAGTCATGAAAATGGGGGTGACTCCTATCTACACTGTATACAAAAAAGGCTAAAAACAAAAACTCCTTTCAAAACCATCGCTACAGCGCTATACAAAAGACAGAGCTCCCCAAAAATAACAAGTAATCACAAACAACTCCCTGCGAAGAATTCCTCTAGAAACTCCATGAATGGAACTATGAATCCGGATAAACTTCGATTTGCCAACCAAAAAAAAGGAAGAGGAGCAAACTCAAAAATAGGAACCAATATGAACAAGATCTCTTGTGCAAAATATCTACTATTCCTTTCCTTCCAAATGATCCACCCCAAGTCTTTCTCAGCCTCCTATCCATCTTCACCCCCTCCTAAGCCTTCAACAAACCCACCACCACAACTGATCTCGGCGTCAACCACTTTTTTCCCACAAGAGAGAAGACAATACTCCAAATGTCCCTCTAACAAAATCACATTGACTGAGGTAACAAATGGTCGGTTTATTCCCAAGCTTGACAATATAGCACACAATGGTTCACAATGGCTTAATCCCTTCTCCATAAATTGTTTCAAGTCAAAATAGCTCCCAACGTGACCGTCCAAGACTATTTGGGAATCTAGGAACAAAGAATCTATTGAAGCTGTCCATACTAGTCCCTTTGAAACAAACCGGTCCATTTGCACCCTCCTTTCTAACCTCGAACAAGCCTTTCCTACAGCTGGCTCAAAAAGAAATGTGTTTTTGCAACCCCTTGTTTGTTGGAAGAGGCCTCTTGTGGGCTGACTAAAGCTTAATACGGATGCTAGTCTAAAGCAAAATCCTTCCTCGGTTGCCATTGGTGGTCTCATTCGAAATGCTAGAGGGGGCTGGGAATTTGGCTTCTATGGAAAAATAGGCATTTGTTCTATCTTGACTGCGGAAATTTGGGCCATCCGAGATGGTCTCATATTTGCTTAGGACAGGAGAATCCCTAACATAGAAGTGGAAACTGACTCTAGCACTGCTGTCAAACTCATAAAGGAGGGAGACGTTAAGGATCACTCATATGGAAGTTTGATCATGGAAAGCGGTAAACTTTTAAGGAAGCCTTGGAATGCGAAACTTATATTCACTAGACGGGAAAGAAATAGATGTGCGGACAAGCTTACAGATTTGGGTCATAGTTGTAATTTTCATATTATCAGTAGTAAGGATCCTCCTATTAATATCCTAGCGTTGCTAGAGATTGATTGTAATGAAGCTTTATTATGTTAGTCTTTGGCCATGAGACCTCCTTTGCACCAAAAAAAACATGACCGTCCAAGAAAAGAAAACCACTTAAATTAGGCGGCTCAAGAAATAGTCAACAAAGAACTTCAAGCTCCTAATACTGAAAATTTGTCTGCTCTTCTGATGGTTGGGCATCATGTAGTTTGAGAGAGAATATTATATGTCATTACCAAAGAGATAATATGAACACCATCCAAGCAAACATGTATTATTCTGTTTTATTATGTGCCTCTTGTGTTGCTAACTCACTTATTTTCTTGCATTTACTAGATTGGTTTTATCTTTATAAGAGAATTCAGATTTTTACTTATTATTTTTAGCTCGTAGCTTCATGTGAATATGGGAACTTTGTCTCTCAGGATGATTTCAATAGCTTGCTACTCCACAAAATCATGGGTTTTATCCAGACGTTGGTTGTCATATTCATAATTCTTTCTGTTTTCTTTTTTTGCTCTCTTCAACAGCATGCTATTCTGAAGCCATTCATGCTTCGGCGGGTTAAGAAGGACGTAATTACTGAATTAACTGGGAAAACTGAAATTACCGTGCACTGCAAGCTGAGTTCTCGACAGCAAGCTTTTTATCAAGCAATAAAGAACAAAATTTCTCTTGCAGAGTTGTTTGACAGCAATCGCGGGCATCTTAATGAGAAACGAATTTTGAACTTGATGAATATTGTCATCCAGCTGAGAAAGGTGTCTATTAATTAATTCGGTCTTTGCTATAATATATTACTTGATCTTGAATTTGATGAATATTCTCATTGAGTTGAGAAAGGTGGTCCCCACTGTTGATGTGTTTTTTGCGTTAGTATATATCTAGTTATGTATGAGTTTGATAGTTCTTCATCTTTTGTAAATCTTGATATGCCTTTAGTGGATACTTGGATATAGTAATTTGTTTTCAGCAAGTGATTGTCCCCTATGTAATGACAGGTCTGCAACCATCCCGAGTTATTTGAAAGAAATGAGGGAAGTACATACCTCTATTTTGGAGAGATTCCAAATTCGCTGCTTCCAGCTCCCTTTGGAGAGTTGGAAGATGTGTACTACTCTGGCAGTTGGAGTCCTATTACATACCAGGTAATCTCTAAAAGTGCTTTTATTTATTTTAATTCTGTTTAATTTACGGTCATCCATGACTCTTGGTGTATGTGTGAGACAACTGTGGGTTCTTTATGAAATACACTTTGACACATTTCGTTTGCACACTAATTTACACCAATCATTGGGAAGATACATTTCAATGCCAAAAGAGTGAACATGGTTTGTGAATTTGGATGATCATGTGTTATAGTAAGTTAGTGAATTATCGAGGGGAGGGGAGGGGAGGGGGGGGGGGGAAGGGCAAAAACTTTCTCTGAGGCACATAGAAAGATGGTAAGGGTAAAACTACTTGGCCTGCGGCCAGGGAATCCACTTAAATTAGGGGGCTCAAGAATTATCCTGCTTTCTTATTTTTTACTACATCTTTCTAGAAATGAAAATCCTACTTGCAATAAAATCTACTTTGTAAAGTTTAATATTGAAAAAAATAACCCATAAAATTATGTCCAACGGTGTTATATAAACTTTAATATTTGAATAGAAAGTAGACAACAAAAGTAGGACTCTCATTTCCAGACAAAAGGAAACTATAGTGGTAAAGTATTGGCAAAGCCTCGTGTCGAAGCATTTTTTTGTCAAGTGAATCAACTTAATTGCGTTGTGTATGGTCTTCTTTTTACACTTTGTGTTGCATTAGAATCTGGTTTTATTTTATGGTGTCATCCTTTATTTCATGACTAATAATCTCTTTTGTTCCTTCCAGATACCAAAGATTGTCTACCGTGAACTTCTCCAAAATTCTGGTATGCTTTTCTCAGCGGTGAGGCATGGTGTCAGCAGAGAATTGTTCGAGAAACGTTTTAACATTTTTTCCCCTGAAAATGTCTTCCGATCCATGCTCGCACAAGTAAATAGTTCAGACGTGTCCTTGACTGAGAGTGAGACATTTGGGTTTTCTCGTCTGATTGATTTGTCACCGGCAGAGGTTGCATTTTTGGCAACTGGATCTTATATGGAGAGATTATTGTTTACTATTATGAGATGGGATCAGAAATATGTAGATGGAATGTTAGATATGTTTATGGAAGCTGTAAGAGATGATTCCACTTGTAGGCAACTTGGGGAGGATAAACTAAGGGCAGTCACGCGAATGTTACTTCTCCCATCAAAGTCGGAGAAAGCATTTCTTAGGAGGAGATTTGCAACTGGTCTCTCGGATGAGGCTTTAGTATTATCGCATCAGGATAGGCTTTTATCTAACATCAGACTACTTCATTCAGCATACTCTTTCATTCCAACTACCAGAGCACCTCCTGTAAGTGTTTACTTAGTTACTCATTGTTTCTTCTTATATTGTAGGAAAGATAAACTAATATTGACTGCTTTCTCTGCATTATTTTTATTCTTCTTGGTAGATAAATGGCCACTGCTCAGATAGAAATTTTGCTTACGAAGTTCTTGAAGAATTACATCACCCCTGGCTTAAGAGGTTTTTAATTGGGTTTGCGCGCACTTCTGACTATAATGGCCCTAGGAAACCAACTGCTGCTCCTCACTGTTTGATACAAGAAATAGATTCTGAACTACCTGTTTCACAACCTGCTCTTGAACTCACATATGAAATTTTTGGCTCATGTCCACCCATGCAAAGTTTTGATCCTGCAAAGATGCTCACAGTATGACCATCTCTTCCCTTATGTTTTCTTTTATACTTCAATGGACTTACAAATCATGTGCATCTTTGAGACATTGCTTAAGTTATGGTATCATAATGTGTTCTTTCAGGACTCGGGAAAGCTTCAAACTCTGGACATACTATTGAAACGCTTGCGCGCAGGAAATCATCGTGTACTTCTGTTTGCACAAATGACAAAGATGTTGAATATTCTCGAGGTACTTCAAACTACTATTTTTTTTAAACTACCCAGGGTTTGCATAGTGTTAAGCATATCTTGCACTAGATTTAAACTGCATTTCAGCAGCTGGGTGTGAGTTTGATATATTGTTATTTGCCATAAATTCTTACAACAATATTAAGTTGTTAGTTTACTAGTGATGACATGAGAATGCCAAACTAGATGACCTTATGCCATGTTATAGTATTATGTTACTATCAATAAAAGGTGGACTCTTTTTGTGGAACAAATTTCTATCTTTCCTATTTGGTTGACAGAATCATGGCAGTTCTTATATCTTTTTAATTTTAATCAGACAGTTCTCTTTTCAATTGTCTGCAGGACTATATGAACTATAGGAAATATAAATATCTAAGGCTTGATGGATCCTCCACGATAATGGATCGTCGTGACATGGTCAGGGATTTCCAGCATCGGTAAGGAATTTATTGACTTGTATGGTTTTCTTTTCAGAGCTTCGATTTTTATTTGCAGTTTCTCTCTGTTCTTACTCTTTGTAGGAGCGACATCTTTGTCTTTTTGCTGAGTACAAGAGCTGGTGGGCTGGGTATCAACCTGACAGCTGCTGACACTGTCATTTTCTATGAAAGTGACTGGAATCCAACCCTTGATTTACAGGCAATGGATAGAGCTCATCGGCTGGGTCAGACTAAAGATGTTAGTTTCTCCTGACTGTTGATGTGTACTTATGTCAGCTATATGCATGCTTTCAATCTCTTCCTATTGTGTACATAAATAATTAGAGAGAGGTCACTTAATCAAATCGTGCCAACTCCAAGTGGTACCCACACAACCTTATACTTGGATTTGCCAAGTGCAGTGTTCTGGTGTGGTGGGGTGGGGCCGTGGGGACATGTACCTGTGGAAAAAGTCCAATGCTCTAAGAAGTTAGGACACCCGTGATTTCAAAAACTATAAAGAAATAGTAGAAACCCCTTGTCTCTAATGCAACTAGTGTAAGATGTTTAAATCATTTCATTTGCCTTCCCCCCTTCTCCTTGCTCTCTTCCCTCCCTTGTTCATGAAGACTACTCTTTTTTTAACATGTTATAGAGCAACTAATATGTATTATTTGCAAGTCTTTGCCCTAACTTATTAAAGTGATTAAATCACATGGAGGTAGCAATCGGTTCTTTTGCGTGTTAAGTGCATTAAGGTGGTGTTTGATTGCATCTTAATATATCTTAACAGCCCACCTCTTATTCTCTAAGAGACGTGAAGTTGTTTGGTAAAAAAAATTCCCTCTAAATGCCTCTAAATCAGTTAGGATAGAAAATAAAATCTAAACTATTCAGAGGACCATCTGACCGAAAAGGACTATTTTTTGGATAAAAATAATCTCTTCAACTCTTTCTTTTGCTTCTTCAATTCAGCTCAGTCGACCCACCATAGTCAGACCACCACCACTATAACCAATTTCTCTCATTAGATGTTTCATTTTTCAATCCATTCCCACTGATTATGATGTGAAGCGAGAAGATTCCGTCACCGCAATCACAGCCACCAATTGTTGGATTTTATATTAACTTTTTATTTCGGGGGAGCCGAGATCCACCTCCGTGAAGGACTTCTCCGTGATTGGGTAGGCGATGGCTAGGGCTTTTGTGAGTAGGCTCTTACCGTAACAATGGGAAAGGTCAAAAGAGGAGTTGAGTATCCCGATGAGGCCCATAGTTGTTAAGGGGCTGCCTAGGCGACACCAAGTCGTCCAGTCGGTGATCAACATACAAGGCGATAGCAATGTTCTAAAAGGAGCTAGGCGGGAGGCGGGCGACCGAGGGAGGCCTAGGCGGGAATTTTTTTAAGCTAATTTTAATATTTTATCTTACATTTATCCAAACAAAACAATAATATAAAGCAAAACAATCTATAATAAAGATATTAAAGGGCTTTGCTTAAAGTTTAAACACATCCATATTGCTAATATCAAAGCTCAAACACAAACATGTAATTGTTCAAAGTTAAATCATATTTTTAACGTATTAGTTTTATTCATAAATAAGATTGTTATTAAATAATAAAATTTAAAATTTTAAGAATTTAATTCAATATTAAAACGTAAGAAACTAAACATAAATTTAATAATTATATTGAATTAAACTAAATATTACAAATGTATCATCATTTATATAATTTGAAGTTGGTACAAGTTCAAAAAATTACAACTATAATAAAATTATCTATTTTGATTTGATATTGTTCACTTCTTGTTGTAATTTGATATGCTACAACATGATTTGGTTTGGGTAAATCATTAGAAAATAAATATATCAAGATCTGGTTTGGGTAGTTATTAAAATATAAAAAACCTCTTTGCTATACCCACAGGCCCCACCTAATTTTCTGGAGGGATTTTTTGCAGCCTTGTTCTTAGGTGAGGCGCCAGGGGGGCCTAGCGCCTAGCCCTAGGCGAGAATTTATAGAACACTGGGCGGTAGTACAACTTGGGTTTAGGGGGAAAGTCGAGCGCCTAGCCCAGAAAGTCGACGCCGAGGCGTCCAAGGCGACGACTTTAACGGCGTGTCGGAAAGTTAACCGACTTGGATACTCTGGGTATGGATCGACCCACTGGGGAAAAACAAGATGTCGCTGGCTCGCCCTAGTGAATTCGCGATATCAAAGAGAAGTCACAGACAGTCGATCGAACAAAAAAGACGAGTGTAGCGACCGAGAGAGAGAAAAAGAGCTAAGCCGCGACTCCCGTCTCCTACTTTCGAGTTTCGACAGGTATTCCTTTTTTTATCTTTCCCCTTTTTGACCTTCTCTGCTTCTCTGCTCCTGTTTTTTTTAAAGTGCCGACTGCTCTGTTGATATATGCTTCTAAGTTGCTATGTTGCTTTTTTTTAACTGTCGACTGATCTGTTGTTGATATATGCTTTGTTCCTTTTTTTTAACTGCCGACTGCTATGTTGCTTTTTTTTGTTTCCCATATCATTCATCTCTATTAATTATATTATATATATTTTTTGCAAGTACATATTTCACTGATTAAGAAAAAAATTAATCAAACATGGAAAAATGATTGTGAATTTATTAATTATATTTAAATTAGTGCTACTATGCTATATTTCTATTAATTATGTTATATTCTTAGCTCCAATATTTTTTACAAGTACATATTTCACTGAGTAAGAGATGCATGACTGTTAGTACTACTAAATGGTTTACTCATCATTTGGACTTAATAATATTAAGTTATTAATTAGTACTATATATATATATATTATTAGAGTATTAATAATGTTAGCATCAGAGATATTTGTGGGTGCATCATTAGTTTGTGAATTCTATATAAATATTATATTATATATGTTTGTCTTATATTTTTTATTTGATTGTATTGTGTAGACAGTAAAATGGCGGAAAGTTTGGGGGTTGATAGTTATGATATAATGAAGGACCCTAAAAGAAAAGCTAAATCGAACGATCCGGGTTGAAAATATGGATATTGGCTGAATTTAAGTAATAAGGATGTCGTACTTTGCGGGAAGAAATGTCATTCGGACATCAAAAGGCTCAAGCAACATCTAGCCGAAAATTATGGAGATGTAGTGAAGTGCTCCAAAACAACAACAAGAATTATGGTGGAGATGCAAACAACTTTGAATAGTAGAAAGAGGAACAAGCCACTTGAGCTAGATGATGATGATGATGTAGTAGAAGTGCAAGAATAATCAGTTGCTCGTCCAACCATGGCTACCAATACTTCTAACATTATCCCAAGTTATGGGATGACTCCTAAAAGGAAGCAAGCTGTATTTCAATTCCAAAAGCTCCAACAAAGACGATTGAAACACTTCTAAGGAAGACTTCTGAAGAAGTTGTAAAGGAGAGGCATAACAAGCGTTTGAGCCAAATGAGTATTGAAAGTCGTTCGAGGACATCGGAGGAAAAGGAGAGAGTCTAAATGCACGTTGTCGACTTTTTCTACGAATGTGGCATACCATTCAATACTGCAAATTCAAGGAGATTTGAAGTAATGGTCGAGTCCATAGGGCAATATGGGTCGGGTTTCAAGCCTCCAATGTATCATGAGTTGAGGGTTCCTTTACTTGAGAAGGCAAAAAAGAAAACCGATGGCTTAAAGAAGAAACATGAAGTTGTTTGGAAGGAATACGACTACTCACTCGTGTCGGATGGTTGGAACAGATAAGAGGGGAAGACACTTGTTGAATTTCTATGTTAATTAGTTCGGAGGGGACTTATTTCATGGGTTCTGTTGATGCCTCCAGTCAGTCGCAAGATGCCACAATGTTGACAAATCTACTTGATAGCAAGATCGAGGAAATTGGCCCCGAGTATGTTGTTCAGGTGGTCACGACAATGCCTCTAATTATAAGGCAGCGGGGCATATACTAATGGAGAGGAGACCTTACACTGTTTTGGACTCACTGCTTTGACCTTATGTTAGAGGATATAAGCAAGTTGAAGTAATTCCAGCCCACAATCACAAATGCAAGAAGAATCACAACATTCATTTATAGACATGGTCGTCTTCTTATTGCGATGAGGGAGAAAACAAATGTGAGGGATCTTGTGAGACTCGCAGATACTAGATTTGCTATATCTTTCCTCACCTTGCAGACTATTTATACAAGAATAAAGATGCATTGAGGCATTTGTTCATAAGCGAGGATTGGTCAAAATCAAAGTTGTCTGCTACTGAAGCTGGGAAGAAAATATGTGATACTGTTATTTCAACAACATTTTGGCATATTGTTGAGGATTGCATTAGGTTGTCGCAACCACTTCTTATAGTCTTGAGGATTGTTGATAGTGATGAGAAGCTTGCTATGCTAGAAGTTATTGTTGCGATGGATTGCGCGAAGAAAAAATATTAAAGATGTATTTGGTAACAAACTAAGACTGTATAAAAGGTGATTGAGATTGTTAAGCGGCGATGGGAAAATCAAATGGAGCAAAAATTATATGAGGTGGTGTTGTTTCTCAATTTCGAACAAGTACTTTGATATCAAAGAGGAACGTCGGTTGTTTGCTAATGCTTTACGAGATGACTTCAATGACGTTCTTGCAAAGATGGTGCCCGAGTTAGATTTCCTAGACAAGATAAGCAATCTAGCCGACAATAATGATGCTTCTCGAGATATTTTTGCAAGAGAAATGGTGATTAGGCAACGAAAAATAAAGAATCCTCGTAAGTATATTAAAATATATATAAAGATATAAAAGCTAAATTATAATTTATATACATTCTTCCTTTCCTCCCTTTAAAGATATTTATATTTCGTTTAAATGTTTGCTAGTTTATTGGTGGAATGCTTTTGGAGCGCCGGGCTATTGAGCTATCCTCATTTGCAAAAAGAATTTTAGGCCTCTTGTTGTTCTACTTTCGGTTGCGAGCAATTGGAGTACATTTGAGTTTGTAAGTACTTTCTATTGTTAGTTCAAATTTATAAAGTAACAAGTCATTCACTTCTAATACTAATTATTTTTTATATAATTAAAATTTTATTAGTAGTATTATTTTTTTTTGTTTGGGATAAATAACGTTTTGGTCATTGTACTGGGGTCCGATTTTCATTCTGGTAACCGAAACTTTTTTTGTTACAATCAAATAACTGTACTCTCAAATATTACAAAATGGTCATTAATTTCAATTTCCGTCCAAAAATTTAACGGAAATGTTGACTGTGCATATTAACCCGTTATTTTTGCTGACGTGGCCCGTTATTTACTGACATGGCCCGTTATGTGTACATATATGCTTTGCCATGTGTATTAATAATAATACTAATAATAATAATTTTTAAATAATAGTAATATTACTTTCAAAATAATAATAATAATAATAGTAATAATAATAATTCTTAAAAAATAATAATAATTTTTAAATAATAATATAAATTAATTAATTTTATATAAATACATTTGTAAAAATTATTATAATTACAAAATAATAATAATAATTTCAAAATAATAATAATAATTTTAAATAATAAAAATTTCTAAACAATAATAATAATAATAATTTCAAAATATTAGATAATTTTATATTTTTAATGTGAACTTAAAATATTTAAAAATTAAAAAAATAATATAAATTCATTAACTTTATGTTATTATTGAATTTTAAGTTATTAATATAAATTTATTAATTTTATGTTATTCACGTATATCCTCATTTCCCCATCAAATTGATACTTCTGTATCCAAAGGCCTAAAGCCATCCTTTTCAGCAACCCTTCCTCATCGTCTCACCTAGATCTGTTGGCATGAAGCTCTTGGATCGAGTTTGTTTTATGTTATTCACGTATATCCTCATTTCCCCATCAAATCTGGTTTAGGAGAATGAAAGATTTAATTACCAAAAAAGACTTGAATATCGAAAATCGAAAATCAAATATCGCATCGGAGGATTACAGATTAATCGAATCTGTAATTAATCGAAAATCGAAAATCGTCTTTAGAGATCAGAGGGTGGAGTCAGAGGGTGGGGGTGTCATTCAGGGAGGAGGGAGAGAGAGATCTCAGATGTTTTGATGGTGGATTTGGATCTGGGTTTCGTTTCAGATCTGGATGATTCGTTTTTATGATCTAGATTTTGTATTGATTATCTTTGCTTCTGTTTAGATTCGGTGGGTGATGATGTTGTTATTTGATATTTCATGTGGCGCTGAGCTCTGAGTAGTCGGTATTCGGGAGGAGTGCCGGCGAGGCGTCGGAAGACATGGTGGATCGCCGGAAATGCAATCTACAGTGGTCGGCGTGGAGTGAAGCAGTGAAGCAATGAAGAGTAATTGATTATAATTTTATATTTTACATAAATAATAAATGACTTTACAATAATACTTTTGTGAGAAAAAAATATTATAAAAACAGAGAATTTAACATAAAATGCGTGATAGTAATTGATTATAATTATTAAAAAAAATTTATATAAGATAAAATATTCAATACATTATTTTTATTATTTTGTATTCATTTTTTATAATTATAAATAATAATAATAATCATAATTTTAAAATTATTAATAATTGAGCTGAATAATTTCAAAATTAATAATAATAATAATTTAAATTTTTTTAACAAAATTATATAAATTATAAAAATATTTTTATATAAATAATTATACACAATAAAGTATTATTACGACTTTGATTTAAGTTAAAAAAATAATATAATTTATTGTGTGAATTGGAAGCAATGACTAGCTCTCTATAACAAATGCCACGCGCCGGTCATGCACGAAGACTGATGAAGAAGGCAGGAGTGAGAAACCAGTCCACGTGGCAAAACCCCTCCACATCAGTAAAAAAATAGAGTTTTATGTACAGTCAGCTTTTCCGTTCGTTTTTTCGGACGGAAATTGAATTTAATGACCATTTTGTAATATTTAAGAGTACAGTTATTCGATTGTAACAAAAAAAGTTTCGGTAACCACAATGAAAACCGGACTCCAGTACAGTGACCAAAACGTTATTTATCCCATTTTTTGTTCTATTTATTTTAGATTCATACGAAGAAGAGGAATAGATTGGAACACAAACGATTGAGTGACTTGGTGTATGTCCAATACAATCGAAAGATCGACTTAAGGTTCCAAAAGAGGCGTGAACTTGAAAATAATTTTGATCCATTAGCCATTGATGACTTTGAATGGGGCAATGAATGGATCGATAATGAGGCCGATGTTGTTCATCCTGAGGAGGATCTTACATGGAATGATGTGGATCGAGCAACTGGTGCATCCAGCACGCTTGAGAGTCGATCTTTTAAGGAGGGCTCGTGCTAATACTAGTGATAATCTCATGACGTACTCTCGACGTGTGGTGGTGGTTCAACTTCTAGGGAATAAAGTTGATGGATTCCGACTCCGATAATGAAGTTGACGAGGAAGAAAGAATTCCAAATGATGATGAAGATGTGGAGGATGATTTTGGAGAAAGACCACCACCACCTACGCCTTTGAATGGGAGTAGTTCTCGTGAAGAGATGGAGATGACCTTTTTATGATGGTTTTTCTTGAACGATGTTTCTAAAACAGTGTAGAGAGTAGACATTATTTTGGTTTGCTATGGTGGTGTTTTATTAGTTATTAGACTACATATTTGTGATGGTTGATTGCAACTTTATTTTCTCTGTAGTGTTTGTTGAATTCTTCATTTCTTTTACTAATTTTTAATATCAAGGTGTTTTGTTTTTGGATTGTTATTGCCAAGTATTTACATAATTTTGCCTTTACTGTTATTCCATTTTGTTATGTTTTGAGTTTTAATGTATATGAAATTTTATTGTCAATATACTTGTTAAGTAAAATAAATAATATATAAATTGCACGTTGTAAATGATTTATCGTCTTACGGACCCCATGACGGTTACCTTGTCGCCTAGGCGTCCAGGCAGTCGGCTACCGCCATGACTCGATGTGGCGCCGTAACAACTATGATGAGGCCATGCAAGGAATCGCGAGTGTCTTGGTTCTCCAATTTTTTCCTTAACATGGTTCTTTGATTTTGAAGAAGATGAGAACATAGTTCAAATGCGACTCCTGCACAAATCCAAATTCCTTGATTTTGAAAAAAATGAGAACATGGTTCGGAATCCCAATAAGCCTTACATTTGCCTTCTCTGCACAAACCCTAATTCCCCAATTTTAACATCAAAAACAATGAAATTGATAAGAGGGTTAAAATGGTAAAATATTATTATTCAGATATTTTGAAAAAAATAATTATCAAACCACATTTCTTCATTCAGATACAATTTTAGACAGATGATCTACATTATTCAAATGTCTAAATTGTTCAGATCTTAACATTCAGTTTTATCAAACACAACCTAATTCTCACCTATAGGGGGAAATTAGAATAAGGAAAGGTTAATATTTATATTCATTTGAGACTAATTTCAGTAGCTTTTAAGTTATTTGGAAATAGCTTTAAGGTCGTCAGTGATGTGTCGTACACCTAAATCTGATCTGACTGTATGTATATGGCATTTAATGGTTCTATACTATTCTTGTCTTTGATATTTTATGTCACAGTGGTTTGGATTGAGAATTTTCATAATTCTTATCTAGAGGTGTATTTTTCATGATGTAGGTTACCGTCTATCGATTGATTTGCAAAGAAACAGTTGAAGAGAAGATTTTACAGAGAGCTAGTCAAAAAAACACTGTGCAGCAACTTGTTATGACAGGTGGACATGTACAGGGTGACCTTTTGGCTCCAGAGGATGTTGTTTCTTTACTAATTGATGATGCCCAGTTGGAGCAGAAACTCAAAGAAATTCCGTTACAGGTATGATCTAATTCTGGGTTTGTGTTCTTCAAAGAATTTGTTCCAATTTGGCAAGGCAATTTGGAGCTTGAAATTTTCTTAATTGTTGACTACATTTTTAATGAATTCACACTTTATCAGGCAAGGGATAGACAAAAGAAAAAAGGTGGAACGAAGGGTATACGGATAGATGCAGAGGGTGATGCATCTTTGGAAGATCTTACAAACCCTGAAACTCAGATCAATGGATCTCTGCCCTCTCCGGGTCCTGAGAAAGCGAGGTCCAATAGTACAAAGGTACCAAATTTACATTCATCTTTTGTGGAATCAGAGTATTTAATTTTTTTTCTTTTTTATTTGGAATTAGAATATTTATTTTTTACCTCTTTCATCATTAAATAACAAGGGTAAAGATCAATGGTAGTGTAGCTACTAGCTACCAAAAAGAAAATAGTGACGCTAATTTGCTCAAAAGACTCTTAGTTGTGTTGTCGCATAAAACTCTTTGCTTAAAAGACTAGAAGAATTTTCACACTTACCAATCAACAACTGTTGATAAAAGATATAATTGTGGATAGTAGAAAGACGCATTAGATGATGCCTCTTGAGTAACTGTGTTTTGATACTTGAAGTTCATGTTTCAGTTTAAAAAGAATCGACTTTTGAAACCTAACCCAGTTAAGAGAGTATATTCAGCAGTTGACACTATGTTCAAACTCTGAAGGAATACTTGGGTGGTGTTGGGGGTTGGGGGGGGGTTGTTTGATTCTAGTTATATTCTGATGGTTAATGGCAAGTAGTTCCATGCTGCCATTTAAAACCTCTCTCTCTCTCTAACTGTAAAGTTGTCAATGTTTGCAGAGAAAAGCTACCACTGACAAGCAACCTCCTCCAAAACAAAGGCTTCAAAAAGGTAACGTGAAAAGCACCGAATCTTCATCCCTAAATTTGATGCCATTGGATTATGAGTGGGATGATCCCCTACAAGACTCGGACTCGCAACAGCATAAACCCAAGAGACCAAAGAGGCCAACAAAGAGTGTTAATGAGAATTTAGAACCAGCATTTACTGCCACCCCAGCTCTGGTTGACGATCGCACTTACAACCAGTCTGTATCTGATCAAAGTTTGCCTGTATTAGAACTACAGCAGAGGAAGATATCGTAAAGCATGTCAGTTATTATTTTTATTTTTATTCTCAGCGGGTGATATTTGCAGGCAGAAACTCTATAATTTTATTTGTTGGAGCCTAGAGGCCTTTTTTATGTGGGGATTATGTGCTGTGGCCCATGTAATTGGGGACTTGAGAACCTAGAATCTCTTATTGGATGGAACTCCAGTAGCAGAATGAAGAGAAAGCAAGCAGACTGTATAATAGTGTGTTGTACAGATTATTTGTTAAAAGAGGTTATCACCAGAGTGACTGGTTTACTATAATATAGAGGATGTAAGAGGTTATCACCAGAGTGACTGGTTTACTATAATATAGAGGATGTAGATATTATGTATATTGGGTCTCTCTCTCTCTCTCTCTCTCTCTCTCTCTCATTAGTTGGGGATTATACAATTGGATAAAAGATCTTGTAAACAGCATCAAGCTGGAAATTTTGTCAGCTTGTGAACTCGATTGAAAGAGCTTTGGGAACAAATATGAGAACTTCATATTAAAGCATGCATCTCCTTTTTTTGTATTTTTCTGAAATAATCACTTCTTCCCTTTAATTGACGCTGCGGATTTATCAAACTGGAGGAAGATCAAAATAAATAAATTACCTATGACTTGCTCTAATCAACTTTTTTGTATACCATTGGAGTTGATAGGGAACTCATCTTAAAAGCTTTTTTTAGGTACGTAAACAACATGAATATCTTATTTGTAGGAAATATGGTTATCAAAATGAATAATACAACTAAATCGTTTTTTTAGTAAATTATGATTCAAACTACAATAGTTTATTTATCTGTAAAAAATTAAAAAAACTCGAAGCATAGTCACAATTCAATATATGATTGATGAAATACATTACAAAGAAATTTAACTAAATCAAAGATGTATGTAGACCTGGCAATATAGTTGGTTAACTTTCGGATCAACCCATATTAACTGGAACCAAATGGGTTGGTTAACTATTTTTATTTAGGATCAATTACATATTCTATTATATTTTTTAAAATAATTACAACAATAGTGCACTCATAAAATATTTACACAATTAATATATTTTTCATATTTATTTACAATATTAGTGGAATTAGGATTCCTTAATTTAGGGAATTAGTATGCAATTAGGATTCCTTAATTTAGGGGATTAGTATTGATTTACCTATTAAATTAAGTAATTAATAAGTAAACTCCCCTTCCTCTTCCTCTATCTCTCTCAGAAGCACAAACTCAGTCTCCATTGTTACACAAACACTTCCCGCTCTATCTCCTCCCTCATCCGTCGTCCGCTGCCGTGCTGCCGACCCTTCGGTTGGACCTTATTTTCTGAGATGGTGGTTTAACTTTACGATAGTCTCCGACGCCTCTAGCAGCGGCAAAATCAACTTCTACTTCGACTGGTGTCCCGACAGTTGAGAAGAGAGCAAATGCAGGCAACAAAAAATACACGTAGGTCGATGCGAAAGAGAGGTGGTCACGTGACCGAGGAGAGCTACCTGACCGACGACGATGACGAGTTTCCCCTTCCGATGGCCTATCTGGACACCTCACCGGTGTCTGCTGAAGAGATTGATCGCCGGCTCCGTTGTGATCCCCAAATTGAGGTTTTAAGTATTAAAGTATTAAATCCGTAACCAAACCTTCATAACAAGGTAACCTAATTCAGTTTTATTAAGTTACCAATTTATTTGGAATGTGATGCAGTTGGTAGCCAAACCATCATGCAGTTGGTTGCCAAACTTTCAGACTAAGGTAACCAATTCATACTGCAGGTGTAGAGATGAATTGGTTACCTTGGTATAAAGGATTTAGTTACCTATATATAAAAGTTTAGTTACTTTTTTAAGAATGTTTAGTTATCAACATTACATTACACATTACTCTCTTATCTCTCTCTTTCCTATGCAGTGTTCTTATTTTCTTTTGAATGGCGAAGGGGAGGAGGAAGATAACCGACTGAAGGGGAAAAGGAAGATGACGTTACCAAACTTTGAATATTTGAATTTGAATTATTATTTTTGAATTTGAATTTATTTTTGTTGTTAAATCCAAGATATTTGAATTTGAATTATTAATTATGACATTATTTCTCCTTGATTTTAGGTTTCCTTATTATTGTGAATTGAATCCTATACTAATTTCCTAAATTAAGGAATCCTAATTTCACTGATATTATAAATAAATATGGAAAAGTGTATTATTTTTGTAATTATTTTTTGATACACTAATAGTGTAATTACTTTCTAAATGTTGTATATTATTGTAAAGGACCCTATTTATTTATTTGGGTTGGATAAAGTTTGGAACCATATTTTTAAAAAGAAATATAGTTCCAACCCGGTTAACCATTTTTCGACCCATATTTTATTCAAATCTAAATCAAAATTTCTTTCCACCCATATTTACATATTCAAGAAGTTCAACCACCCACGCATCCATCCCACCCCACCCATCCACCCCCACCCCACCTACCCCACCCCCTACCCCCACCCAGCCACCCCACACCCACTAAAAAAATATTATGTGATTATGTATATACCCCTTACCCCCCACCCCATCCCATCCCATCCCATCCCACGCCACGCCACCCCACCCCACCAAAAATAATAATATTATGTGATTATGTATACACCCCTTACCCCCCACCCACCCCATCCCACCCCCACTTTAACAAAAAAAATAATGTGTACACCCCATATTATTTTTTTTGGGAGTGTTGGATGGGGGGGGTGGGGGGTGGCTGGGTGAGGATAGGTGGGTAGGGGTGGGTGTGATGGGTGGGGTATACATAATTACTTAATATTATTTTTTTGAGAGAGAGTGTTGGATGGGTGGATAGGTAGGTAGGTGGGGTGGAGTGGCGTGGGTGGGGGTAGAAGGTGTGTGGTGTATACATAATCGCTTAATATTAATTTTTTTGGAGAGAGTGGTGGGGAGTGAGTGGGGTTGGGGTTGGGTTGGGGTTGGGGTTGGGGTGGGGGGTGGGGGTAAGGGGTGGGGAGGGTGTACACGTTATTTTTTTTGGGTTTGGGTTTGGGGTGGGGGGTGGGGTGGGGTGGGGTGGGGTGGGGTGGGGGGTGGTGGTAAGGAGTGTATAATAATCACATAATATTATTATTTTTGGTTGGAGTGGGGTGGCGTGGGGGTAAGGGGTATATACATAATCACATAATATTATTTTTTTTAGTGGGTGTGGGTGTGGGTGTGGGTGTGGGTGTGGGTGGGGTGGGGTGGGGTGGGGTGGGGTGGGGGGTAAGGGGTATATACATAATCACATAATATTAGTATCAAATCAGACCTTCATGGAACCCATAACCCATAATAATATTAAAATGGTTAATATGGTTAATATGATTTTAACCATAACCATATGGTTCCAACTCACATTATCCATATTAAAAATGGTTAATATGGTTTTAGTTCTTAAATGGAACTATAACCATATTTTGAAAATCAAAACCAACCCATAACCATATTTTGCTAGGCCTAGATGTATGTATACAAAGGCAAACTTGTGATGAAATTCCGAATAAAATGTGTTAAGAGAATTTTATTTTGATTCTCCGAATTCGGTTCCATTCTCAATAGAGGAGGGTGGGAATAGAGTTCTTAGTTTTGGAATATTCCTGTGCATAATTTTATTATTTTATATGTCAAAAACATCTCTTGTTTTGAAATCTTTTCAATAATATATAGCTTGAAAATTTTGAATTTGTAACAAAAAAAAATATTGAATTTTAAAATAGGTGGTGAATCTGTAAAAAACAATAATATCATAATACCAATTTCTTATTTTCTTCCTTACTCCTGGTCCTGAGCAGCACCATACATTACTGAGTTCGAATATTCTTAATGCGTCTTGCCAGTGTGAAAAAACAAAGTATATAACAAGACCAGCTATCTCGACATAGTAGTAACAAAAGGTTTAAAAAGTAGACGCTTCAGAAGTTAAAGATTAACAGCTTGAGCATGGTGACGGACATGATCATCAATAAAGGTGGCAATAAAATAATAGGAGTGATCATAACCAGGCTGCAACCGCAACAGGAGAGGAATATTGTCCTTCCTGCATGCCTCCTCAAAGTTGTTTGTTAACAGCTGATCATGCAAAAAATTGTCATCCAGTCCCTGTACAAGCACAAGGATTTTTCATTTTATAATACCGAATAGTACATGTCCAAAAGAATTTATTGTTATAACGAAACTAGAATCTTAAAACACTTTTTGAAGTCATCTAGATTTTTTCTCAAGTCTGTTTGAAGTAATTATTAACTATTTCATCAATATGAGAAACCCTACTCAAATATGGAAATAGAGAGGAACCAGTTTTTGCAAACCCATATGGTGACAGCTTATTCTCCATACCATATATTGCCATGTTATCATTCTCTATCATTTTAAATTTCTAATGCCAAAATAATTGCCCCTTTTCTCGACAAAACATGGAAAATCTGCCTCATAGGAGGGGGAGTAAGTTGGAAATGGTTCTCTGCTTATCATTATAATTCAGTGACTTTTAGGGACAGATAACCTTTTCCAGTAATACCATAAATTAAGGTGTATCCTAGAAAAACAGTAATTATTGTAAAATATTTAACTATCATCAACACTTCAAACTTGGACTGTATTTCAGAACATATTAGGACTTCGAGAAAGAAAATTGTGTTCCAAAAATTTAAGTAGCAATTCCAATCATGTATGAAAAGACTCTAGGGGCCTCACCTGATCAATTAGAATGGTAGCAGAAACCTCCTTGAACTTTGAAATCAGGCAAGTAGCATCATAATCCTACATGAACATAGTTTCACATATAACACCCAACTTGGGAACAGAAATTTCGTATTAAATGGCACCTAAGAACCAAAGACCATACCTCCCAATCAGCTTTATTTCCACCCAAATAATTTGAGAAAGCTTTCTGGCCCCATGGACAGTTAATAGGATTGACTATAGGTGCAAATGCTGACACTGACTGGAAATTCATAAAAAAAAGAAGAGTAAATAACAAAGATGTATCAAGTTGCTTTGTATATAAAGATAAAGAATTCAAAAAATAAAATAGAATGCAGCAAGATATGTCATTGCATAGAGGACAACAAATTTATATTAGACAAGATCACAATCGCATCATAACACTCCGATATATAATGTTACAGCACTGGAGAATTTCATTGAAGGACCTTTAATTAATCTATATATATATATATATATATATATATATATATAAAGTCATCAAATTAATAATTATCCAAGTATAGACTACAAGTGAATATATGTGTTTGTTATACACAGACAAAATGTTATAATCAAATACCTTATACTTGTCCAGATTTTTTAGGTAAATTGTAAGAGCTCCATGCCCGCCCATAGAATGGCCAGAAATAGATGCTCGTGATGTATCAAGCTGCGGAAAGTTTTCACTCAGAAGGCTTGGCAATTCCTTGACAACATAGTCATACATTTGCCAGTTCTTCCACTTTTCTTGTGTAGCATTCAGATAAAACCCAGCACCTGACTCAAAAGTATGTGTTATTTGGTTACAATTCTACCCACTGCAAATAGTAAATGGTGATGACCTCGCTGAACTACTCGTTAGAGAAAGTTTTGGTATATTATTAAATGTTCAACAGCAGTTTGGACCAAGACACAGTAGGCTGATTGCGAATCATTCCTGGGTGTCAATAGAAGGAAACCTTGTTCCTCTCAAAAGCTCAAACACTTGTCTTCTCTCCTTAATTCCATTATTAGTTTACTGTCATTGATGTTTTTTTAATTTTTAATTTTCCAAATGCATTTTAATGCAATCTAATTGGGGAGACACAAGGATCTATGGAAAATGGAAAAAATACATTGAGGGTAGCTTTTTAAGAAGTAAATGAGAAAGAAATATATTTTAGGAAAGAGATACATCCAAAGATGCATATAAAAACCTTTTCTTTTCTTTTATTTTATTTTCAAGTAAAAACATTTATAAACCAAATTTGAGAGCAATTCCTCCAATTATAGGCTGCAAAGACTAGAAACAACCATAGGGTCTAGGCCCAATGGTTAACCCCATCCCTTGTGTACGAAGAGGTTGGGGTTTCAACCTTAGCAGTGGCTAAGGATGGGTGTGTGCATTTAAATTATGTGACAAACCAGCAAAAAAAAACAAAAAACTTTAGAGCTAGGGAGATTCAAACAAGATTCCAATCAGAAATTAGACTAAGAAACCAATAGACTTATGATCTCATGATTTTACTTAATTAACATTCTTACTCAAGTATAGACAGTACAGGTTTTATACATACGTATATCAAGTAACAAAATAAAACATTATCACTATCGAATCATTTGATAAATAATACTCTAAAGACATTAATACATTATAGTGCATATGATTCAGTAATCTTTGTACACTATAGAGTATAGAGTGAAGTCTCTCACATACCCGCACCAAAATCCCAGCTGTCTGCCTCCCCTTCCACATTTAGGCCTCCTATAAAAAGCAGGCAATAGATTCTCAGTACATCAGCTTCTGGAAAAACAACAGAAAGTCTGGAAAATACACTTTAACTATATAGAACAGATTAATACTCACGAGGTAGAATATTATAGGTAACCAGTAATGCACCTACATTTTTTTTAAATTTTATTTATTTATTTTTTATTTTTTATTTTAAGATTTTGAATTCATAGTCAGATCACTTTAAGAGGAAAAAATACCATATCACATTACAGAAGATTCATACCCAATGTACAGTGAACCCATGATGGTTTTACACAAACAGATATAAACCGGGAATTACATTTGATGCAATTGACAGGTAAAGAAGTTTCCAGATTTGAAAGGGTCCACTTTCAAGGAGTGAGAAAAGGGTGTAACTTTAAGTATTGTATTTAATTTAATAAAAAAATATATACTCAAAGTGATACACGATTACAATACTACATACTTCATCATCATATTTTAAATGGAATATATATGCTCAAAGTGATGCACAAATATAAAACAATAATTTCATTGTAAAGTTTTTGTCCAGATATTTGTAGATAAGAAGCTGTTTGTTGGCACAATTAATGCGCAACTCTAGTGAGGAAAAACAAAACCAGGAGGGAACAAGTTTGAACAGCAAGCTGTCAGAGAACATATTAGATGTATAAAATGAGATTGAGTAAACATGGTTTAGAAATGGTGCGTCTTGACCCAACTCGGCATTTCTAACAACCTAAAAAAAATACTAATGTAATAAGCTTTTAATGATTTGGGGAACATATATTGATTAATTAGCAATTACAAGTCAATTTTAAGAAAATCTGGCTTACTCGGAGATGTATCTGGTGCAACTAAGGCAATACCCTCACTCGATGCAGCACGTTGAGCACCAGATTTAGATATGAAGTTCTCATCCGTACACGTAAGACCAGAAAGCCAGTAAAGTACCTTGTGGTAATGAAAATAAAATCGAATACAATTAGTTACTTGATAACTATCTTTAGTTGTACTCCAGTATACAATGAGGAAGGCCGAATGTAATCTTGACAAAATTATACAAAACATCAACAACAAATTACTAGAATGAGAGAACTATGGCCCCTTGTCGATGTTGACTTTTAGACATATTGCTTTTACTTTCAAAACAGCAGGTTAGCAGCCAAAAAAATGTGCGAAATCAATTTTTCAGTAAACAAATAAAGAAAAAGCTTAAATAACATAACAATATCTAAAAACAAAAAACAAAAAAGAAAAGAAAAAAGAATACCCAATGATGCCTATATAATTTATTAAAGATTATAAAGCAATTGGTCTAAACTTCCTAAATATATTATTTATGAAAGACTATAAAGCAGTTAGGCCATCTCCAACAGTCTGTAGGTGTTTGATAAAACTGAATGAAATAGTTCTTAATATTTAAATAATCCGAATGAAGCAGAATTCTGAATACTGAATGAAAAAAATTGTTTGATAATTAACATGTCTAAAACATCTTAATAACAGATTTTTATTATTTTACACCTCTGAAAAATTCAAAATTGTTGTAAATTTATTTAATATTACTTAATATAATAGTTACTATTGTAAAAAAATATTAATATAAAATACTTTATTCAGCAGTCATTCAGACAAAAAAATTACACTTGACCATTCAGCCTAAAAATCTAACCGATTCAATCATTCAGACGATTGTTATTCAAAATAAACGCACTGAATGATTGACCGATTCAGCTATTCAACCTCATTCAGCTCTAAACAAACACTCGTGCTTCCTCTCCAGCAGCTAGACTAAATATAGTCTAGGAGATTTTTCGGTGAATCCAAAAGACTATATCAAGGAATCTGATTTTGGTGGACTATAATTTTTAATATATTTTAATGGAAGTGTGGAAGAATAGTTGGTGGACTATAATTTATTAAATATAATATAATCTTTTAATATTATAGACCACGGGATAGTCCATCTGCTGCTGGAAGTATTGAAAGACTCCCATTATGGACAAAATATAGTCGATGGTATATTCCACCTTGCTGGAGATACTCGTCTAAAATTGTACTATAACACGCATCATCTCTGGTGATTATGATCATGATTAGTAGAACTATATTATTAAATGCCAATAAAGCAAGGTTAGTAGTGAAAAGTGTGCGGCAACAACTCATATGTTTGAGAATAATTATTAAGGAAGCATACATTTTAATATTGGCACAAAGACATTACTATTTTTGAGTAAGTTGGTCAATTGATCAAGCTGACACACATAACCTCACCTGTGTGTCAAAACTGTATTGGCCAATCAACCAACTTACCCAAAAATGAACTTCATTCTAACCACTTCCATTCATGTGCAAGTGTGAATATTTTTAGGCACAATAGCAGTTGCAACATTTTTCCATGAAAACCCAAATAAATTGTTACTAGTATAATAGAAAGCATACAGATTTATAAATTACTGAACCAAATTAACAGGAGAATCGAAACCCTAGTGAACGAAACAGCATAGGAAGAAGCAAATTATAACACAAAAATTGATTACTTCTGAGGAGTGATGAAAAATGGGATAGGGAAAGGGGGTACTTACAGGGAATTTGTGGGAATCGGGAGAAGAGGATTTAGGAGTAGGAGGAAAGTAGATGTGGAAAGTCATGGAACAACCCAGTGTTGGGCTGTAATGCTTGTATCTTCTGTTGTAACCCTCAAACATCTTTGAGCTGCTAATTTCTGTTGGATTTGTCTCCATCTCTCTTTCTATTTTTCTCTCAAACAATCTTTCTTTCCCCTTTCTCCAGTCTACAGTGTACTGTATTCAGGACTTATAATAATTTCAATCGAAAAACCAACCAAGCAAAAAATACATTATACATCACAATTCACAGTGTTCTAGTGGGACCCATCAATATCAAGAGGATTAAATTGGTATTTTCAGGTGCGGGACATTGTGGGATCATATGGTCACATTGTTAGTTCCGAATCTTTAGTTATTTCGGTTTGTTAACAAGTTCTATTCTTCTGGACTAATGGTTAGTGTGGTTAGTGCTTTGATGAACTCCTCTTAATTTGTTACCACATTCTAGGATGTTGTAAACGTAGGTTGTGAGTTGTTATTTCAATTTTATGTCGTTGTAAAAGGCTATATATATGCCTGCAGTTTGTTATCAATAAATCTCTATCTTTTTCATCTTTGAGTGCTAAATTTCTTCTGAGTGATCTTAACATTTGGTATCAGAGCTCCATCACAGGGGCCTGATTGTGAGTGTGTGTGGAAAGAAACTGCAGTTTTCTTTCAGAGTAAGGGAGTCAAGCACAATGGCGAAAAACAATAGTAGTGTTTTTGTGCAGCCGGCCATTCCCAAATTTGACGGACATTACGATCATTGGGCGATGTTGATGGAAAACTTTCTTCGTTCCAAGGAATATTGGGATCTCATAGAGAATGGGATTTCAGGAGTGGTGACACAAGGGGTCGAGGACCAGGCAGAAACACAACACAAAGTGATCGAGGGACATAAACTGAAGGATTTAAAGGCAAAGAACTACCTTTTCCAAGCTATAGACCGAAATATCTTGGAGACTATACTTGACAAAGACACATCAAAGGGTATTTGAGACTCAATGAAACAAAAATACCAAGGCACTACCATGGTGAAGAGGGCACAGTTGCAGGCACTTCGGAGGGACTTTGAGATTCTCCACATGAAGGATAGTGAGACTGTTGATAACTTCTTTACTCGTACTCTCACTATAGCCAACAAAATGAAGGCTCATGGTGAGACAATGAGCCAAACCATTATCAATGAGAAAGTTTAACTTATTTTTATCAAAAAATTCAGCTACCAATTAACTGGAACCAAATCCATTTAGATACAATTTGAGCGTATACAGATTGTGCCGCCGCCATCAGTGATCGATCTCTCTCATAACGTAAATCAAAACCCTAATAAAAACCCATAAACAGTTAGCTCAACACATCTTCTATTCATGTAAAGATGCAAAGATCTAATCCTTGCGAGGTTTACCAAAATTTCGGTATGGATCGGAATGAGGGAGGAGCGAAGTAAGTAAAAAGATAAGATCTTCTTATAGCTTTATCTCTCCTCCCGCGAGACTTCTAGGGTTTTTGTTTTGCTGGAGGAGGGGAGGCTTGTGGATCTTGAAGAGGCACGACCAGGAAGGAGGAAAGAGAGTGAAAAGAGAAAGGGTTTTTATAGAGAGAAAGTAGTCTTTACTTTGCTCTGTGTTGTATAATAGTACTAGGGGATAAATTTTTCCAACGGGATATTTATTGAAGATGGGGTAGGAAGAAGATGACTAATATTGTCTGTATTTGTTCAAGATAAATAGTGGAAAGAAGATGAACAATTTGCTTAATGAAGAAGGATATATGTTGTTTTTTCATTTTATGCTTTTGCACTTTAATTTAAAAAAATGTTAAATCTATAATTGGTTTGTATTAAATTGGAAGTGGTTAGCATGAAGTTCATTTTTAGGTAAGTTGATCAATTGGCCGATACAGTAATGACACGCAGACGAGACTCTATGTATGTCAATATTTTATTGGTCAATTGATTAACTTACCAAAAATAAATTTCATGCTAACCGGATCCTATTAAATTGCTCTTGTAAATGTATTTACTAAATAAACCTTATATTGTAATAATCATATACATCCAAACTGTACACAATATGTTTATCGGTGACACCTCAGTATCCAGGCAATTTTTTTGGCCAAAAAATTGATTCACTGTTACTTTTGTTTACTCAATTGTATTTGGAATATGTTAATATAAAGTTTTAAAGTCATGAGTGTAAAAAAAAGTCATACTTTCAAGGTAATAAGTGTATTTAGCCCTTTATATTTCAGGTCGAGCGAACCCCAAATAGAGACTCGTCCTTCCCAAAGCCTTAGAAGTTGACCTGGTGGGGTTTTGGGCAGTTGTTGGGGATTTAAAGAAATGGAAGTAGTAGTAGCATCAAATGATCTCCAAGAGCTCTGAACACCCTTTTACAAAAGAGCTTCTAAGGCTGAGGTTAGAGAAAAATGTAAGGAACTCAGCTGCTACACTACGATCAGCTAGAACTCTACGATAAATATCCATTAAGGGTATAATAGTCTTTGTGTAATAATTGAGTCGATTAGTTATCGTATTGTTTATTTTATTATGTATAAAGGAAACTATCTGTAATCAGTTAGGGCATGAAATGAATTGTTCTTCCTTCTGAACTTTTATCTACTTCCTCTGAATTCTATCTCTTTCTCTATCTAAATCTCTTCTTAGTCACAAATCTCCATAAATTGAGCTGAACTTAAGCTCAGTAAGGAATTTGATTATCCAAATCCTTACAAGTGGTATCAAAGCTTGCTACGATCAGTGGTTATGGATACTAACAATCAGAGATTAACGAATTTAGAAACGAACCTTCAGGATTTGCAAATTCAATTGTAATCTTCAGTGGAGTCTCTGCAAAAAAGATTCGATGATAAGCTTGAGAAACTAATGAAAGGAGTAGAAGCAATGTTGATAGCACAAGGTCAGAAGCAAGATAAGGGAAAGTCTGATAGTCACAATCAACAAACTCAACAAACTCCTCCAAATCCAAATCTAAATCAACAAGGTTCTGGATCAATCTTTGGATCGTTTGAAGGAGGTAGTACACAGAACATTATAAATGAAGGTATATTCAGGAATATTAGATTTGAATTTCCTAAATTCCATGGATCTAACCCAAGGACCTGGATTAGGAAGTGCAATAAATTATTTTGTTATTATAATGTTGCTGAAAATTAGAAAATATACCTAGCAACTATGCATCTCGAAGGAGAGGCTAAGTTGTGGTATTCTAGTTTTGTTGAAAATGATGTTGACCTGACTTAGAATGGTTTAATTGATGAATTGCTTGCTAGATTTAGCCTTGAGACTAAGATGAATCCTATAGCTGAACTTAAAAAGTTGTAACAAACCACAACTATAGATGGATATCGAACAAAGTTTGAAGAACTAAGAGGTTGGGCACTGATAAAAAATTCAAAGTTGAATGAAGAATTTTTTATTGATTGCTTTGTTGGTGGACTGAGGGAGGATATTCAGTTAGGTATCCAGGAGTTAGGGGTTACTAATCTTAAGGAGGCTATTCGATTGGCTAGAGTTGAAGAAGCTAAAGTGGAAGCATGGATCAGAAGAAGCAAAATTGTACTAAAATCTTCTATCATTAATAATTCCAGCAGCAGGAATGTAGTAATGAATTCTAGCTTGCAGAAAAGTGTCAGCAATAATGGAATGGAATTCTCTAGACCTAATGTAGGGGAAACTAAGGTTGCTTGGTCTGGAAATGAGCAAGGAAGAGTTCTACCAGTTAAGCATTTGACTAGAGATCAAATACTTGAGAAAAGGAGGAAGGGGCTATGTTTTTCTTGTGATGAGCCGTATGTTTTTGGTCATGTATGCAAACAGCCTCATTTGTTCATGATAGTACCATCTGAGGAGTAGGAAATGTGCTTGGAAACTGAAGAACAGAAAAATTGTGTAACAGAAGTAGAGATGCAGGAAGAGCGAAACAGACCATTATTGGAGGATCAAAAGGAAGATGTACAAATAACATTGCATGCTTTATCTGGCCATATTGCTAATAATACCATCAGAATACAAGGGACAGTGAAGGGCAGATCAGTTAGCATATTAATTGACAGTGGTAGTACTGGAAATTTCTTAGATCCTCACGCTGCTAAGAAATTGAGGGTTAAGCTAACAAATACTCCACCAGTGACGGTCTCAGTTGTAGATGGTTTTAAGGTGCAAAGTGAACAAGTGTGTTCAGAGTTCTAATGGCAGGTGCAGGGTAGAGATTACACTACAATGATGAGGATTCTGCCCTTGGGTGGTGTTGATGTTATTTTAGGAGTTCAGTGGTTGAGTACAGTAAGTCCTGTATCTTTTGACTTAAATAAACTGCAGCTCCAATTTGTGCAAAATGGGGAGACAATGTTGATGAAAGGGGAAGACATTAATGTCACTCCAACAATACAGTTAATGGAATCTAGTGAGTTTCAGACCCTATTGCGAACAACATCTCATGGTTTTTTTGGATGTTTATATGGAATCTTGGAATGTAAAGATTGTCCACCCTCAGAACCTACCTGTCCAAAACTTAAAGAGATTTTGAAATCATTATCAGATGTCTTTGAAGAACCTAAAGAAAGGTATGCCACCTGAAAGATCTCATGACCATCATGTTAATTTGCAGGAAGGTAGCAAACCTATGAATTTGAGACCCTATAAATATCCATATGTACAGAAATCTGAAATTGAGAAAGTAGTGACTGAGTTGCTGAATAGTGGGGCTATTCAGAATACTAACAGTCCTTTTGCTTTTCCAGTTTTGTTAGTAAAGAAATATGATAATACATGGAGAATGTGTATTGATTATAGAGCACTCAATGATGCTACTATTAAAGATAAATTTCCTATACCTGTAATAGATGAGTTGTTGGATGAACTGAATGGTTCAAACTAGTTTTCAAAGTTGGATCTCAGGTCTGGTTATCATCAAATAAGAGTACACCCACCTGACATACCTAAGACAGCTTTTAGGACTCATTCAGGGCATTATGAGTTTAAGGTTATGCCTTTTAGGCTAACCAATGCTCCAGCTACTTTTCAGAGCTTAATGAACACTGTTTTTGCCCCTTATTTGAAGAAGTTCATCTTTGTTTTTTTGATGATATCCTAGTTTACAGTCCCACATATGAAACTCATTTACAGCATTTGGAAATGACATTACAGTTGCTGAGGCAACATCAGTTGTATGCCAAATTGTCCAAATGTATTTTTGCTACACAACAAGTTTAGTATCTTGGTCATATCATTACACCTGAGGGGAGTCTCTACTAATCCTACAAAGATAGAGTGTATGGTGCAGTGGCCAAAGCCTAAGAACTTTAAGGGTTTGAGGGGATTTCTGGGTCTCACAGTCTATTACAGGAAGTTCATTAGACAATATGGTTTACTAAGTAAACCACTGACTGATATGCTTAAAAAAGATCAGTTCTATTAGAGTGTTGAAGCTGAAGAGACTTTTGTTAAGCTCAAAGGAGTTATGGTTTCTTCTCCGGTGTTGGCTTTGCCTAATTTCAGTATTCCATTTGTATTAGAAATTGATGCTAGTGCTACTGGAATTAGAGCAGTATTAATGCAAAATGGCAGGCCTATCGCTTTCTTAAGTAAGGCTATTGCTTCAAAACATTTAGGCTTATCAACTTATAAGAAGAAGTTGATGGCTGTCATTTATTCGGTGCAGAAATGGAGGCATTACTTAATGGGCAACAAGTTTATTATTAAAACAGATCACCAAAGTCTCAAATATCTGTTGGATCAGAGAATAACTACTACTAATCAACAGAAGTGGATCACAAGGTTAATGGGACTAGACTATGAAATCTGTTATAGGAAAGGAAAGGAAAGGAAAATTTCGCAGCTGATGGGTTGTCTAGGCAGCTTCATCATGTGTCTCAGGAAGGTATCAACAATGTCTCCTATTGTTTGGCTATTACTTCAGTTACTCTTACTTGGATTCAAGAGCTAGCTCAGACTTGGGAAATTTATCCTGAATTTCAGCAGGTGATAGCTCAACTTGCATTAGAACCTACTTCCTTGCCAGATTTTTCTTTTGTTAATGGCAGACTTAAATACAAGGACAGATTAGTTGTTGGTCATGTTCCAGCTGTGAAAACTAAGGTTTTACACGAATTTTATAATTCTCCCGTGGGAGGTCACTAAGGAAGAAGAGGGACTTTTGAAAGGATTTCAAAGTTTTTCTACTGGCCATCTTTGAGGAAGGATGTAATCCGTTTTGTTAAGGAATGTGACATCTGTCAACTGAGCAAACATGAAACTGTTGTGGTGCCAGGGCTGTTGCAACCACTTCTTATTCCTGATATTCCTTGGAAGGATATTGTTATGGACTTCATTGAAGGTTTACCTGCTTCTCATGGTTACAATTCCATCTTGGTAGTTATAGATAGACTCACTAAATATGCACATTTTCTGGTTTTAAAGCACCCTTTTACTGCCACTGATGTTGCTACCTTGTTCCTCAATTATATCCATAAGCTGCATGGGCTACCTAATTCTATAGTCTCAGATAGGGATAAAATTTTCATAGGACATTTCTGGCAATCCCTATTCAAATTCTTGGGTTCTAAACTTCAACTTAGTACAACTTATCACCCACAAAATGATGGTCAATCTGAAAGACATAATCAGTGCTTGGAGGCTTATCTAAGATGTATGTGCAGTCATAGACCTAAATCATGGAGTGAATGGCTATCGCTTACTGAGTGGTGGTATAATACTCATTACCACAGTGGAACACAGTTGACTCCTTTCCAAGCCTTGTATGGGTATGAAGCTCCACATGTTTCTTATCATCCGTATGGTACTATTTCTGATCCTACAGCTAGATTATTTTGCCAGTCTAGAAACCAGTTGTTACAACTTCTGAAGCACAATCTCTCCCAAGCTCAGTGTCGTATGAAGAATTATGTTGATGCCAATAAACAGAAAAGGGTCTTCGATGTGGGAGATTTGGTTTATTTGAAGGTTCGACCTTATAAACAGCATTCTATGACACAATCTAAATATTCCAAGTTGGACTCCAAATACTATGGTCCCTTTTCAGTGCTGGAAAAAATAGGCTCTGTTGCTTACAAATTATTATTGTCATCTGCTGTTAAAATACACCCAGTGTTTCATGTGTCTCAATTGAAGAAGAAACTTGGTGTTTCTGCTCAAGTTTCCCCAGTTCTGCCTCCAGTTGATGTTCATGGCCAGTTTGTTATTGAACCTCTTGTCGTGCTGGATTGGAGAATGGTTAAGAAACACAATGCAGCTAAGGTTGAAGTTTTGGTTCAATGGGCTAACACTCTCCCTTCAGAGGCAACTTGGGAATTGTGGTCTGCTTTGCATGCTAAATTTCCCGATTTTATTCCTTGAGGACAAGTGATTTTTTAAGGGGGGATGGATTGTAAGGAACTCAGCTGCTACACTACGATCTGCTACTCTACGATCAGCTAGAACTTTACGATAAATATCCATTAAGGGTATAATAGTCTTTGTGTAATAATTGAGTCGGTTAGTTATCGTAGTATTCATTTTATTGTGTATAAAGGATAATATCTGTAATCAGTTAGGACATGAAATGAATTGTTCTTCCTTCTGAACTTCTCTCTACTTCCTCTGAATTCTATCTCTTTCTCTCTCTAAATCTCTTCTTAGTCACAAATCTCCATAAATTGAGCTGAACTTAAGCTCAGTAAGGAATTTGATTATCCAAATCCTTACAAAAAACTACATTACTTAATCGCCTATGAAAAAATGTATGCAACTTGCTTTTCTATCCATTGTTTTTCCTTTTTGATTCTGTGTAAAAATGATTGTAATTTTTTATTTTTGGGAAGTTTGATAATTTTTGGCTGGTGGGTTTCTCTACATCTTGGTGAATTTGTTACATAATTTTACTTCTTTCGGACCTTTAGTTTCCTTATATTTTAGTTCTAGCATCTTTGGTTGCTCAAATTTGACTTGAGATACTGATTAAGAATATGATTAGTAAGAGTTGTGTTCATTATGTCAATAGATACCATCGAATTCTTTTCCCAGATGTCTAGTAAGGCTTTATTATGGTAGATAAAACTTTTAAAGCCGCATATGAATAATCTATTTACTACTCTGTGCATTGCAAATACGGAAAGCAAATAAGTTTAAATCATTCTCTCGTTCTTTAGTACTGATGAATCATTATGTAGGACTGGAATTGCACTCTTATTTGTGATAGCCCGGAGTAGTGTTAAATTAAGATAAATAGTCCGATCTCAATCATGCTTTTTGCAAACAAAAAAAAACATGGCCTTTGAAGTTTATTCATCTAGCACTTGATAGGATTTTAGGTCAATGTGATTTCACACTTTCAAGTAAATCATAAGATATACGAAAGGGAGGTCTAGTCCTTTCGAGCTGTGTTGTTGTGTTTGTGTTTGTAGTTGACGATTATTCTGTTAGCATAGTGTCTATGCACATATTCATACTTTATCGAAATATTATGATATGAATACTAAAATTCTTAACAAGAACTCCTAAATATACACATGCCAAGAAATTGTAAATACATATACATACTGAAGCCGTATATGTATTTGTTGTACAGATACTTTGTCAAGTGAACCTTTAATCAACTCTAAACATGACTTTGTAATTTACCCTTCAGTTTATTCCACACAGCTCTTTTGATGGACTGATTATGCTGTCAAACGTATGAGTTATATTTTATGACTCATGAGAATCTGCTGATATAAAACAGCACAAAGCGAGCTACCCTTGGTAGGAAATCCCTTGGCAACCAAAGCATCACTAACTTCAATTATGCAACTAGTCAATGGAGTAACTTAAGAATATATGATTATTAGGTATCAGATTTATATACGCATTGGCAGGCGGTGCTTCAGTTTCTTTTGTATTTTCTCAGTGTGAGGACTTCTTGTCATTCAATTGCTATGTAATCTTTTTTCCCTAATAAAATTTTAGTCTTTTATCTAAAGAAATGAAAACATGCTTAATAGGTGACAGGGAACCTAACCTTGTTAGGAATATCCCGAGAGTATAAGCAGTTAAAATCTCCAATCCAGAAAAAAAAAAAAATCTCACCAAGGTAGCGTGTAGATGGCTGTTTATTCCCCCCTCCCTCTCCTCTCCCCCCATCTAGGTATTTGTTTGAGTGGGAATTGGTGTAACAAAATTCTTTTTGAGTGCCATGCGAATGTCAGCAATACCGTTGATTATTAAACTAAGAAATCCAGCCCATGCATTTCTAAATCCCTAACCCTAACCCTAACTAAAGGGAGATCCAGTGTCATAAACTTTCATTAAATATGACATAGAAACATCTCTCCCAATAAGTATCTGACATAGAAACATCTCTCCCAACAGCACCTGCAAGGTGTGGATCGATACAGCCTATTCTTTATATGAATAAGCATATCTACTGAAACAAGTAACTAAAGGAAATTTTTAGTCTCTGCTGCTTGAGATGTTACATATAGATAATGAAGAATTTTAGGCCTCATAGCTGCATCTTATTCATCATTAGAGTTTCTTATACATCGTTTGAATTATTTATTCCAACGGTATAAAAAATAAGTAGATTATTTTGAAACTCTGATCTGCAATCTGGATTGTCTCGTCAACATGTGTTTTTTTGTCGTCGTTATTGCTCATATATGTCTTTGTACTCATAGTTAGACTTTTCAACATAATGTGATATTTTGGGATGAAGCTTATTTTCTATCTGCTGTTCCTTTCCTGTAGGTCATGATTCTTGAAGCAACCACAACAAAACCTTGAGTTGGAGGGCTTCTATAACTTGATTTATTACTAATATGTTGTGAATCTGTGAAACTAAATGTAACCTTCATACAAACACGGGACTCCCTAATTCCTGAAAATGCATCATCTTGAAGTAGTCGTGTAAAATATTAATGGATCATTTGGAAATTTAACTGTTACAAGTGTGTACCTATTGAGAAGAGAATGAAAATTGTATTAATTCTTTGTTCATCATGTAAGTTTTCTTTTCTTTTTTAATTTATTTTATAAAAGAAACATGGCATCGTCTCTTATGTGAAAACATCATTTATCTGATTCGGCATAACATTTTCTGTAATGATGCTTTCAGTAGTAGCTGCTGGTGTACGTGCAACTTAAAAATGAGTAAACTTTAATTAGAAGTACCGTACTGCTGGTATACTTTCAAAATTTTAACATACATCTAATGTCAATAACAATGAACTTGAAGATTATCTTATTCTTATTATTGGTGTACATAAAAATTGGACATGAGTGTATTTGAATTTTACCTATTTGTATTTTTACTCACTATTGGGGATCAAAATATAAATAAGTGAAATTCAAATATACTCGTGTCCAATTCAAATGTCCACATAGAGTTTTTGTTATTTTAAGATTGATTCTAATGTACTATCAGCTCGATTATATGAGTATTCTGAACAAAGAGATGCTGGCAACATTGCTAAAAATGATTGACACATCAAATATCCAATTAGGTGCTTGTTTTTTTAAGCTACAATGGTTATTAACATGGAACATGCATTCAATTTTAAGTAGTCTGATGCACATTATGTTGCAAGTGGAATTATTTTTTCATTGTTGAATTTCATTTCATGGAAGTATAGTCTATGTGCAGACTGAATCCTGATTCTAGTACGGGAACCAATGCCAGAATTTTGAAATGTTGCAACAAATCTTTCCCTACCTAGCTGAACTCCTACTGAAGTAATTAAGATTTGATCTGGCTAAAAGAATCTCAGTAAAATAAACGTTTGAACTGCTTTCTCCACCAGGAGTCTAACTGCCAACACCAAAAATGTCAGCACAGCAAACATCAAGCCAATCTTTCAAATGACTGTAGCAAAGCCATTCTGTTTCATCTGCAGTGGGGGTCTCATCTTCTCCCCCTTCACTTGACATGTCCATCAGCTTCGCGTACCAACAGTAGTCACCAGCATCCCATCTTGCACATTAGTCCCTGAAAGTAGAAAAGGTTTCTTCTCATTTATATTTACTGGCTCCTCACTCTCAACTGACAAGCTTCACTCATCAAGCAACAAGCTGTATCCCGATATGAATATCCCATCAGATGGAACTTGGTGTCCAATAGATAAGTGGACAACATCTCCAACAACTAAGTCAAATATGGAGATCTTCTCCTCCTTGTCCAATTCTTTAAATTGCAAGGATTTCTTGTAGTCACTGATTGAAGTAACCAACTAACCATGACTACCAAGAATATACAACTAAGGATGATTCCCAACCCATCGTACATGTCCTTTGGCCAGCCTTCAGGAATACACTATTGCGGATTGCCTGCCTGCCGGACCACCCTGACCTGTTGCAAACTTGAACACTAGTTTCTAGATTGTGTAGAGGCGGTGGATAGACCAGTTTAAATATTAATCAAAGGTCCGGTCTTGGACAACCCTCCCACCCCACCCCACCCACCCCACCCAACCCAATGTTGTAAATTGTAATGATATATGAAATCTTAATTAATTGTACCCAGAAATTAAAAATAAAAAAAATAAATGATGCAATACCATGGTACAGTAGATGGTGTTTTGTTTATTAAATTGATAAATTATACTACTATTTTATCAGTTTATTGTTCTAAGTTAACTATATAATTTTACCTTATTGGAGTCCTTTAAACAGCTTATTAATGAACATATAAGACATCAATTCAATAAAACTGACTTGTCAACACTCATTTTTCTACTCTAATTCAATATAAAAGTTGGTTAAATAACCCAGATAATTGCAGATATGGTAAGAAACCTGGAATCTATTCATTAAGAAAAAGAATAGAATTAATAATATGTCAGACCTTTATATTGCAGAAAGCCCTTTAGATAAGGGAAAGGTCTGCTTCTAAATAAATGACACATTCTATTGTTTAAAGTAAACTATTGCTTTAAACTCTACTAGACATAATATGGAGTACCTGACTGATTAGACAGAGAAGACTTGAACGCAAACACTTAAAAAACATAACTAGGTCTGTAATAATATATCATTTGGAATATAAACAGAACTACCAGCAGCGTAATAGACTAATACAAAGTCATCAGCTTTCCTAGAAATCACTACTAATAATCTTATTTTTTATGGATCCTATCTGGTTTCTAATCCTTGTACCACCACCCCACCATGCTTGAGCTAAATCATCCAGGCTCTGCTATGTTAACATATAAATCCAACCCTAAGAATTTTCTTGATAGGTGGCCATCTTGCTCCTACTTCATGGAGCGGGTTTTGTTCTTCATCAGGAGTTTTTGGCACATTATGCTATTCGGGAAATCGAGGAAGGTGTAGTTCAAGAACCTTAATCTATCGGAATCTGTCATTGGAGAAAACCCAAACGATGGACTGGTCCAAGTGTTTAGCACATAAGGAACAGAAGGCAAAACTAGCATCTCCACTCCAATTTCCATCAGTTTCTTTTCGAGCTCATCCATTATAACTTTGCACATCCCACGTCTTTGATACCTAAACCGTGTAGCAACAAAGGGCACTTCAGCCACTCTCTCTCCAAATATTCTAACTGTAGCAACCGTAATCACTTCACCATCTCTCTCCAATATCATAGTATAAAAGCCTTGAAAATTCAATCGTTTGAACTCCGATTCTCTGCTAAAAATTACATCTTCAATGACATCCCTCCCACTCCAAGGTTCTTTCAGGGGCTCAAAACACTCCCGCATCACACCAAGAGCATCGTGCAGCTTGCTGTGATTCTCAACATGATCACCCACATTGTTCTCATTCCTCAACAAAGTACAAATTAAATTATTTTCGCCCACAAGAAATGGCTTCCCCAATAGCTTATGAAGGCCAACAGATATATCCTTACACTTTTTAGTACAAAACCAGTTTCTCTTGTTGTTCAGTTCTGCAGTACAAAGTTGCCCTAGGCATTTGACATGATACTGAAGTTCACATTGATCACATTTTTTGGTTTTTTCTTCGTCATTTATACTTTTATTCTGCCGACAAATTCTGCAACAACACGATGAACAATACCAAAACTCACTATCAGGAACCGCCTGCATACCAAGGCACATCGTATGAAAAGCAGATGGGCATTGATCACACAGTACCAATTCACCACCATATCTACAAACTGAACATACTTCATCATTATGATTCTGATTCTGTCTCAAATTTTTTGCCATCAAATTACTGTCACCTTTCAATTGCTCCTGGCATTGAGAGAGCGACCTTCCATCTTCGAGAAATATATTGGCCGCAGGCCTATGGTAATTACTACCAGCATGAGCTTCAAATTTACTAATAGTGAGCACTTGGTGACAACAAATACACTTAATCCCTTCGCTAGTAACTCTTCCTTCCGCCATGCTATGACCATCTTTCTTGTTTCTGTAATGAACTTTTGCCTGCGGCAAAATCGCCTTATGCTCTATCAACCAATACAACATTGATTTAGCCCGTTTATTCTCTGACGCAAGCCGAACTCTTTTGCTTGATTGAAAGTCATGATCACCCAATGAATCACCAATGATTTGCCTCATCTTCTTTCCAATTTTCTTAGCGCCTCTCTCCTTCAATTGATTTGTGGATTTATTAGAATCAGGAACAAGCAGTCACCCGCACCATTAGTGTTAATATCCACTCCTACTTTTGTAACTCCTTGATTTTCGCCATCAAAAGAAAAAGAATCAAGAACACTCCCGTCCTTCTCATCTAAATTACCCTGTATGCATTCACTCAATAAACCCCCAGAAAACCCCATCTTCTTTTCAGCACTAACTTCAACTACTTGGTCTCCAAATAGATTTCCCCTTCCCTTCTCCTCCAAATTCCCCTGACCCAGAAAATCCCCACCATTCTTTTCAATGTTGTTCTGCTGATCCAAATAGGCTTTGCAGGCAGTTTTAAGAGAGATATATTTCCTCCCCTTGGGAGGGCAATACCGCAATTCCCTTTTGAGTCCCTTCTTGTCCCTCTTCAAAACGTAATGGAAAGACCAACCTACTGCAGAAAGATGTTGTTTGGCTTTCAATTGAATATCTCTAACACTATTCTTATTAAACTGATCATAAAAATAGTCCTCAATGGCTTGTGGGTTTAATTCACCTTCAACCTCATGAACTCCAGCAATCTCCATGTGAAGTTTGGGGATGAATAAGACCGTCTATTTGTTTGTTAATATTAACCATGAAACACACACACACATATATATATATAGGGTCAGGATCAGGTAAGGACTCCCTTACTTTGTTAAAATGCGCATTTTTTTTTTTGATTTTTTTTGGTTTTTTTTTTAATAACTAAAAAAAAGTTTAATATTTTTTGGAACTGAAATTTTTTCATAATACAGTGTTTTGGATGTGATTTGGGTACGTATAACAAATATGTACAGTCTGGACAGAATGTACCACCATTTTTTGGTATAGGTATTCAAAACACACCCAAAATATTATATTATGGAAAAATATCAGTTCCATAAAATATTAAATATTTTTTTTAGTTGTTTAAAAAAAAACAAAAAAAAAGTCCGCATTTTAACAAAGTAAGGGAGCCCTCACCTGATCGGTTATATATATATATATATATATATATATATATATAAAGAGAGAGATGAGGAGGTAGAAGAAGATTAGGATTGTTTATTTTTCTAGGTTTTTGTATTTGTTTTGGACGTAATTTGTGTCGAGTCGTGACCGCAGTCCGCCTTGCAATTAATAAGGAACTCTATATTTTATTAAGACTCGCAGTAAATAACAATACTAATTACATGGTATTATTTATAAAGTTAAATGAATTAAATTAATTTTTCAATTTAAATATTTTTAATTGATCTTATAAATTGGAAGGTAAAGAATATTATCTTATTGTTTTTGAATTATAATTATTTTTTTATTTACTTCTTGTCTTAAAATTACTATATTAGAACACGTGTCAGCACGTTTTACTAAAAATTAAATTTAAAATTTAGCTCCAAATTGAAATACATTTTATACAATAAGATTCAAAATAAAAATGGAACATATAAATTATAATTTGCTTTATCTATTCATAAGAAAAAACAACTTATCAAATACTACAATTTTTCATAAAAATATTTTTATATATATAATTGGTTCTGAAAGATACCAAGTATTATAAATTTTTCACATGTGTGAGTGGTTTATTAGGATAAAAAGAAAAAAAAGAATCACATTTTGATTACCCTAATGACTAAAAGACTAAATTTTGATTCAAAAGTAAACAACTGATATACTCGAATTTGGTTTGATTGAAGTTGAAAATCAAATTCACAATAATAAGTTATATAATTTTTCATTATCAATATAATTATACAACTTACCGATACAATTTTATGTAATGAAATTATCTTCACCCTAACCAAATCTGATGTACTCATTCCACAAAACATTTTCAAGTAATAGTTTTGGTCAACTATTTTCATAATTTGTTAATTCTTTTGATATTACTTTTGAAGCTTACATATCCCAACTTTTATGAATAAAGATGATTTTTCGATGAATATTATTTTTGAGTATTATGGAATGAATTTGATATAATGTTATAGTTGTGGTTGTATTTATAAATTTTGCAAAGTACGCAAGTTGTCTTATAAATATTCGATTGGTCGGAGAATATTCTTTTTGCAGGGAATATTCGTACAACGACACAATCATTGGTGGATCCCACAACAGAATTATTGTCGGATTGAGAAAATGACAAAAATATTTTATAAATAACGGCGGACGTGTTATTGTTAAAACTGTTGAACTACTCGGTAGTAAAAGTACAGTAATACGCGTGGTTGCATATTAGCACACGGTATTGATTATTGATGCTTACGTGATAAGTCACTCAGTTATACTTCATTATTGCTACAGTAATTGCTGCATCATATCTCACATATTATTGATTCAATTATTGTCACAGTATCATGTGCATAATATGTTATTTTATTAAATCAATAATTGAGACGACAAAGTTATTCATATTATTAAATTGTAATATTTACAATGTCTAGAAGATCTGTCAAGGAGAGGTTTGGTCACCTAATTGCGCGCCAATAGGGAGAAATCCTTATTGGAAAGCCCCCTCTTTCCTGGGAACGACCTGGTTGTTAAATATTGTGAGTTATGATATTAATGATAGATAAGTTCGTGTTGATTAAAGATGAATTTGATAGTTCCATTGTGTTGAAATTATTTATGTTAGTGAAAATTGACATTTATTTCGATAATACTTGATGTCTGGTGGTTATATTGTTCAATCGGGTATTTGGAGAACTTTTTATGTCGGAAATTACTATTCACGAGTTACTATTCACGAGTTTTAATAGTAACTTGTCCTTTCGGTTTTCCAAGAGTTGTTTGCCTCTTCGGTGTTCCAAGAGTTAATTACCCCTTCGCAAATAGTAGTTGTCTCTTCAATATTACCAAGAGTCATTTTGACCCTTCGTTAAGACCAAGAGTCACTCTCAGTTTTTCTATAAATAGAAGCTCATTCCTTCATTATTTCTTACAAATTCACTGAAACTCTAGAGAGAGAAATTATAGAGAGAAAGAAGAAGAGTATTATGCTACTTTACTACTTCTATATCCAATTTCTTTTACGGTAAGGGGTGTTATTCTTTCTTATTCATGAAGAGAACTTCTGTTATTTCATTCATTACTATTCTGTTGGAATAACCTTTAAAAGTGGCATACCCTATACATAACCTGTATACGCGGCATACCCTATATTTGGTGAAATCCTTATGTTATTTCATTCTTATTTATTCTGTTGGAATAACTTGTATACGCGAAATCCCCTATACTTGGTGATCTTCTTCTGTTATTTCATTCTTTATTATTCTGTTGGAATATCTTGTCTGTGTGTTTTACACCGGACCTGGTTCCATTGTTTATTATTCCGCATTTATTATTCTGTTGGAATATCCTGTCTGTGTGTTTTACACCGGACCTGGTTCCATTGTTTATTATTCCGCATTTATTATTCTGTTGAAACATCCTGTCAGTGTGAATTTCACCTGATCTGGTTCCGTTGTTATTATTCTGTTGAAATAGCCTGTTTATGCGAAGCACCGCATGCATGGTGATTTCTGTTGTTATTTCATTCCTTGTTATTCTGTTGGAACATCCTGTCGGTGTGAATTTCACCTGACCTGGTTCCGTTATTATTATTCTGTTGGAATAACCTGTCGGTGTGAATTTCACCTGACCTGGTTCCGTTATTATTATTCTGTTGGAATAACCTGTCTATGCGAAGTACCGCATGCATGGTGATATCTTTTGTTATTCCATTCGGTATTATACTCAGTTGTTTAAAATCTTGACTTCTATACTCCATGAAATTAGTGGAATATTCTTGATATTTGCGCTTCATCCAGTATCTTTTCATGGAAATATTCTTCTGAGCATTCTTGAATTTTACTCTACAAAGAAGTATCATGTTGACAATTTGGACGTTATTGGTTCTTGGATAAATTAATTCTTGAACTTGTTTTATTGAATTATTATGTCATTGTCATCATCCTCATGTTATATTATTTTGAAAGTCATCTTTGGCTTACGTGCATAAATGGACTTAGTATGATTATGACCAGGGATCATTCGGTATAATCATGACCTGTTATAAATAATGTGATAAAAGTCATCAGTGACCTGTAATGCATTGATGAATAGTTGTTGGTATGATTATGACCAGGGTTTATTCGGTATAGTCATGACCATTGATGATTTAATGAAAATTCTTGACCGTGGTACAGGGATGATTAGATATGGTGGTTTATTTATTAAGCTAAGTCTCAGCGATAAAAATTAATAAAAACCTTTTAAAACATAAAAGATAGTAGACTTTATTCTCTACTTGACTCTTTTAATGGATTGCATATTCCGCTGCAGTTAAACTTGATGTCTATTGTATATTATCAGTTTAATATTATTGAAGACTAATGATAATTTATTCTGTATTATCTTAGTCATAATATTTCTTACTGGGCTAGTTGAGCTCACCCTTTCCTTCACTGTTCTTTTCAGGAAATGAGAATATAGCTGGGACGAGTCGGGGAATGGAGTGACGGTCCAGACGATAGTATTAGTAGTCCTTACTATTCTGTAAAATAGTGTGATAATAAATGTAATGAGGACTCTATTTGAGAGTGGATATTGTCTAGAAGACAATATTTCTGTTTAAACTCTCAGTTATGTTTCATCGTATTGTACACGACAGTTGTATTATTATGTTGTATTTGATTTTTGTACCATTTATTTGGCGACTCAAAATGGGTGATGTATACCTATTTTTGGGGGCGTCAAATACCTATATCTTAATTTCAATTCTTATTTAACTATATGTATGCCACTTGTAAGTAAGGCTGTAAACGAGTTAAAAGATTCGGGCTCGATTCAAAAAAATACGAGCGAGACTCGAATTCGTTAATAATATGATTCAAATCTGAGTATTAAAAATAGTTCGAATAAAAATATGAGTAGAATCTGAGCGAAATTATACTCGAGTCGTTTAAGATTCAAACTACTCGAATTCTTGATTGTGATTTGATACATAATCAATTAGATACTCGATACATTCTCTTGTAATATATACAATTTTAAATCAAATTAGGATAATTAATTATTATTATTTTGTTTTGTTTTTAATTTTAATTGTGATTTTATATTTGTAAAGTGTAATAGTAAATATATTTTCTCATTAGACTAGAATTCGAGCTTGAATTTGAAACTCGCGAGTAGTTTGAATATAATTTGATACAAGTCGGATCAAATTCGAGTAATGAGTAGAATTTTTCAAATACAATTCGAATTCGAGTACGGATTTATCATTTCAAGTCGAATTCAAGCAGCTTTCTATTCGCTTCGGTTCGACTCGTTTACAGCCTTACTTGTAAGTTGTAAGGCTCAAATATAGTATTTTAATTTTCATGATTTAGTTACAATTATGTCTTTTTAAATTTAAACATTTACTTATTTGCATATTTGAATGATGATTACACATTTGTTTGTCTTTCTAATTTTTTATTTGTTAAAAAATAAGTCAACATCTTTCATGTTTAACACCATAATGCATGTATTTCCTAATTCTTTTTTCTTTCGGAACTTCCCCCACTATCTTGACCGTTTAATTTTACTCTATAACAATTTTATCACTTGTCAATGACTTGTTATTATCTGCCTCTAAATTTGTCCCCTTTTATTTATTTTATTATCATTTTATCCTCTTTTTACTTTTTTAGATTTATCCTTGCACAGGTTTTTCTTCTACAATCATGTCATGCATTTCTAATATTTTATACCTTTCAGTTTATAAAAAAAATCTTATTTATTAAATGTGTAAATTACAAAAATATATTATTGCTCATATATAACCCAAAATGAAACTCCTTTTATTGAACAATTAACCACTTTGTTATCAGATAAATCAAAATTAATGTCATGATATTATCTAATCTATTAGAGAAGTAAAAACGAGAAAGATCTTTCTTTTTTCTACTAGTTTAGGATTCTTTTTATAAAATTTAGCTATTCAAAATTTGGATAATAATTTGAATAGGAAAATAAAAGATCGGATTAAAAAAATGTGAAATTCCTGTTTGTATATGGGTCGGACACTTTTATGCTGATCTATAAATTTAATAACATACCAAAAATCATAAATCCGGTGCATTTGTACCGGATTAACGTCAGGTGCGTGTTAATTTTTTTTTAACCATAATTATGAAAAAATAATAATAATAATAATAGAGCAAGTTTGAACAAAAAATTGTAAAAGAAAGTACATTTTTTATTACAAAAACACTGTAAATTGTTTATCATGTTTTTGTAATAAAAAATATATTTTCTTTTACAGTTTTTTATTCAAACTTGTTCTATTATTTTTTATTTTTCTTTCTCATAATTGTGATAAAAAAAAGGTGTACCGGACGTTAAGCTAACCGGACGCCTCCACAAATAAAATACTCGCCGTCTTCCTTCCACCTGCACGAGTCCCTACAAAAGTTCCACAAAACATACATAAATAAATGAATACATTTGATATGTCTACATCACATCACCAGACAGAAAAACAAAAAACAGAAAATTAAATAATACACATGTTGCCATTATAGCTCTAATGAAAGCTTCCTTCACAAATACTACATCCCAATTCTTCAACAACAAAGCCAAAGGAAACTGAAAATGGCTGTAAAAAGACGGGCCCTTTTCATATCTTCACTCGTCATCTTATGGTACTCATCAAATATTGGTGTTCTTCTTCTGAACAAATTCTTGCTCTCTAATTATGGCTTTAGGTTCCCAATTTTCCTCACAATGTGTCACATGGCAGTTTCTGCTGTCCTCAGCTACCTGTCCATTGTTTTCTTAAAAGTTATCCCTTTTCAGGGGATCAAATATAGGTCTCAGTTCTTTAGGATTGCTACCTTGAGCGTTGTATTTTGTGCATCGGTTGTGGGTGGCAATATCTCCCTTAGGTATCTCCCTGTGTCTTTCAATCAGGCTGTTGGTGCCACTACGCCGTTTTTCACGGCAATGTTTGCCTATATCATGACCCTAAAGAGGGAAGCTTGGGTCACTTATGCTGCTCTTGTACCAGTTGTTACCGGGGTCGTGATTGCAAGTGGGGTAAGTTTATTCAATTTTTTTTTGTTTAAATTTTAATGGTATTGAAATTATTTGTTGTGGGTTTAATGATTTGGTTTGGGAATTGCCTATAAAGTCTATGAATTGTAATGGGTACATTGTCTAAGTTGGTTTGTTGCTGATTTATACAATTTTTATATATGGTAAGAATGATATGGTCTTCAATGCTTTCTGCAGTATTCACAAGCACCATATTCAAAATTGGTTAATTGTGTTGAAGTCTCAGATCATATATATTTAAGAACTGCGAAACTGTTAATAATTTAGCTTTATGAACGTGTATCTCAGAACCTATATTCTAATCCTTTTTGAGGTTCTAGTGGTATAGTCCAGAAGGCTAATGCAGTTTGTCCCTTACTTCTGCTTAAGCTCAGTAGGCCTTGTTTTCTAACAGCTGGATTCTCAAAAAATTGTATGTTTGATGAATGGTCACGAAAAAAGAACTCTTAACCTTCATTTCGCTTCTCACAATCTGTCACCTCTCTTTGTCAGTATTCAATAGAAATTAATGGACTTCTGTGAAAATGAGAGATATGAAACGTTTTGCTTGGTGGCAGGGGGAGCCAAGCTTTCACTTGTATGGATTCATTATGTGTATAAGTGCAACTGCTGCAAGGGCCTTCAAGTCTGTTCTTCAGGGAATTCTGCTTTCTTCAGAAGGGTAAATTCGTTCGTGCTTTTGATTATTAAATTATTATATGCATGTTGCTTCTTTTGTATTACAATCATCCGTGTGCAGCTATTACAAATTATGACCTGCAGTAGTTATCAAAATTAATTAGCCAAATAAATGATAGTTTCACCTTTTTATTGGTTTGTCTATATAGTGTATAAAAGCAAAGGTATATGGCGGAGTAGTGCCTAAGAACAGTGTTCTAAAGGATAAAGCTAAAGACCAATAATAATGTAATTTCAGTAGAAGGTTCTGATTAACATCCTTTAAGAGATAATGTAGATGAGGATTTTCTGATTTCCTAAGACTGAGATATAGATGGAACTTGGAAGTGATTTAAATTCTCACACGTACCTATCTGTATATTTTAAGAATCCTGAGTATAGTTTCCGGGTCGAATCATATGTTCTCAACTATGCGTGTTTAGTTTTAGATCTGAACATGCGAACCGTGGAGTTTTCAACTGTTCTTGGAACATTTCAAGCATTGTTTGGGAATAATAGTTGGCACCCATTACGTGGTATTAGTGTTTTTTTTTGTGTGATCCTAGAAAAAGGGGATTGTGATAAGCTCACATGTTGCCCTAACTTTATTTGTTGGCTAAAACATGCTTCAGTTCATATATTGCATTCTTTATGTCTCTTTTATATTCTCCCCTTCAGCAGTAAGATAATTTACCAAAAATTACTTTGCTGCTTGCTAGGAATAGGGAGGGTATGACTATGATACAATGAACTCTCAATTGCTGGGAGCCTGGGACACTTGAAACTTGCATGATTTATTTTACTTATATCTTCAGTGGTGGTCTTTCTGCAAAGTTTATAACAAATTCTCATCCTTAGACTATGTATGCTGCTCAGTCGTACTATTAAACTTGATTTGGGTTTGGTTTGAGATTACTTTATTTTGGGAAGCTTACAACATTTATGACCATTGATACTGCTACTATTATACAGATACTACTTTTCTTTTGATAATTATTATATAGATATGATTCTACCGTCAGTGTTATTTGTTTGTTTTTGTTCTTCCTTTTCATATTTTGATTAATATTAGTAGTGTCAAGGTTTTGCAATATTAGGGTTAATACTTTAAGTTTTTTACTTTTATTGGACAAAACAAGTTATTCTGCAAACGTTTTTTGTATATAGTTCCTCGTCTATGGAGAAGTATCCACTGCAATATTGCTATATTGTTATGTCTAATGCACCATAGAGCTTGCTGAAAACATTTGTCACTGGGAGTTGAAAACAAAGTAGGATATGGAATTTTGCAAATTGAAAAATTTGTAAATTCTCTTCTATTGTTCATCATTTTCAGTTATATACTTTGTATTTGATTGGACTCCTGTCATGTTAGTACTTATTAATTGTGGTGCAAGTGAAAACTTGTATTTCCTCTGCAAACTGGGAGTGCTTATTTTTAAACTTTATGGAATTAGTGATGTTGCTGTATTAGCTCTATATTGCAATTTATCATTCTCTTGATTCCCTTACAAAGCTCATAAGGATAAATATTGTTTGTGTAAACTGTTAGGTGGTAATCTTGAAATATTCTAAACCTTTTCTATTTTCTCAGTGTATGTGTATGCAAATTTTCTTCTGTTCCCCAAGGAGACAGAGATCTTCAGAAAAAACTGGGAAAAGATAGTAAAAAAAAAAAATATAAAAGTTAACTTTGTATTATTTCGTGTGTTGGTTGCTACTGAACTCCGGAAGTTTCTATTTTTTTATCTTTCCCCCACCCCTCATTATGTTCTCTCAATCCACACCTTCAGTATTGTTATCTGGTTCAGTTTGTGTTTTAATATTGTGATCGGTGTCTTTAATCTTCTATTATTATTTCAGGGAAAAGTTGAACTCCATGAACTTGCTGCTTTATATGTCTCCAATTGCTGTTCTAGTTTTATTGCCTGCAGCACTTATCATGGAGCCTGATGTGGTAGATGTCACTATTTCGCTTGGCGCAAAACATAAATTCATGTGGCTACTTCTTTTGGCTAATTCAGTAATGGCTTACTCGGCCAACTTAACCAACTTCTTGGTGACCAAGCATACAAGTGCGCTAACACTCCAGGTATGATCTCTCTCTCTCTCTCACTCTCTCACTTTGTTTGTGTGTGTGTGTGTGTGCATGCGCATGAGTTTGTGCACCCAGGCGCCAGACACTCGTGTGATACAAGAGCATAGATAGAAGTATTTATTACCAAGCAGTCTAGTCTTTAGAACTCAATGTGTAGAAACCAGTTTTCTGTTTTCATTACAATTCAATCTGCCTGTAGAACTATCTAATCTTTGTCAACCATGTTGAGTTGAACCCTATAGAAACTGTATTGAGTTTCTGCCTCGTTCACGTGGTATTTGAGAATTTTCTTTTACCTTACTTTATGGAAGTCATACTTTATGCTCTCTGGTTTCACTTGAAAGGATGGAATTACTGACTTCAAAATTTTATATAATCTAAAGAATTGATTTTTTTACATGGGAATCACAACAGGTCCTTGCTGTTTTATCTTATCCTTGAGTTGTCTTTGTTTCATGACTCAGTGGCATGCTCCACTTTGTTAAACCTGAATAAAAAATTCATCTTGGATGTACATTGGGCAATCCCCTATAATAGCTGCAAAAATTCTGATCCTCTCCCTTGGACGATCTCTGCAAATATAAAAATCTACTTTTACCATTTCATCAATGGACCGAGAATGTTTTTAATAGGTAAAGTTGAAAAAACTCTCTTATTCTATAACTTAAGAGATCAAGTGATCCGAAATTGGGATGTGATGCCAAAGGGTAAGCTCGAAAGAGATGTAGCAGCACTGAATTGCGAAACTTATTGTCGTCAGGTTTTAGGCAATGCAAAAGGTGCTGTGGCTGTTGTTATCTCCATACTCCTGTTCCGAAATCCTGTCACCTTCATAGGTATAGCTGGTTATTCGATGACCGTAATGGGGGTGATTGGTTATGGAGAAGCCAAAAGAAGATACAAATGATCTCCTAATCGCCGTTCTTCCTTTGTGATGCACTAGTATTTTTTTGTCTATAGAGTTCAAAACTACAGTTTGATGGAGATAGATTCGAGTTCCCTAATATCCCTGCCAAAGAGATTAGTTTCAAAGTAATGTGCTATCATTTATTCGTAGAAGCATGTATTAAAACTGGAGCATGTATTTCCAAATATGACAGCATTTTCTGAAACGGAGGTAGTATAGATTAGCTAGTTGCGGCCTCCCATTAACTATGCAGAGTTAATATAAGCTGGAAGAAGACAATCAAGAATGAATGGAGTTCACATTTATTTAACAGATTCAAAGTCATTGAAGCTCCTCTATACACCATTCAAACTGAACAGCTTTTAACAAGAAATTTTTCACTATAGAAGAGATGCATTCCAGAATATGTAATCTATTTCCTTCAAAAGGATAACTGCTGGTATAACAAAAGCAGACATAACATTTTATCTGAGAATTAAACAACAAGAAGGAAACAGTCCAATTGATCTTTCTGTTTCAGAGCCCTAAGAAAGAAAATTAAGTGAGATGGTTCGTTAAAATATGAACGTTTCTTCAACAAACCACCAGCGTGGAACATGCTTTGGAAAATTAACCTGTTGCATCTTGTAATGAAAGGGGCAGCAGAAAAGTACTTGTGTGGTTAGGTTAAAAGGTGAGAAAGTAGTTGTAGTCAAGTCCTCTAATTCAACTCCAAGTACTTTTTAGTCCTAAGAAAAGTAAATGCCTTATATCAAACCTCTTCTGGACCAGTAGGGAGTAGATCATAACCCTCATGGTGCTTAGCAGTCTTTCCTTCAACAGGAATGCACTTCAAAACAACTGCAATGGGCATGCTTACAAACCCAATTAAAATACTAAGTAACCATAGTTGCCAGCTTAGCGGCACAGTGCTTGCAAAAGTGCCCAGGAATTCGACTATGATTAATTGAAATACCACGGTGGCTACCATGACGCCAATGAATATCCAGCTACTGAACATGCCATGGAAAATATTTATCTTCTCAATATCCCGGCTGTTTATTTCGTTAAACACCTGAAAATTCAAAACAAGAGATAACCGTTAGGCTAATCTGTATTTCAACAAATAATATGCAGAAGGTTTTAAGAATTGGAGAAAAAATCCTACAGAAACAATAAGCGAAACCCCAAAGGTAATACCTGACAGAACACAAAGGTATTGAATATGAAGGTATTGATAATGTCTATAGCATCTGAACCTTGAACTCCCAAAATCTGCTTCCCTACAAAATTGAAAGTAAAAAGGACAGCCATTTGGTAAATACTCTGACCCGCGATATTTCTCCACATTGCCTTGGTGATGAAACTCACGCCCCTTCCAACAGGAGGCCTATTCATCAGTCCATCATGTGGTGGTTCTGTAGCCAGTGCCAATGCACCTAGGGTGTCCATGATCAGGTTAACCCAAAGCAACTGCACAGCCGTAAGGGGAGCAGATCCTGAAAGTTAAGTAGAGGATTATATTTAACGTTCATCATACAATTTGAGGAACTAAAATCTAGCTCAATGGACCAACCAACACACCTGAGACGCATGCAGAAACAAAATTGATCATAAGAGCAACAATATTAACAGTAAGCTGGAACTGAACAAACTTTTGAATGTTTATATATACAGCACGTCCCCATTTCGCCACATTTACAATAGTGGAAAAATTGTCATCCAATATGATGACATCAGCACTTTCTTTTGCAACCTGTGGACATAATTTTTTGAAAAAGTTATGAAAGAGGAATAATGATAAGAGGTATAAGTGAAATAAGACTACAAAGGGCAAGATGATGATTATAATCAAAATACCACACCACAAAATTTCTAATGATAAGGTATATGAATATTTGGGACAAATATGATAATATAATATAAAAACATTGAATTCAATTCTATCTCAGATCAAAGAAATACAACAACTAGCAGAAACAAGGCAAGAATATTATTGCTTCTTCTGTTCCACTTGGAATGTCATGCTTCAATACCATATTTGCATCACAGCATTTAAGTAATTTTATTGACATGTTTAGAACATTTCTTTGTCTAAAACTGCACTCTAAATGCTAGAGAATATTTTTGAAAGATTATATTATGTACTGTTTCAAAATGTGTTCTTTGAAGGACTAAAAATCAGTTTCTGAAACATGGTTTTGAACCATGACATTCAAAGTGGAACTGAGGTAGTATATAAATAAGCAGACAGAAAATCTGCCCAACAAAAGAGGAAATACACAAACCTCTGTTCCAGCTATACCCATAGCAAGTCCAATGTCTGCCTCATGCAAAGCAGGAGCATCATTAGTTCCATCTCCAGTTACCGCTACCACCTCTTTATGTATGCTCCTCAAATTCTTAACCAGCATGTGCTTGTCTAAAGGCAAGGATCGAGCCATTACCTGTAATGCCATAATTTAGAAATCAAGTGCATCTTCTCAATTTACTGATTTAGCAAGTACTATTAAAATCAACTGTACACCTGAATTCTTGGTATTATTGCTTTCAATTCATCTGGAGTTTTAGTGCGAAATTCTGGTCCTTCTATGGCCAAACCTCCTTCAGTGAGTATCCCACATTCTTTTGCAATGGCCTTGGCTGTGTTAATATTGTCACCAGTGACCATGCGCACAGTAATTCCAGCTGCTAAACAATTTCTAACTGCATCCTTCACCCCTGGGCGAACTGGATCCTTAATTCCAATTACCGCAATCAATGTATATCCACTATCAGGCAAGCTATTCCCATCATAATAATTGTCAGCATCCTTGAATGCCAAGCAGAGTGTTCTTAAGGATTCATTGGCGAAACTATTGATGACGTCTGTAATATTTCTTACCAATTCTTCTGACATGTCAACCGTTTTCCCATTACTATCAACTATTTTGTCACAAATTCTTAAAATTATCTCTGATGCACCTTTGCAGAAAGCTCGGATCCCACCATCTGGAAGAGCCACAAGCACAGACATTGTTTTCTTGACAGAATTGAAAGGTTCAACCTTTAGCATCTTAGTTTCCCGACGTTGAGCATTAAAATCCCCACCCAGATGCAATCCATATTCTAACAGTGCTGATTCTGTTGGTGTACCCAGAATCGAATTTTTTCCATCTTTATTCTTGACCACCTCAGAACTGGTATTTTGAAATATAGCCTGCAAGAGAATGGTTGATACATCTGCTGCTATTTTTGAATGAAAGATATCTCCACATTCACTTCCTTTCATCTCTTTAGCTTTTCCAAATATCCATATCTTATCAACAACCATGTGATTTGTTGTTAATGTCCCTGTTTTGTCTGTGCAAATGCAAGTAACAGAACCCATCGTCTCACAAGCAGAAAGACGCCTCACAAGTGCTCTTTCACTCATTAATTTCTTCATTGCAAAGGCAAGGCTTAAAGTCACCGCCAGAGGTAGGCCTTCTGGAACAGCAACGACAATTATAGTTACTGCAGTAGCAAAGTAATTCAAAAGTTTCAAAGCATCAACGGAAGACCAGTTTGTGAACTCATTTTGAACTGCTTTCTCCACCAGGAGTCTAACTGTCAACACCAAAAATGTCAGCACAGCAATCATTAAACCAATCTTGCCAATGACTGTAGCAACACCATTCAGTTTTACCTGCAGTGGGGTCTCATCTTCTCCCCCTTCACTTAATGTTTCCATCAACTTACCCCATTCAGTTCTCATACCAACAGTAGTCACCAGCATCTTACCTGACCCATCTTGCACTTTAGCTCCTGAAAGTAGAAAAGGTTTCTTCTCATTTATATTTACCGGCTCACTCTCACCTGACAAGCTTGACTCATCAAGCAACAAGCTGTATCCCGATATGAATATTCCATCAGCTGGAACTTGGTCTCCAATAGATAAGTGGACAACATCTCCAACAACTAAGTCAAATATGGAGATCTTCTGCCGGATTCCATCTCTAGTGACCTGAACAGATATTTTCTTCTTCTCCTTGTCCAATTCTTTAAATTGCAGGGATTGCTTGTAGTCACTGATTGCAGTAACCATGACCACCAAGAATATACTAACGATGATTCCCAACCCATCATACATGCCCTTTGGCAAGCCTTCAGTGGCAAGTCCCACACCTATAGAAACCACAGCACAAACCATAAGGATGATAAGGGTTAAATCATGCAAAGCCTCCCAGACAAACAACCAAAATCTTTTAGAAGGTTTCTCGGTGTATCTGTTGAAGCCATAGATCTTTTGCCGGATAGACAAACTATTATCTTTAACTCCTTCATCGAATGAGACGTGTACTGCATTTGCAATTCCTTCAACTCCATTAAGGGCTTCCAATTCCCCAATGTCATGGTTGCGTACAACCTTTGCAAGTTTGTCAGGGTGAATACGAAATCCCGCTTTTATAGCCGCTTCTGATGGCTTGTGGTCAATAGCTGTAAGATATGAAAAATTAAGAATGAAGCAAGTATGATTATATATATATATATATATATATATATGATCTAAGGGCCTAAGTCCATCAATCACCCTATCACTGTTAATAGTAATTTGATAAAAACAAGAAGGCACATACCATCAAGAAACTTGAATGCAACCTTATACGCTGTAAAGGACTACTCGTAAGCTTTCCTGGTACAGAAGTGTAAAAGACCAAAAAAAAAGAGTTAGTATTAGCTCAAAAGTAAAATCTAGTCTCTGAACAGCAAGAACCTAACAGCAATACAGTATAAAGTATAAAGGTTGCCTAGCGCCCATAAAAGCCAAGAATTGGACAGTCAAAACCCACAAAGGAGCTAGTAATTATTTTAAAAAGCAAAATATGATGGTTGTCTGAAGTACAACTTTCAAACTAAATTCATTTATATATTGGCTGGTGGTCACATGAATGGCATGCTCTCTGACCATGTTAAGGATAAAAGCAAAGTAAATTTTCTGTTGTCGGACATATTACAACCTCAGCCGACATGAAAACTAAATAGACTAAATACACTATTGCTTGTCGGACCACCCTGACATGTTGTGAACTTGAACAATACTTGCAAGTTACATTGTTTAGCAAAGTTTCTAGATTGTATAGAGGCGGTGTGATGTAGGATAAATTATAAACTGAATTCTGTAATTGATTAATGTATGAATAAATCTAGAATCTAAACTCTACGCTTAAATTCAAGGGTTTAGAGTTTTAACTCAGCGTCTATTAACTCTAGAAAATATCTCCAGAATAATTTCCCAAGGAGCATTACATCGATATTTATAAACAAAACAACCCTAAATTGAACTTGGAGACCAAAAAGACAAAAATAACCCAACTAACTAAAATAAGTGATTAAAATACCCTAACTAATTAAAACAAGTCCATAATAATGAAATAAACAAAATAAATAAATAAGACAACTAAGGGGCTGTTTGTTTAAAGATGAATGGAGCTGAATCTGAATGACTGAATTGGTCAGTGCGTTTGTTTTGGTCTGAATGACTGAATCGGTAAGATAGACGAGCTGAATGGCTAAGTCAGATTTTTTTAGCTGAATGACTGAATGAGCAGCTGAATAAAGTAAAAAAAAAATTAAAAATTTTAAAAATTAATTATTATATTAAGTAATATTAAATAAATTTACAACAATTTTGAATTTTTTCAGAAGGGTAAAATATTAAAGTTTTGTCATTCAGATGTTTCAGACATGTCAATTATCAAACATTTTTTTTCATTCAGATTCAGATTCAACTCATTCAAATTCAGATTCAGCTAATTCAGATTCAGATTCATTCAATTTTTATCAAACACCCCCTAAATCATCGATCCCCATCATGGTGAATAGACCAGTTTAAAAATTAACCAAAAGTTCATGACTGCAAGGTACTATATTGAATGGTGTTACTAATGAAGATCATGGTTCAAAGAATCTAAGAAGAAGATGTATCAACCAACATCATGATGGTATGACCAGGCCTTTCGTAGTAAAGCCCCCCCCTCCCCCTCCCCCTCCCCCTCCCCCTCCCCCTCCCCCCAACAAAAAAAACTCACCCCGTGTTGTAATGATGAAATCTTAATTGTACTAACACCACGGTACAGTAGATGGTGTTTGTTTATTAAATTGGTATATTATGCTAATTTATCAATTAATTGTTCTAAGTTATCTATTTTACCTCATTGGAGTCCTCTAAGTAGCCTATTTCTTAACATATAAGACATCAATGACTTGTCAACACTCTAATTCAATATAAAAGTTGGTTAAATAACCCAGATAATTGCAGATATGGTAAGAAACCTGAAATCTATTAACTTTATAATTGTCCAATTCTAAGTCTCTAACTGTTTTATGAATTAAAAAAGGATAGAACTAATATATCAGACCTTTGTATTGCAGAATGCCGCTTAGACATGGGAAAGGTCTTTTTAATATTCCAACTTTTACCTATACAACCTTGTCATTTCAGCACAATATGAAGTTGAAAGCTTTGAAGATAAATATTCCTTGATTATGCCCCCAATTAAATATCTTGCGGTTTGTTTGGACGGACATAAAATAATATAGAAAAAGACACATAAAGAAAGCAAAGGCAACACCATGAATCATGAAAATTCGTTAAATAAAGTCATTCACACGTTACTGTTCTTGTGCAATTCTAAATTATTTCGGTGATCAAAACCCCTTTAACTCATTTTTAGAAGAAAATAGGATTTGAACTCTACATTGCATCGACCAAATGGTTAGAAGGCATGAATATATATTTTATATATATCTATACAATAAAGCTACGTGCAGCACAAAAATAACCGATACAGCTATTTTTTATACATTTGGTATAGCAAAAGGTTTCATCTATTGGACAATAACCAATTTTATTACTATCACATATACAACTTTTTGCTACAACAAATGTAAAAAAAAAAGTTGCATCCGGAAATTTTTTTGGTTCCCTTAGCTTTACTTTCTATATCTTCTTTATATATGATAAAAGAATAAAGATGATGTGCTGTGTCAAAATTGAAGGAGGAGAGGCAATGGAATAGGGCTGAGGAACAGTAGATGAGACCAAAAATGACAACTGTAGATAAGGCAATGTGAGGAAAGAAGATAGGAAGAGAAAATAAAATCCTTGCCAAGATTATATTTTTTTCAATTTTTGTTTTCAGTCGTAATTGCCAAAGTCATAAAAGCAAATTGTTTTTTCTTTTGCTATATTGTGATAGTATATTCATATCCTTTGTGTAGCTGTGGGGTTGTGAGCTGTTAGTCAGCAGAAGTTTCAAGGAAATTTCGTTCCTTGCCACTACTTGCAGAAAAAGTCAAAAAGCTTCTCCACATAATGGTGTCCCATTCACATAAACAGGCCTAGCATCTTTTCACACATAATTGAATAAAGATTTGGTCCACAAAAGAATTTTAATTTTCAAGTTGCAGGAAATATCTTATGCCTCAATCCGCCATGGAGCCATTGGTGGTTATAAAGTCCATCATCGATGACTTGATAAGTTGATATGTCAAAAGAGAAGACCTGCTTCTGATACCCACGCCTGAATTCTTGTGCCAAATTATTTCAAAATTGGTAGCACCATAACCAGAATATGCCTTTACATAAACAAATTACTGTAAAATATTCTGTCAAATAATTTTTTATAAATTTTAATATTTCATAAATTATTTTTAAAAAATCAAAATAAATCTCTAATTTTTCAAACGTTGCTACTATGAACCATAGTAAAAAGGAAAAGGACTAGGAATATTTAGGAGAAGAGAAAACAAAGAACAACAAAGAGGAAAATAATAGATTGCAGAGTCCCATGTGCAAGGCACTATGGTAGCCACAGGCACAGGGTGAAGAAACACAAGTGGTCAGAAATGGGCCAAGATAATTAATTAATTAACTATGACTTTTTTTGGTCCCATTCCCATATATAACTATGACTTACGTTCAATATATATAACCACTATCCCTGAAAACAAGTGTTTTTAAATTTTCATTTTGTTTTGTGTGACTGCCGTTTTCATCCGGTGAGTTTGGACCATGAAATGAAAGAATCTATATTTATTTGAAATGAAAAGAATTCTAACCTCAATGGGAGCAGCACAGACGAGGCCAAAATATATGCATGCATTGAGATTATTAAACAAAACATCATAAAAACAATACCAATTAAATTCCTGCTTAATAAATAAAAACATACTATTAAAATAGACCCAGTCAATAAGATCTTAAACTGCAGGCGATGATCTAGTCTGAGGTCCAATAAATTTTAAATTTTTAGTTCAACCTCAGCTCAGCTTTATGGGAGACTTTATACAATTTGGATGGATTATTGTAAAGGGGAATTCATTATATTCGTACTTGGCTTTCAAAAATAAAAATCTTAAATTAATGTATTGGGATGTTGACTTTGATAAGGTAAAAATCATAAAAAAATAAAATAAAACTACATAACATAACTAATATAAACATGTATATACCCTCCACCCCACGTTATATTTCTATTTATGGAATCGAATTATATTAATTATAAAAAAATATTGTATTAACTAATGTAATAAAAACTTATGAATACAATATTTTTTATAACCAATGTAACAAGAAGTTAGAAAAAAACTATATTTTCATATTATTTTTTAATATTTTTACACATAAGGTATACATATTAGTTGATGTATCAAATTAATATGCGAGTTATGCGCGTTAAAATATCAAAAAATAAATAAAAATTAAAAGCGAAGTTGATTATAACTTCAGCAGATCCCTATTTATGCTTGTAAAATATTAAAAACGCCTTCAAACGTAGCTATCTTCTTGTTTCAGGTTCCCCGGCCCATTCCTCAGCTCCGAAAAGAAGAAAAAAACAGAAACAAGAATAAACCGGAAAAATAATCCTCTTAATTAATTCATATCATTTCCGAAAAGAAAATCCTACCGTAAAAGATCTTAAAAGTGTACAGAGGAAAATTGAGGGGTGAAACAGCGAAATATAGGAAAGTCGAAGAAATTAAAGAAGAGGAATCTTCAAACAAAACCCCATAGTAGTTGAGCAGCTGTAAATTTCAAGAATTTAATTAACACTAATATCATTCAATTCAATATATGAGAAGAATTTTGTATTCCTATGGGATGATTTAAAGTCTCCTGGATCAGTTTTCTCATAAACCAGCAGGGTGCAAGTTTAAGTGAAATTAATCACAGGCAAACAGTGAATAGTATCTCATCTTCATCCTATAGAACTAGTGTACCTACCTGAGCTTGTCGAACCTTGGATTCCACTGCGGACCGCTTATCGAGATCGGGAACGTGCCGGAAACGTCTCCGGCGATTCCTAACAAGGAAAACGGCTTTCCTCCACTTCCTCTGAGCTTCTTCAGAGGGATGCTTCGCGGCAATATCGAAGTCTTTCAAATAGCTCTCCATATTAGATCACTATCACCAAATAAAATGGTGCAGGAGAGGAGTGAAACAGATGCAGGGGCCAGCCAGAATACCTAACGCGTTTTTATTCAATAAATTGCCATTTTTATTCTTTACAATTTTATAATATACAAATATTCTTTTTTTAGATCCTCTGAATTTATTAGTTGTTAGTTTAATTTTAGTGCCATGATAAAAACATTATGATTAAAACAAATTTACATGAAACTCTATTTTAGAACAAAAATATTATTATTATTATTATCAAAATAAAAACTCATAAACGATGGTGGGAGTACTTAAAGAGCAAACCAACCAACCAACCAACCAACCAACTAATAAAATCAGTGATTCTTTCAGCTTTTAAAACACTCGACCCGACCCCGACGGCACTCCAGTTAAAGTGACATCTCCACTTGATCGTCACTATCAATAGAATATTGATGCACCCCAAAAACACGGACACTAAATTTAAATTATTTAATGCTAAAAACCCTTTTACCATCTGACTTTCTAATCACGGAAAAAAAGTCCTCTAAAACCACTTTGAATAAAATGTTATGGCCACAATTTATTTTATTCAAACAAAAAATTGTATAAAAATTAAAATAAACAAAAAACTGAAAAAGTGACTAATTATTAAATATAACAAAAATTAAAAATAAACTCATCATTAAATTTGAGACTTTTTGGTCAGCATTTAGGCTAAGACATCATATTCAACAAACATAAGCTAAAGTTTGACTCGTACTGGCATAAACTATCGACAAAATCTTATCCTAAGAAGTAATGATAAAATAAAATGACTTATTCTTATAAAAATTAAAATATTTGTATTTAGTTGTTACATTAAAATTACCGTTAACACTATTATTATTGTACTTAACATATTATAATAATAGTGTTATCAATAACATTTTAGTACAATATATTACCGGTTGCTAGACCAATCCTTAATTTTCTGTCGCCCTAAAATTTTTATATAAAAATTTAAAAAGTACTCCCTCCATCCCAAAATGAACTGCAGTCTTAGAGAATTTGTGTTGTACCAAATTAATTGTATTTCAATTTTTTCTAAACAATTAAAATAGTTACAAGTTTACCCTTTTCATTTATTCCTTACCCTCGCAAGTGTATAATACTAAATATACATCTAAAAATGAGGAGCTTATTTCTACGTGCTGCATGGGATGATTTATTATTTGTGCACAAGAAAAAGAAAGGAACAAAAAAGAGAGAGAGGAGGGAACCCATTTTGTTAATTAGTTGCATAATAATGGAGTATATGAAAAGTTTTTAGGCCATGAAGTGAGCTTATTTCTACTTGCTATTTATTAATTGTGCAGCAATTCCACAATCACCAATCACCATTACGTGGGAGTTAGTTTTATGTAGAATAATTTTAAATAGGAGTATAATAATAGTATTTTTAGTAATAAAATTGGCATAATAATTGCATTTTTTAATAAATGTGTAAATTGTCAAAATTGCAGATAATTTGAGATGGAGAGTTTATTCAAGCTTAGCTTTAATTTTTGGGGCAGGAATTTATTGTAGAATATTCATTCCCTAACAAAATATGGTTTTAATTAAGATTACATGCATATTAATAATATTGAGTATAAATTGTGTACAGAGTAGAGTACATGTAGAATGATAGGTTTACATCACCCCAATCATGTTCTAATAGTTAGAGGCTATAGCTGCCTATCCGTACCCCTCCTCTATAACTTAAATACTTTTCCAGCAACAATCTTCAAGCTTCACGCAAGTCCTGAGAATATAACATATAAAAGTAAAGAGTTTGCAGTTATATAACTAGACTTGAGATGAATTACTAAAAGTTAAAAACACCAACAATAAAAGCCTTACCTCAAATTATCACTGCCAATTACAACTAAACAAGTTAAGACTTCAGAAATTCATACTTCTAAGCAAGCATTAAAGCATATCAAACAGTAGCAATAATAAAGTTGACAACCCAATTGAAATAGAATCAATCCTCAGTTCAACAACATCAATGGCCCACAGCTGCATTCCAGGCTTATATCACCAGTTTTCACACTCTATAGTACCTTGAAATCAATCTAAACTCCAGAATAGCACAGCACTGCCAACACTCATTCCAAATTTATGTCATTGACTCTATCTTCATCAACCTATAAGATCAATGTATCACTGCGGCATAGGCATACATAAAAATGAATCCTAATTCAACGACAATTACCATTACCGTGACCACTAATTTGGTTACCAAACTCAGAATTTGACATTTTAGAAAATAAAATGAGGGATGAAGCTTTGGCAGGAAGATTAGGTCGACAGTTTAGGAGAATAGAAAAGTAGATGTTATATGGACTGATAACTTACCATCAATCCATCTGAAATCCTAAAACTTATTGAATTCTAGTCGATCAGAGCCAGCCATGCATCTTTAGATCTTGAGATTATCTACAAAAAAAATGATGAGAAGTAAGTGAATAGCTATTTCCTAAACAAAAATTAAACGATAAGGGGTTGTCTCTTACTCTTTTCAACGACTGAAGCAACTAGGGAAGAGAAAGAGTCAAATTGACTGTATATAAAACATGGTATTCAACAAGTAAATTCGTGACCGTAATCGAGCATACTCGGATCGATTTCATGACAAACCCTTCGAAGGAATTCAAGATGTTCGTGGAAAATACAAGCAGAGTAATGGGTTTCTCAAATCCGACTCGTTTGAGACCTCGAGTAGTTTATATTGCTCAAACTAGCTTCATTTCCTTCGCGAACTCGAGTCCCGTTTGCCTAATAACGAGTCGACTGCGAGCCGAGCCCGAGCCGTTCGGCTCAGTTTACAGCCAAAGTTATGTTATATTCATCTTCGATTTTAGAAAAGGAGTATAAACTTATTCTATTATGTAGGCCGAAGAGGTTACATTGTATGGAACTCTTGCTCAAATTTGACATGGATGGATTCTTTCATGTATTTATGCACGTGAAGAGAATTACGGGATATATGTATAGATTCTTTCATGAAGCAATGTTCTATAAATCCTTTTACTCATTTTGATGAAATCGGTCCTCTACATCTACAGCCTATGCTTAGTCTCTCTATACCCTTGATTTAGCTCTAGTTGTTCATCCTAAAATTTGATTCCTTTTATTAGATCATGACCCTGAAGTTTTAAAAATTATATATTTTATCCTAAATTTGTCTAAGAACCGACAGCAAATATGAATCTAAAATAATGGCTAGTAATGATACTTAATGAAGGCATTCAAACTCTCAATATTTGAAAGATATTTGTTGTCTTATAAAGATTTTTGTTATGTCATGTAAGATTGTTTTTTTTTTAATAACTTTTCCTTTTCAACTTAGAATATTATCATCTAATATGATTTATATAGTTTATACAAATATTAAATAAATAAAATAATACCTAGGAAAACGTATGAGCTGCCCACAAGGAACAATGAACCCAAGCAGGTTGATTGGTACTTCAACAACTGACTTGATATGAATCACATTCTTGATTGGTACTTCCACAACTGCTTAGATGTGCAAGGAGCAAAAGGGGGATGATACTAATGAAAAGAGCTTCTTAACTGAAATACGGTTATGAAGTCATGCATGCTTAAAGAGTTTCATGCTGAGCCAATGGAAATAAATCATAACAACAATCATAGGAAGTGTCAACGGGACCAAGCAGCAGTAATATCTGTGGATACAGAGAAACCAAAGTCAGAAGTTCAGTGGGAACACCCAAATTCATTATTCATCCAAGCCAAAAATGTTTAAAAAGGAACTGCATTGCAGTTTTTCTGGATTTTATTTTAAGTGTATACATGTCACAAGCTACAAAAGTAAATCTATTGATGATAACTCGTAACTATCCTACTCCTACACAAAGATAACTATGATCAGCAATTCTTTCAACAAAACTAGAATGACACTATCATTTGGCATATTGTTCTAAAAAGTAAACCAAGTTTAAGGTAATGCTAGGTTGTTTAGAGAAAGTTACTTATCCTTAAAGCTATATGTGCGTCTCTTTGGGCTTCTGTTACTGATTTATGTAGAGATCGGAGGGCTGCACTTTTTAAGTGCTTTCTTGTTTTGATCTTTTAGTCTGTTGAGGGTGGACTTCTTGTCCCCCATTTATTGTATCATTTCTTCTTCTATAAAAAAAACTCTTATTTACCTGAAGATTACCTAACCTCCGTACCTGAACTACTAGCAAAGGACACGTTATATAAGATGGTGAAAATTCTTATCAATCTTCAGTTTTTATTTATTTTTTAATAAATGCTAATCATTATGTTAATCCAAAAATAAGCAACTAAGTTTAGTCAATATCCTAATAGAAAGAACTAGAGAAAGTACCGACCTGAGACTGACATAAAACAGGCACTTTTATATTGCTGTTACAAAACAAGCCCCTCCCCTTTACTGTTTTCCCTTGGGGAAAAAAGTATGGGTTTTAATGCAAAATAATTAACAATAATGTTGAAGCAATAAAATATCACCTGTCACTTTGAATGGCTGCTATGATGAAATTTTCAGATCTCGGAAGAAACTTAGATATGATTGCAGCATAGAGGAACCCCAAAAAGGTAATGAAGCCAAACACAGTATATATCCACCCTTGCACTCTTAACGCGAAAGTTGAGACATTCATTGAAGCATGTGATACAGCTAAGCAGGCCTGCTCAAGCTTAAACAGTTACCAACATCAGTCTTGACCTCACTACTCGCAAGCTAATTATAATCCAGAAGGAGATGAACATTGAATTTCTGAACCCCCTGGAAGAAATAATTTTAAAAAAATAAAAATAAAAAAAGGACTTTGCTACGCACCTGAAAGGAAGTCCAACATGATAGTTGTCAAATAGTACCAAATTAACTTATTGATATAGTAGCATTAGCTTTGCTTCATCAAGCGACATATAATTATAATACTTGGCTGTCAAATAATCAAATCTAACTTGATGCATTAAGTTGTATCCTCTCAAGTCCAAATAAAAAATAGTAGTACAAATTGTTCATATATCAGACTTCCTCAGACTGGATGATACTTTTTAGTCCAAGTAAGTGGGTCACATATCCATTCAGATTGCAATTAATCACAAACCCACTAAGCTCTAACTACTTTTTCGTTTTTCAGGGCTAGGAAAACAGAACAAGAGCTTAGAAGAAGAAACAGATTACCTTGATCAAACTAGAACGGAGGGTGGGGAATAATTCAGTTTCGAAGTAGACTGTTTAATATGTTTCAAGTTCAGCCAGTGAAGGACCTCATAAGCTGGTCTTACTATAAGAGCTCAATTTCCTACCATATTTTGAAAAATTCATATAAATTTCACAAACTTTTTTATATATTAATCCATAATAAAAAAAATTACTACATAAAATAAGAGGGCACAGGAGGTAAGAGCACCTCACATTCTTGCGTGAGCTGTCCCTCATAATAGCACTGTTTTGAAAAATTACAAAATACTCTTTTGTACACAACATGGGTATTTTTATATATTCAATTACACAAAATGACGTTGTTTTTGTGTGATACCTCACGCAATTATATGCGGTGTCCCTCACCTCTCTTTTTGCCTATTAAATGTTAACATTTAGATAACTTATCTTTATAATATATGCAAGCATTAAGGCCAATATAGTACCAGTTGCAAAGCACAGGGTAAGTTGAAAAGCTGTCCACAATTGTTTGATAATGTACAATGAGGAAGGATTCAGTTTGCACTGAAGGTAACACAAGGATTATGGGAACACGCCCATAAAGAATGCAGACAGAAACAAGGAGATAAGACAGAAGCTAGTGACAGATAAGCCCTAAAATTAACAAATGAACCAACTGAAAACAAGTTTGCAGTTAAGTCTGTTCTTTTCATATGAAGCTACAGATGATCTGTAGATATTCGATATCGGTTAGATGCAAAATAACTTTCCTTTTAGGAGATAATTTCGAAAAAGAAAAAAAAATGCATTATAGGCTTCAACATCTATTGATTACACGCTTCTTGATGTCTTCTCATCAAAACCTTCAAGAAAGGCACCTTTAGAATGATTAGTACTTGATATTCTTTTCATCGACAATCTCCAAAATTCTTAATGATGGATCCTCGTCAAATTTATTCCTGATCTACAGTCTTGTGATGATATCAGACTACAACGACTTTAACAAATTCCGGCAAAATCATTAATGCGCAAAGTAATGAATTAATAGGGTTAGTTACTTTTGTCTTAATTCATTCTTGTACAGAGTAGTTGCATCCTTACACCTTTCCCGTTCTGCTCAGTTTCTGACACAAATTTGTTGCACCTTTAGCTTGTATTCTAGACATATCCACCAAAATGCAACAATCAAAGACAACGTCTCTGGCATGTAACAACAGATAGTAGTAACTAGTAAGTTTAAACATCACCATTATCTTCTAATCTGGCCATGAAAGCAGCACACCAAACAACTGTTTAAGTAGCCAATTTTTTTCCAAGCATTTACCAAAAATTAAGGGGTTTAAACACGCAGTAGAGAAAAAGATTACTAATAGACACATAATTCATACATTTTATTATCCTTAATTTTGTCCTTTTAATTATATTAGTTTATTAAATTAATATGTTTTTTTTTCGTAGGATTTAATATTTGTTGCAATAAATTCAAAATCTTGGTGATCAAGCGATATTTAATGCTCTTATTCATGTAAGGTATATCCAAGAAGAATCCTGCAAGGAGAAGAAAAGTGGTACAATATTGATGTGCAAATTAAATCCAACAAGTGAAAAGTTCTGACTATTTTTAATTTCCTAGACCTCTTAAAAATAATGAAAAGTTTTCACTCACCCATTTGTATTATTCATTTGTAGTCACATACTTTTCAGGATTTATGAAATTTATAGGTATGTACATTTGTTTTCTTTCTTACCACATTTTCTTGCAGAACAAATGCTCCGCATACAAGGTACAATTCTTTCATTTCTTTGTTCTCTATTTTTTATTTGTATACATTGAGGACAATGCATGATTTAGGTATGGGGGGAGTTTGTTTGTATTATTGTATTAGATTTTTTTTTCTTTTTTAGGAAAATATAGTAAAAAACACAAAAAAAAAAATTGTTTGGCTTTTTATGGATTGAATTAATTTTAATAAGTGTCTGTGGAGTTAAAAATTCATAAGTAAGATTAAAAGATTTAAAACTCTTGAACTTTTGCTTAGATACGAAATCTTAGTTCGAAATACCATCTGGACTAAAATTGATTTCACAAGCATTTTTGCACTTCACGTTTGCACTAATTCTTAGTTGTAGGGGTATAAACTTTGATTCGAGTAATTTCAAGGGAAAAAAAGGAAAAAATTGAAAAAAAAGAAAGAAAAAATTACTGCTTCAATGTCCATTAAACGAAATAACTGAGTATCCAAGTATCAGGAAGTATCGATATTCACGCTAAAAAGTGTGATGGATAAAAACAGCTTGCCTAGTCTAATTTTGTGGCCTTTGTTACTCGAGTTAGTAAGCCCTTAAGGGTGTCTCATCTAGTGCCTTAAAGTCAATTGGTTTGAGAGTCATTGGTCCAACGCGCGCTACATGAGTAACTCTGAAAAGCCTAAGAAAACGAGACATTACACAAGTCAAGAATCAAAATTGAAAAAAAAATTGAAAAAAAGAAGAAAAAATGAGTTTGTTTGATTTTCATGATAAAAATCCCTATTAAGAGTTACATCACATACACATGCATGCATCACATGAAATTAATTTAATGAAGGATGATGTTTAGAATGAAGATAAATTTTTTTTGATAAGGTGAAAGTAGTGATTTTGAATTTAATCTTGCTTATGTATAATGCCCATGGATATTTATAAGTTTTCTTTCAATCATAATTTGTTGAACTCAAAAATATTTTTGAATTTTGTGTCACTGCAAACCCTCACGAGACACAACTCGTCCACTTGGGGTAACCTTGGTGTTTAAAGGCTTGTTGCTCATGCTAAGTGCAATCGTGTTTCTTATGAAAATGGGATAGTATAATTTTTGTTTTTATTTTACTCGAGTACTAGCAAAAGCTAGGTATGGGGGTATTTGATAGACACATAATTCATACATTTTATTATCCCTAATTTGTCCTTTTAATTATATTAGTTTATTAAATTAATATGTTTTATTTTATTATGTAGAATTTAATATTTGTTGCAATAAAGTCAAAATCTTGGTGATCAAGCGATATTTAATGCTCTTATTATCCAAGAAGAATCCTGCAAGAAGAAGGAAAGAGGTGGAACAATCTTTGTGTGCAAGTCAAATCTAACAAGAGAAAGGAAAGTCTATCTAGAAGATTTCTTTGAGAAGTTGATTGTCACTAGGAAGTTGAAACCTATATGGAAAAGGAACAAAAGTGTCCAAGTTCAATGAATCTAAATTAAGGTTCAAAGTTATTTTCTCTTTAAATATGTCTCTTGTTTTAGAGAGGAATGATTAGATATTTCTGTATTAGTTTAGGTTAGGAGTAGAATTAGATTAAATTACTTCTTTATTGTACGTTCGTTGGATGGTCATTAATTAAAGGGAGTTTTCTTATTTATTTTTAATCTTCTTATTTTCTTTATTTTAGTTAGTTTAATTATTTTTCATGTCTATCTAATTTCTTTAATCTAAGATGAAGATGAAATTAAATAATTATCCATGATAATATTTTTCGTCTTTTCTATTATTTATGCTTTTATGTTTAATTGATTTCGCCTTTATGTTTCGTTATTAAAATACATTCGTTTTATAGTTATTATGTGATTTTAAATTAATTAAGAGATTTTGATAGATTATTGTTAAGATATGAATTTTTCATAATCCATGCTTGCTCAAAGAAGTTTTTATAGTTAATCCTTAAATTTTCATAATCTATGCTTGCCCACGTTAATTGTAAAATTACTAAATTAAAGGGAATGGAGATCAAAATCATAATTGAGTTATAAAAATAGAAGAAATTGAATTATATATTATGTTTATCATTTAATGGATTCGGATTCCTAAATTGTTTCCTCATTATTTGTTTTCATATTCTAGTTAATCAATTCTCAATCTTTATTTTTAATTCGCCTAAAATAGATATTAAATAAACATTAAAATTAATCTAATCTCTGTGGGTTCGACCTGTATTTGCCAGTTCTTCAATTTGACACTGTTACATATTTTTAACACATTAATAACCATTCTTTCTTCACAAAGATGACAGAGTAATTTATTTTTAGGGGATTCTTCAATCTCTAAACAAGACAAAGATATTCTTCTTGCATATCATTGTTAAGGATGGGTCTATAATAACTTCAAAAGTGAACACTTAACTGACTTTAATGTGCAAGTCTTGATTCGTAACCGATTATACAATGTCTTCGATGTGTACTCACTGAAATATCAGGCATTCTAGTCTTGATACCTTACAACAATAAAGCTTCGTATTCGCAATGCAGTATTCACCAAATTAGCAAGTAAATTCGTTCTCCACATAAAATAATGAGTACGTGCGTACAGGTACTTGGCAAACCAACTTATAAGTCACTGCCAAACAGGCTCTTGATCTGCTTTTAATTTGCCAAAAAGTTGTCTAAACTTATTAAGGGGGCAAAATGTACCTCTTTGAGGTTTGATAAAAACAAACAAATCACGAGCGTTCACAAATTAATAAATTTACTGCAGATGTATATAAAATATAAATTTGGCCCAGTGTTTTTGAACCCTTGTCCATCAATGTCCAACTTTGTACCTCTTGCTGAGATGTTCTCACAAAACCATGATAATCAGATTTGTTATTAACTAAGTAGTTCAAAATACAAAATTAAGTAGAAGCACAAACAGAGAAACACAAATGAACGCGTGAAATTGTCAATTTTTATTCAATCGGATAATTCAAACAATACATATATTAGTGTGTACGCAAATGTTGAAGAGGCATTACGACAAACGAATGTAAATGAATTGGGGAATATTTAGGCGCCACTCTTACCTAGATAGGAGAAGATATACAGGAAAGATTGCCGTAGCATAGAGCGAGGGTTATTCACCGACGGTCGACGGAAGGCAGAGTCGGGTGGCGAATTTAACTACACTTTTAATCTTACTTTTTTCTCCTTTTGGAGGTCGAGAGGATATATATAAAGTTTTTTATGGAAAGTGATGGATTTCAAATTAGTTTAAATTAAAATTGTAAACTTCTGCCATGTGTTTGAATAAAAAATAAATTTGAAGAATTAAACCTTCTTTTATCGTCAAAATAGGGAGTGGAAAATATATTAAGTTTGTAAATGTAATATAGAAGGAGAGATCATGAATTAATTCATCATGGGCCACATTGTAATCACAACGTAAAACATTTTTTAAAAAAAGAGAGGCATTTAATAATATAAACATTTGCAATATATATGAATTTCCATTCAAATATTTGAATATTACCTCGTTTTAGTATCAAAATTTACAAATAAAAATAATACTCCATACTTATTTCATGCATATTTTAAAATAACAAGTTAATTTTTAAATAAAAAACATTTTTTTATTTATATTCTTTTTAATAAATTTTTAGTTTAGTAATGTAACATGTAATAAAATTATGATAAAAAGCTTGAAGAACTTATATATTTTATACAACTATATATCACTGTATCACTATAAATTACGTACTTCTATATAAATTACGTGTGTTTATTATTAAATAACAAATAATTTTATAATTTTGATTTTTGTACGTTGACTACAAAAACAAAATAAATGTTTTATTTTTGTGGGTACAACAGAAATATTAATTATTCTAGATTATAAAGTAATTATAAATATTGGATTCATGTGAAGTAATTAGAAAATGTTGGATTCATGTGAATTGTATTTTAAATTTATTTAGTTTATTAAGATGAGATATGAAGTCTTTAGAAATCTTTAGAGATGAGGTCAGATTTTGGATATGGGTTGATAGTTATAATTCTTCTTATAAAGTATGTCAAACTCTACCATTTAATAGAAATCTTATAAAAGTCTACGACTTTTTGAATACCAAAATACTTTTAGACTTTGTAAAAATCTTAATTCAATACCACATAACCTTTAAAGACATTAAAAAAGTTGTAATTGAATACCACTTAACTTTTATAAACTCTTTAAATGTCTTGATTGAATACAACCAAACTTTTAAAATCTTTAAAAGTCTTTAAAAATATTAATTGAATACACCCCCTTAATATAATAGTTAATGTTGTATAAAAAAAATTCTTCATTCAGCTCAAAAAATATATTAAATTATTCGGCTCAAATCGTCTGAATGGCTGACCCATTCAGCCAATCTGCCCAAAACAAACGGTCCATTGGTCAGTATAAACTCTGAACTGTAATTAATAGCTTTGTGAAAAATAAAAAATTATTATTATTAGTTCAATGTTATTGTTATAAAATTATTTACAATTTTTAGCAACACCGGACTAAAAAATGATTCAACGTGATACAACGTGACCATTTCCTATTAATAATAATCAAATGCCCAATAATATATATTTTAGTGGTATTCATAATTATTTGTTTCGTTTCAATTTCATTTGTCACGTCAATATGATATTAGTTTTGTAACACACTTAATTAATAACCGTTGATTAGTATTAAATCAGGGATAATTATGTTATATTTTTTATTTTATATTTACCAATAATATGGTAAAATATATATACTCAACAAATTCAATAGATTACAATCAGCTTTATTGAAATACTATTATAAATTATTTAGACAGTCATATTAACGGTTATTTTTTTTTGTTTTTAAAGGTTAAATAAATTAGATTATTTTAAAATTTAAAAATAATTTTAAATGTCAAAATTAAACTTATAGTTTGGAAAGAAATATAAATAAATAAAAATCGAAATGAAATTTTATGAAGAAAGCCAAATTCGATTGAAGACACAAAACTCTTTAATTTTTAGACAAAAAAAGGTGTGCATTTAAACCTGACAATATAGTTACTTAATTGTTGGGTCAAACCATATTAACTAAAATCAAATGGGTTGGTTAACCATTTTTATTTATTCACGTTACTTAAAGTTTGAACCCATATTTTTTAAAACAAATATAATTTGAACCGGTTAACCTATTTTTCAACCCATATTTCATTCGATCTCTATCTCTCTATATCTACGATCTCAATCTAACGGTCCACAATAAACACTGCATCTACTATCTGTTTTCTCTCTATATATTTACGATCTCATATTTTTTGTTGAATAAGGCCAACTAATTAGACAAAGAGTTAGTTTGACTCTTTGTTGAACAAGGCTAACTAATTAAATAAAAAAATATTTAATTTTTTAATCTAATTTTGTTGTCTCATTTCATATTTATATATTGTTGTCACATAATTCTTACTCCCTTTCTTGGCTCCAAGATTAAAAATATAATGTGACTTTTTACAGACAAATTACTTCAAAATTAATATGACTCTTGAAAATTTATAATGAAATAAATTTTGTGATTAATAATATTTGTTATATATTTTATAATAGAAATAATCGTATAAATTAAAATTAAATAAATTTACATATATTTTTAAAGTTTAATATCTGATCGTCTGATTTTAAAAGTTAAATTATATTTTTAATTTTAAAAAAGAAAGAGTATGTATTTATAATTATTTTGCAACCGAACTAAATAACATGAAGAACACTGTCTAGGGATGAGGTAGGGAATTATTTAGTCCAACTAGCTTGGTGCCTAGTAAGCGCAATTTTGTACTATCGCAACTTATATGGATGAGTATTAATAATTTTAATTTAAAATTTTATTAGTATAATTTTTTAATATTTTATTATTTATATTAATAATTTTTATATCATATTATTATTTAATTAATTTAATTATGACTGTCATAATTTTATTTTTCAAAAATTTTATTTAAAAATTAAAATATTTTAAAATAATTAATATAATTTTAAACCATAATCGTATAATTTTAACTCAGACAATCTATATTAAAAAGAGTGGTGCTAGAGACACAAACTATTTTATAAATATTTTATAAACTTGCTGATGTGGCATACTCCACGTCAGCCTATTGATCAATAAATTATTTAATGTAGTCTTCGGTCCCACACAAACTACTGATGTGGAGTATGTCACATCAGCAGTTTGTAATATTTATAAAATAATTTGTGTCTCTAGCATTATTCTATTAAAAATGGTCCCATAACCGTATTTTGTGCGGGGACACGACAATCGCTACACTGGGCTTCCATTTTACCGCTCAAAATTAGGGCTTGTTTTTAAGCTCCTAAAAGCCAAAGACACTCGCAGAGTCACAGTATTTGTATGCATATGTGTAGGCTCGGCATCACGATACTAATGCGTAGAGTCGTCATCACGATACTCTGAGCTACTTGCTACCATTATTTTGAAGTGAGAATGGCGAGCGACACAGATATGAGCAGCTGGACTGATCTTCTCCATTCATCCTCAAAACTTGTCGAACAAGCTGCTCCTTCTGCTCAGTTCCCTCCTCTTCAGGTCCGTATGGTCCCTTCTCAAATTCAGCAAAAAAAAAGAGAGAGAAGTAAATCAATATGAAATAATGCTCTTGTTTTTCTGTTTCCTACTTCAAAGGTTTTGATAACGTCGAAATACTGGCTTCACATGGGCTACGCAGACCGTTTTAGTCTTAAATTCATTGAAGTTTTTGCAATTATTAGATTTCTTACGAACATCGTTTGTTTTTCAAATCTTAGAGGAATTTAGATCAATTAGAAGCGCTGTCGAAGAAATTGAAATCAAAAACATTAAGAACTGAAGCCCCGTCTCAATCTATTGCAGCTACTAGGTATTTATCCAAGCCTCCCTCTATATATACATTTCCCCAATGAACTCCTGCTTTTAAAATGCCTGGTTAGCTTGTCGAGAAAATGTAGTGGAATTGAAATTAAGCTTATAACATGTTTGTTTGAGATGAGTTGTCCCAAGTCTTCTACATTTGATTGAATTATCAGCAGCCTAATGAAGATCAGACCATAAATTTCAAGGGCTGAAGATGTTTTGATGGCTAAATAATATATTAGCCTGTACTATTTTATTTGCTTGAATTTGCAGGCTACTTGCCCGTGAGGGATTAAACGCCGAGCAGCTTGCTCGAGATCTCAAATCTTTTGAATTGAAGGTAAAAAATGATTGTTGCCCTTTCAATTTTGTTATCTTAAACCATTATGATTGAATTACACCCGGCTATTTAAAATACTAAGATGTGCTCTAAAGTTGAACATCTACTGTAATATCTTTATGATTATGCAATTTTTGGCATTTTAGACTTACTTCTTCTTAGACAACAAAATATGCAGATTATTAGATGGCATTTTGCAAATGTTATCTATGTCCATGCTCATGTAAAGATATAGATTTCGATGTATTTTGCTTAATCATAAATTCCCAACTTACCTTTCCTTTGCAACTTCATTTTTTCGCAAACACTCATCTGGTAAGTAAACACATAGAAAATAGATAGATATAAGATTGTAGGAATGTCATTTTGCATGGCATGGTGAAAATAAAGCTTAGACAACATTGACATCTCATCATTATACAAATTACGTGGGAAAAAAATATTTGAGCAAGGGCATGTTCTAAGAGACATAAATTTTATTGGGTAAATAGGTCTAGGATCATGTGTACCTAGTTTTGTGCACTATTGAATTGCTTTCATGTGAGGTAAAATCTATACTTATGTGATGGAAGACAAGGTCATTAAGAGAAGGGATAAAGGAGGTAGAGGAAGGGTGAAGGTGAACCTATCATTGCTAGGAATCTGTAAAAATACACACAATGACACAATCCCTTAATCTCTAAACACCACAAGGGCACCAAGCCTTAATCTCAATCAATATATTAAACTTTAAATTACAATGATGAATAAACGGGTGCTGTTGGCATGAGGCCCATCCCATACCACGTTGGGCATCTCGCCTCGCCTGAGGTGAGGCTCCTTCAATGAGGCGCACCCGAGACGCGGGCCTCATCGAAGTTGTGTAATTTTTTTTTCTAAACCATTAATTGCAACCTCCTCCAAGTAAGTCTCTCCTTTTTCCTTATCTCTTATTTCTTCTCCTTTTTTTAATCTTCTCTTGCCCAAAAAGAGGCTATTTTGCAAAATACTAAGGGGTCATGCTACCACCCACTTTTTTCAGTAACTTTGAGTATTTATTGCTCTATTATTCTGGTGTTTATTAACTTATTAAATAATTAAATATGTGTAGCGCGCTCTTCGCGCCTAGGTCCAAGGAGACCTTTGCATCTCAGTGCGCCTCACGCCTTAAATAACAATGAATTTATAAACCATAAAAGCCCTAAGTTTAGTATAATTTAGGTAACCTAGTTACATACAAAAACAAACTCATAATTATTCTATATTATATTTAAAAGACATAATTTTATCAAGCGTAATCTCCTCTTCTAATCAATAAAATCGTCTTTTATAAAAAAAAATATATAATTTTTTTCTTTACTATTTTTTGATAAGAATGATTTCCTAATTGAAATAACCTAATTACAATTAATTTGTCCATAAATAATAAAATGAAATAATATGGTAATATCCTTTGCGCTTTCTAGTAACTTCCACATCATTCTCCTTTCCATTTAGAAAAATTTGTCAAGCAGTTTTGAAATGGGGAAGAATCCATATGTTTCAATCTTTACTCCACGTGTGCAGAAAAGCTTAAATCTCGTTGTAATCACATCATGATGCAAAGAAGCGATCGATTTTCCAAAATCTTGCAAACTTGGTATGTTAGTCATTGGTTCGATAACGAATCACAAGTTGTCATTTCAAGCATTATCAATGTAAAGTTTGCGTATAGACAAAATTTGCATAACAGAAACGCGTAACGGATAAATCAGTGAGAAATAACAGTGTAATAGAGAAATCAAGAAGAGTTAACGGTAGAATTTAATTTGATGAAATGTTGTAGGCTTGACAAGGGACATAGTTGTCAAGTCGCCAAGTCGAACTGAGTTGGTGGCCGACTGCTTAGCCGACCAGTCTACTAGTCGTCCATAGAGCGACAAATCATTTACAATACTGGTTATATATATATGTATATATTCAAATTACAATTAACAAAAAAATTTACAAGTTCACAATCAATACTATTAAGTATCATTGATTATAAAATTGAACTTAGGTAGAATCTCAATAAGTATAAATTAATTGCATATGCTAATGTTAAAAAATGTAAACAATAAACATTAATAAATATATATTCTATGAGCAGGACCATTTGATTAATATATATATATATATATATATATATATATATAAGTAATATAATATACTAGTCTTGTTCAAACTTATCCCATTTAACCCATTGGCCTAATACAAAAAAATAAATCTTATATGCCAAGTGTTATAAATCTCTTTCATAGTTCCACTATCAAACACGAAGTGTGCAATGTTTATTATTTACAATCAAACAATCCGAACATATCAAATAGGGTTGTGCAACTAAAACGGTAATATCAATTTTTTCCCGATACCGAGCAAACAAAACCGGTTTGGTACCGGTAATTTTTTTAGGTAAATACCAGTTTAGCAAGAGTAGGAAAGGTATCTCATTTTTAAAGTTCGGTAACAGCCGAACCACACTGAATTACATTTCTATATTAGATATAATATCTATTATTTGCAATCTGCTTAATCTCACTATCCACCACTCATTTGTCGACTTTATCCCACTATTTTTTCTCTCTATCCTTTCATTTACTGACATTGTCCACTCTCCTTGTGTGATTCACCTTCTCTCCCTGTACCACCATATTTCTCACTTCTCACACACTCATCTATTAGTACACCCTTCTCTCTCAACTCACACTCAACGAATCACACTAATTCTCTTACTCTTTCTCATCTTTCACTAACACACAGATCACACACAAAATTTTCTCTTTGTTATTTCCCACTAACACACATACAAGATCACATACACAAGATCAGTAGAAAAACATTTATTTTTTGAAAAGTTATTCCAAGATTGTGACAACTCGAACGAGCAGTAGCACCTTCTTTTTCTCCAGTGTTTGTTGCTGAAACTATTATCTGTGTACTTGGACTTTGAGATCTAATTTTGGGTTGAATTTTGTGATTTGGCTCCGTTTTTGTTGAAATATGAAGCGGGTGTTTGTTTGGATGAATTTTGGATTTTGGGTTGATTAATCTTATGAGATGCACTGTTTCTGACTTATTAATTTGCACAATTGATTCTCAAAAGGGTGAAAAAATTATGTTGAAAAGGGGTATACACTGGTACCGAACTGACTTCTATCGGTACGGATATTTTTAAGTAAGACCGGTAATCGGTGTAGTATAGTTTTTTTTAATGGTTGAAACACTCCTAATATAAAACACCCAGTTCACTTTATCCCAAAAACACCCATTCTAAGAAGCACTGATTTGGACACGGGGCACAAACACAACTCGATACGCAACATGGGATACAACATTTTCCAAAAAAAGATACGATACGTCGGCGACACGTTCAATTTTTTTATTATATATATTTTTAATAATATAAATGTATTTTTTACAATAAATAAATATAATTATTAAGCCAATCACATATCATATATGGAATGAAATTAATGTCAACAATTGTTTAATGTTAAGTGTTAAATGTTAACCAATTAGTAGTGGTGCACAAATGACCCGCGGCCTGGCCTTGGCCCAGTTTGAGCTCGACCTAATCAGCAACAGGCTTGGTCAAAGCTCGGGACCAAGATTTTCTTGCGAAAACCCGGCCTGGTATGCGGCCCGAGGCTTGGGCTTGGCCATTTTTAATAAAAGCTTGGTTTTTTACTTCCTTGACCTTTTATAGGTAAAACTTCCATGGCCATTTATAAGGAAAACCAATGTGAGACTTGGACATTTAGAATAACAAGGTAGTGATTGTTTTTATTGTGTGAAGTGTATTGTTCAATTCCGGTTCAACTCGATGTGGGACTTTGATCTTTGCACTATTGTTGGGCATAACCTGTTTGTGCACAGCATACTATGGAGAACAGGAGAAGTAAGGAAGAATGGAACGGGTCTGCTTGGGAGTGTAATTAGCAAGGGAAATATCTCTCAAATAGTTTCCTTTAATTCTTTAGTTTAGTGATAAGGTTTGGTACTTGCTAAAAGCTCATGCTTGATTAATAGCCCAGGTAATTATGTCAGAGGAGATGGAATGGAGCAGAACTTGGAGAGTAGAGAAGGAGCAGGACACGGATGGGAGTATATATTAGTAACTCATTAACACCCTTATAAGATTGCAAGCCTTACTTGGTTATAAAAAAAATCCCACTCCATTTAGCATGCTTAGCCTCGTTAATTCCCAGCACTGCATGCTCATCAATCTGCAAAACCCATATCAAAATGAAGAAACCCAGTTCAGCGATAAGCAATTAAAACTCAAAAACTTCAGAAATTCATAGATAAATGAAGAAAGATATATACACTTATATACATATATACTACCTACCTTCTGACCTCTGTCAATATACTTGATGGCATAAAGTTCACTAGACCATTTATCTCTTACAAGCTTGGCAAAACCAAAATTCCCAGAACCAATATATTTCACAATCTCATTAAAGTTCTCTGGGGTCATGTTGTTTGTTTGTAGTTCTCTGGGGTTATGTTGTTTAGGTACCAAAATTTTAAACCAGAAGAGAGTGCAAAACAAACAATTCTCAATCTCTTCAACATCCTTGATTCAGAGTCCCACATCATTTACCATACTTCTCTTTTCCTTATGTTTTATAAATAGAGAGTCCCACATCATTTAACATACTTCACTTCTCCTTCCTATATGTTTTATAAATAGAGGAGAGTAACCTTAATTTTCTAAAGTTAATCATGGAAACCCAAAGTGGGAGTCTAAAGGTTGGGCCTGGCCGGGCCTAGCCTTTAGGCATAAACAGGCTGCATTTTTTAAGTTAAGTCTAGCCTGACCTGACCTACCGGCCCAAAAGTCAAAGCCTAGCCTGACCTGGTCAACAGTTAAGGCCTGGCAGGCCCAGGCCGAACTAGGCTAAGCTGGCCCGTTGTGCATCACTACCAATTAGGCAGCCAACAATTAAACATAGATGTAATAAAATTAATGTTAACACAAATTTATAACATACTCAATCACATAATTTTACTCCTTACATAATTTTATGCAACCAATCACGTATATCATATATCCAATTTATGCAGCCAGCAGCCCATAGTCAAAGACTCAAAACAAAAAAAAAACAAAAAGGAGCAGCTGGGAAAGAGAGGAGCATATCAGGCAACATATATATTAAAGCAAAAAAAATGGAGAGAGAGACAAACTGAAAAAACCAAAAGGAAAAGACATACCTTTTCTAAGGGTTTGGGTCTTAACAACCGCAAAAGGAGAGGAGAGAGGTCGTCAGAGCAGGCGAGATGTGTCGTGAGAGGTGGGAAGAGCCGTAAAGTCATCATGAGAAGAGAACGAGAAGAGAAGTCGATTGGAATGTTTGGTTTGCGATGCAATTTGTAATGAATTATGCTTAGAAGGTACAAATTGTTTACCTTTAGTTAACTTTAATTTCTAATTCAAGCACCAAAATTTACTTCCTCAACATGTCCTAGCGTATCCAGTGTGTCGGAGTTTAAAAAAAAGAAAAAGAGAAAAAGAAATTCACAAACATGTCGCAGATGCGTCTTCGGCTCGTTTCCGACACCAATTCGTGGCCTTCCTAGACATATCTGTGTTTCATAGCACCCATTTCTTCGTCCCACAAACATATCAAAATAAGGTACATTTCACATACCGTTGGAATCAAATTACCAACCCACTTACCTAATCTCCGACCCAAACTGTAAGTCCTTGAACAAGAAGATACAACCAAGTCCTCGAAGAAGAAAGAGATGAAGATGTGAGGAAGCAACCGGAAGAAGGAGATGAAGAAGCGAACCCCTTAAGACCCCCAAACTCGATCGTGAAACTCGGTACAATTTCTCTCTTGTGCATTGGGTTGTAGGTTGTAGCTTGTTCAGTTAGGTCACCCAATAGAATATACTAGGTTCTTTGTCTAAAGGTTTGGGTCTTAATTGGGTGGGTTATGGGTCAATTGGAATTGAGTTTGGTTAAATTAAAATTGGGTTTGTTCCTAAGTTGTTCGACTAGAGAACAAATCAGTCAAATCGATGATTTGAACCGACTAGGCGATGACCAACTGCTTATGTCACACGACTTAGCTATTGCAACGAAGTCGAGAGCTCTACTTGCACGTCCAATAACGAGTGGATGACTAATTGGCGACTAGTCGGCGCTTAAGCGCCGACTTGATACTATGGCAAGGGGTAAGGGTGAGAAAAGAATTGAGAAGTTGTCGGGATTTGGTGTTTCATAGCATTTGGTGGAGAATTTGCCAGGAAAGATTTGCGAGACCTTTGGTCCATATTAAATTTCTGTTTACGAGCCTCATCAATTTTTTAATAGGCTTTTTTAGGTTCTTTGTGTATGGTAGGGTTTTATTTTTTAATTTTTGGGGTTGTATGCTGCGCGTGTACTTGGGTTCACCGTGTTTTGGTGCTTATAATGAATTTGCTTACCTATCAGAAAAACCGTAAAAAATTATTTAGATGTTTTGGGCATTGAAATTAAATTATAGTGTTTTAATCTTGGCCAATATAGTGATGCCTCTTTCTCTTTAGACATAACCATTTTATATATTAATGTAGTTTTCTGACAATGTTGTACTGTTGTAAGTATATTTTTATATTCGATGCAGTTTTTTTGTGCTATATCTTTAGCATTGTCTTTTGTTACGCTGTCTTGTCCTATTATTTATTTGTTTATTGTGACTCACATTTTTCTTTTCTTCTTCAAGACAACATTTGAGGATGTTTTTCCTGCTGAGGCAACGAGTGTTGAGGAGTATTTGCAACAGGTATTTCCAGTTCCACCCATTTAATTAACAAAATAATCTTTAATGAATGATGTCATTAACTGATATGTTTCTTTTTTTCTTCATGCACCTCTAAATCGCATTAATTGATGTTTCTTCTTCTTTTGGGTGTTCTTTGAATCTTATGACAATATTTAAAACTTCAAGCATTCAGTGGGCATATGACAGCTTTTGTATGGTGTTGCACTCAGGTCCATGAAATGGCAATGGTGTCGGCTGTCCAGGAAGCTCAGAAGGATAATGTTAGGAGCTTTAATGATTATATGATGACAGTTTTGGAGGTTAGTGGGCTAGAATAAGTCCATAATGTTCAATCATATTTATCTTTACCGTCTCTATTTAAAGGAACCTCTTTATATGTGCAATCCTACTCAGTTTTGCAATTTTACTCGTCTTTTCTTTTTGTAGCATCATGTGAGTTTCAACTATTTGATTATCATTACTATATCTATATCTACATATATGTATATATTTATATATGCATATAACCATTTTTTGGGATAAAATTCCAGTTGCTTTTCTTTGTAAGTCAACTGGAATATTTTCTGAGCTACATTATATGAACTTTTGTCCATTTTTTCCTGAGATCTTTTGACTTTTTTATAGCATTCCAGTCTCCTCTTTTTAAAGTAGATTCTAAGGAGACAGTTCATTTTGATTCTTTTTTGAAATTCAGTGTTTGATCTCATCCCCACAAATATATTCTTTCTCTTTTTAATTCCACCCACAGAGTTTAGTAGTTTTTTTCCTTCCCGAACTCAACAAGCTTATTTGCATTGTGCTTATGTGAATTGAGTAGCTTCACTAGAGATTATGTAAACTAAGAAGAACAATACATATAGTTTTATACTTGTTCAAAAAGTTTCTTTTCTACACATTGATGACTTTCTGCTTTGCCAACCCCCCTCCCTTGAAAACTCTGGCTTATGACTACTTGAAAGAGTTTACTTCTTTTTGATATGATGGTAAAGGATTGGATGGAGAAGTATGAACCAGATGTATCCCTCTGGAAGGTGTAGAAGTACCGTCGTCCTTATAAGTCTATCCCAAAGTATTTACATTTAAGTGAAACAAATTGATGAAAGTAGAGTATGTTGTTAATGCTTCTTATTTTTTTAGCGCTTAATGCTTATTGCTGTATGGTATTCATTGTGGCAGGAGGATTGGCAAAAGGAGAAACGAGACTTCCTACAGAGCTCGAGTCGAATTGCAAAATTACCCAGTACTAATATAGGTGATGCAAGCAATGGGGTTAGTCATCATGGTCAAATAGTATCTGTGACTTCGAGGTTTCAGGTTTCCTCTCGGCCGTCTAGTATGGAGCCTGCACTTCTAGCTGATAAGCCAGTGGTTGAAAAAAAGACTGCAGTCTATGCTGAAACTGTGAAGAATCTGAATGATGCAAGGCAGCGTGGTTTACCATTGAAAGTAAGGATTTTTTATTAGTCAGTTGAAGTTCTTCCTACACCTACCCCAAACACAAATTTTCAAATACTTCCTTCTTTTGTTGGTATTAAAATGATAATTGATGGTGCTACTGAGGGGTCAAATCACCTTCGGAGGATGTAATATTCATTTGATTGTACAGTAATGGATTTCATTCATTGTATCATCATACTAATATTACAACCTATTTCTAGAGTCAGCTCTTTGATTCTTATTTGTTAATCTTTCTTTCTTTCTTTTTTCTTTTTTTTTTGAGAGGGGTGGGGTGGGGTGGGGGTGGGGGAGGGTTATGAGTCTTGGCTGGGATCTGCTGTTCCAGTTGTAAAATTCATTGAGGTATTTGACTTGGAATGTAAATTTATTATTTTTGTTTCATAGCATTTGTTGGGTACGTGGCATGCATTGAGGCTTATAATAGGATATGTGCCCCTGTTTCTGGTGTTTCTTTGCTGCTGTTTCTGTTTTTGTGTTTTTCCAGTTTGGTGTTAAAAGAAACCCGATAAAAGGAAGGCAGGCACTTATCAACATATAATAAAGTAGCCGATTAGTTTCCAAACTATTTTGGTGTTTGATGCATAAATATATGGTGTAATTTCTGGGGGTTCCTAGGGGTTGTTTGTAATATTTTATTTCTGTATTCTATAATAATTCTGGCGTTAGTGTATGTGCAGATTCATCCCGTCATACTCTCAATCATATTTCCTAGATAATTGATTTATTCTGCTAGCTTGTTTTCAAATTATTATCTATTCCTTCTTGTTAGCCTGCTACAGCTTTTAAGAGTGCTTTTGAAAGTTTGGGTCTGGACACGTCTGGTGGAAAATCAGTCAGCATGCAAAAGATATGGCACCTAATTCAGGTATTGACCTTTCAGGATTCTAATTAAATGCATATTGTATGAGTTTCTTTGTAAAATTTGTATTGAAGTGTGGATGAACTGAATTTTTCAACAGACGCTGATGGGTGAAGATTCAACTGTGCAACAAAATGTTTCTAGAAAAATGTCACTAATAATTGGTGCAAGGCGCCACCTTGAATGGGGGCATGAGAAACATGTTATAGAAACAATACGAAATCATCCTGCTCAGGTAATAAATTGTTCTATTCCCCCCCCCCCCCTTCGAATGTTTCCATTCAATTCATTAGACCTCTACTGCGCCTTTGCCTTCACGGTCCCCTAATCAATGATTGAATAGGTCATTTGTATTCTTCAGTTGGTGAGATCAAAAGAAGCTACATTACTAAGTTACCTTTTGAAGTAGAATTAATGTTTTATGGTTTTAATTTGTTTAATAAATATATGGTCATCTTTTTTCATCAACTCTGATTTTTGATATAGGCTGCTCTTGGTGGAGCGGTTGGAAATATGCAACGAATTCATGCCTTTCTTCGGGTATGTCAGCACTGTTTATGGTTTAAGTATAAAGGAGCTACATGATACGAGCCATGAGGATTGTTATGCCATTTTTGAACTTAATGTATCTTTTGTTTGATTCGTCATTTTTGAGGAATATTTATCTGTATCTGTTACTAAAGAATTGTGAGGTTTTGTTATCTACAGATTCGCTTAAGGGACTATGGGGTTCTTGATTTTGATGCTGGTGATGTTCGTAGGCAGCCTCCTGTTGATACCACTTGGCAGCAGGTCACTGATATGATCTTTTGTCAATGTTTCTTTTGCTTGCATCATCTGCTCTCAGACCTTTTATATTCTTTTGGAAAAGTTGATCTGATTGCTGACTTTTATATTACAAAATGGGATCTAAATAAGCAATAAAACAACTTTTCCTTTTAATTTCCGAAGTTTTGATTTTTAGATTTTAATATTGATTTGATTACATATTTGTAGCGTGTATTCATTGTTTGTGGTTTTCTGCTATGCCTTTTTTTCTTCTTGTTTTTTTAAATCGGAGAATCATAAATTTTATGGTCTTTATTTTGAGTAATTACTATAATTTTCGGTATTTCATGTTACGATGCAGGCATCTCTCTTATGTACATGAAATTTTTGATTATTTATGAACACTGTTACCTTGATTTCTTGACATTATCCTGCATTATTGACGAATTAATTCACATAGGGAATACTTCAGTCTATTGTTTAATGTTTTCATTTCTTTAGGCAAGTTGGCTTTGTTTAAAGTTCTCACCAGACTCTTGCTTTTGCCTCGTAATGGTGACTTAGAAAAGATGAGAGGAAGTTGAACCGTTTTATGGTTTAAAGATGACCATACTTTGTCCTATCCTCTTAGTTGGAGGTGCACTGTCAAATCACAATTGTCATATACTTATGTATGATATTATTATAATGTCCATGGAGTTTATATTAATGGAGTCTTAGGTCAAAGTTAATCCTATATTTGGAAAAATTGCGATTAAAATTACTTCCATTCTTCTGCGTGAAAACAGATCTATTTCTGCTTAAGAACTGGGTATTATGCTGATGCAAGAAATGTTGCGTCGTCGTCTCGTGTGTCGCACCAATTTGCTCCGCAGGTACTGATTCTTCATTGCTTGTATTTGCTAGGATTTACTTGGCCCTCAGTCATTTATCTTTCTATCTTGTCAGCTTACCGAGTGGATTAGCACTGGAGGTATGGTGTCAACAGAGACTGCAGCTTCTGCTACGGAGGAATGTGAAAAAATGTTAAGGATGGGTGATCGAGTGGGTCGAGCTGCATATGACAAAAAAAAGTTGCTCCTATATGCTATTATATCCGGTTCTCGCAGGCAGATTGATCGCCTGCTTAGGGAACTACCTACTCTTTTCAATACAATCGAGGATTTCTTGTGGTTCAAATTGTCTGTCGTACGAGAAGATCCTGGTGGATCCTCTTCTGTTGTCCTGAACAAGGGATTGTCCGCCTACACTTTAAATGATTTGCAGGTGTACCTAAATAAATTTGAACCATCATATTATACGAAGAGCGGAAAGGACCCTCTTGTGTATCCTTATATTTTATTTTTAAGCATACAATTGCTACCGGCTATCCAATATCTGTCCAAAGATATGGGAAATGAAGGATATAATATAGATTCTTCTCATATATCAATTGTGCTGGCGGACCATGGGATCCTCTCTGAAGGTTCTGGAACAGGTCAGAAATTAGGGGTGATGGATGCAGTTGCAGAGGCATCTAGCATAATTAGGCAGTATGGGGCTGTGTATTTACAACATGGTAACCTTTCAATGGCATTGGAATATTATGCTCAAGCTGCTGCTGCAGTGGGAGGAGGGCAGCTGTCATGGACTGGGAGAGTTAGTGTAGATCTGCAAAGGCAGAGAAGTTTGATGCTGAAGCAACTCCTATTAGAGCTGTTGTTACGTGATGGTGGTATCTATCTTTTACTTGGTCCAAGGGGTGCTGGAGAAGAAGGTGAACTTGGAAGATTTTTAACAGATGTAAAATCAAGGCAACAGTTTTTGCTTCAAGCTGCTCACCAGTGTCAGGAAGCTGGGCTGTATGATAAGGTGATAATTCTTTTCTCCTTTTTTTTGGGACATTGATTTAAGTTTGCAATATACAAATTGAACATTAATTGAAACCTTTCGTCTGATTTCTTGATTTTTGCTCTCATTCGTCTCTAAATCAACATCACTTGCTGTCAGGCTTGTCAGCATGTGTTGAGGTGATCAACTAGGTTTACTGCACTCTCTGATTGGCTCCAATCTCCTTATACTAAATCCTTATATGTCCACCCAGAACAAGGATTTATATTGCTTATTCGAACATAGACAAATAGGGCTGCAAAAGGGCCCAGCTAAGCTCTAAGCTGTTTGGGCTTGACTAATCTGAAATTTAGTTGTCCTTGAGTTCATTACGCATAAGTTGACTTGTTCGATCTGGCTGAACACATGCTTGGCTTTATAAAAAAACTGTTATGAAATCTTCTTTTTCTATTGAAAAAGAATGCTAAAGTGAAGCTCATGCATTAACCGCTCGAATTCATTTGCTGTCCTAACAAGTTTAATTCTGAATTGAGTACTACCCAGGGGACATCCCATTAATAGTGATCTTTATTTCTCCCAACAACACCCCCCCCAAAAAAATGTAAAATAAAATAAATAAATAAATAAAATAAAAAATGACTGGATAATTAAATTAAAATCAGTTCATAGCCATCTTGCTGATTGTGATCTTTCTGAGTTGGGTATTTAGGGGTTTAGTGTTACATACTTGAGTCTAAGTTCCCCCATTTTGTTGTAATCTCTCTTATTTATTAATAAAATTTTCTTATATATATATATATATAAAAGAAAAAAAAAAGAAAGAGTCTATAAGTTCGTACCTGCACTTTCTTATGGTACATATGTTTATTTTCTCTGACATGCTTCCATCACAATCTTCTTGAGTTGTGTTATCTTTGTTCAATCATATCGTTCTTTTCCATCGATGTAACTAAGTGGCGTTAATGTGAAAAATGACTCAGAAGACAAACATAACATGAAAACTTTGGCTAAAATTGAGAAGATCATGGTCGGGTTCTGGCAGCATTGGAAGAGCTGTTTTTTGAACAATTTCACCAGGAAACAAGACTCTTCATAAAGGATTTAAGAATCTGATAATGAAAAATATTATTTTAATTCTCTTCACTTGTCAACTGAGCATCAAGGACCAGTAGATTGGTTTCCGTGTACTGCATTTTATTCCCAGATAAACAACAATCATTGGCTTTATTCCTTTCGGCCCAAAGAATAACGAGAAGTTACATTTTATTGACGTCTTAGTTAATTATATGATTTGAGTGCCATGGAGCAGTAAATTAGGTCACATTTGACCTGAAACTCTTACTTCCCCGTTTCCTTCAGTTGAATGATTTATTCTTTAGTTTATTCCTTGATAGATATATGTTAACTTAAAATTGTTAAAAGCCGCAAATGAGTATTTTTCAGTTTCTTTAAAGAGTGTTTAATTATTTTTATTGGTTCATGTTAAATAAATAAATATTGTCTTCAATACTTACAAGTTGTTGCAAAATTTTGAAGGTCTTCCGTCATGTAGATCTGTGGAAATCAAAACAGTATAGGATAAATTATTTGATGATTATTTCTTGTCCCTCTCTTCCCCTTTTCATAAATGTTTCATTTGGAAGTTCCTTACTTTCTTTTGAATTTAATCACTGGCTTACATCAATCTAATGTATGGTATATTCTCCTTTTATTGCAAATCAATCTTCAGTCCATAGAAATTCAGAAAAGAGTTGGGGCATTCTCTGCTGCTTTGGATACCATAAACAAGTGTCTCTCGGAAGCAATTGGTGCCCTATCACGCGAGAGATTGGATGGCGAGAGCCGGACGGCTGGGCTTATTCATTCTGGAAATGAGCTTGTGGAGACATTCAAATATTATCCTGAAGTCAGGTTGTTTACAACTTTGCTTTCACATTGCAGCTTTTTGAATCGTGTTGTGTTTTTATTATTATCATATGATTTTTGGTTTATGCATTTTGATTGAAATTGTTAGTAGTGTTCAAAATGAAGTGCAACCCATCAAATGCTTATATGTGGTCTGGGTTGGAATAGAAGGAAATGTTTTTTTTCACGCTGCTGAATTCTATCTGCAAAGTTACCGATTCTTTTTGTTCAAAGGCTAGAATCATTTCCTTTGTTATTTGCTTTGACACAGTATACTATTTGCTATAACTACTGATGAATAAGAGAAGACCATTTTCTCATCCTTGTTTGAGCTGATAATATTGAGATGGAGTGTTAGGGCCGGTAGGCACCTTCTGCAGATAATTCAAAGGCTAGATCTTTATTTTAGGAAATTCTCAGTTGATTGAAAGGCCGAAAAATTTTGAAGTTCGAATATGACAAGAATGTCTGACAAATTATAGACCTTATACTTAATTAAGTCATTTTTTCACCAATTCTTGTGGCTATTTTAATTAATTATTGGTCTTGTATTTAAAGTTCTACAAGTCTCTACATTTTTACTGATTTGTAATGTTCATTCCTTTGTTCAGTCTTCAGGAGAGAGAACATGTTTTAGAGCAGCAAACTGTGTTACGACAGCTTGAGACTATTCTGTCAGTACATAAGTTGTCCAGACTAAGTCATCATCTAGATGCTTTGAGGGAGGTAGCCAAACTTCCATTTCTTCCTTTAGATCCACGAGCACCAGATGTCATAAATGATGTGTTCCAGAATTTGTCTCCTCATGTTCAAGCTTGTGTGCCGGACCTTCTTTTGGTTGCTCTTCATTGTTTGGACAATGTGACGGATACTGACGGGTCACTTCGTGCCTTGAGAACAAAGGTATGTCTGACGATATGAAATTTAGAATTTTGTTTTCGATTTCTACTATCTGATCTTTTTACGGCTTCTTGGCTTAAAATGCTACTTTTTGTGCATCTGGAAATGTGTATGCCGTACTGTTGAACATGTTAATGTGTTTATTTTAGAGTTTCTACTCATTTTGGATAAACTGATTATGCATTATCGTTGATTCTTAAAACCTCTTTATCCTTTGGTTTATAATTATGAATAATAGTTAAAATCAAGATATTTTATTTATAGAAAAAATAAAAAGAGGTTAAAATTGAGAAGATCATGGTTTGGTTCTGGCAGTTTGCTTGTGTAAGTTTTGCTACATTGGGCCACCCAACATAGAACATGTATTAAAAACCATGCCTTCTGTTTCCACGGTCTGACAGAACAAGAATGTTAGTGTACGACTTAATAGTCTGGTGGGTAATTAAACATGACATGTTCGGTTTACACAATTTTTTAAAGGTAGATCATATATAATTTGGTGATTATGTATATTTCTGCATTTAAGTTTATTAGAATATACATTTGTGCCACTTTCTTCCCATAATGGACTAATTATTTTTGCCTATGCAGATTGCGAATTTCCTTGCAAACAACTTGAATAGAAACTGGCCTCATGGCTTGTATGAAAGGATTGCTCGAAGCTTGTGATGCGAATGATCCTAGTGTACAATTCCATCAAGGTTAATCATACATACGTAGGCTCCTGTAAAAAAAATGTCAAATCTGTTTGAGCCTATTGTCTAGTGCTGAGCAAGTAATCAAATTGGAATCGAAATCGCACCAAAAATCGTACGAACTGCACTAATTAAAACCGCACCAACGGTTCCGGCGTATGTGGCAGTTTTAGGTGGGTTGAATAACCAAATTTACGGTTCCGGTTTGGTTACTAGCCAAAATCGCATGCAAAAAACTGAAACTGCATGTATTATTTCTAATAAATTATGTAGTAATTTTTTACTTGAACACGCTCAGAGAAAACTCTAGTCTTGCATCGTCATTTTTTCACCAATTGAAAGATGGTTAGAGGTTATAGAGTAAAAAATTAAGCATTTGAGTTTTGAAAATTCGGATTTGTTTAATGCGTTACTAGATGGGCTTATAGCCGAGGGGGTCAAATTCGTTGGTTCGAGCACTTGATGCATTGGTTAAGATCTCCATGCAATATATAAAATAGAATTTCATTCTATCTCTATTATATACTTTTAATTTTTGGGGAACTAGATAAATTTCTTGTTCTCGAATATATGGTCTCCGTTGTTTGATATAACGTATGTTTTAGTTTTAAAACATCATTCTCTTATTATAAACTAAAATTATTTTATGTTTCACTGTTCTATGATTTGATGGTGAATTTGACATGTTTGGCAGAAAGGAGCTTTGTTTCTTTGCTTGATATAATTTTTATTGTCGACTCTGTCACTAAGTTAATTGTTCGATGAGCTCTGTGTTAAATTTTATTGAAGGCTTAGACTTTTTTGTTGTTTCAATTGGTTTTGTAACCGAAATCGCACCATTTGAAAATATACCGCACAATTAAAAATCGTACCGCACCGCACGAATCATAAGCTGTTTCGTGTGCGATTTTGAATTTGTCAAACCGCACCTAAACGGTCTCGGGTGCGGTTTGGATTTCAAAGCGCACTATGCTCACCCCTACGGTGTTGTTTATGGCCTAATTTCTAGTTAAATGTTATCCGCTTTATTGCCTGTATTGAGACTCGCATAAAAAGGACTGGCTGGATTCATTTGTCATGCCACTTGTGTTAAATACTCTCCATGCATCCTGACGGCACCACCCATCTCAGTGGCCCTCGTACTTACTTTGGCTCCTCTCCATGCATGAATTCCTTCCGCATCCATTAAATAATGAAGAATTAAGAAAGACTCGTAAGCATAAACATAAACAACTTAAAATATTATACCTATGATCCTAAACATAAACGACTTACATATTAGGCTTAAAGGACATGGTACATTTTTCTCCTACCAAACTTCAACTCGTTGGTTTGTAATTTTGTATCTGCGTCAGAATGAGGTAATATATCTAGTATTATACAGGTTTTAGAAAGGAGGAAGATGACTTGGAATTGAAGTAAAACGCCTTCTCCTTTTGTTGGGATTCTGTAAAGGTTAAAGTACCGGAATTGGAGTTGTCTTTGACGTAGAACGTTGGTTGATTTACTCAATTGGTATGAGTCCTAATTGGGAGAGAGAGAGAGAGGTGTCATTGGAATCTGAAAAGATTTTGGCTTGTCTAAACGTTTGCTATTTAAGGTTCACGCTCTCATCCTTATATATTCCTTGAAAACAAAAAGGAGGAAATATTATATCACACAATTAAAGATGAATGAAAAATAAAAGAATACAAAATACATTGATTTAAGGATTAATTACATATATTAGTACATTTTTAAAAATAATTACAAAAATCATGCATTCATAAAATAATTACAAAAATACTACAGTTTATCATTTTTATTTACAATATTAATACAATTAAAAGTCCTTAAATTAAGGGATTAGTATTTGTGACAACCCGAATTTTTATAAGTTATTAAAATAGGAATTTAATAATTAAAATTCTTATTATGAGATGTTTTAAGTTTGAGTATTTATATATATGTGCTATATATTTTGAAATATGTGATCTGGTGTGAAGAGAAATATATATTCATATATTGGGAAAGTGAGGTTTAATAGTTAATTAAATTATTGAAGAAATTAAATGAATTTGTTATGAAAAGAAAATTAACTGAATAAGATTAGTAAATTAAATAAATATTTTGGTTGATTTATTTGTTAAATAAATTAAATTCATGGATGTTGTTATGGAGTAATTTTATTAAAGTGTGCTGATGATAATTTAATTAGAGACTAATTAAATTATAGAATTATTAAATTAAAAGAATAATATAATTAAAGGGATAATTAAATTAGAAGATTAGTATTTATTAAATAAATATTGAGAATTATGTTGGTTAAATAAATATTATAAGGTTAAATAATGATTGTGATTTAAATTGAATAAATGTGACAATTGAACTATATTATATAAGTAATATTAAAATAAGCTAAAATGAGATTTTAAGAGGATTGCCAAACATGGCCTTGTGGCCTTTGGCATATTATAACTGATAAAGCCTTTTTGATTTTTAATGTATTATATCAGTTAGTGTATAAGTATAATCCTAAGGCTAAAGCTAGAAGAGAAACATAGAGAGTTTAGGGAGAGCTTGGTGAGGAAGGAGAAGTTGTTGTCACCATCTCTTGCTAGCATACAACTAGGGTTTGAAGGTATAACCTACTCTAATTTTAACTCTTGTTTTTGAAATTTCTATTAATAATTATGTTGGATTGATACATATACATGTTGGTAGGGTTTATAATCTGTCAATCATTAAATATAAGGGTTGTTTGAGTATCAAACACATGAAATTGGGTTTGTAGGAAGAAAAAAATAAATAACAGTGTTTATGTTTGAAAATGGCTTTAGAAAGTTTAAAATTTCATGTCCTATATGTGCTATAATAAGCAAATTAGTGTTGGATTATGTTAGTACGTTAAGAAACGAAAACGGCGTAGTTTGAATAATGTCAATTGGTTAAGAAACAAAGTCGTGGCAATTGAATTCGCTAAATGTGTTTAAAACATGAAATAGTGTATGAACATGTGTTTTGGGTCAAATTTTAGGTTGGTTAATATTTTTATAAACTGTTATAATTCTAGTATGTTATAGTTCTATGAATTACGAATCCATAGAATCGAAAACGGACTAATTTGGATGTGTATAACTCAAGTTATGAAGATTAGTAGGAGAAAAAGGGGCAAAAATCGCATGAACAGTAACCTTCAGGTCTCGTTTCTGCTAACGGGTACAGCTGCGCCGTGCCCTAAGTCATTTGGGGCGCCGCTGCCCTATAGGGCGCAGCTGCGCTATGCTCAAAGCTAAATTGGGCGCAGCTATGTCCAAAGTGTGTCAGGTGTGACTACTTTGACCTGTTTTAGTAAAATAGGCATAATTTTTTCATTACGAACTCCGATTGAGGTGAGTCAAAATGATCCGGAACGAGGAAGAATAGACCTACAACTTTTATTCTTTAAGGTTTTCAATTTGAGGTCGGGAATAGTAGTCAAAATGGTAATCTTTGTGACTGATGCGTATTCAGAGGCAATCGGAGGGCGTCAGTCATGCACATACACAAGTATAGTGATGTTGACGCTAATAGATGTTGTTCTAAGTTATAGAACATGAATATTATGAAGTATAATGATGCTTAACATTAATAAATGATATATTAGATAAGTTGAATACGCATACCAAGCACACACAAGAGAGACAAATTGGGCGTGTGACAAATAAACGTCGAAACGCCGTGATAAGTGATAATGAACGTAAAAAGTGTTTTAAGTCAAATGAAATGAACATTATAAGGTATGAAATGTGTTTAATAGAAAACCAATAATGATTTCTAGCAAGACTTAAACACGTGAATGAACTTCGAATATGAAATATAGTGAGCTATAAGTTGAAAGTTAACACAATCAAACTGAACATTGTGTATTTATGATAGAGAAGGTTATGAGATATAGAGTAAAGTTTATATTAAAACTACTATGCGTTGTTATGTGACTAATAGTTAATGTGAATGATTATATAATTGTGTAGGGCACGTGAAGTGCAGATATCTGTAAGCTGTTAAACATTTATTAGTAAACAACGATCAAGGCAAGTCTTTCAGTTCCTATTTGCTATGTGAATTTGATTGTTTTAAATCTTTGTTGCAAAGAGCATGATGTGTTATATATATGTTGAATGTATGAAATATTAAAGTCAACTTATGACTATGTTGCTTGAGTAAAGCATGCTGATTGAGTAAGGGACTCAATCTTTATACTTGTTATATGAACTGTAAGATGTATGTTAAGTTAGTCCAATGTTATGAGATATATGTTGAGCATGTTATTATGTGCTACGTGATGTATGAAAACTGTTAGCTTTTGCTGGGCTGTCGAGCTCAACCTTGCAAATAAGCATTTTTGCAGGAGGATCGATGGTAACACTATGTGCTACTTGTGACGCCCCCAAAATAGGTATACATCACCTATTTCGAGTCGTCAAATACATGGTACAGAAATAACAATACAATCTTAAATATACAACAAGAGCTGTGAGTTTAAATACAAATGTTGTCTTCTGGACAATATCCACTCTCAGAATAAGTCCTCATTATATTTATTGTCATACTATTTAACAGAATAGTGAGGACTACTAATGCTATAATCTGGACCGTCACTCCGTTCCCCGACTATTCTCGGCTACGTTCTCATTTCCTGAAGAGGACAGTGAAAGAAAGGGTGAGCCCAACTAGCCCAGTAAGAAATATTATGACTAAGATAATGCAGAATAAATTATCATTAGTCCTCAACAGTGTTAAACTGATAAAATATAATAGACATCAAGTTTAACTACAGGGGAATATGCAATTCATTAAAAGAGTCAAGTAGAGAATAAAATCTACTATCTTTTATGATTTAAAATGTTTTTCATCACTTTTATCGCTAGGACTCAGCTTAATAAATAATCCACATCATCCCTGCACTGCGGCCAAGGATATTCATTAGTATCACGACCACAAATTATCCATGCACTACGGGCTAAGGATATTCGTGTATTCATCAATGGTCATGATCATGCCAACAACTGTCCATCAATGCACTACGGGCCAATGAGAACTTTTACCATATCATTTGTAATATTACGGTCATGATTACACCGAATAATTCCTGGTCATAATCATACTAAGTCCATCTATGCACTACAGGCCATAGATGACTTTCAAAAAAATATAAACATGAGGATGATGACAATGATATAAGAATTCAATAAAACAAGTTCAAGAATTAATTTGTTTAGAAACTAATAACGTCCAAATTGTCAACATGATACTTCTTTGTAAAGTAAAATTCAAGAATGCACAGAAGAATATTTCCATGAAAAGATACTGGATGAAGCGCAAATATCAAAGATATTCCACTAATTTCATGGAGTATAGAAGTCAAAACTTTAACCAATTGAGTATAATAAAGAATGGAATAACAAAAAAAATCACCATGCATACGGTACTTCACATAGACAGGTTATTCCAATAGAATAATAAATAACGGAACCAGGTCAGGCGTAAAATGCACAGACAGGATATTCCAACAGAATAATAAAGACAGAATCAGGTCCGGCGTAAAACGCACATACAGGACATTCCAACAAAATAATAAAGACGGAACCAGGTCCGGCATAAAACGCACAGACATGATATTCCAACAAAATATTTAACGAATGGAATAACAACAAAAATCACCAAGTATAGGGTAGACCGCGTAAACAGGTTATTCCAACAGAATAATAAGAATGGAATAACATAAGTTCTCTTCACGAATATAAAAGAAATAATACCCCTTACCATATAAGAAAACTTGATATAGAAGTGGTGAAGTAGCAGAATACTTTTTTTCTTTCTCTCTATAGTTTTCTCCCTCTAGAGTTTCAATGAATTCGTAAGAAATAATATGGAATGAACTTCTATTTATAGGAGAATGAAAAGACACTGTGTAAGGATTTATCACAGACGCAATAATTCATATCATACGAAACCTTTGGTTGATTGAATTTCAAGGAATTTTCCTAACACAACCAAAAATTAAAATAATATATATATATATATATATATATATATATATATATATATATATATATATATATAAACATGCTTGTTGAATTTTTTTGCTCCTACCCGACAAACTCTTAAAATCCACTGACTTTTGATACCACCAAAGGACAATATATCATATATCATATATATATATATATATATATATATATATATATATATATATATATATATATATAAATACTACTCCACCATTCCCACATTCCACCCAATTCACGGGTGGAATTTCTTCCACCAAAACAAAAGTCCTTTCATTCCCCCACCAATTTCAATTCATATCATACATATATAAAATACTTACCACCACCCACCAAAACCCACTACCTCACACACACTCTTACGAAAACACACACACACAAATGTCAAATATATATATATATATATATATATATATATATATATATATATATATATATATATACTTCATAACTTTCATTATTTTGAAAAATTTGTAAATGGGGGGGGGGGGTCCATATAATAGTATCAAATACTTCATAAAAAATTACCTTAATAATTTTAACAACATTTATCATCATTATTATAATTCACAATATTAATCGACCAAGTCGTTCCCAGGAAAGAGGGGGCTTTCCAATAAGGATTTCTCCCTATTGGCCCGCAATTAGGTGACCAAACTTCTCATTGGCAGAACTTCTAGACATCGTTTATATTGTAAATAATAATATTAATAACTTCGTCATCTCAATTATTGATTTAATAATATAAAATATCGACAATAATTGAATCAAATAACGTGAGATACTATGCAACAATTACTGTGGCAATAATTAAACAAAACTGAGTGACTTCTCACGTAAGCATCAATAATCAATACCGTGTGCCACTATGCAACCACGTGTATTTCTGTACTTTTATTACCGAGTAGTTCAACAGTATTAACGGTAAAACTTCCGCCATTATTTTTATAAAAATATTTTTGTCATTTTCTCAATTCGACAATAATTTTGTTGTGGGGTCCACCAATGATTGTACCGTCGTATGAATATTTCCTATTAAAACGAATATTCCCCGACCAATCAAATATTATATAACAACTTGCGTACTTTGTAAAATTTATAAATACTACCCACAACTATAACATTATATTAAATTTATTTCATAATATTCAAAAATGATAATTATAGAAAATTCATTTTTATTCATAAAAGTTGGGGTCTTACAATCTCCCCTTCTTATAAAATTTCGCCCTCGAAATTAGGGTACGTACCTGGTATGTCTAAGAGGTAAGGATACCTTGATTTCATTTCAGATTTGGAGGCATTACTTATATGGGGAGAAAGTGGAAATCTTTACGGATCATAAAAACCTCAAATATTTCTTCACTCAAAGGAACTCAACATGCGACAACGATGTTGGCTTGAACTGTTGAAAGATAATGATCATACCATCCAATACCATCCTGGAAAAGTGAACGTGGTAGCTGACACATTGAGTAGAAGATCATATGCGGGTACGAGTGCGATATTGTCAACATAAAGACCCATTTTGTGTGACTTACAAAGGATGAAGATAGTGTTAAAGACTCCAGGGACCCATGTAATGATAGCGAACATACGAGTAGAACCGACTTTAATTGATAAAATTAAAGCTGCTCAAACTACAGACCTGGAGCTGATGCGTATGAGGAAGAAAGTGCAAGAAGGTGATATTCCGGAAGCAAGAATCGATGATGAAGGAATACTTCGAGTTAAGTCCAGACTTTGTGTTCCTAACGACCCTAATTTAAAGTATAAAATCATGATGGAGTCGCACAACACACCGTTTGCAATCCATCCTGGGAGTACCAAAATGTACTGTGATCTTCGTCATACATTTTGGTGGGGCAATATGAAGAGGGAGATAGCGCTGTTTTATCTCAAGGTGTCTAACTTGTGAACGAGTCAAGGCGGAACATCAAGTACCAAAAGGTCCATTGCAACCACTTGAAATTCCAAAATGGAAGTGGGAGCACGTTACCATGGATTTCGTTACTGGTCTTCCCAAGGTTTCTCAAGGCATTGATGCAATTTGGGTTATTATTGATAGATTGACCAAGTCTGCTCATTTCTTACCAATAAGCGAAACTTATACACTTGAACGTCTTGCTTGTATGTACATAAACGAGATTGTAAGACTGCATGGTATGCCAGTATCTATAGTTTCTGATCGAGACCCAAGATTCACTTCACAATTTTGGGTTAGTTTAAAAAAAGCTATGGGCACGGATTTACGATTTAGTTCAGCATATCATCCTCAGACGGACGGACAATCAGAGAGGACTATTCAAACTCTTGAAGATTTATTAAGACTCTGTGTCCTTGACTTCAAGGGAAGTTGGGATAAGTTCTTACCATTGGTGGAGTTTTCCTACAACAACAGTTATCAAGCAAGCATTGGCATGGCTCAATTCGAGGCGTTGTATGGAAAAAAAATGTCGTTCTCCAGTGTGCTGGGATGAGGTGAGTGAAACAACGTTGTTGGGACTGGATTTAGTACGTATGACTACGGACAAGATTCAAACGATCCGACAACGTATAAAAACCTCACAAGATCGACAAAAGAGTTATGCAGATCTTCATCGAAAGGACATGGAATTCGATATAGGAGATCATGTGTTGTTACGTGTTGCTCCATGGAAAGGAGTTACAAGATTTGGAAAGAGAGGAAAGCTCAATCCTCGATTTAGTGGCCCATTTTTAATCCCCGATCGAGTAGGAACTGTGGCTTATAGACTCGCTTTACCGCCCAGTATGTCTCGTGTTCATAACGTTTTTCATGTATCTATATTACGTAAATATTTGAAAGACCCGCCACATTATTGAGTTAGAACCGGACGAAATAGCGGAAGATTTAACGTATGAAAAGGTTCCTATTCAAATCTTGGATAAGAAGGAACATATTTTACGCTCCAAGGTTATACCTCAAGTCAAAGTTTTGTGGAGAAACAACGATATTGAGGAAATGACCTGGGAGTTCAAATCTGAAATGAAGACAAGGTATCCTTACCTCTTCGATATACCAGGTACGTACCTTAATTTCGAGGGTGAAATTTCTTAAAAAGGGGAGGTTGTAAGACCCCAACCTTTTGAATAAAGATGAATTTTCTATAATTAGCATTTTTGAATATTATGGAATAAATTTAATATAATGTTATAGTTGTGGGTAGTATTTATAAATTCTACAAAGTATGCAAGTTGCAATATAATGATTCGTACAACGGCCAATCATTGGTGGACCCCACAATAGAATTATTGTCGGATTGAGAAAACGACAAAAATATTTTTATGAAAATAACGGCGGAAGTTTTACCGTTGATACTGTTGAACTACTTGGTAGTAAAAGTACAATAATACGCGTGGTTGCATAGTAGCACACGGTATTGATTATTGATGCTTACGTGAGAAGTCATTCAGTTTTGTTCAATTATTGCTATAGTAATTGTTGCATAATATCTCACGTTATTTGATTCAATTATTGTAGATATTTTATATATTATTAAAATCAATAATTGAGACGATAAATTTATTAATATTTTTATTTGTAATATTAATGATTACTAGAAGTTCTGTCAAGGGGAGGTTTGGTCACCTAATTGCGCGCCAATAGGAAGAAATCTTTATTGGAAAGCCCCCTCTTTCCTGAGAACGACCTGGTCGATTAATATTGTGAATTGTAATAAAGATGATAAATATTGTTAAAATTATTAAGGTGATTTTTATGAAGTTTTGCTTATTTTATGGATCCCTATTTACCCATTTTTTAAAATAATCGGTAGAAAGTTATTCAATATATTTATAATGGGACCACTTGTGATTAAGAGATGTTGGGGGGAGGGGGACACGTGGGACCCACGTTGAAAGAAAAAAAATGGGTGGGTGGGGGGGGGGGGAATCTTGAAAATTTTCTACGGGTGGTGGTGTTTTTCAAATACCATGTGATTATATATATATTTATATTATATTTTGTTTTATTATATAATTATAAATAGAATATATTATATTTTATTTAAAAGATTTTGTTTTAAATATGGACCGTCAGATTAAAATAAATCAATCTGGACCGTTCATGAGTTAGTTACTATGCATTCTATTTTTCTATAAATAGAAGCTCATTTCTTCATTATTTTCTTACGAATTCATTGAAACTCCAGAGAGATAAATTGTAGAGAGAAAGAAGAAAAGTATTCAGCTACTTAACTACTCTTATATTCAGTTTCTTTTACGGTAAGAGATATTATTCTTTTATATTCATGAAGAGAACTTCTGTTATTCCATTTCTTATTATTCTGTTGGAATAACCTGTATACGCGGTCTACCCTATACTTGGTGACATTCTTATATTATTCTGTTAGAACATCCTGTCTGTGTGTTTTACACCGGACCTAGTTCCGTCTTTGTTATTATTCTGTTAGAATATCCTGTCTGTGTATTTTACACCGGACCTGGTTCTGTCTTTGTTATTATTCTGTTGGAATATCCTGTCTGTGTGTTTTACACCGGACCTGGTTCCGTCTTTATTTATTATTCTGTCGGAATATACTGTCTGTGCGTTTTACGCCGGACCTGGTTCCATTATTTATTATTCCGCATTTATTATTCTGTTGGGATATCCTGTCGGTGTGAATTTCACCTGACCTGGTTCCGTTATTATTATTCTGTTGGAATAACCTGTCTATGCGAAGTACCACATGCATGATGATTTCTTTTGTTATTCCATTCGTTATTATACTCAGTTGGTTAAAATTTTGACTTCTATACTCCATGAAATTAATGAAAAATCATTGATATTTGCGCTTCATCCAGTATTTTTTATGAAAATATTCTTCTGAGCATTCTTGAATTTCACTCTACAAAGCAGTATCATGTTGACAATTTGGACGTTATTAGTTCCTGAATAAATTAATTCGTGAACTTATTTTATTGAACTCTTATATCATTGTCATCATCCTCATGTTTATATTTTTTTGAAAGTCATCTGTGACCTGAAGTGCATAGATGGACTTGGTATGATTATGACCTAGGGATTTTTCGGTGTAATCATGACCGTAATGTTACAATGATGTTATAAAAGTTCTCATTGGCCCGTAGTGTATTGATGGACAGTTTTTGTCATGATCATGACTATTGATGAATACACAAATATCCTTGGCCCGTAGTGCATGGAATTTGTGGTCGTGACCCTAATGAATATCATTGGCCGTAGTGCAGGGATGATGTGGATTTTTTATTAAGCTGAGTCCCAGCAATAAAAGTGTTGAAAAACTTTTTAAAACATAAAAGATAGTAGATTTTATTCTCTACTTGACTCTTTTAATGGATTGCTTGTTCCGCTGCAGTTAAACTTGATGTCTATTGTATTTTATCAGTTTAACATTGTTGAGGAATAATTATAATTTATTTTGCATTATCTTAGTCATAATATTTCTTACTAGGCTAGTTGAGCTCACCCTTTTTTTCACTGTTCTCTTCAGGAAATGAGATCGTAGCTAGGACGAGTCGGGGAACGGAGTGATGTTCTGGATGATAGTGTTAGCTAGTAGTCCTCACTATTTTGTTAAATAGTGTGACAATAAATGTATTGGGGACTTTTTCTGAGAGTGAATATTGTCTAGAAGACAATATTTGTATTAAAACTCAAAGTATGTATTTTGTCGTACTTTACACGACTGTTGTATAATTTAGTTGTATTTGAATTTTGTACCATGTATTTGGCGACTTAAGATGGGTGATGTATACCTATTTTGGGAGCGTCACAGTTGGTATCAAAGCTTAGGGATATGATCCCTGGCTAAGATGTGAGACAAGAACTAGGAGGGGAGAGACGGAAAATTCTTTCGCTAGTATGACCTACCTAAGTTTATTAAATTTGATCAATCAAATAAATCATTAATTATATTTCTTAATAATCTACGTCCATATCCTTAACACATCAATTAAAAATGAGCAAATGAGGTGAGCACGTAATTAAAACGGACTCCAGAAATGAAATCTTGACTTGTGGGGGAGTGGATGAATTATTGATGTTTCAATGATATGATCTTATCAATTTCGATTTATATACCGGATTAGTATTAAACAAAATTGATGATAAAATAATGGGCAAAGATGCAAAAAAGTCTCTGATGTTTACACGGATATCTCACTTCTACCCTAAACTAATTTTTTTTAAAGTACCCTTAACGTTTCAAAAAGCAGGTCACCCGTGCCCTTGCCGTTAACAGAAGACAAACGGGGTTAAAATATGATGACGTGACAGGCTTAAATTAGGGCAAAAGTTTAAAAATGTCCCTGATGTTTATACTGATGTCCCACTTCCACCCTAAACTAATTAAAATATTATCATATAAAACATATTCTAAATAAAATAATATATATCATTTAATCAAAACAAAAAATACAAAAATTCAAAATAAAGAAAGCATAACATATTTACATCATTTAATTAAAATAATAAAATTTTAAATTATTTTGTTAACTAATCAAAATAACTGATTAAATAAAATAAGTTGTATAACATAGTTACATCATTTAATCAAAATACTAAAATACTAATTGATATAAAATAACGTTAAAATACTAATTGATATAAAATACTAATTGATATAAAATAACGTTAAAATACTAATTGATATAAAATACTAATTAGTATTAAATAACGTTAATATTTTTATATCTTTTAGTTTTAAATAACGTCATCAACGTTATATCTTTTAATATTTTTATAACTTTTAGTATTTTATATCAATTAGTATTTAGTATTATGATTTTAATATTTTAATGATGTAATTTGAATTTTATTATTTTAATTAAATGATGTAAATATGCTATGCTTTTTTTATTTTGAATTTTTATATTTTTTCTTTTGATTAAATGATATATATTATTTTATTTAGAATATGTTTGATATGATAATATTCTAATTAGTTTAGGGTGGAAGTGGGACATTCGTATAAACATCAGAGACATTTTTGACCTTTGCCCTAAATTAAGCCTGCCACGTCATCACATTTTAACCTCGTTTGTCTTCTGCTAACGGCAAGGGCACGGGTGACCTGCTTTTTGAAACGTTAAGGGTACTTTTAAAAAAAATAGTTTAGGATAGTGTGACATCCGTATAAACATCGGGGACTTTTTTGCACCTTTGCCCATAAAATAATTGCATCCATCTCCCGGCCTTGCATGGCTCACAAAAACCAACTAGCTACTTGTCCGCCTACAAGTAGAACTATTGAGGAGGTAAATTAATTCTACAACAGTACTTAAACCCTAAATTTCATGAGAACCGGAAATACCAGTTGATTGGTGAGTGGAAATATAATGCTTATGAACTACTAAGTAATAATAATCACAAACTGTTGAATAATCTCCAAAATATATGTTTTATGATTAAATAATTAAACAAATCTTGGTATATCAAATTACAAGTAAATCTTGGTAGCTGCTATATAATAGTAGTAGCTAGTAGCAGTCAGCGGGCACACACACACACACTATATATATAAGTATTTTACAAGGGATAATTAATCTAGCAACTCACTAATTAACACTCGAATGCAATCAAATATAGGAGTACAATCTATAAAACAAGCACACACTTGTGATTCTCATATATAGTACTTAATTGTGTTAAAGCTTCTTCAGTACATGCACATGAGTACTGGGCCTTGTAGAAATTAACTATCTGGTGATGTGAGCAACGAAAGAATCCAACTCTGCTCGAGTAACGCCGCCTTTGGCCACCGATCTCCGAACATCACCTCCCATTTCCACCGCCCTCTTCCTTATCTCATCCCCTTCCTTTGAGGCCATCAATCTTCTAACAGCTTTTTCAACCGTTAAAGAAGTCACCAATTCAGGCCCAACTCCCCATTCCCTCACCGGTATACCCGTTTTCAGCCCCTTTGTTATGAGCACCGCATTTCTCGGCTGGTCCGAATGCATTGGCCACGCCGCTACGGGCACACCCATGCTTAAACTCTCCATCAGTGAATTCCATCCGCAATGACTCATAAAACCGCCCGTTGCTTGATGCTCCAAAATCTCCAACTGGGGCGCCCAGTCTCTAATTACCATCCCCTGCCCTTCCAATTCAACTCTCTCTTGATACCCATTGGGCAATTCAGCAATTCCCTCCTCTTCTTGATACAAAACTTCTCTATCAGCATCTCTCAATACCCAAATGAACTTTTGCCCGCTTTGCTCCAACCCAATTGCCAGCTCTTCCACTTGTTGATCCGATAGCGAAACCGTTGTTCCAAAACAAACATATATCACCGAATTGGGAGCTTGTTGGTCCAGCCACTTTAAGCATTTGTGGCGTTTTCCATCGGTTGCTTGGACCACCACCGGATTGAATGGACCAAGAGCCCATTGCTTTAGGCCATGAAACAAATCTTTTGATGCAATTAAATCAATGTATTTACCTTCTAGTACTCTGCATCCGTCATAAATAAGACCAGTCATCAGCTTTAAATTATGCGCTCTTTGTTTGCCAAAATGGGCAACTATATCTGGAGGGAAAGCACCTTCTATTTGTGGAAGGTCATCTAATGTTCCGTCATCAACGGTAACTGAACTAGGCTTTCCAAACATTTCCCAGCAATCGGCGAGAGCCGTAAATGCAGAGGCGCCGGTGAAAGTGTAGGCCTCGGCGTTGGGTATGGACACCATGTCTTGAACAGTTGAAGACACAAAGAAGTCATGAATAACTACTAGCCTTTGGGCCGTGGACGACAGGGCCCGCAATAGTTTGGCAACGGGCTCGCGGAGGAACACGGACGCTTCCACTGATGGGCCGAAGAGGGCAGGGATTTGGGTGGAGCCTCTCGGGGTAGGGGGAGGGGGGACAAAAGAAGGGACTTCGAATTCATGGAAATGGAGGTTGGCGGAGGAGATTGGGTCCCACCCGTGGACGCGGAACTTGGCTTTTTGGGTGTAAGCGGTGGTGCAAACGTAGTGGATGGGTATGTTGTACGGTGAGAGGAGGCGGGAGAGGTGGAGGAGTTGGTTCATGTGGCCTTGTGCGGCGAAGGGTACCATCACTATCACCACTCGGGCGTTGGTGATTTGGTGGTGCTGGTTTTCATTGGGTGCCATTCTACTCTAGATAATTTCTTGGCTAGGAATTAGGATTCTACTTTTCTTACCGTCGAGTTGTAAAGGATGTGTGCATTTCAAATGTCTTCATAATGCATGCTTTTTATAGAATTTGAGGAGAGGACGACCAACTATTTGTGTAATTAAAAGGCAAGGCATATATAGGGTTTTAAACTTTTATGACATAAATAATTATAGAAAATACATTCAACCGATTTATTGATACTAAATTATTTGAGATAAAATATTTCAGACACAACATATTCCGGTTATAAGAGGAAAAAAAAATGCATTGTTGGCCTGTAGTATTGAAGCAAGTAAAAATAAATTTGATAATTAACATCAATTACAATATTCATATATTAAAGAGGAAATTAAGTCCCATAGGGGAAAGAAATATATACGAACACTTTTTTTTTTGTAAGTACGTATAGGTTAAAAAGGGTACTAAAGCCCCCCCTTAAAAAAAATAGACAAAACCTTGGGTCACTTGACAACAATTAATTAGGTATTTATTAAGGTTAAATATCATTATTTTTTTCTTTAATATTAATTATCCAGTTAATTACTTAGTGAACAATAATTAGTTATTTATGCTAATTAGTACATCTGCGCATACTCTTTAATTTTTAGAGTATATATTGAAGTTTTCAATATACATGCATCATTTGATACTATATTTAAATCCGTCATGAAGGCATGAATTATGAATATATAATTTTGATTTAGGACTACACTAGTGAATTTTTTATTTACTCATATAATTAAATTTATTTTTTATTTTGTATTTGATATTTTGAATTTTAGGATGAATATTTTTCAAGATCTAATGCTAGTAAACATCCTTTGATCAAAATTTTCTTTAGTTGAACTTACTTAAATAGTCTTTTAATCATGTTTCAGTCTTGAAAAATAATTTTGTAGTTAATTTTTAATTGAAATGTAGATTAATTTTAACATTTTTTATTTAATTATAAAAATTTAATATTCCAAAACTCTTTAAAGTCTTAACTATGCTATTAGAACCTCATATTAACACATAAACTAATACTCATATAGTACTAATTGATATTAGAAATTAGCACGTTCAAGAACTAAGACAATAGTACAATTAAAGCCTAACAAGGTCCCCGCTATAAAGTATGTTGGGAAAAAACAAAAATAAAATAAAAATTAATGGCACAGAAGAAAAGAGAAGTCTAGATGTTTCATACTTTCCAGAGGCCTTAAGATATAGGGTCGGCCGTCGGACCTTGGGCATGGCCTAATGTTATGAAAGCCTCACGTTTCATTAATACAGATTAAACAGAAAAACTTCTAGAAGCGCATCAGCAAGACAACAAAAATCCTACTAATAATTTGGCGGTGGGGGAGAAATCATAAATGTCACACGTTGGCTTTAAAAATATTATATTAAAAATTATATCAAATAATATTTAATTACAAAATATTTTAAAATAATAATATATAAATAATAATAATAATAATATAAAAAAAAATTCATCCCTACCACTATCCCTTTTAACCACCACCAATCTGTTATTGCCGCATCATCACCGCTGCAACACTATCAGGAGCGGAGTCAGAAATTAAAATTGAGGCGGGCTAAAATAGTGTCATTCTTCGATTTCTCACAACTTGTTAGTTTAAAGAATGAAAATGTTTTTTTCTTCTTCTATGGATTTGATTCTTGGCGAGGGTTTGACATTTAACTTAAAAAAATTAATAAACCAAAAAAGAATTAAAGAGTCCTAAATTGAAATATTACTTCTTCTATTTGTCCCAAATTAAGAGTCTCAAATTTGAGTCCAAATTTGAAACCCTTGAGTATCCAGTCTCAGATTCTTTTCAATATTAATATTCTAGATACAGTCATTTATTTTACTTGTAAATCACTAGTAAACTCATAAAATAAAACTAATAGTCTAATACATTAACCTTTCTTCAACATAGTATACCTGAATAAAAGCTTAATTAGGACATTTATAAGATTCAGATGCAAGAGTAAAGCACATATTGATATATAGAAAACAATAGAAGTGTAGATCTTGCTGAGATGTAAGCCTTTGTCAAACACCCCTTAGGCTGGGCTGGGAACTGAAAAGTACTTCAAGTCAGATCTTTAAGATATATCAGTTATCAAACAGTTTTTTTCATTCAGATTCAGCTCATTCAAATTCAGATTCAAATTCAGTTCATTCAGATTCAGATTCAGATTCAGATTCATTCAATTTTTATCAAACACCCCCTTAGGCTGGGCTGGGAACTGAAAAGTACTTCAATTACATTTGGATTGAACTACATAATTTAAGGTCAGGCTACAGCCTACCCAACTTACCCTATCCTCCGACCCTGATTTACATTATCGTCATCACCCTTTCTATTACCATTACCATCATCCACTCCTCTATCACTATCATCAAGTGGAGTATACATCCATTTCTTTCTTAAATTTCAATCTTTATCTCAAATTAACTTCATAATTACTAGATAATCTTCAAAATTTTATCTTTAATTAAACATTAATTATGATCGGAGAACAAAATCATTAAATCAACAATGGAATAGATCTCACTCCGAATACAATGCTAACCACAAACACAGGTATGGATGGTATGCAATCTTTTTCTCTGTAACGGACGAGTACCATTATGAATTTTTGTAGTCTTCTAATTATTGAAGTTAGTACATATGAGATGTGTGTTCCTTGTTCATTTTTCCAGTTGCATGATAAATTATTTGGGTACGTCATATCTTGAAAACATGAACATCTTTATATGACTCCATTAGTTTCAACTTATTAGTTTACCCTAACCGCATCCCTTGAATTTGCTAGTTCATCAAGATTAATTATTGTTATCATTTTACTACGTCCGATCCGTTCCATAAAAAGGATCCATATGCAAAATTTATAAATATCAAGGATGATTGTTCACCCATGCATAAAATAATACTTCCATTATTCTTAAATTAGTCAATTTAAATTATTTTAAAAATCAAATAAGATGAATATATTTAATTTTTATATTAAATATTAACTATTATATTAAGTAATATTAAATAAATGTACAACAATTTTATAAATTTTTTTAAAAGGGTAAAATAATAAAAATCTGTTATTCAAATATTTCAGACATATCAATTATCAAATAACTTTTTTATCAAACACCCCATAAGCCTTATATAGGCTACACTACATCTTACCCCTATATCTTTTAGCAAAAAAATGAACCAATATCTAATCTCAACACTCTATTTTCTAAGCTATGTTATGTTACAATACCCATTGTTAACGCCAAGATCTTCTGCCACGTCCCAATCACGTAAGACGTTTTGATCCTGCACACTAAATACAGTCAACACAAAAACCTTGACGGCTTCGACCGTCAGGGGATAGCTCAGGCGTGAGAGTCAGTACAAGCGATCACAAGGGTTAACAATGGAGGATAAAATATCTAGTGTATTGAGAGAGATAAAATTATCAGTTACCTTTCCTTAGAAGACTTCCTTGCTATGTTATACTCTCTAGCCTGGTTTACCGTGCCACCCACTACCGTCAGACACAGCCCCCCACTCCTCAGTGATCTCTGCCGACTGTATGCAGGCTGTCACCTTTTTCCTGCACTGTTTATCCAGCCGGCCGACTATAATCTCATCCACATTAATGATCTGTAGACTCTCGGTCAGCGGCTATCCTTTTTCATCATTATAAGTCAAAGATGGAGATATTTAATTATCTATTGGGTCGGTCCAACAATTAGGCTCAATATAATAAGGATGACCCATCTGACCAGGTCCAACTAAAATGACCCAATAGAATAACCAAATAAATAGGCCCACCCCATTCGGCCCACTATGAAATATCATGACCCAACATTTTCCCCTATTTTTTTATTAAACAGGGTGTTTAATAAGAACCTATAAATAGCCCATGATATGAGGAACTTGTTAAGATCGAGCTAGGCCCAAAATGGAATCTATCATGGCCCAAATGATAAGGATTAAAAATGATAGGGTAAATTGGAACCGGAATTTCAAATGAACAGGCCCAACCCGGTTTAAAAATATCTAAAGCTTGAACTAAACGTTACCCCTTCTAATTCATATTATTACCAACATTTAATGTGCCGCCCTCGAGTACTGTGTAACTGTCAGTATAAAAGGCAAATTTCCCCCAAATTAACGGTTTTACCTGCCAATTTGAAATTTCAGACGTCTTTTAACCTTCATTCCTCTCTCGAGTTTTTTCCTTCTCTGCTATCTAGCAGCAATGGCTTCCCAAGATTCCGATCAAGGCACCCCCATTCTCGTGACTCCGATCACTACCGTTCCACCGAATCCCAGCCCTAATAAAGAAACACCGAGTTCTAATCCCAAGACTGCCTCGATCAGTAAGAAATCTCTTCCTCTAAAACCCTCACCCAAACCCTCGGAGTTTTTTAGGAATAACGAACAATATCCCCATGCCAACACCCCTTCTACTGTTACTGAGAATGAACTACGAAAGATTAGGGCTCGTTATCAGATTCCTGCCACCCATTTAGTGAGAACTCCTAGATCTGAGGAGAGAATGTACCAACGGCCTGAAGGATGGACGACCGTTCCAATGACTATCCTGGAGAAAGGGATTCGATTTCCTCTCTACATCTTTTTAGTTACCCTCCTAGGATTTATCGGCGTTGGGTTTGCCCAATTGGTGCCGAATTCTTACATTCATATTCTCGCCTTCATTGCATTCTGTCATGAAGTCGGAGTAGAACCCACGCTTGATTTTTTCTTCACTGTCTACAAGGTTGCCCAATCCCGAGAAAAGGGATTTAAGGTCTTGGGTAAACAATCACCAAAGGCAGGAGAGAAGTTTGAAAGGCGATCTCTGGTCTCTACCCCCTCCAGCAACAAGGGATGGAATAAGGGGTGGTTCTTCATCAAGGGGCCAGAAATTGCTTCCCTGCCAGATTGGTCTATTCAAGATAAGGTTTCTGCTGATTTTGGTGATATTCCCGAGGAAAGAATAAGCGAAATGATTGAGCTCTTTGAGAACTTCCCCTCAAAGGAGCAGGATTATGGACTTCTCACAAAACAGGCCTGGTTATATGATCATAAATGTAAGTTCCGAATCACTCTGACGCATACTTACTTGAAACTTTTAGTGATATAAATATTGATATGTGTTCTTCTACTTTTTGCAGTGTCTTTTATTAAGCCCACATCTTCTTATGTAAGAGATTTGGAAGACTTCTTGGATGGAAAGTCTGCAGAAGCCATTTCCGACCCTCCACAACTGGAAACCCCACCCGAAAATAACCCAACCAATGAAACACACACTGCTGAACCCCAGATAGGTGAGGTAGAAGCTGAAGATCTTATTCAACCGGAAGAAACCCTTCAATCACGTCAAAAAAAAGAGCTGTCCGAAACCCCGATTAATCCCCACTCCAACTTCTCCTGAACCCACCCCAGAAATTGAGACCATCCCAGAGCCTGAAACTATCCCAGAATTTGCACCAACTATCAACCCAACTTCTGGCCGAGGGATTCTACTCGATCTACCGGTAGACGATCAAAAAAGACTCCTTCAAGTCAAAAAATTAAGAACCAAAGTTACCCCTCTGACAACACGTGAAACCGTTCAGCCTCGGTCTCCATCACCTAAAAATATTTACACAAACCCTTTACCATCTCCTGAACAACCCATTCCAACTCCTAAACGATCAAAACCATCACCCTCAAGGCCTTCAGATTACGAATTTCAGAATGAAGCCATGCAATCACCAACCCTATGGCCTCGATACAATGCCAACTTCCCCTTCCATCTCTTCAACGCCTTCGTTCGGGATACAGATGATCATAAGTTTGGCAACAGCTCGATCGGGGATCTTCTCGATGAGGGCATGAGTTATATAGCACATGTAAAGGACTTTCTCCATCTTCATACTCCTTTTCATGCTTGGATTAGATATCTGTGAAATTGATTAATGAATACTGAATGTGTACAGAATGCGGTTTTTGGGCGTTTACGCCCTAAACACCTTGAAGCTGAAGCTGCAGAAGAAGCTACAAGGAAAGAAAATGACATTCTGCAGTCTGCCTTGGCGAAGGAGAGGCATGAACGGGATGTGGCAGAATTCAATAATGAACATCTTTGGAAAGACTTGGCTCGGACTAAGGAAGAACTTAACGCCCTCAAGGAGAAGCTGAAAGCGACTAAGACCAGCCAACAAAACATGACGAGCATGAATGCCGACCTGGTTGAAAAGAATGAGGTTCTGAAGACCAAGAATGAAGAATTTGCTATAGCCAACCAAAGTCTGACAATACAAGTCGATAATCTCCAGGAAAAGGCCCGTGAAGATAAGGAAAAGCACTTGGCCAGACGTCGGAAGCTCCAAGATAAAATGAAAGCCCTTAAGGATCTAGGTCCTCCCCTGACTGAAGAACTCCGTAAGGAAATTCAAAAAGAGTATCGGGAGTCTAACGAGTTGAATGTCAAAATTCTGAAGGTCTATTCTGAAGGGTACGAAGTTTGTCGAAGTCGAGGTAGGGAAAAGCTGATTGCAGGCAAAGTAGATCCGGCCATGCTTGACTCCGAAGATGAAGATAATGCCTGAATCTGATATTGTTGTATTCTAGTTTTTAGGACCTTTGTGAAAATTTTTCTATCTTTTTATGTAATTAGTTTAACTATTAATGGAATTGCAGCTTTCTTTTTCATGACTTTTGTTTAATTCGTTTCTTGTCAATAATTTAGTATCAACCAACTTTGAAAACTGAATAAAATGTTTTTGCACTTAACTTAAATTGTGAATCAGATAAGGCATGTAACAGTTAAGTTAAGGAATGTCATAAACTGAACTAAAGGAACCGAACTCAACACTTGAACAAAATAAAGTAATGCATACTTATCGTTACCGAAGTGTGAGACAGATCATACATAAGGTGAATTCGGCCGATCCTCCTTGCACCATTGGGATCTTGTTTACCACTCGAGGTAAAACAAGTATATAAGGACATTTGTTTACCGCTCGGGTTGAATAATTTTATAAGGAACATGGAATTTGTTTACCACACGGGGTGAAACAAATTCATAAGGACACACCTGACAATAAGGCTACCATCGAATGGCCAGCAAGTCCACCCGAACCTCCTTACTCCGGTGCATTTTGTTTACTACTCGCGGTAAAACAAAATTAAAAGGACTATGCAATTTGTCTACTACGCAGGATATAACAAACCCATGAGGACACTCCTACCGATAAGGCTACCATCGAATGGTCAGCGAGTCCACCCCGTCCTCCTTACACCGATAAAGTTTGCCTACCACAAAGGGCCTGATAAATTCATAAGGACCACCTGCCAAAAAGGCTACCATCGAATGGTCAGCGAGTCCCCCCCGTCCTCCTTACACCATTATGAAATTAGGACCAATAGGAAGAAAATCAATTGTGAAAAAATGAATCTTTTATTGATAACGATCCAATAATTACAGACTTCCAGGATACTGACTCGATCTCTATTGAAAATACTTCCGAAGTTTACCAGCATGCCAAGTGTTCTTGATCTCGGATCCGTCCAATGCCCTTAACCGATAAGTTCCTGGCTTTGGAACTTCAATTACTTCATATGGTCCTTCCCAGTTCGGCATCAGCTTCCCCAAGTTCTGAGGCGTAGATGCTTCGACTTTCCTGAGGACGAAATCTTCAACTTCAAATCTCCGAAGCCTTACCCACTTATTGTAATGCTTGGCTACTCTCCGTTGATAGGCTGACAGTTTGATCAAAGCCACCTCTCTGACTTCTTCCAACAGATACAAGTTGACCTTCAGCCCTTCATCATTGTAGATCTCTTTGCACTATCTGACCCGAAGACTAGTGGATCCAATCTCAACAGGGACTAAGGCATCAGTTCCATAAGCCAGTCTGAAAGGTGAGTCCCCCACAGTAGTCCTCGAAGTAGTCCGGTAAGCCCAAAACACACTGAGCAGCTCTTTAGGCCATCTTCCCTTAGCTTCATCCAGTCTGCGCTTGATCCCATTTAGCAGCGTTCTGTTGGTCATTTCGACCTGCCCGTTCGACTGTGGATGAGCCACCGAAGTCTTTCTGTTCTGAACCCCCAACTCCTTCAGAAATCCTTCAAACTTCGATCCCACGAACTGGCGTCCGTTGTCCGATATCACCACCTTAGGAATTCCGAAACGAAACACTACTGACTCCTTCATGAACTTCAAGCACTCTTGTTCCGTTATTAACCAAAGTGGCTTCCCCTTTACCCATTTGGTCTTATAATCAATGGTGACTATAACAAAACTGACCTGACCTTTAGCTTTCGGCAATGGACCCAGTATATCTACCCCCCAAACAACAAAGGGTATAGGAGATAAGATCGAATATAGCTCTTCTGGTGGCTGATGTGGGATCAGACTGTTGAGTTGATACTTCTCGTATTTCTTTATATACTTCATAGCTTCCTTGAAGATGGTATGCCAGTAGAACCCTTGCTGAAGTACTTTGTAGGCTAATGACTTAGAAGTCATATAGTCACCGCAGATGCCCTCGTGAACCTCCCGAAGAGCATACTCGGCCTCGGATGGAACTATACACTTCAACAATGGTGACGAAAAGGCCCTGTGATAAAGATCCCATCAATGAGGACAAAATTGGCGCTCTTATACTTTATCTTCTTTGCCAGCATCTGATCTGAAGGGAGGACGCGATATAGGGAGTCATCCAACAGTTAGAACGTTCAATACACATCACGACTTCATGCTGGATACTCGGCTGTTGCAGAACCTCCAAATAAACTGACCCATCAAAATTGTTGGTATCTGTAGTAGCCAAATTCGACAAGGCATCGATAATAGAATTATCATTACGGTTTACGCCCTGAAATTCATAGGAGATGAAATACTGAAGTCGATCCTTCAACTCTGCTAGGCACTTGAACATTCTTGAACCTCGGGCTTTGTATTCCCCTGAAACTTGTTTGACGACAAACTTAGAGTCACTGTAAATAATCAACTTTTGAACCTCGAGATTCTTCGCCAGTCGAACTCCAACCAACACTACTTCATACTCTGCCTCGTTCGTTGATCTGAACCCAAATCTGATGGCCTGCTGCACCTTGAATCCCTCTGGACTTGTCAAGATAATCCCTGCACCACTGATTTCCGTAGTAGAAGATCCATCTGCATACAGCTTCCATGAACTCTGGTTGTGCTGAAGAAATGCAACTGCTCTATCGGTTACTTCGGCTACTGGCAAATCTGCATCAGCTTCGATGAACGAGCATTCCACCATAAAATCGGCCAAGGCTTGACCTTTCATAGCAGTTCGGGGATGATACTCAATAAAGAATTGAGAAAATTCCATCAGTCCATGCAGCTAACCTCCCCGAAACCTCTGGCTTGTTCATCACCTTCTTCAACGGTTGATCCGTATAAACGACCAGGAGCCGACCTTGAAAATATTGCCTAAGCTTTCGACTGACTATTATCAAAGCAAAAGTAAATTTCTCAATATTCGGGTACCTGGTTTCAGCATCTCTCAAAACATAACTAACATAATAGACCGGATGCTGCTTCCCTCCAACTTCTCGAACTAACACTGCTCCCACTGCTAACGAGCTGGCTGCCAGATACAGATATAATGGTTCAGCAGGAACTGACTTCACCAACAAAGGTACCAAAGAAAAATACGTCTTTATGCCTTGGAAGGCGCCTTCACATTCTGAAGTCCACTGGAATGTCTTGGCATTCTTCGGTCCCTTCAACGTGCTGAAAAACGGCAAACACCTTTCTGCCGACTTGGACACGAACCTCCTTAAAGCTGCAATCCTCCCTGTCAGACGCTGAATATCTTTGAATGACTGAGGAGTCTTCATGTTCATAATAGCCTGGATCTTCTCAGGATTGGCTTCGATACCTCTTTGACTGACCTGATAGCCCAAGAATTTTCCTGCACCGAGCCCGAAGGTGCATTTAGTAGGATTGAGTCTTAACTTATGATGTCGGACCGTCTGAAAGCATTCCTCCAGATCATCCAGATGCTTCTGAACAATCATGCTCTTCACGATCATGTCATCCACGTACACCTCCATATTCTTTCTTAGCTGCTTATGAAAGACAAAGTTCATCGTTCTTTGATAAGTGGCTCCCGTATTGATTAAGCCAAATGTCATCTTCTTGTAAGCATACACTGAACGGTGCGTGATGAAAACTGTCTTCAAAATATCCTCTTTGCACATAGAAATTTGATGATAACCTGAAAATGAATTCATAAAGCTTAGTAATGTATACCCCGAAATGGCATCGATAAGTTGGTCAATGTGGGGCAGAGGATAGAAGTCCTTTGGGAAAGCTTTGTTCAGGTCCGTATAGTCGATGCAAACTCATCATTTTCCATTCTGCTTCTGCACCAGCACTACATTTGTCCATTCACTCCGGATAATCGATCTCAAAGATGAAGTCAGCAACTATCAGCTTGGCAATCTCTTCATCAATGATCCATTGTCTTTCAGGTGCGAAGATCCTCCTCTTTTGCCGAACTGGCTTTTTCGTTGGATCCACATCCAACCGGTGCTCTGCTATCTTTCGGCTGATTCCAAGCATGTCTTGCGGTTCCCACGCAAATTTTCAAGGCATGTCATGACCCAACACCCATCTTTCAAAATCCACCTTGTCCTAAGGTGACATTTAAGAGAGATTTTGCATTCTCCGGTAGTGGTTAGAAAAAAGTATTCCTCCTAGATCAAATATAATGCCCCTTTTTAGAGTGACAAACATACTTGCAAACCTTCTCAAACCAGTATTCCTAGTTTTACCAATATTCCATTTTGACATCATGAATTTACAACTTCTTTCTTGTCATCATCAATTGAAAAGTCAAAATGAGGAATATTGGAGATGACTTTTCCCTCTAAATTCACTTCGTTGTAGGTAGCAAGCTTCCCTAGAGAGATGGTTGAATGAACTTTCAAAAAACTCTGGACACCAAAATAACAATTGATGCCACTTCCTTTTATAAAAGAAGAGCTTCAACAAAAGTCTGTGTGAACCTTCATGTATTTGCAGTACTAAAAAATTCCTCTGCTTCAGAAAATGTTGGAGACCATATTTCACTATAGTTTAAGGGGCAATCCTCATGCTTCAGTGAACCCAATAACCATCCAAATAAGAAACCAAAAGCTTTCTCAGTTGCACTAGTGTCTAGCTGTGTGTTTTCAGTAGGTTCAAACGACCGCCCGTGTCATTAATGAAATACGAATTTTTCCCTTTTGAGTTGGTTTTGAAATCTGGTTATAGAGTTTAGCAGAAACAACATAGGCCTCATAATCATTCACTTGCTTATGCAAGAGAGAGTTGATTTGGTTTCGCAGTGCATGTGACAATTTAAATTGGAAGAGTTTTACAAAGGGGGTTACTCCCTCTTCTCCCATTGTATCCAAGAAAATGTAGACGTACAATTGAGTCACCTTCAATAGTTATAACCAAAGTTTACCTTGATAATCATAATTGTCAACAAGATCCCCAGTATACATTTGATTCAATTCCACATTTTGATCCCCTGACAAATGGTTGAATACACTTTCTTTTTGCGGTTGTACCTTCACAATATAAATAGTTGTAGAAAGGAAAATTATATATTTCATCTTAACACGAGCAACATAGCTTCATTTCATAATTCTTTGCTATATAATTTCCAGTTTCAGCACATACCAAAAAATTAAAGTGTGTTGTAACACACTTTAAGAACATGTGGGCATTTTGAAGTGCAAAAAGGTCAAAAGGTGTCACATACACATTTTGTTGTAGAAATTTCTTTTTGTAGTAAGATATAGAACAATAATATTTTTGCCTGAATCGAATAGTTGACCACTCTTTTCTTAAGACTATATTCCCCCTTACTTTTTTGCTACACAGGGATACTGCGAATTAGTCTCCCAAGATAAGACATGACCCAGAATTTTATTCTGTACTATAAGTTGTTGTGTAGAAACAAATCTAGTGCTAAACTATAAATGAAAGAAGAAAATTATTATAAAAAAAATTTAGAAAGATAATTTTTCTAACTTGAGAAAAATTGAATGATTTGAAGTGTTGAATTTGGTGGATTTCTGATCTATTTATAGGTTTGTCGTATCCCAATTAATTTGGTCGTATCCAATTAATTTGGTCGTATCCCAATTATGAGATATGACATTCTGTATTTTTAAATCGTATCCCAACTCCAACCCCAAATATTACCGTTGCCTATTTTTGACCCAACTCAATTTTGACTTCCGCCAAATATTACCGTTGGCTCCAACTTCCAATATCACTTCCAATCCCGTTGGCTCCCAACTTCCAATACGAGTTAATGTTACCGTTGGAACCAATATCAACAAATCTCTTTTATCCAACTAAACCAATATTAATTATTAGTTACATGGATAACATATAATATATTTATTATATACTTTAGATAATGAAAATATCCAACACATATGACCCATTGATCCCTTTTAAAATTTGTTCAGCTCTTGAATAAGGAGCAACAAAAGGCACCAAAGTAGCAGAGGTAACCAACACATAATAAACTCCTGCCATTGTACCTAGAATGAGACGCAGTAGAAACACTAATGGACTAACCGACTTCTCCACGTCCTCTGTGTTTGGACCAAGTTGAAGGGGAAAGTCCCCTGACATAGGCTTCACACCTGTCACAGAGCAACCAATGATCAACCCATGATAGCAATCACCAATGTCGTACCATTTTGGAATTGTCGTCTTAAGTTCAACATTTTTGAAACCAGCTTTTCAGACCAATCAAACCACTCAATGTACTCTTCTTCCTTTGGAAAAAACAACCACACATCTGAAAAGAAATGGGATAGCCAGAAGGTTGGGTAGACAGGACCTATTAAGCAGGATTTTCAACCAATTTTCAGTACACTGTATGCTTCCCTGATATTATGTTGTGCATCTGGCCAGTGCTTAGTATTTTCAACAGAAATATTATCAGCAAGCTGGTGAGGTGACAAGTTCAAGATTGTCCCATTTTTGGCATCTACTTGTTTCACTATCTCAAGAGTGGTAACCCCAGTGCTAATAACTATATCAAGAATTATCAAATTTCGATCATAAATATTTGCAGGCTCAAGCGTATCATCTTTCATATCCTCAGTCCAATGCTCATGGTTAACATGATCATACATAATCAATAAAAACCTTAGAACCAAAATGTCCCTTCTTGTATTGTATGAGCCTAGACTGAGAAACAGGACTAGAAGAGGGTAAACTGCAGTTGGCTGCTACAATTCTTACTAAAAGACATTAGACTCTTTTTGGTGAAGTCTCTCCCATGAAAATTTACTCATTGAAAGCTAACCCTGTTGAAGATAACCCACTAATTAGCTTGAGATTTTTAACTCCACTGAGCAATGAAGAAGACATGAACTGACTTGTGGTATGGAATTGCATATTAAAAATTTGATTGGAAATGAAAATAATTGGCAGTGAATTAACATGCAGTCTACAATGGTTCTCATCAATAACCATTTTTAATATCACTATCATAGTCATCTGGTGGATCCGGGTCAAGGGAGATAACATATCCCTTTCGTTCTTGTGGAACACTTTACTCGCAACGTGAAATCCCTTTTTATATGCATCAATTGCTCCCATACAGTGTTGTTGGCCAATGGCCAAGCTAAGCCAGAGGAATAATCATTTTCGGGAAGAGTGTTTACCTTATCCTGAATTGATTCAGCGCAAACTTGATTGACGAATGAGACTGGTCTTCAATTTTTGCTAGCAAATCCTTATGATCTCCAACCTCAAGAACAATCGAACCACGATTTTGATGAATCTGCAATTGTGTTTGATGAATATCGTTTTTATGCATCGAAATCTTATATAGGCTACATTACATCTATAAATATATACAGTAGAAACTCTATAAATTAATATTGTTGAAACTGGAAAATTTTATTAATTTAGAAAGTTATTATTTAATCGATAAATTAATAATTTATTAATTTAAAAAGTGTTTTTCTATTAGGTGAACATAAATTTAATTACATTAAAATTATTGCATTTTATTGATATTTATATCATACTTTTTTGATGCAATGTATTATATTTATTAAATTAATATAATAATAAAATTCATTGCAAGTGATATTAATTATTTTTAATAATTAATAATGTTCATTGTATCCACTTTTTAAATTACATTCATATTTTATTTCAAAAAAAATTATATTTAATTAGATTTGAATTTCAAGACAAAACATTATTTTGATGATACCACATATTAAGGATGAAATTTAATTAGATTTAAATTTCAAGAAAAATTAAGGATGAAATTAAGATAGATTTGAATTTCAAGACAAAACAAATGAGAATAGAATCATATTTTAAAAGATTACCCTAGATATATTTGTAATTTAAAAGAATTATTAATTTATGATTTTTATGGTACCATATATTTATACAAGTCTTTTTAAAAATTATTATTATATTATTTTATCGAAATTATTAACTTATCCTATTAACCCAAGTCGGGACTGAGAAAAAATATTATTTTATAGAGATTATTAATTTATCGAGTATTAATTATTTGGGATAAAGTCCAAAATGCCCCTGACATTTTTTCCAATGTCTACCGAGCATCCTATACTTTTTTTTGGTCCAAAAATACCTTTAACGTTATGTTTTAGGGGCACGACAGACATACCACATAGACAAACGAAATTGACAGTTAGACATATTTTGCTGACGTGTCAAATAATTAAAACAAAAAATACCAATGTACTATCTGATACGTATAAAAATAATATTTTATATATATTTGATAATTTATTTATTATATGTATTTTATTAATAAATTTTATTTATTAATAATATTAATAAATATTATTAATTATTTGACATCAGTCCACCACCACCACCACCACCACATCAGAACATAAAATCAATGAACAAAAAAGCATCATAACTTAATAAACCAACATAATTAATGAACCATCCACCAACAAAATTAAACCAAGGACCATCCGAAAACATAAAATCAATGAACAAAAAACATCAGTTGATAGGAAATTAAAACATTAATCAACCGAAACAAATATAAAAATAAACCCAGATTCCGGCGAAATCAAGTCAAGATCTGAGAAAAAAGAATCTTAGCAAACATATAAACCCATCCTCCGGTACGCCTCCCCCAACGGCCTCCGAGTCGCCACCGAGTCCAACCTCGCTTCCCGCACCGCCACCATTGGGGTCTGGATCGACGCCGACAGCCGCTTTGAGACCGACGGCACCAACAGGTTTAGATAGAGAAAACCTTAGAGAGAGAAAAAAAATAGATCTGATATGATCGGTGGCCATGGCTGCAGTTACTATGTTCATCTTCTTCACCTTAGAGAGAGAAAAAATAGATCTGATACTGCTACTATGCCTTAGAGAGGAAGGAGGAACGATTGAGATTGAGATCGGTGGCCATCAGTTGATAGGAACGATTGAGCTGATACTGCTACTTCGTGGAGTTCTTTTAGTATTTTAGAATTTTTGTAATTTGATTTTTTTTAGTATTTTAGTATTTTTTAATTAGTATTTTAATATTTTTTTAATTAGTATTTAATATTTTTTAATAGTATTTTAATATTTTTTAATTAGTATTTAGTATTTTTTTAATTAGTATTTTAATATTTTTTAATTAGTATTTTAATTATTCATGTGGCAGTCACGTAAGCAATTTGGACGGATGTTAGTCTATGTGGCATGTCTGTCAACGGCAGGGGCAGGAATAACCCAAAAAATATAACGTTAAAGGTATTTTTGGACCAAAAAAATATAGAGTGCTCGGTAGACATTAAAAAAATGTCAGGGGCATATTTGGACCTAATCCCTTAATTATTTATAGAGTTCTACTATATCTTTTAGCAAACAAAATGAATCATAGCCATTCATCCTCTAATAACCAATATCTAATCTCAACCCTCTATTTTCTAAGCTATGTTCTATTACACAGTGTGAGCCTAGGACTGAGCAAAAAACGGGTATAACCGAATTACCGAACCGAACCGAAATAATTTAACCGAACTTTTCTAATAATTCGGTTTTTTTAACATTTCGGTTATACCCGAAATTTATTACGGTTTTCGGTTAAGTTGTACGGGTATTACTTTTGGGTTATTCGGGTAAACCGAATAACCGAACAACACTTTGATTTAATTACTAATTTACAACTTTAGCATTCAGTCACTAGTCAGCAGACTCACTGACTTAGCACTCAGCCCATTCAGTATTCATTAATCATTACTAATTTACTACTTTACTAAATTAGATCTCAGTCCTTGCTCCTCAAATCAGATCTCTCATCTCTAAGTCTCGTCTTCTACTTCTCGAACTTTCATAGTCACAGTCTCTTAGATCTCTCAAGCCTAAGTCTCAAGTTTAGATCTTCATGTTCTACACAAAACAGTCTATTATGCAAAACCCAAACACACAGAATTCAGCTTGAATTCGTTGCCACCGTAGTAACGGTTTCCGGGCATGCCTTCGGAGTATTTGTTGGTCAGGGGGATGTCGAGGGCCTCGATAACGGCGAAGGAGGTGAAGTTTTCCGACGCTATGAGCTCGATGCCGCGGCACTGGCGGCGTTTCTCCTTCTCAATGAGGTCATGGATCTCCGGATCCACTGTTACAAGTGGAGTATTGCCCCAGGTATTGACGGGATCCATGGATTTTTTTAGAGAGAGAATGCGGAGAGGGAGGAGAGAGCGTGAGAGTGAAAAAAATGGAAGTGAGTGTTCGCAGCTTCTGTGGGAGAGTTCTATTGACAGAATTTAATTGAGGAATGGCTTGAAAGAAGTTGTGGGTAATCATTGAGATTTTTCTGTACTGATGTTAATTGTTAAATGTCAAGTCTTTTAAATTCGGTTATTAACCGAATAACCGAATAACCCATTCGGTTATTCGGTTATTACATATTTCGGTTAATTGTTTGGATATCTTAAACAGGGTAATTTCGGTTTTCGGGTATAACCGAACTTCTTATTCGGTTCGGTTATTATCCGAATGCTCACCCCTATGTGAGCCCCGTCTCCCAAGGGATATTTTTGCAAACTTTATATACATAGGGGTGCTAACTAAAAGTTTAGAAAATAAAAGTTGCAAAATGTTATGAGAGTATAGGATGCTTCTAGTAATCTACTAACAATTTGTAGGATCAATAGGGTTTCTACAAATATATCCATCGTTTATCTTACCATCACTTGTTATCTTAAGCAATTTGTCTATCTTATTTTAGGGAAAAAAATATCCATCTTAAATAAGTAAATTTTAGTGATAAATCTCCAGCTGTAACTTCTATTAAGAGATATATTTAAAAATAATTGACGATAAAGTCAATTTTCAATAATTTTGTATAAATAATAATTTAATAATGACATATATCATAATTTTTTAATTGCATGTTTATTGTTGCAACGGGTATAGTACGTTGTTTTGAATGTCTTCGTGTTCTTTTAAATATGATTGTATAATATATATGTAATTTATTTTAAAATATTTGACAATTGTTTTTACTTACAGGTCGTCTTCACATTTGAATATTGCTGGATCGACCACTAGAGTAAGAAATAGTTTCAGAGCCCAAAATAGCTACTGGATGGAGCTTAGGTCATTATTTGTTGCCTTGTTAGTTTTTTTCCGCAAGATGGGATAAAGTGACAGCTACTAGCTGCCTGAAGTTCATTCATAGATCTGCTCACAAAATATTTGTAGCATATAACTTTCTCAAACTCAGCGCGAGTAACGCCACCTTCTGCTACCGATCTCCTGACGGCACCACCCAATTCCGCGGCCCTCTTTCTCATCTCATCTCCCTCTTTGGCCGTCAACAATTTCCTAACATCTTTTTCAACCGTTAAACACCAACTCATTTCTACGAGCCCAATCCTTCACAATTGTACCTATTTTAAGTATCTTTGTAACTAGCATGGCATTCCTAGGCTGGTCCGAATGCATCGGCCACGCCGCTATTGCCACTCCCATGCTCATACTCTCCATGCATGAATTCCATCCACAGTGACTCATAAATCCGCCCGTGGATGGGTGCCCCAAAATCTCCAGTTGGGGCGCCCAATCCCTCACTATAAATCCCCTCCCTTGTATTCTCTCTTCATACTCTTTTGGCAATTCAGCCCTCCTAACATGATCATTTCCTTTAAATATATCTCCTTTATCAGCTTCTCTCAAAACCCAAATAAACTTCTGTTCACTTTCTTCCAGGCCGATTGCTAGCTCATGAATTTGTTCGTCGCTGAATGAAGTTGTTGTTCCGAAAGAAACAAAAATCACCGAGCTTGGAGCTTGTTTGTCCAGCCATTTCAAGCACTCGTGGCGTTGATTTGATGAACTAGTCTCGTCATAATGAGATATTAAGACCGGAATAAACGGCCCAATAGCCCATTGATTGGTCTTCCCACCAATCTCTTCCCTCTTAAGTAAATCAAAATACTTGCCTTCAATTACTTTGGAAAGATCATGAATAGTACCAGCACGAAACTGGTGCACCCATTGAGCATTAATAAATTCCATAAACTCTGGAGAAAAAATTCCATCATTTGCCGGAAGTTCTGTAAGTATTTTGTCTTCTCCTAAAATGGGTTTTCCCATAGCTTCCCATTTGCACGTGAAAGCAAAAAAAGCCGAGAGACTTTGAAAAGCGTAGGCCTCAGCATTTGGTATTGTAACCACATCTTGAACAACTGAAGCCACTAGGGCATCATAAATAACAACTACTCTTGGAGAATTGGGGGCAAGGGCACGTAAAAGTGCAGCAACGGGCTCACGGAGGTGCAATGAGGCTTGAAATGAGGGCAAAAGGGTGTGGGGAATTGTGTGGATGCGTTGTTGGGGTTGGGAGGTGGAGTGGTAAAGGGAGGGGTTGGGAATTCGTGGAAATGGATGTTGGTGGCGGAGAGAAGGTCGAAACCTTGGACGCGAGACTTGGCTTGGCGGCTGTGGGTGGTAGTGCTGACGTAGTGGACGGGGATGTCGTAGGCGGAGATGAGGCGGGAGAGGTGGAGGAGTTTGTTGAGATGGCCTTGTGCGGGAAAGGGTACCATAACCACAACTACTTGGGCTTTGTTTTGTTCCTCGTAGTGATAAGATCCCATTGCAATATATATATCTAACTTCTTGATTTTTGTTAATACTATTGTTATACAAGGGAGCTAGGGGAATTCATTTATATAGTATGTTGGTGTGTAATTGTATATAGGAAGGGAGTATACGCAGCCGGACTAAGATTCTGGAACAAGTGTCTGATCCAAAGATGATATTTCCTCCTTTCCATTAGTAGTTTAAAACACAATATCTAGGGTGTTCAACCGGTTTTTACCGGACCAGTACCAAAACCGTCCAAATCTTGATACCGATGCCGATACCGGTACCGGTTGGACCGGTATACTGAACCGACGGTACCGGTTCGGTACCGATTTTTACTGAAAATTAATATAATTATTATTTTTATTTTTATTTTATTATTTTTATTATTATTTTAATATTTTTATTATTATTTTATTATTTTTTTATTATTATTATTTTTATTATTATTATTATTAATTATTTATTAATAATAATAAAAATTTAGAAAATCGGTACAAACCGGTCCGGTCCGGTTTATACCGAACCAAGAAAACAAGGAACCGAAACCGGTACCGTTTAACCGGTACATACTGATTTATTTGTATCGGCACCGAACCGGTACATATTTTTACCGAACCGGCCGGTTCGGACCGGTCTGGTTCGTCCAAAAACCAAAATAAATGCACACCCCTAATAATATCTGCACATATTAAAAAATCTCATTAATTTTAATTTTAAGTAATTACTATTAATTTAAAATTTATTACTACTAATTAATTACTCTTACTCCTCTATTCCCAAAAAAATCAATTTGTTATCTGTATTCATATCTGGTATTCGACGAATTTTAATAACGCATGCTATGATCCGTATCCGATATTCAAATTAATATCTGAATACGGATATATAATATCTGTTTATGTTTATTTTATTCAAATAACCAGATTATTCAAATATTCGGGTATCCGAATTCATTTATCAGTCACCTAATATAAAATTGATTCAAACTATTTAAAAAAATAAAGGAAAATAATTAATAATTACTCATCACCAATCACAATTAATTAAAATTTAAATCATACAAATTAATTAAACATCCTAATCATAAAGGGGAGGAAAATGTCAATACAATAATCAATACTCTAAATTAATGAATGTTAATTTATTTATTTTTAATAAATACAATAATCAATACTCTAAATTACAATTCAAATAAATTTTCATAATCTTAAATTTAAATTTCATAATTAATGCTCTAATTACAACTACAACTAGAATAAGAAAAAAAATAATGAGTTTTAAAATATAGTTAATTAATGAATGAATGTTAATTTATTTATTTTTAATAAATACAACAATCAATGCTCTAAATTACAATTCAAATAAGTTTTCATTATTTTTGAAATGTTAAATTTCAAAATGAATGCTCTACTTATTAATGTTTATCTAGATGTCAATTAATAAGTAGATTTCCATTTTATATGTGTGGACGTGTGTATGAATATTTATAATATAATTAGATATCAATTCAAAAGTTTATATTGAATATTTAATTATTTTTGTTCAAATACTTGATTAAAACTTTAATAATATATTTATGAGGAGTTTTATTTATTATTTATCCTCAATACATATTACATAGTTATAAATTAATATTTTATTTTATTTCATTATATTTATGGAGAGTGTGAGTTATAATGTATGTTTGACAACTAGTTAATTCAACTTGATTCAAAATTGACATTGAGTTTACTTTAAATATTTTGGATTTCTAGTTTCTAAATAATTGGACAAATAAAAGTGATAAATACTCCCTCCACCCGAAAATTCATAAACGTGAATTAGATCTATTCAACTCCCCTTCTAGATTAATTAATTCAGGCCTAACATATTTGAACAATAAAATTATATTGTCCATTGCTCCCGTCTCCCGCTATCACAAGTAAATTTTAAAAATAAAAAACTTATAACAAGATAATAGTTATAGTTTTATTCTTGTAGTATATAATTTTCTTGTTAAATGGTACATTTTAAATATTTTAACTTTATAAAATTAAAAATCCATTAACTATACTTAAATCAATTTATTTTAGTTTAATATTAATATTATAATAAGTTTTATTTCCTACTTTTAGAAGTGAAATGTCATATTCTTAAAATTAATTTCGTATGATAGTGAAAACTAATTATTATATAAGGAATGCCATTTTAAAATTTTGTTTTGCTTATTATATAATTAGTTATTCGGATACGAACTCCGAATATTGAATTTTGAAAATTCGTTATTCGTTGGATATATTTATGATCGAATGTTAAAAATTTGTATTTATATCCGTTTATTTATGAATATATCTTTAAAACGAATAGGATATATTCATTTTTTTTAAAATAATATTCATTTATTTTGTATACAAATAAATACGAAGGATTACGAATTTTCCGGTTACGAGGTATAAAGAAGCAAGGAGTATATGTTATCACCGTTTCATTTTTGTTCATCATGTTTGGGTATATAGGAAGTAGGTCCAAAAGGCCGGCCGAAATCAATTAAAGTCCCCTTCTTTTGGTCACTAAATGATAATATTATATTTTTGGATGGTTTTACTTAGACATGACAATATAGTTTGTGACACCCTCAAAATAGGTATACATCATCCATCTTGGGTCGTCAGATACAAGTTACTGAATACAAATACAACTTAATTATACAAACGTCGTGTAAAAATACGACAAAACATAGTTGAGATTTTTAATAAGAATATTGTCATCTAGACAATATTCACACTCAAATGAGTACTCATTAGATTTATTGTCACACTATTTAACAGAATAGTGAGGACTACTAATGCTATCATCTGGACCGTCACTCCGTTCCCCGACTCGTCCCAGCTATATTCTCATTTCCTGAAGAGAACAGTGAAAGAAAGGGTGAGCTCAACTAGCCCAGTAAAAAATATTATGACTATAATGCAGAATAAATTATCATTAGCCTTCGAAAATGTTAAACTGACAAAATATAAAAGACATCAAGTTTAACTACAGCGGAACAAGTAATCCATTAAAAGAGTCAAGTAGAGAATAAAATCTACTATCTTCTATGATTTAAAATTTTTTTCATCAATTTTTATCGCTGAGACTCAACTTAATAAATAAATCACATCATCGAGTCATCCCTACTCTACGGACCAAGGATATTCATTAAATTATCAATGGTCATGACTATACCGAATAATCTTTGGTCATAATCATACCAAAAACTGTCCATCAATGCACTACAGGCCACTGAGAATTTTTATCACATCATCCGTCACATTACGGTCATAACTATACCGAATAATCCCTGGTCATAATCACACCAAGTCTATTTATGCACGTAAGTCAAATATGACTTTTATCACAATATAAACATGAGAATGATGACAATGATATAAGCATTAATCAAACGAAAATAAAAATAAATATTAAAGACTTTAAATTTATCCAAATATTATCAATCACTTAATAAACTCATAATATAATATTATTAATAATATAATATTTTAATCACTTCTTAAACTTACAAATAATTTATTTCAATTGTTTATATTTTACCAAGTAATACATTTAATCATTCAAAAATGCCATACTCATAAGACTTCATCACCAATGATCAAATCCCTTATCAAAAATCTGCATATACCCTATATAGGATTTTCAAGCCATAAAATCCTATTTACTAATTTCGCTACTTCACATAACATATTTAACTCATATGTTCGTAACAAAATCATTTTCATGAAAAATTATCAAATCAACTTGTTATTTTTCTATCCTTTTCCCAAACATATATACATATATTTCATACACAACAAGTATTTTTTTTTTAATTTTTCAACTACCTTAAGTATTTTTCAAAAATCAATTTCTAATTAATTACTTAAGAAATTAGCTACCTCAAGTTTAACTCCAAAAATTTTCAAATCTTGGCAGGATCTTACACATATTAACGTGAGCTTCAAGTTTAAATTTCATGGTCATCGGAATTATAGAACTCCGGTTATAGCGTTTTTTGTCGAAAAAACTTAAATATTGAAATAGTCATAACTTGTTCATTTTAAGTCGGAATGAGCTAATTTTTGAACAGGAGGTATTTTATACCATATATTTTTATGTCCCAAAAGGCTGAAATTTTTCTCACAAACTAAGTGGCCGAAAATGCCCTTTTAAATTTCTAGACAGTAGCCTTTATGGTACATTGCAATTTTTGACTTCTTTGCTAAAATCAGTTCACGCGAAAATCTACAACATCTTTTCCAGTAATTCCACTTGGATAAGTTATAAAACTCATAGATCTAACACTAGAACTTGACCACACTCAAAAATTCGAAATATAATGGGAGATATGGTCAATTGAATTTCATATTCCATTTTTACCAAAATGTGATTTTCAACCCTTTGTGATTTTTAAGAAACTTTCATGTTTTCACATAATAACCAACATAACTCATCATGATAATGACATAATAATTCAATAAAATAAGTTCAAGAATAAATTTTAAAGATTTATAAGTTAATTTATCCTGAACTCAATAATATCCAAATTGTCAACATGATACTGTTTTGTGGAGAAAAATTCAAGAATACCCAGAAGAATATTTTCACGAAAAGATACTGCATGAAGCGCAAATATCCAGGATATTCCACTAATTTCAAGGAATATAGAAGCCAAAGCTTTAACCAACTGTGTATAATAGAATATATAAAATTACAAATGGATTTTCGCACGCCATGCGGTAATCCACGTAGCCAGATCATTTCCATAATTTAATAAGAAATGAATACAAAGAATCATTCACCATGCATGTGGTAATCCTCTCAGACAGGTTATTCCAACAGAATAATAAAAAATGGAATAACAGAAGGATTCACCATGCATGCGATAGATCACACAGACATGTTATTCCCAACAGAATAATAAATAATGGAACCAGGTCATGCGTAAACGCACAGACAGGATATTCCGACAGAATAATAAATAACGGAACCAGGTCAAGAGAAATTCGCACCGACAGGATACTCCAACAGAATAATAAAGAATGGAATAACAACAAAAATTGCCATGCATGCGATAGACCGCACAGACAGGTTATTCTAACAGAATAATAAAGAATGGAATAACATAAGAATTTTACCATGTATGCGGTACTTCGCATATACAGGTTATTCCAACAGAATAATAAGAAATTGAATAACAGAAGTTCTATTCATGAATATAAAAGAAATAATACCCCTTACCTTATAAAGAAGAGTACTTTGATGGGTAGGGAGGGGATATACTTGAAGAAAACTTACACTACGCTCAAAGCTTCTTAAAACTCTAAAGAAATACGCTCAAGATTATAGAAGAGAATTCTCTGAATTTCTGGTGTTATTTCAATTCTAACTAAGCATCCTATTTATAGGAAAATAGAAAGGATACTATGAAATAAAATATAATATATATATATATATATATATTTTATTTAAAATCTAATAAAATAATTAACTTTATAAAAGTATTCTGTTTTATATAAAAAGATTTTATTATGCAAATACTATACAGGTACTATGCAAACACTATGCATAATAAAATATATTATATTCTAATTATTGTCTAATAAAAAAATAACTTTATAAAAGTATTTTGTTTTATATAAAAAGATTTTACTATGCAAAATACTATGCATAATAAAATATATTATATTCTAATTATTGTCTAATAAAATAAATGACTTTATTAGAGTATTTTATTTTATATAAAAAGCTTTTCTGTTTTATTACATTAATAATACTAATAAAACAAAATTTATATATATATATATATAATATATATATATATATATAAACTTCCGTGACTTCGTAAAAAGACACCTCAATATATTTAACAACATTTATCATCATTATTATAATTCACAATATTAATTAACCACGTCGTTCCCAAGAAAGAGGGGGCTTTCCAATAAGAATTTTTTCCTATTGGCGCACAATTAGGTGACTAAATCTCACCTTGGCAGAACTTCTAGACATCTTTAATATTTTAAATAATAATATTAATAAATTCGTCGTCTCAATTATTGATTTAATAATATACAAAATATCGATAATAATTGAATCAAATAACATGAGATACAATGCAGCAATTACTGTAGCAATAATTGAATAAAATTGAGTGACTTCTCACGTAAGCATCAATAATCAATACCGTGTGCTACTATGCAACCACGCGTATTACTGTACTTTTACTACCGAGTAGTTCAATAATTTTAACGTTAAAACTTCCGCCGTTATTTTCATAAAATATTTTTGTCGTTTTCTTAATTCGACAATAATTCTATTGTGGGGTCCACCAATGATTGTACTGTCGTACGGATATTCCCCGACAAAAAGAATATTCTCCGACCAATCGAATATTATATAACAACTTGCATACTTTGGAAAATTTATAAATACTACCAACAACTATAACATTATCTCAAATCTATACTTTGGGACACTTTTTGTGTCAGAGTACTATTCACGAGTTACTATTCATGAGTACTATTCACCCGATTACTATTCACTCTAGCATTATTCACTCGGGTATTTGGGATACTTTTTGTATCGGAGTACTATTCACGGGTTACTATTCACCCGATTACTATTCACTCTAGCATTGTTCATTCGGGTATTAGGGACACTTTTCGTGTCGGGGTACTATTCACGGGATACTATTTGCGAAGTACTATTCACGGGGTATTATTCACCTAAAAAATATATTTCTTTTCAGTCCAAATTATTTTTGGGTATAATATTATTCCATGAGAAGATGTGCTAATTTTTCAGACCGTTGGTTAAAATTATAATAGTAAAACAATATGGATCGTTGGTTTAAAGTTTTAATAGTAAATCAATATAGATCGCTGGTTTAAAGTTTTAATAGTGAATCAGTATGGACCGTTGCTTTAAGTTTTAATAGTAAATCAATATAGACCGTCCGTTTAAAAGTAAATCAATCTGGACCGTTCATGAATTAGTTACTATTCAGTCCATTCTCCTATAAATAGAAGCTCATTCCTTCATTATTTCTTACGAATTCACTGAAACACTAGAGAGAGAAATTATAGAGGGAAAGAAAAAGAGAAGTCTGCTACCTCACTTTTTCAATATCCAGTTTCTTCTAAGGTAAGGGATATTATTTGTTGTACTCGTAAGGGATATTATTTGTTGTACCCGTAAGGGGTATTATTTCTTTCGTATTCCTGAAGAGAACTTTTGTTATTCCATTTTTTATTATTCTGTTAGAATAACCTGTATACGCGGACTCGCCTATACTTGGTAAAAATTTTCTTTTATTTCATTCTTTATTTTTATGTTGGAAAAACCTATTTATACGAATGATCGCATACATAGTGAAATTCTGTTGTTATTCCATTCTTTATTATTCTGTTGGAATATCCTGTCGGTGCGAATTACGCCTGACCTAGTTCTATTAATTATTATTCTGTTGGAATAACCTGTCTATTCGGTCTATCGTATGCATGGTGATTTCTGTTGTTATTCCATTCTTTATTATTCTGTCGAAATATCCTGTTGGTGCGCATTTCTCCTGACCTGGTTCCGTTCTTTATTATTCTGTCGAGAATAACCTGTATGTGCGGTCTATCGCATGCATGGTGAATTCTTCTGTTATTCCATTCTTTATTATTCTGTTGAAATAACCTGTCTATGTGGATTACCACATGTATGGTGAATGATCCTTTATATTCATTCCTTATTAAATTGTGCAAATGATCTGTTTACGTGGATTATGATGAAAGTCATAATATAAGCATTGGACTGTTGATTATGATGAAAGTCATATTAAAAGCATTGAACTGATTAAAATCATGGGTATATGTAGTATTAGTAAGTATTATGATGAGTTATGATGGTTATTATGTGAAAACATGAAAGTTTCTTAGAAATCACAAAGGGCTGAAAATCAGATTTTAGTAAAAATGGAACATAAAATTCAATTGACCATATCCCCTATTATATTTCAAATTTTTGAGTGTGGTCATGTTCTAAAGTTAGATCTATGAGTTTTCTAACTTATCCAAGTGGAATCACAGAAAAAAGTGTTATAAATTTTCGTATGGACTGATTTTAGCAAAGGAGTCAAAAACTGCAAAGTACCAAAAAGCTACTGCCCCAAAATTTAAAAGGGCATTTTCGGCCACTTAATTTGTGAGAAAAATTCTGACCTTTTGGGACATGGAAATTTAGGATATAAAGTACCTCCAAAAATGAGCTCATTCTGACTTAAAATTAACAAGTTATGACTATTTCAATATTTAGATTTTTTCTACGAAAAATGCTATAACCGGAGTTCTATAACTCCGATGACCATGAAATTTAAACTGGAAGCTCACGTTAACATATGTAAGATCTTGCCAAGATTTGGGAATTTCTTGAGTTAAACTTGAGGTAGCTAATTTTTTAAGAAATTAATTAGAAATTGTTTTTTGAAAAATACTTAAGGGAGTTGAAAAATTATAAAAAAAAATACTTGTTGTGTATGAAATATATGTATATATGTTTGAACAAAGGATAAAAAAATAATAAGTTGATTTGGTAATTTTTCATGAAAAATGATTTAGTTACAAACATATGAGTTAAATATGTTATGTGAAGTTGAAGAATTGGTAAATAGGATCTTAGGGCTTGAAAATCCTATATAAGGTATATGCAGATCTTTGATGAGTGATTTGATCATTGGTGATGAAATCTTATGAGTATGGCATTTTTGAATGATTAAATGCATTATTTGGTAAAGTGTAAACAATTAAATAAATTTTTTATAAGTTTAAGAAGTGATTAAAATATTGTTATAATATTAACAATATTAGATTATCAGTTATTTAAGTGATGGATAATATTTGGATAAATTTAAAGTTTTTAATATTTATTCTTATTTTTGTTTGATTAATACTTATATTATTGTCATCATTCTCATGCTTATATTGTGATGAAAGTCATCTTTGACTTACGTGCAGAGATGGACTTGGTATGATTATGATCAGGGATTATTCGGTATAACCATGACCGTAATGTAACGAATGATGTGGTAAAAGTCCTCATTGGCTTGTAATTCATTGGTGGACAGTTGTTGGTATGATTATGACCAGTGATTATTCGGTATAATCAAAACCATTGATGATTACATGAATATCTTGGTCGTGGTGCAGGGATGATGTGGTTTATTTATTAAACTGAATCTCAACGATAACAATTGATGAAAACATTTTAAATCATAGAAGATAGTAGATATCATGCTCTACTTGACTTTTCTAATGGATTGCTTATTCCGTTGCAGTTAAACTTGATGTCTATTGTATTTTATCAGTTTAACATTGTTAAAGACTAATGATAATTTATTCTGCATTATCTTAGTCATAATATTTCTTACTAGGCTAGTTGAGCTCAACATTTCTTTCACTGTTCTCTTCAGGGAATGAGAATATAGTTGGAACGAGTCGGGAAACAAAGTGACGATCCAGATGATAGCATTAGTAGTCCTCACTATTCTGTTAAATAGTGTGACAATAAATATAATGATGACTCCATTGAGTGTAGATATTGTCTAGATGACAATATTCTTATTAAAACTCTCAGTTTATGTTTTGTTATATTTTACACGACAGTTGTATTATTAAGTTCTATTTGTATTTTTGTATCATGTATTTGGCGGCTCAAGATGAGTGATGTATACCTATTTTGGGGGCGTCACAGGATCCATCGTGATTTGGAAAAAATTTGAATTTGGGTCATATGTCTTCAGCTTCAGAACGAATAACTTCAGCGTGCAGTTCAACGAATATCTTCGGTTTCGGAACGAATTAGTTTTCTGTTCCAAGATTTACTCAGCATATCCTTATTTCCTTATTTTATATGCCAAGTGAAATGAAGTATTGCTTGATAGGATCCATCCTGATTTGGGGAAAACTAAAGAAAATTTAAATTTGGACTATACCTAGCGTCGCAGTTTAATATTGTGCACGAAAACTTCTATAAGAAAAGGTATTTTGGTCATTTGTTCCGTCCGCAGTATTAAACTATGAAATATTAGAGACTAAATTGCGTACAGAAATTCTATTAAACTATTCAATCTTAAGATGGAGAGTCGCGATGTATTATAAGACTTGACTCTTTTTTATAATATTTGTTGTGGATCGATCTCGTATATATATATTTTTATTTTTCGTTGTCTTGTTTGTTTGTAGTTTTTTTTTTCTTACATAGTTTGTGGAACATGGAATCGACCGCCCCTTGCACAATTTGATCAAAGCTAATTGACAAAGTTTTTGTATATTTTGAAGAAATTGTTGTTTATGAAATAATGTTTTTGCACATACTTAAAAGTGTACATAAATAATCCTTTTGATACACAAAAGGAGTCGCATTTGTCATATATCAAAAAGATATTTTTCTATAAAAATTATATAATATCTTATAGGTTTATTTTTTAGACTTTTATTATCATATCACCACTTTTAAATTAATATTTTATTATGTTTAAGAATAAATAGAATATAAAATTACATTCTATTATAGTAAAACAGTTAGACTAGAGGGTAGGAGAGTTGAACCTAGTCAGTACTCAGTAGCATGATAGCACCTTGGTAAATGTCTGTACAAGAGTAGATCGGAGTAGATCATCTGTTCCTAAATTTCTTGTCTTTTTCGTTCTCCTACTTAAATTTTGATATATGTCATTTTATTTAATTTTAAAATTAATTAGTTTTAAGTAAGAGACTATGTATCAAAATTTATGTGGAGGGACACAAGGGGACAGGGAATTTGGGGACAGAGGATCTGCTCTCATGTCTATACATATTATTTTCACCCTTTTATAATTAGAGATATTTTTTTGTCATAATATATTTTTATTTTAAGAGTATAAAAAATATAATATTTTTATTTTATTGTTATCATTTTAAAATAACACCATCAGTATCAAATTCTTAATTAATATTAAAGATACAATTATTAAAAAAATACTATTTTCTCATACATGTTTTCCTAGAAATATAGGTCCCAAATCCCAACAATAAAACTCTTAATTTAAGATTTCTGGCTTTTTTGGATGTATTATCCAACTCGCATAAGCAGCGACATATATACATAATACATACATTTATCTGAATACATATTATTAATCCGATCGACCTCAATTTTATCGATCACTACGAATACAATCATAATTAGTAGTCAATCATATTCATTATATATATATATATATATATACCAGTCTACATACAAATAAGAAGAAAAGAATTTAAAAGGTTGGAGGCATTGTAATTATAATATAGATTATGAATATGATTGAGCACAAACTGAAATAGAAATTATCACGACAACCATAAATAGTCCCTAAAAGATTATCCCACTCCCTCCCACAGATAAACACTCTTTAAGACTAACCATAGTAATGGCCGCTCATCCTCTCGACAGCCAAAACAACGAAACCCAAGTAATTGTAGTGATGGTGCCTTTTCCAGCACAAGGCCATCTCAACCAGCTCCTCCACCTTTCCCGCCTCATCTCCGCCTACGGAATACCGGTCCACTACGTCGGCACCACCACCCACAGCCGTCAAGCCAAGCTCCGAGTTCATGGTTGGGACCTACTCTCCGCCGCAAATATTCATTTCCATGAAATCCCAACTCCTCCTTTTCTCTCTCCTCCCCCCAACCCAAACGACCCCAATCATTTCCCTTCCCACCTTCAACCATCATTCGACGCCACTTTACGCCTCCGCGAGCCGGTTGCGGAACTCCTATTGGCTCTCGCACCGACCGCCCAAAAGGTGGTAGTCATTCATGACTCTTTAATGGGTTCAGTAATTCAAGATATTGTTTCAATACCAAATGGAGAAGCCTATTGTTTTCAGAGTGTTTCCACGTTCCTAATTGCTTCTTATATATGGGGAACTGTGGGAAAGCCCATTGGGCTTGATGAAGAGATTCTGAAAGAAGTTCCTTTACCAGGAAGTACCACATCTAGTGAGATTTTGGAATTCAGTCGGGCCCAAATGGTGCACCAGAAGTTTAGCTCTGGTACTCTTTACAATACCTTGCACAGAAATTGAAGCCCCATTCCTTGATGTAGTCGCAAAAGTAAACCCCAAGCAATGGGCAATTGGGCCATTCAACCCGGTGGAAATATGCACGAATTCAAATCAACAACGAAACAAATGGTTGGAGTGGCTAGACCATCAAGCTCCGAATTCGGTAATATTTGTTTCTTTTGGAACAACTTCGTCATTCACAGATGAACAAATCCATGAGCTTGGAATTGGGCTAGAAAACAGTGGGCAAAAGTTCATTTGGGTGTTGAGAGATGCAGATAAAGGAGACATATTTGTGGGTGATGTTAGGAGATTCGAATTGCCAAATGGTTATGAAGAGAGGATACAAGGGCGGGGGATTATAGTCAGAGATTGGGCGCCCCAATTGGAGATTTTGGCGCATGCCTCCACGGGTGGGTTTATGAGTCATTGTGGATGGAATTCTAGCTTGGAGAGTATAACAATGGGAGTGCCCATGGCGACATGGCCAATGCATTCAGACCAACCACAAAATGCCTTGTTATTAACGAAGGTGCTTAAAATTGGCGTGGTGGTGAAGGATTGGGCCCGGCGAGATGAGTTGGTGAAATCGGCAACGGTGGAAAAAGCGGTTAGGAGGCTGATGGGATCAAAAGAAGGAGAGGAGATAAGGAGGAGGGCGGCGGAGTTGGGTGGTGCCGTCAAGAGATCAGTGGCGGAAGGCGGTGTTTCTCGCATACAACTTGATCATTTCATCGCCCACATCCGTAGATAGAACTATATATAGAATTTGGACTGCAAGTGTTTATGATTAATAAATGTTCATCTAGGGTAGCAGTCAAATTTTTATTTTTAATAATAAAAATTCCTTCCTTTGTCCACCTTTTATCAAACTAAATTTGGGTCTTCTATTTCCATGGCGTTGTCTTGGTATCGTTGGTATAACCTTGTATTGAATGATCTCGGTACAGTAAGTTTTGGTATAGAAACAATGTGGGGGAGCCATTGGTGAGCTTGACCTCGTTGGCGGTGGTGGTGGTGGTGGTGGACATGGCCGGAGTGTGGAATATTGCAATAATAAGTAGCATAGGATATCACAATCTCCCGCAAATGTTCTCGTCTTGGAATCAAAATAGGAATGAATTACTAAACCAAATTCACCAAACGTTTCATTTTCTTATCTCATACATCCACCATCTTTATTAATTCGGTGTATCTATCTAATAAAATACAAATGATTTTGAATTTTCCGCTCACTCAATAAATCATCTGGGCCGTCCAAAGTTTGAGATAAATCTCACCGTCCATACATCTATCTAATAAAATACATCTATCTATTTAATCTATCTAATAATGATTTTGAATTTCCCGCTCACTTAATAAATCATCTGGGCCGTTCTAAGTTTGAGATAAATCTCACTGCTCATACAGTGCCGGAGGCACGGGACCCAGCTAGTATATCAATATTATGTAAATAATGATATTATTATTGAAAACAGACCAGTACATACATAACAATATAACATGTATCCAAGGATGGAAAAAAAGATTTAGGGACTGTTTGATAACAACTTAATGGGTCTGAATGACCCCACATCTGATTCGGTCAGCTACTTGATTTAATGAACTTTTTATTTATATACCCCTCTCAATAAAGAAAATTACTTGTATATAATCCATCTTCTTCACACTCAACTTATGGAAACAGTTTCGCACTTCTCTTGTGATCTCACCATCATCATCTAGAAATTAAATATCATACGACAAAAACTTACAACTTCGTACTTTTACACCGTGTTTGTAAGTTTTTTTTTAGGAGGAATGAAGAGAAGGGAAAATATTGTGAATTGTGAGTTTCTTTTTTAGAGGAATGGAAGGGATTTTAGAGATAAAGTTGATTTTATTTTTGATTCAAAACTTTCTTTCCAAAAGTGGGAGGATTTGAAGAGATAGGAAAAGATAGAAAAGTTAAATATTTTATATTATCAAAAATAATTTTTTAAATTAAATAATATAACAATCTTGTCCCTAGTTATTTTAACTCCTAATTTTTGAAAATACAATTTTTTTTCCGTCTTTTCTCTTTTGTTGACACGGTCAGCCCCCCCACCCACTCAGCACCCCACCCCACCCCACCCCGCCCCGCCCCGCCCCGCAGCCACTCCCCAATTTTCCACAAAAACCCTTTCTATCTATTTATCAGGCTGGGAATATTCTGTAGGTTATAGAACAAGATGTCTGTCTCCAACAAGGTGTACTATATCGTAGATTATATTTAGTTCATAGGACATCAATCTATGGGATAATCTTTCTATCTTTCTATGAACTATCTCAAAAATTATAATATTAAAATATTATAATTTATACAACAAATAGAAAGTAATTACAAGAAAAGTGCATCAACCAAATAATTACAAAAAGAGGAATCATATTACAAAAATAGTACAATTCACATTAATAAGGAAACCTAAAATTAAGGACAAATAACTGACATAATTAATAATTCAAATTCAAATATTTGGATCTAACAACAAAAATAAATTCAAATTCAAAATAATAATTCAAATTCAAATCTTTATCTCCCTCACATACACTTTGAAATAATAGTTCACCGCTACACCGCCGCTACACCGCACATACTCCGCCGCTACACCGCCGCGAATCTCCGTTGTCTAAAACGCCAATGAGAATAAGAAGAAGATTCGCCCTACAAAAAGTTTAAAAATAAATAGATGTAACTAATAATGTTCTGAAAAATTTTTTATAACTATTTTGTTACTCATAAATAATAAAATGGATACCTTTGTATGAATGGTTGGCTACCAACTGTATCACATTCAAACGAAATTGGTAACTTAATAAAATTGAATTGGTTACCTTAGTCTGAAAGTTTGGCAACCAATTGAATGAAGGTTTGGCTACCAACTAAATGACATTTAAAATAATTGGTAACTTAATAAAACTTAATTAATTACCTTGGATACCCACTACAATATGAAAAAACTGAAGGTGTAAAGGTGAAAAAACTGAAGGTGTGCCGTATGAATTGGTTACCTTTGTCTGAAAGTTTGGCAACCAACTGAATGAAGGTTTGGCTACCAACTGCATCACATTCAAAATAATTGGTAACTTAAGAAAACTGAATTAGTTACTTTAGAACCCACTGCAATATAAAAAAATTGAAGGTTTGTCGTGGATGGGGGTGAGGAGGACGTCGAAAAAGCAATTGATTATTCCGGCCGACCATCGTAGGGAGACGGAGCAGAACGATGAACCCTACCTGGAGAGAATCACGACTCGCACGGAATCGTCAGCGTCGAAGCTCTTGAATGCTCTGGCCAAATCCCCCATCATGCCCCTCGTCAGCGAGTTCAGTGACTTGGGACGATTAATTGTCACATAAACCACCCTGTTCGATTCTCGGCTTACTAGTATCAACTTTTTTAGCGAGGAGTTTTCCATTTTGGATTCACAAATTTGAGATTTCAATTTATTTTGTACTATCAAGTACTCCTATATATATATATAAAGAGAGAGAAAGAGAGAGAGAATACGTTGAATGAAGAAGAAGGGTGATGCAGTTGTTATAGATGAGAAGAGAGAGAAGAAATCATGAGTATAACTAATCCCTAAATTAAGGAATTCTAATTGAATACTAATTCCCTAAATAAAGGAATCTTAATTGCACAAATATTATAAATAAATATGGAAGTGTATTAGTTGTGTAGAAATTTTATGAGTGAACTATTGTTGTAATTATTTTTTAAAATGTAATAGAATATGTAATTCATCCTATATTTAATGAATTATAGTCCACCAATCATTCTTTTACACTCCCATTTATTTAATTATATCTAAAATTATAATCCGCCAAATCTTGTTACTTGATAGTCTCTTTAGCTCACCGAAAAATTTCATAGACTATATTTAGTCTTATTGGTGGAATGAAATTTGAGTCCTAGACTATATTTAATCTAAGATTTGTGCTTCTCCGACTTGTTGAAGATACTCTTATAATTAAGCGTTGGCAGCTAGGAATCTCATTGGTGCATGGAATAATCAAAGAGAGGAAAATAGGTCATACATGAAGGCAAGAATTTTTAATAACTGTAATAATATATCTTGTTAATATCAATTTATTTATTGTATTTGAAGGTTTAATAAATAAATAAGTTATCATCTTTTGTGGGACGGAAGAAGTATAAATTATTGTCAATTTTTTAAAATTTAATTTAAAATATTTTAAAATGTATACGATAAAAATCTTGTGATTAATTAGTAGTATATTAATTATTATATTATAAAATTAAATAAATCTACGCCGATTTAAAAATATTTAAATTGATTTAATAAAATGATTTATAATAATTTTAGGAAATTGATATTTTATAAGTAAATCTTGATATACTTATATGTGGGGTTCATTTACAATTAGAGAGAGAACTTATGGAACTTTCATTTTTTTTTCTTGAAAATATCAATCCTTAATAGCATTCACAACAGTTTTCTTATCTTTATCCCTACTCTGTAGTGTTATTGGGTCATTCTGTAGGATAGGGATTTAATTTTTTCACTATGTACCCAACAGGTTCCTTATATTGATTCCTTAAATATTAAATTTTGAAATTTAAAAGTTAAAATTTGAAAGTTCCAACAGTTAAATCATGTTTTGAACGTTGTAACTATTTTTTTATTTAAAAGTTATTGTTGTTTGAATTTAAAATTTGTAATTATTTTAATTTAAAAATAAATATTGCTAGAAATCAAAATGTGCAACGATCATTATGTGTTTATGAGAACTAAAACAACATTATTTTAATTATAAAATAATAAAATTTATAATTAGTAGTAATATTTTTTATAAAAATGATCAAAATCAAAATTTGACTGAATTTTAATTTTTTTATAGTTCTCTTTCTTCTCTAAATCCTCTGTTTAAAAAATAAAAATGAGTGAATTTGATAGGCATGCATACCCAAATCAGCAATTACGTGAGATAAAGATCCTTAATTTAACCAACATTAAATCGCAATAAATAGGGTGTGAAATGTCATTTTACATAAATAGGAAACGCTCTTTTGATTCCCTCGCCCTGAGGAGTCAAATCATATATAGGGATTAAAATAGAGAATTATATAAGGATAAGAAAACTATTGGATATTGATTTATTGATATATTCTTCAAATGTAGGGATAGAGAGCCTATTGGAGAAACTGTTGTGAATGCTCTAATTCAAAAATTACTTTTCTTTTCACACATAAGCATGGTATGCCACATATTCACGTCCACATCATCAACTTCTGACGTGACGGTCAATTGAACAATTGTGAAAAAAAATAAAAATTTAATCATCTAATTGACAAAATTGAAAAGTGAATCATTGAAGTAAAAAAAAATTGATAAATCTATAATAGAAATTAATATTTTCATATGAAAATTATCGTTATAGATCCTATAACGACAATTTTTACCGTTGTTATACATTTATAGCGATACTTTTTATGTGAAAAATATCAAAAAATATTGTAAAAATATCAAGTTTTTTAAAAAAAATTAGGATAGTAATTTATATTTAAACCAAGGAAAAAACATGGTTATATCATGAAGTATCTGGTCTTTATTGTTAGCTAAGATATCTATTGTTAGTTGTAACTATATATAATTGTCTTTGACAGCAGTTCTAGTGATAATTATTTCTATATATCTTTATACATTTCAATAAGTCAATTCATGTTATAAATTATAACATATATTTATGGATGTCTAGATTTATATTTAATTGTAATGATCTTTGGTATTTTGGAACTCCCAAGTTCATTAAGTAACTCACATGTTCATTAAGTTTTAAACTCATGACTTTTTGAGTTTTGAAACTTCCAAGTCCATGTATCTATAAATAAGAGCATTGTAAAAGAGAATGGTGGATATATATGAAAATATTATGAGACAAGTCTCTTTTCTCTAATCATTTTATTCTTAATTTTAGTAATCTTTTATAACACGTTATCAGCACGAATTGCTTCTTACATTCGTCTTGAAGATAATCATATTTCATTTGAAGGAGAAGGTATATTTATTTATTATATATATATGTGGATACGCAAACTTTTTTTTTTAGTATAACATACTGCATGTTATTCCATTCATAATCTATTATTAGAGTTTGTTGTTCTTGATTCTAAAAGTGTATTGTAATTTTACATTCCTTCCAATCTAAATAAATTAAAAGGGATCCGATAAAATACATGATGATTACATTTTTAGATATTTTCATATCTCAGCAGACAACAACTAGAAGATATAATCTTCAAAAGTGTACTTTCTTGTTTCCGTACTAAAACTAATCTTTAAAAAAATTGATATATTTCTAATGATTTTTGATATATTTCCTTTTGGCATGCATGATAGCATATTTGATATATTTCTAATGATTTTTGCATATATTTTCTTTTGGCATACATGGTAGCATATTTGATATATTTCTAATAACCTTTTGATAAATCTTTGTATGAAGTTACAATGACAAATATGCTTTAGTAGTATTGGTTTGTTATTTTTAGTGGACAAATTTAGTTTCGTGTTTTACTGCATTTCTATTAATTATTTTATTACAATTAAAACTGAACATATATAATTATTTAATTTGATGGGGGAATATGTTTAGTTATTTAATATTTAAATCTTATAAATTTGAATTTGTTGCTCTTGATTTATATTGAGCAAGAATTATTTGTCATGTACTCTTAATGATGAGATTCATATAAAGGCAAAGAACTTTGGAGATACAATTATAGTTGATAATCATGCATCCCTACACAGGATCATGCAAAATTAATGATTTTTATTCGCTATCATCTCCATTAAAAATTAAAAGTTGAGTACATTACAGTAAAAGACTCACTTGTCTTATGAAATGATTTAAAAAAAAGATTTTAAAAGCTCATTATAATTGGTTGCACCTGAAGTTGCAAGATTTTAAAAGTGTTGAGTGAAAAACACTGATGAAGACATGTTAGAGAAAATATTTATTATATTTCATGTCTCGAATATCTCCTGCAGTAGCAATATTGAGAGCGTAAGTTTACAAAATATTCCCTGAAGCAATAAAGGAAATTATGTTTTCAGAAGTGAAATTATGTCTTCTAGTAATTGTACAAAATAATGAATTTTTGCTGAAAAACCAACAATTTCGCTCGATCGATTCTATTACATTTCCTGAAGTGAATGGAACCTCAGTTTGATAATCATAGAGGAAATTATGATTGTGATAGTGGATGTGAAAGGAACAATCAATATAAAAAAGAAATGTACCTGTCGTACTCCTAAACATTTGGTATATAGATTTGTACCAAGACTCCATAAAAGAAAAAGAAATAGAATTGAAATAAACTTTATTGTTCATAATGATCCTGAAGATCCCATGAATTATTTTGACTTTTCAAATGGAGTGGATATAACTAATTTTGATATCTATGGTTTCCTTGATGATTCTTTATATTCTTTTGAGGCAAGCAGAAATTTGCTCAGTTTTAAAGATATACGTTGTAATGGTCATCCATTGAAGAACCAGAAGATTCTTCAATTTAAGGAATCCTCATGTGCTGCTTCTTCTCAAGGCAAATTGGTCATTAGACCATCACCAGCTAAAATTGGGATTGAATCTCTAAAGTTTCTAGAACGTATTCAAGGAGATATTTGTGGGCCTATTCACCCACCAAGTGGACCATTTAAATATTTTATAGTTTTAATAGATGCATCTACAAGATGGTCACATGTGTGCATATTATCAACTCGCAACCTGGCGTTTGCGAGATTACTTGCTCAAATTAGTAGATTACGAGCACAATTTTCGGATCATACAATCAAGACTATTCATCTTGACAATGCTGGTGAATTTACATCCCAAACATTTAATGATTATTGCATATCACTTGGGATAAATAATAACATCATGTTGCCCATGTTCATACTCATAATGGTCTTGCTGAATCATTTATTAAACGCCTCCAGTTAAATATTGCAAGATCATTGCTCATGAAAACAAAACTTCATGTCTCTGTTTGGGGGCATGCTATTTTATTGAAGGCAGTGAAGAATTTCTTTATATTACTTCAATAGTATCGGGTCAGAAGTTCATATTAGAAAAGCTGTATATTTTCTCTTCTAGGTTATATTATACTAAAATGAGAATAATTAAAATAAATATTGTAATACACCAAAAGTGTATAATACACTAGAAGTGTTCGGATCCAAAGGTTTTTATGATTTGACATTCCAGGATCAATAATGTTACGTTGAATTATTGAAAACTCTCACGAACATCTCGTAAGATACCAGAAGATTCCTTTACTTGTTGATTATATCAAAGTAAATTAATTACCAATACATGTTTGGGGTCATGTTATTCATAACCTCAATAAGTGATATTTTTAAGGTATAATTTGAGGATTATTATTTTAATGAAACAGTCTTCGCACCATTAGGGGGAGAAAAGTCGTTGCGTGAAGCACGACGTTAGATCGTTGTCTGAAGCACGACGGGAGATTAATTGAAATGTTTCAACGTTATTTAATCCTGATTCTCATACAAATCAATATGAACTAAAAGTTCAAAGGATTATTCATTTGCAATGAATTGCAAATCAATTACCAGAATTATTCACCGATAATAAGAAAAGAGTGATATCTCACATTTTAGCTGCTAATACTCTAGCAGAGATTGAATTCCCTGTAGGACAATCAGTTAATACAACAACAAATTGAATCAAAGTCACATTTGAAACATGGAATAATGATCGGTGTTAAAGATAAAATTTCCCAAAAGAAGACAGTACAAGAAAAATAAGTTGCAACCTATAAAAAGGCTATACCCATGAAACAGGCTACAAAAGTTATTGATATATCCAAAACTTATGAACAAAAATCTCCTGTAAATAAAACTCTTGAAGAGTTATCTCCTGAAGAGGATGAGTTATTCCCTGAAGAGGACCAGGTATCTGAAAATAACGAGATCTCGATACATTATGTATATACAGGAGATGAATATATTAGATAGAAATAAAATTGTTGTCGAAAACATATTTTTATATAAAGTTGTTCTTGATATTACTAGAAGTAATGATCATGAATATGAACCACAAATTGTTGATGAATGTTCAACGTATAAATATTTGGCCAATGTGAAAAGAGGCGATTCAAGTAGAACTAAATTCACAAAGTAAACGTGAAGTTTTTGGACATGTAGTTCGAACACCTAAAGGTGTGATGCCTGTTGAATACAAATTAATGGGTATTTGTATGAAATAAGAAAAATTAAATTATATGGTATAAAGCGCGACTTGTAGCGCAAGGTTTCTCGCAGAGACCTGGTATTAATTATGGAGAAACATATGCTCCTGTAATGGACGCAATTATATTCATATTTTTAATTAGCTTGGTAGCAAAAGAAAATTTTGGATATGCGATTAATGAATGTTGTTACAACATATCTGTATGGATCATTAAATAATGATCATATATATATATATGAAAATCCCTGAAGGAATATAAAATGCCTGAAGCATATAATTCTACATCTCGAAGTATGTATTCTATTAAGTTACAAAGATCTTTATATGGGTTAAAGTAATCCAGATGCATATTGTGGTATAATCGCCTGAGTGGATATCTTTTGAAAGGAGAATTTGAGAATAATCCAATTTGTGCATGCATATTTATCAAAAGATCATAATATGGATTTGCTATTATTACCGTATTTATTGATGAAAGATCTTGCACCAGAAGAGTTGACAAAAATAATAAATTTGAGATGAAAGATATTGGTAAGACAAAATTTTGTATTGGCCTACAAATTGAGCTATGGAATTCTTGTTCATCAATCAACATACACAGAAAAAGTCCTGAAGTAATTTTACATGGATAATGTTAATCCTTTAAGTACTTCAATGATAGATTGGTCACTTGATATCAAGAAAGATCCGTTTTGATCACAAGAAAATAATGAAGAAACTCTTGGTCCTGAAGTATCATATCTTTGTTCAATTGGTACTTTGATATATATTGCAAAATTTCTCATGATCTGATATAGCATTTGCAGTTAACTTACAAGCAATATGGATCAAAACCACAGTTAGTTGGATCTGCTGATGCAGAGATTATCACAATTTATGAAGTACGTTGTGAATGTATTTGATTGAGATCAATAATTCAACATATTTGTGTGAACTGTGGATTATCATCAATCATAAATAGTCCAACGATATTATATGAAGATAATGTCGCTTGTATCACTCAAATTAGAGGATGTTATATCATGGGTGATAGAACCAAGCATATTGCACCAAAATTATTTTGAGCCCCAGAAGAATGGCAATATTGATATCAAGCATATATAATCATGTGATAATTTGGTTGATAGATTCATTAAGTCATTATCAACTATGATTTTGAAGAAGATGGTGCACAATATTGGCATGCTTCGACTTAATGATATTTTTATCATGAACAATGAAAATTTTATGTAGTTATGAAGGGGAGTAAAAATGATATGTGTTGATATTACTCTTTTTCCTTCGCTAAGGTTTTTTTCCCACTGAATTTTCCTTTGCAAGATTTTAATGAGGCAATCCCAAGGCACTAAAAGTTATACAAGAATATTGTACTCTTTTCCTTAGCCAAAAATTTTTTCCACTGGGTTTTTATTTGGTAAGGTTTTTGACGAGGCATATTCTTAGAAAATTGCTATAAAAGGACTTCATCCATTCTGTATGAAGACAATATTGCATGTATAGCTCAATTAAAGGGAGGATACATCAAAGATAATCTAGCAGATTTGTTCAGCAAAGCATTACCAACTACAATGTTTGAAGGATTGCGTCGCAATATTGGAATGCGACAGTTGGGGGACTTAATGATACATTCATGAGGGGGAGCTTATACGCACTGCACTCTTTTTCCCTTAACCAAGGTTTTTTTTTCCCATTGTGTTTTTCCTGGTAAGATTTTTAATGAGACAGTTTTCTATGCGTATGGTTATACAATAGACATCCAAGAGGGAGTGTTATAAAATTATAACATATTTATGGATGTCTAGATTTATATTTAATTGTAATGATATTTGGTATTTTGGAACTCCCAAGTTCATTAAGTAACTCTCATAGTTCATTAAGTTTTAAACTCATGACTTTTGAGTTTTGAAACTTCCAAGTCTATGTATCTATAAATAAGAGCATTGTAAAAGAGAATGGTGGATATATATGAAAATATTATGAGACATGTCCTCTTTTCTCTAATCATTTTATTCTTAATTTTAATAATCTTTTATAACAATTCAAAAGTAGTATAGATTTGAGGTTATGGTACAATGAGTTGCATTAAAGGTTATACAATAAGTACAAATCGGCACTGTATGAATCAATCTACAATCTACAATCAACAATAAAACGAAGCCGAACTTTATCCATCTTTCGATCTATTACAGTTTAAATTTTTTTACACTAAAATCAGCAGATTTAATGATGTCCAACCGTTTTGATTTCAAGTCAGTTAGTTATGATTAATATTGTTTTAAATAAGTACTTCAATTTTAATACGGTCCCCAAACCGCCGAAATTAAAACTGAAAAATTCGCGTCCGTTACTAATAGTAGCAGACAACGATTACATCTTAATAGCGAACGTAACATGTCGTCTGCTACTAATAATAGCAGGCTTGAATTTTTCAGTTCTAATTTCGGTTGTTAATTATTGTATTGAACATTAATGATAGTGTTTGTTCATTTTTAATTCATAACAAGTACTTGATATGAATCATTCTCCTATATATATATATATATATATATGATACAATCGAATGAGAACATAAAAAAGAAAAAGGGATTACAAAAACAAATTGGTGAGAGAGATAATATAAATGGCAACCAGCAGCAACAAAAACATGAAAACGTACAACTTGATCATTCATTTTATTTTAATCAATCATTAGTCTCTATAATTTTATGCAAAACATCATCCAGCCTACGTACAATTGTGTCGGAGATTGAGACAGATGACAATGTTTTGCTTTCAATGTCCATCGCATCATACAAAATATAAAAGGACTGTGTTTACTGTTATTGTTGTGCTAAGGAGTGCAGAGATTCTTGAGGTCCTCTTCATGGGCATACCAGCTTGGTATTATCTTAACAAGATGAGGGTAAAGATCCTTGTAAGAGCTTCTGATTGTCACTTCTGCAACTCCAGTTGCAAGGGCAATATCTACATTCACACGGCTTTATTCATACACATAATACACATATAACAGTAATGTAATAACCTAGAATGAATGTTATAAAGTCTAGTGTGTGATCAGGTCATAGCAGATGTGATCTGAATTGAACCATGTTTGTATGGGTAAAACCACTATACAATCTACAAATATATAACTGGAAGCAAAATATTCGCAACACATTCAGAATGTTCGACCATAGCCAGTTTTTGACAACATATTTTCTCAAGTTGATCGCATTTGTGGGCGAATAGTGCCTAGTTACGAGTAGTTTGTAGCGTCAAAATTGAAGATTATAAAAGACAATAAAATAATTATACACCAAAAAAGCAAAAAATAAAATAATTATTCTTCAATGTACAGCTTGTGCATTACTGCATTTTAACCAATAGTTATAGTCTCTACAATTCCAGTTAACTCCAGGAATGTTCATCATTCAAGATGTATTTAATGTTCATCATCCAAGAAGTACTTAATTGTATCGCAGAAAGAGATGAATGACCATATTTTGTTTTTCAATGTCCATCACAACATTCAAAATGAAAAGAAAAAAACAGTCCAAAACAAGTTGTAAAATGTAATTGTTTTTCCCGCTATTGTGTGCTCAGTATTTCAAGGACTGCAGAGATTCCTGAGGTCCTTTCCTTGGATATACCAACTTAGTATTATCTTTACAAGATGAGGGTAAAGATCCTTATAGGAATTTCTGATTGTCCCTTCTGCAACTCCAGTTGCAAGTGCAACATCTACATTCACACGGCTTTATTCATATGCATAATATATCATATAACAGTTATGCAGCAACATAGAATGAGTTTTACAAAGTCTAGTGTGTGGGATCAGGCTGTAGAAGATGTGACCTGAACCATATGGGCAAAAAACACTACACAGTCTACAAATTTCTAACCGGAAAGCAAAATCTTCATAATACATTTAGAATGGTAAACAATTTTTGAAAGAAAATTTTCCAAAGTTGATTGCATTTGTATGTGAATAGCGTCTGGTATGAATTGGTTTGTAGTACTACACAGAAAATTATGTAAAGGTTACCTTTAAGGGGCTTCTTATCATTGGAAAGCTGAGTTACAATGTAGATAACTGCTGCAGCAATAGATATAGGGCTCCTCCTACAATGACAAATGAATAAAATTTTACTGAGTCAAAAAGCCACATACTCCTCATTAAGATCCAACCAATGGTCTTTCAAAATTAAGTAGCTAATCATTTAGGAACCAGAACAAGCACTCCACTGCTTGAGAGCAGCTTCATAAAGTCCATTTTCAAATGACAAAACAATGCCCCCACTAATCTAATACTTCAAACTCTTCAAGGAACTGGATAAAAAACGTTACTATAATGAGAGTAAATTGACACACACACACACAGACATACATTAAAACTCAAATATTTGCCACTTCAGAACTAAAATAGCAATGACATGTAAATTTTCACATTAATTTAGACAAACTGCAAATGTATAGGTGACACCCTGTTGCACACCCGAAAATGGTGTAAAGAAACTTGGTTTAAGTTCATATACACCTGAATGTTTTCTACACAAGTATACAACTTTATCACAAAATGATATTTAGTAGGAAATCATCTGCTTTCTTGGACTGTAGTGGTTGAATCACCTACTTCAACATAGTAGCAATGACAACTGTCCGAAATTATCAAGACAGTTTAAAACTAACAAGAAGCTCATTAAATAGCAGGAATATACAGCCCTAGGGTGCTCAAAGGGCCCGCAACAATCAAGGTTTTCTCAGTTCACAACATTATCAGGGTAGATAAACAGATAAGGCAGCCAGCTTGAGAAGTAAAACAGTTCATAATGGTCCAAGAAGCCAAAAGAAAACCAATCAAAATTCAAATTAATAACCACTATTAGTTATGTACAATATTCTACTCCATTCATTCCAAAGAAAATTGAGACGCATTTTCTTTTTAGTGTGTTCCAATTTCCAAAATTAGAGATATAGTTCTATTTTTAGACTACAAAGTCAAATGAAGCTCCTACATGCCATTCTTATTACTAGGTAAATTGGGTACTATCACACCACCACCATTGCATTTCCAACAAATGTTAGGGATATGTTTGGAAAAGTAAAGTTTTTCGTTGAGACGTCGTTTTAAAAATAGATATCTAATTTTGGGATAGAGGAAGTACTTATTTGTTATAGTATGCTAACGAATATTAAAGAAAAATTGTCCCATCAAATCTGTATTCTTCAACTCATAATAAAAGCTCCTCCTAAGCTATCCTACCTATTGTCTTTACTCCACTCCACCTTCATTCATCCATCCAAAGCATTTATCCATAGTTATCAAAACCGGACCGAATTTTGAACAAGCCAAGGCACTGATTTAGCGGTTCAGTAGATAAATTATTTGTTGAACCGGCTGCGCCAGATTTTTTATTTTAAAATAATTATAAATATATGATTAAATAAATAATATGGCACTGGTTGTCAGTATGAATATATTCTCTTCTTCCTCCACTCTTTTTCGATTTTTTTCCTTTTATCAGATTGCAGATTTGGCATTCCAAACATCTAGATCTAGTTTTTCAGTATGTCCGGCAATGATGGTACAAGCGAACTCTTATTACCCTACGTTCTGTGTAACAGGTACTATCTGTTCGAATCATGGTACAAGAATTAAATGCCTTGTGCATTCTAAGATAGGTAACATTTCACTTACCCAGTCGATCAGCATTCGTGGTGATCATGATATGATAGACATTGCAGTTGGTTGTCTGTTAATGGTGACTCGGCGTTGATGATTCTTTTCCGGATATGTTTATCCTATAGTTGCAGTGGTTATTTGGGCTTTTTTGGAGAAGACAGAACCAAAAAGGTTCTTTAAAAATCAGCCGATTCATCGGTTTTACAATATACCGCCCAGTTCAAACCGGTCGAAATGCATAGCCAATCTTTTAAGAGAACCGGAATAGTCTAGAGTTCGATTAAGATCTAATGATATTATAGTAAGAATACAATTGCATGGAACAATTGTCCACCAGAAAAACTGAAACTACCTTATGTCAAATTCTTCCGACTTTTGGACTGCTTCTTGGGCAGCTTTAACTGTTTGATTCGTCATACCAAGATTCGAACAAAAGCGCCTCTGAAGGATAATATCATGTTAATGGAAATAGAACAACTAACAAGAACCGATATAGGTCATTAAAGTCTGAAAGATATCAGATACTGCCAAATATGGAAACCAGATAGAAAAAAATATTTCACAAAAAGCTCACCATAAAATCCCCAGCGTGTATAGTCCCCATATCCACCGACTGACCCTTCTCAAGCCCTAGATTTTTCACTATGTATTCTTTTGCTCGGCCTATTTCCTTCTTTGTCGCTCCATTGGCAACAGAGCAAATTTCTAGATGAAACCCACAGGTTTAGGAAAGTTCATTCACATTAGGAGAATTCACCAATCATCTGAATATTTTTTTTATAAAAGTAAGAAAACTTAGGTTGTACCCTTCACAGTTCGTGGCTTGTCTTCTTGTCGACAGGCAATGTAATGGCAAGCAGCCAATATTGCATCCTGGTTTCTTCCTCTACTGGATTTCTGATCTTCTACCTTCTTGTATATCTCATTAGCGCGATCCTTACAAATACAATGGCATAAGCAACATCAGTGGGAGAGAAAAGATAATAATGTTGAAGCATGGCACCAAGCTAAACAGATTTGTAAAACAGGTAAGCATCCATTTCTGAGCATTTCATAGACATATATGAAAAGGGCTCACATAATGATTGACGGTTTGCAGAAATGTAAACAGGAAAGAAGGATCTTTTCAAATTTTCTAGTTTTACAACAATAGGAGACCAATAATACTGTGAGGGTATCATGGAAAAAGTAGGTAGAAGCACTCAAAAATAAAGAAATAGGACACTTATTTCGCTGACAATTAGAAAAGGAAATAGGACCTTTACTATAGTATGAAGGGTGTGATATAAGATTGAATCCATACCATATTAAGGGTTAGCTTTCTGTTTTTGGATGTCCCCGCATTGAAAATCAAGTATACCAAATACCATACAATTAAGTACATACAGATATTGGACATTACTTATATTGAAGTTGATAGTTTTTAAGAACTTCAGATTTTGAATGAGGATATTTTTCCATTCTATACAAGAAATCTAATTTATAGCCAAGCTACATCAACTAAATCCGAATGAAGCACTCAAGTACACCATATGTACACTCTCGACAAAGCTTACGCTTACACAAATCATTTACTTCCAAACAGAGTCAAAAGAGAATTATATAATACAAATATACAGAAATAAAAAATGTTAGCATGGAAATCCTGCAATTTCTTGCCAAATATATATATCTTTCTCTGTAAAAAATACCCAACAGATCAACAATGACATCATCTCATTAGACAAGCCCTATAATAGGAAAGTGATTAATTAAAAATTCCATCATTTCGTTTGGACATGATGCAGATGGACAAAAACGAAACACAATACTCATCGAAACCTCACAACTAATATTATTTTAAGGAAGAAATGACATCAAGATTTAATAATACCAACAACATTTTGCAATACCACATCATCTACATGCTAAAAGTCTTAATTGTCACATAACCAAACTTGACAATGTTGAGTAACCAGCATACCTTAATGGTTGCAACAAGGCCCAACCTGAAACACAAATTGGCTGAATCAGCTTTCTACGCATAATTATTGCACGATGATTTAAATTTTGAAAGGATTTGGAAATAAAAGAGAAGAAAAAAAAACAGACCAGGATATATATACAAACAACAAGTGTGAAGTTATCAAATAAGAGTAGCAAAGCAAAATGTGCAATTTACTACAGGCTACTAAATTAGTAATTCCGATAAACTTATATCTCGCGGTGGAAGAAATGGAAGGCAAATACTTTGATGACAAAAATTAAACAAGCTAGTTGAGGCTCATACTCGGAGAGTATCCAAATCAATTATTCAGCGAGTTTGAACAAACGTACTTCCAACTTCTATGGGATAGAAGGCAAACAGCAAGGAAAATTTGTCAGACTAAGTAGAAAAGTTGACATTCTTGCTTATGTTTGTGCATGCGCCTGCGTGTCGTGTGTATAAAAAAGAAAGTAAAAGAGGGTAGAAACTCAACGATGCTAGCGCACGCACACACACATATATGAATGTATATCCCGTATCTCTGTGAACATCCCCCCAAACTAATCAATAGTAAATTCAAAAAATTACGTAGTCAAATCCAATGCATAACTAGAAGCTTAGAAGCATGGATTTGGGTGGGGGGATTCGAGTTCGCCATATGGGGATTTGACAATTCAAAAAATCTCAAAAAAGTAAATATTCGGGGATTCGACGCATATTTAAATTATTAAAATTTATTTATATGCATATAAATATATTAAACAACATTAATTAAATGAAATTATAATCGACCAAATTAATGTAATCATATTATGCTATTATCATTTTCATATTCCCTTTAGTTCAAAATAAGAAATTAAATCACCCATAGATTAATGTTAAATAATAAAAGAAGATACTTCTAGTTATAACCCTTAGATAGAGAAAAAATAATTTGGCTAGATTCATATCACTTATAGTGTAGAATTTTTTAAAATATAAATTCCTTAATTTAATAGTTTAAATAGAGACAAATGGAGTAATATAACCATTTAAGCAATTAATTGTTTCCTTCTGATCCAACAATGCCAATTAAGTAACATTATAACATTAGCTGCTGCCACGTGATAGGGCCCAGAGGGTATATGCATTCATGACCACAGGTAAAAGTAAGTACTCGTAAAAGAAAACGTGCAAGTATTACTGTATTATTAGATGGAGAAAGACGAAGAGAGAGAAGTGAAGTGAGAAGAAGAGACAAATAGAACTGAAAGTCGCATTGTCGGAGTTTGCAGTCATCAGAGACTCCTAAGTCAACCGGTTAGACGGAGCCCGGAGGTTAGATTGTGAATTTCTACAACTACAACATTATTTTCCTCTCTTTTTTATGTGAATTACACAGGTTAAACTTTCCGAATCTCTCATTTGAATCCATCAGAGAATTTATAATATCCTGCTTCCTAGACTAGAAGCCTCATTTCCTTCTTTCAGTGAAAAATGACCATCATTTATACCACAACTAATCCATTAAGCTTTCTGATCGTTATGCTTTCTGGTCAGAAATCTTAACCAATTTAGTTACAAGTAAACTTATTCTTAACAGATTCTAAAGTCTCTATTCATCAGTAATGGAAAGTTCCGGGAGAGCTTCAACCAAAGAATTCATAATGCTCATCAACAGGTGAACTGCATACATTCCATACAATGTCTACTTACACCCACATTGATTTCAGCTATATATCATAATAGTACCCAGCAAATACCCAATCTCTTTAGTACTGATTTACACAAGTTATAAGCATGCCCTATTTTAGAGGAACATTAACTTTTTAATGTTGAGTGAAATCCCTACGGCAAAATCAGCTACTATTAAAATAAATCCAACAAGTTATGTCCAAAGAACATATATAAAACAAAATTTGCAATCCAATAATTTAAAGAAGAAGAACTAATTCCAGGGATCCATAACATAAAGTCTAACAAAGAAAAAGGCTTGCTACCATTGGTCTCCTAAACTAGAAGCCAATAGAGAAATGTCACAAACAACCCAACTCCAAATACTATTTTCCACCTAGAAATTAGTTACACCATGCTCAACTTGTCACCTCTCCATCTTCCAATTTAATCAATTTTACACAATCTCAGAATTTCAAAGACTAATTAACTAATGCTCACACAATTACCACAGATCAATGCAATCTGTAAACAACCAAAGAAAATTGGTTGACAAGTAGATAATCAACAAAAGGGGGAGTGAAATTAAGCATTTGCACCCAAGGTCCAAAAATTTAACCTATTGATTTCTCTTTCCAATTCCAACATCCTTCAGTTGATTCACTTCTTCAGCATACAGTACATGTATCTGTATATATGAGGTCAGGGGAACTTTAATTGATACCAATTTTAATTTTTATCCAAGATCCAAACTTTAAAACTTATTCATTCCAATTCACAATTCCTCAAACCCTAATCAGGGTTTACATAATCATACCTATCGGACATGGTGGCAATGGTCTTGAAGGCCATAATGAGGGACCGATCCGGGTTCGACCCGCGATTCTGCCACCGACTCAACGAGGTAGACAAAAAATCACTGGTGACGCCATTGGTCTTGGAAATGATGGTGGAAAGGGTACTTTCCGTTAGAAGGAGATTGGTGGGACCGCCGACACGGACCGGGTCAGTGTCCCCCGACTCGTTAGCGAAGGTACGCCACTCGGAGGTCTCATCGATGGAATGGGACTCCAAAACGAGCCCGCACTCGGAGCAAACGGTGTCTCCAGCGGAGTGATCTAAAACAACCTCCGTATTCTTCTTGCAGTCGGAGCAGTACGCATCGGCCATCGATTAATTGATTTTTTGGATTGTGTTTTCAAAGTAATTGTTTGATTATTGAGAAGATGATTTGTTTTTGTTTTTTTTCCCAATTTTGTTGTGAGTTCGTTTTTGAAGCATTTCCGTCCTCTCCAATCTTTCTCTCTACAGAAGAGGAGGAGGAGGAGGAGGAGTGAATAACAAGGGAAAGGGCAATTGAATGACTCCAACTTGGGGGAGGGTGTTAGGAGACTCATGTGGGTTTTGCTTAGGTGGACTGGAGGAGCTGACAGCCGAGCCTAGGGGGTTCGGTTCGGTTCATATAGACATTTTGTACTCGATCAAAAATAAGAAATCTACTCAAATTTATTCTCTCATAAACTTATAAACAACATAATGCAAAACAATCAACTTTAATTCCATTTCTTTCCTCACATAATTTATTTCTCTTTTTTATTTTTTATTTTTTTAAATTCCTTCAAAAACTGAAAGATTGGGCTGCACCACATGGCGTGGCCCAATTTCTTTCTTTTTCTGGACATGTATAACTTAAAAGTTGGGTTTTTCCTTATTCATGGGCCTTTCCATTTGTAGCCTGTAGGATAACACTCTTAATCAACAACCCATAAAAAATGAAGATGCCATTAATTGCACGTATACTCAAATATGTACTCAATTCACAATTATAATACTTGTAACTGGCACTACCCACTCCGAAGTGATATATTTTTATTTTCAAATTAACTTCTTCTAAAAAAATTATTTTTTTAAAATATATATTTCATTTTTCTTGTTCTTTTAGATACAAAATTTTTGATCAAACTTGTATGATTATATTTGTAGCTACTGATTTGATTGAGAAAAATATTTGAGTTGTTTTTATTATCATTAATATTTTTATTATTATTAATATTAAACACATTTTTTTAATAAAAAAATAATAAAACGCAATTTTTTTTAATAAAATAATTATTTTTAATAAAAATAATTATTATATTATTTATATGATAATTATATAAATAATTTATATTATTTATATAACTATAAATAAATAATTGTACAACTAATTTATATTATTTGTGTAATTTTTAGTTATTTTATTTGTTATTTTACTTTTTATCCTTTGATCTCATTAAAAATATATATTCTTTTTATACATAAGCACTCATTTAGTCTATTAGGATGCCACGTCAACAATTTCTGACTGACAGACCCAATTGAATAAAATCAAAAAAAAATAATAGTTCAATCATCTAATTAACAAAATTAAAAGGTATATCACCGAAATAAAATATAAAATATAATTTATGATAGTAAATTATATTTAAGCCTGGAGATGTAGAGTGGGTTTACTTGCATCTCAGTAGAATTCAACACTGTCTCCCTTTGTTTGTTTCTTTCTATGTTCTAACGGTCAAATTCATTAAATTTGGTTCCCTCCCTATATTTATTACTAGATACTCCTACTTTGTACTTGAACACTAGTACTGCCACAAGTTAGGATTTTCCAGTTGCATTTATATTTCTGTTTCCGACTCCTCAACCAAAAATTTTAATTATTGTATAAAAAGTCGACTTAAGTTTAAGCAAATTAAATTTTATTGAATTTAACTCGTTTAATTATTTTATTATAAAAATAAAAAAAGTAAAATTTAATTAGTTATTAAACCAGCTGGACTAACTTGAATTGGACCTAAACGAGTCGATAAATGAATTTGTTTGTTTGAGTTTGTCTCTATTAATTAGCTCAAGGTGAGTTTGATTCGAGTTTAATCTAATTGCACTCGGGATGTATTTGTGGGTACCTGAAACAACTCGATTCAAATTTAAGGTATTCCGAATTCGAATCGAATTAAGTTCATCTAAATATTACCTTAAACCACACTATCCCAATAATATTTTTTTGGTGAGTTATCTTAGCCCACCACAGGTAGGACTGATCATTTAGTTATAATCAAAAATCGAAATCTATACAATTTTAGTATCCGAATAAATAACCGAATTACCGAATTTACTATTTGTTTATTCGGGTAATAACCGAAATTAATAAATATATTTCTGATTTCTCAAATAAAACAAAACCCATATCAACATAAATTTTCTGTAATAGCATCAAACTTTTATAAATGGCCATATTAACCATATCGTACCTTCAAGCAGCTGATTTAAGGAACTCTTACAGGATGCGATATCATTTATGTAACTGAAAGAAGTTATTTGGTCAACTTGTAAACTCTTCCATTAATCCCTGTAGTACATATACAAGAATGAAAACAAATAACAAGAATGAAAGAATGAAGTTATTTTATGTAAACTCTTATTCGTTATACAATTAATCGAATTACCAAATTTTAATAATTAAATCTGAACTCGAAAATCGGATAATGAAATGGATATAACCGAAATATTAAAAAATAACCGAATATTGCAGTTAAAAATTTTTGACCCGGTTCAGTTTTATCCTTTTTTTTATTTAGTCCTAACTATAGATTCACACAAAAGATCATGACTGAAAATACTATTATTATACAGATAAATTTTTTTATATCTTTCAATGGGACTAAAGTGCTAACATACTCATGCTTATTTATAATTCTAATTGATAGGGAATTAAGAATGTATTTCTAGCCTGAAGAGTGATTTTGAGAAAAGGACTACCAAATTAAATACTACTCCCTCCGTTCTTTAATATAAATCGTTTTAAGGTTATGCACAATTATTAAGATAATGATTGTATAATACTCTCTCCGTCCCAAATTATCTGTTGTTTTAGCAAAAAAAAATTATCCCACAATATCTGCTTTTTTAAGATTTCAATACATTTTTTCTATTTATTTTCCAAATTTGCCCCTTTATCTTAATTGTTGATAATCATTACCCTCATTAATCACCAAATATATATTCTAATTATTAGAATATATAATATTGTTGATAATCATTACTCTCATTAAGATTAGAATATATATTTGTGAAAATATCAATTATCATTAATTATTATATTTGTCAAAATCTAAACAGATTGAAATAAAATTTTAAAATTTCAGAAATTAAGTTAAAATATTTTGAAAAACGTCTAATTACAAAAACTAGAGAATTAATAATTTTACAAATAAATTTAATAATTTCACAAGCTACTGCTTATATAAATAGTAGTGGAGTCCATCTCATGTTAAAGAATATAGTGTGGAATTGTTGAAATATCAATTCTCTTATAAATACTACTCCGTAATTCCGTTCATAAAAGATTATCATTTAAAGTTTTTGTACATAAATTAAGAAAATATATCATTTTCAAATAAAATTTATTTGAAATTCTATCACTATGCCTTTATGAAAAATTAAAAACTATTAATAGTATTACTGTATTAGCTTGCCAGTTAAGCTGTACACGGGGATCAAAGGCGCGTGACGTTCAGCCAAGCTGCCAAAGAAGTGCCAGGACTTATTTTTATTGGATTAGTATTTTGCTTTTTCCACACGCCTATTAATTTTGACTGCAAAACCACGGCCTGAAGGCTGTAACCTTCCGCCATTGCCAGCTCCTTTTTTATTCTCTCTCCAACATATTCTCCAGGAAGAAACAGAGTAGCCCAGCACAAACACTCCACCTTCCTTCATACCCTTTTCTTCATTTTCTCTCTCTTCCCATTCACATATAAATCTATATATATATATATTTTTTCCGTTTTCTCCTCTCATTTTTAGTTTCTCTTTCTCTGTCTAGATTTTGGAGAAATCAAAAATGGTTCATCACGAGAGAAATGTTCAGCTGAAGAAAGGAGAAGTGGGTGCAGTTTATGAAGATATTGAGGATCAATACTCCCATAATAATAATATTGGCCCGCTTCTTGGTTTGGTTTGTGGGAACTCCTCTGGTGGTGGTGGATTTTATAATAAGAGAACAAGTCCTAAGCTTTTGTCTCTTCTTCTCCTCTCTCTTCTATCTTGCAGCCTGATTGTTGTACTCCAGCTCTTTTTATTTCCCTCCACTTTCTCACTTTTATTTAAGCCTCTATCTCTCTCTTCTTGGGATTTATGTTTATTCTCTTTTGTCTGTATTTCTGTTTTGTTTATGGCTTATTATTTTTATGGGTTATGCAGATTCGCTTGGAGCAGATGGTCTTGTTGCTGAAACAGATGCAATTGCTTCCCTTTGTTCTTCAGTCCCAAACGGTAAATACTCACATGCAGTACTGTTTAATTAATGAATCCCTTTTAATTTGTCAAACATGGTGATTATGCCCTCTCTCCCTTGCCCCCCAAATCCAGCACTAGCAGCAAGATTTATTTTTTTGTTGATGGCTACTTAAAAAGTAGTTCTCTGTTCTGCAATATATAATTCTGCTATTTTTTCGTTTGATTGTTTTTTTTTGGGTCACTGTGGTGGTATATATAGATATAGCCAAATCGCTTGTCGCGTTTCAAGCCAAAACTTAACAAATATCATGCTGAGATGGTTATTTTGAATTATCAAAAAATCAAACTTTGTTTTTAATATCTAGTTTATTTTCTATTATTGGCTTCTCCGTTGTGATTAATTAAGGTGGTCTGGCTATAAATTGTTTTATTTCAATCTGGATTTATTGGATGGTGGGGCTCACTTATAAGCTTCATTTTGTTCAATTAATAATGATCTCTCTTTGTGCAGTCGTATTGTGTATGCTTCTGTTGATTTTGTTTCATTATTTCTCAATCATTCAGTTGTCATGATAATCGGAAAATGGGTAATCTTTTGTTTGGTTGATTTTATCCATATGTTAAAATTGTTGATAGAATTTTGGTCTGTATGTGCAGGAACTGTATGTTGCGATAGAAGTAGTATTCGTTCAGATATATGTATCATGAAAGGGGATGTGAGAACAAATTCTACGTGCTCTTCAATTTTCCTCTACACCTCCAAAAACTCAAATGACTACATTAATTATGTATTGGATATCTCCGTAGGCGACAAAGAGGAACTCCAACATGAAAAGATCAAACCTTATACCAGAAAATGGGAAGCAAGTGTAATGGACACTATCGGTGAACTAGACCTCATTTCCAGGAAACAGAATTTGGATGGTCATCACCGTTGTGATGTTAAGCACGATGTCCCTGCAGTTTTCTTCTCGACTGGAGGCTATACGGGTAATGTTTACCATGAATTCAACGATGGACTCGTGCCTCTTTTTATTACTTCTCAGCATTTGAACAAGAAGGTTGTGTTTGTTATTCTTGAGTATCATAATTGGTGGATTAGCAAGTTTGGTGATATCCTTTCACTTCTATCTGATTATCCACCGATTGACTTTAGTGTAGATAACAGAACCCATTGCTTCCCTGAAGCCATTGTTGGTTTAAGAATCCATGATGAGCTCACAGTGGATTCTTCTTTGATGGAAGGGAATAAATCCATCAAAGATTTTCGGGACATTTTGGACCAAGCCTATTGGCCTCGAATTAGAAGCATAAGTCAAGACGAGGAGCAAGAAGCTCAATTGTTGAAAGAGAAGCTTGCTTTATCACCAACATCGATTAATTCAATAGAAGTGAATAGTGGGAAGAATGAAAATGAGTTGAAGAAACCAAAACTGGTCATAGTGTCACGGAATGGGTCTAGGGCGATTACTAATGAAGATTCATTGGTGAAAATGGCGGAGCAAATTGGGTTTTTTGTGGAAGTTTTGAGGCCTGAACGGACTACAGAACTGGCAAAGATTTACCGAGCACTCAATTCAAGTGATGTTATGATTGGAGTCCATGGTGCAGCCATGACTCATTTTCTCTTTATGAAGCCTGGCTCTGTGTTTATCCAGGTGGTTCCCCTCGGAACCAAATGGGCTGCAGAAACTTATTACGGGGAACCCGCGAAGAAGCTAGGTTTGAGGTATGTTGGCTATGAAATTCTTCCAAACGAGAGCTCATTGAATGAAGAGTATGATCAAAATAACCCTGTTCTGAGAGACCCAGAAAGGGTCACCAAGAAAGGTTGGGAATTCACTAAGAAGGTATATCTTGATCGCCAGAAAGTAAAATTAAATCTTGAAAGATTTCGGAAGCGGTTAGTTCGTGCATACTACTACTCTGTTGCTAAGAAAAACCTGCATTTTCATCATAAATCATAATCTGTTCTTTATGCCAATTTAATTGATTCGTTAAAAATTATAGACACTAGACTGGGAAGATGTTTGTAGAATAATTAGTAATCTTACCCTTATTCTGTTCATTAGTAGCGAAAAAACTTGGCTCCTTTTTTGGTTTATTAGAGATGTTTGTGAACAAAGTTATAGTATTCTTTTACTTTTGGTGAAATCCATATGGTTATCTCAACCCTATGCATTCCTCTGCAGTTTCAATTGTACAGCTTTCACTTCATCAGTTCGTCTCCTGACTGCATATTTGAGTTAAATCTTTTAATTTTGCCCAGCTATGATATGATATTTCTAGATTTAAACACATATTTGACTTGTAATAATGTACAAAGCTCTCCTCAAATTAAGGAATGGAGATGGGGAATTTATATGTATACACGCAAACATGATTTCTTTGACATGAATAGAATAGTGAGAAGGAATTTTTAACTGGTTTCTCTCTCTCTCTCGTATGAATAATGAGTGAATTCAAATGTGAATGTGAAAGTGAAAATATTAGTTTTCCTTCCTTAATTGTGCCATCACATCTGAAAAGGAAAAATTAAATATACTCCCTCTTTCTTGCAAAAATTGGACATTTGTTTTAGAGAGGTAGGTAGTAGTACTATCCTAGGGTCTTAGAATGGAACTTGGAATGGGCCACAAGGAAAATTTGGGAAAAGTTTACTATCACCTTTCTTTCACCTAATGATGGTAGTGAGAGGTGGTATTAATGAAGAAGCAAGCGAGTAGGATGAGAGTCATACCGGCCGCAAGGTTTGGTCCAACAATAGTGAAAGATACCTAAAGTGAGCCATTAATATGAGAGGAAGTGGTTTGGGTGAAGTTTATTTTTGAGTAAGTTGGTCAATTGACCAATACAGTATTGACACACAGGTGAGACTGTATATGTGTCAGCATTCTATTGACCAATTAATTAATTTATCCAAAAATAAACTTCATATTAACTTGGATCCAATTTGAGGACATGGCTTCACGGTCTTTTTTTGCACCATCCTGATAGCTACTTTTCTTAGTTCTTGATACTTTAATAAAAGTGCTTTCAATGTGAAATTAAAATATATTTAATTATACAATTATAAAAAGTGGTTTAAAAAATAAAAGGCCAAATTATACAAATGTGCACTGTTTCGACTTTTAATTATGTTTCGACCAAAACACTAAAATATTTTGAAATATAAATTAAAAGTGTTTATACTCGATCATAGTATTACACCAAATGGGCTATCAGTGTTAAATAAATTAGTTAGTGGCTTTTAAACACTCTTAATTAGTAAAGTTAAAAGAGTATTGCTGCGCGAATGCTCTAATGCCTCATTACGTATATTTCACTCGATGGTTAGTATATATATATATATATATATATATATATATATCAAGGATCAAGTGCATACCCCTTATCTTACTCACTCGTGCTTACTCCCTTTAGGCGACGGTTTCGGTCATACAACCGTCGTCTATACTTTTAACGACGCTTTCGTCGTTAAAAGTATAGACGACGGTTGTATGACCGAAACCGTCGCCTAAAGGGGAGTAAGCACGAGTGAGTAAGATAAGGGGTATGCACTTGATCTGAACCGTGTGTATATATATATATATATATATATATATATATATATATATATATATATATGACGGATCTAAAGCACTCTTCTTAAATAACACTTATTTATTAAAATTACGTCATTTTAAAAAACAAGTAGGGCCGTGGACGACATTTTTTTAAATAAAAGGAAAGCAAGTGAGATCATTCTATGTTAATATTATTTTATATTTTAAAAGAATCTCCAAAACGACATATTTTTAATAAATAAGTTATATTTTAAGAGAAGTGTTTTAGATCCGTTCTATATATATATATATATATATATATATATATATATATATAAAGAGAAAGGGAGACAGTGGCGAAGCCACCTTAGAAGCTGTGGGGTTAATTGACCCCATTGGAAAAAAAATTATTTTATAATGTATGATAAATTTAGAAGAAATGTAAGTGTAATGAATAAATTCACACTATTGAAATTTTATAATTTTTTTAATATACAAGGTCAAATTGAATTTTTAATAATTTTCTCAATTTCATATTACTTCTATTCCTTGATGTATGTATCTTCCTCTAATATTTTTAAAATAAATAATAATCTAATTTATATTATTTTTATAATATAAGAAATTTAAATATTTATTAACAAATTTGTAATTAGAAAAATATATTAGCTGTCAATAAGGGGTGTGTTATTACTTGTTATATTAATAATATTGTAACCAAAATACATATTTTACATATGCAACTGGCTAAAAAAATATAAAATTATCTAAAAAAATTGGCTCGGGGGCTGCTCCCTCGAACCCCGGCCAAATTATTTATAGCTTTACAAAATTTTAACCCCACCGAATAAAAATGTTGGCTTTGCCACTGCATAGGAAGCGGTCTGTGTGTGTGTGTGTGTATATATATATATATGGGATTCCATCCACAGCAATCGGTTGTTGGGGAGCAACCCATTTTGGCCAGTCGCTACTACCTGTACCAGCCTTAGACAATTTTTTTTATAAGCCGGTACAGGTAGTAGCGGTTGGCCAAAATGAGTTGCTCCCCAACAACCGGTTGTTGTGGATGGAATCCTATATATATAGGGATTCCATCCACAACAACCGGTTGTTGGGGAGCAACCCCTTTTGGCCCAGCCGCTACAACCTGTACCGGCCTTAGACAATTTTTTTTTATAAGCCGCTACAGGTTGTAGCGGCTGAGCCAAAAGGGGTTGCTCCCAATAACCGGTTGCTGTGGATGGATGCCCTATATATATATAATTCAAATCCATGATAACCGATTGTTAGGGAAACTGTTCCAGCAACCATCATTTCTATCGTTGATCAACATATTTAATGGTTGAGATTGAAAAGAATAAAGGCTCTGCCGCTACAAGTTGAAGCGAAATTATAATCACTTGTGCCGGCATAAATATTTACTAAAGGGTCCCTTCTTATTTCCATGCATGCCGCTACAACAATTTCAATCCATGACAACCGTTTATTAGGGGAATTGTTCCACCAACCGTCATTTCCATCGTTGATCAACATATTTAATAGTTGAGATTTAAAAGAATAAAGGCTTTGCCGCTACAAATTGAAGCGGCATTTATAATCACTTGTACTAGCATAAATATTTACTAAAGAGTCTCTCCTTATTTCCATGCATGCCGCTACAACATGTAATGACTAACCATATTTGAATTATTATATTATTATAATAATCTTCCTTTTGTATTGAATTGTAATATAATAATATTTTTCAATCTATGATGCTACAACATGTAGTGGCTGTAATAGTTGTTTTTCAATCCTTTTACAACATAATTATAATATAATATTATAGTATTATTATATCATTATAATATTCCTCTTGCAACATGATTGTAATATATTAGTTGTAAGATCCCAACTTATTATAAATAAAATTAAATTTTTCTCTATTCATTATTCTAAATTAATAAGGGTTAATTTGATATAATACTTTGGTTATGGGTGAAATGTGTAAATTTTACAAAATAAGCAAGTGGTTATAAAATATTCTTTTTGTCGGGAATATTCGTACGACGGCGCAGTCAATTGTGGGTCCCATAACGGAATAACTGTCGGATGAAGAAAACGACCAAGTGTGAGTTTTTATGAATAATGGCGTAATTGTTACCGTTAACACTATTGAAATACCCGGTGGTTAAAATACAGTAATTCGCGTGGTTGCACAGTATTGTTGAATTGTTGATTCTTACATAAGAAGACACTACTCAATAATTGTTACAGTAGTTACTATTCAATATTTTATTTTATTGATTCAATAATTGCTGCGTTGATAGTTTATATTATTGTTGTTTCAATAATTATCATTGCACAATATTTCACATTATCAGATCAATAATTCATATTATTTGAATAATATTATTGATAGCATTATTGGCAATGTCTAGAAAATTTTGTCAATGAGAGGTTTGGTCACCTAATTGCGCGCCAATAAGGAGAAATTTTTATTGGAAAACCCCCTCTTTCCTGAAAACTGTTTGGTTGTCATAAGTGTGATTCTGTAATATTATTTGTGAATAATTAATTATTGATTTATATGATAAGAAAATATTTATTTGATATAATTGATGGATATATTTATTTTATGTGGATATAATTGAAAAAATTAATGCTGAGGTGTTTTATCAATATTTTGTCGGAAGGGGAGTATTAAAAATCACTTGTTTATGGATTTCGGATATTTTATGTTTGGAATTTGGAAAAACTGAAAGCTACAAAGTTGTAGAGAATTCAATTTAATGCCAAATGGACATAAAATTTGTATTTTTTTGATAAACGGGCTATTTTCTATGAATTATTGAAGTTTCAGAAAATAAAATATTTTTTATTAAATTTATGGGTGGGACCCACTTTTGGTTGGTGTTAATAACATGTGGGCAACTGAAATTTCAGAAATGAGGGGCTGATGGCTTTCAAAGCATGCGTAGAAAAAATGAGAATAAATAATACTTCCTCCGTCCCAAATTATCTGCTGTTCTAGAGTTTCACACAGATACCAATATGTATGATAAAAATACTAAAATACCTTTTGTGCTGACTTTTTTATTAATTGAAGAGAAAGAAAAAGCAGCTAATTAATTGGAGAGAGAGAGAGAAAAACATTGAAGAGAGAGAGAGAAAGCAGCACATTAATTGAAGAGAGAGATAGAGAGAAACAATTATTAATTGAAGAGAGAGAGAGAGATGGACATGAATGTGGATGTTTAAAAAAGAGGAGAGGCATTAATGAGAGTAATGATTATTAACAATTAAGATAAAGGGGCAAATTTGGAAAACAAATGGAAAAAATGCATTGAAATCTTAAAAAAGCAGATATTGTGGGACAATTTTTTTTTGCTAAAACAGCAGATAATTTGGGACGGAGGGAGTATTAATTTATTATTTTAGTCTCCTATGGCATTCTAGCATTTTCCTATAAATAGAAGCTTAGGTTAGAATTGAAAATCACACCAGAAACAAGTTTTCTTTCTCTCTAGATTCTCGAGCGTATTTTTGTGAGTATTTTAAAACTTTGAGAGTTGCTGTTCGGTACAAGTTTCCTTCGGCTTTCTATTCGATATTCTGATCAGATGTACCGTTATTTTGAGGTAAGGGATGTTATTTTCTTCTTAAATGATATTATTTTCTTCAATATCATTATGCCAAAATATTGGTGAACTTTTTAATCAAATTTAGAACTTTTTGTGTCGGAATTACTATTCACGTATACGACACTATTCACGTATACAACACTATTCATGAATACGGCACTATTCACCAAAAAATAAAAAATTTCTCTTTTGTCCAAGATGTCTATTTTGGCTACTATCTTTGATTGTATCCATGTTTTGGTCGTTATTTTTGAATTCTGTTTCACAATTGGTTATTATGAAGTATTATTGATCTTGGATAAACTGTTATACGAATCCCTAATATTTGTCCTTTTGTCTCACTGGATTCGTTTTTTTTAAAATATTTTTCATCATCCTCAGTCTTAAATGATGATATTACTGAATATCTTTGGCCTGTAGTGCAAAGATGAATGATTAACTAATGAATATCTTTGGCCCGTAGTGCAAAGATGAACATGTGTTGAGATGAACATGACCAACTGGTGAAATAAATGAATATCTTTGGCCTGTAGTGCAAAGATGAATATTTGATTAAAAGATATATATTGATTGATGTTACATGGATAAAATATTGATGATGGACTCTTAAATCTTAGAAGATAGTAGAATTCATTCTCTACGTGACTCTTCTAATAGATTGTTATTTCTGCTGTATTTGTTGATCTAAAACTTGTTGTCTATTATATTCTATCAGATTTTCCCTGTTGAAGACTAATGATAATTTGTTGTATATTATCTTAGTCATAATATTATTTACTGGGCTAGTTGAGCTCACCTTTTTCTTTTTTGTTTTATTTTTCTTCTCAGGAGGTGAGAACATAGCAAGATCGAGTCGGGGTATAGAGTGATGGTTCTAGAAAGATGTTTTAGTTGTCCTCACTATTTCTGTAAAATAGTGTATGAATAATTATAATGAGTACTTATTTGGATGTGGATATTGTCTAAAAGACAATATTTATATTTAAACTCACAATATGTGTTGTCGTATTTTGCACGACAATTGTAATATTGAAGTTGTAGTTTTCTTTCTGTACCATGTATTTGGCGACTCAGAATGGATGTTGTATTCCTATTTTGGGGGCGTCACATTAGTATTGATATTAATATTAGTTAGTTAATATTATTATTAATATTAAATTATTTAGTGATCGATGATTAAAAATTTTAATTTAGCCCGCTAGTTATTCTAGCGGACAACGTATTTAATTTTTTAATCCTTATCGTTTATATTTGTTATGAATGATAATGTTATTTGCCTATTCTTAATTCGTAGCAAATACATAATATGGACGTGGCTATCAAGATTTTATATATGACTAAATTTAAGAGTAATTTCACATACCTTTTTCTAAGAGCCATTGATCAATTTTCGAATGGGCCGAAGTGATTTCCTTATGGAACAATTACATATATTAGTACATTTTTGAAAATAATTACAAAAATCATACATTCATAAAATAATTACAAAAATACTACACTTCATCATTTTTATTTTCAATCCTAATACAATTAAAATTTCTTAAATTAAGGGATTAATATTAATGGGCTGACATAGCAAATTAGTTTCCATCTTTCTTCGGTCTCTCTCTATCTGCCGTTACTATTTCTCTCTCTTCTCCCTTACTACTTCTCTCTCTCCTCTCGAAGCCACTCGTCGTCGTCGTCGTCCTCTTCCGTCGCCGCTGCGAGCAATACGTGAAAGGCTATGTTTTTCGGCTAATACGTGACTTTCTCTCTCCAACTCTGACAGTCGAATACGTGATTTCTCTCTCCAACTCTCTCACAACTGAAAGGATTCTGGTTTCTCTCTCTAAGGTCTGGTTCTAATTTCTGTTAATTCTCATTCTATTAATTAATTGTCAATATGATCATATATATACACTATGTTTCTAACAGAATGGGGTATTGATTGTTTGGGTTTGTGTTATTTTTATGTTTTGTATAGAATGGTTGATGCAAGGAAGAAAGATGAAAAGAGGAAAAGAATCACAGAGGGTGATTCTATTAAGGACTTGAAGAAATTTGTTTGGGTTTGTGCAGTTGGATTCTGATTTTGATGTTCTTGTAGTTAAGACAGAAGCTCAAGTTCATAGCCAGAAGATATTTCCAATCCAAAATTTTTTAAAGGTGCGCAAATTTAAATTTTGTTATTGTTACTATCATATAACTGTTTGGTTACTTCTGCATTATGTTTTGGTTACTGTTAGCTTGTGATTCAGATACGATTTTTTTACCTTGATTTGGTATTTTGGTTACTTTTTTATGTTGTTATGGTTACCATGTATTTGCTTAGTATACATGGCTGACTAAACTGGTTTTGGTGTACATGTTGTTTATGTATTGGTTACCATTAAAACATGTTTTGGTTACTATCATATAAATATTTGGTTACTTCTTTAGTATATTTTTGGTTATTGTTAGTTTCTGATTTGGATTCTATTTTTGTTTCCTTGAGTTGGAATTTTGGTTACTGTTTTTTGTTGTTCTGGTTACCATGTATTTGCTTAGTATATATGGGTTGACTAAACTGTGTTTGGTATATATGTTGTTTATGTATTGATTATCATTAATATATGTTTTGGTTACTAACACATAACTGTTTGGTTACTTCATTAGTATATTTTTTTTGTTGGCTTATGATTTGGATACCGTTTTTTCCCTCAATTGGGATTTAGGTTATTTTTTTATGTTGTTTTGGTTCCAATATATTTGCTTAGTATACATTGGTTGACTAAACTGGGTTTGGTATATATGTTATTTTATGTGTTGGTTACCATTAAAACGTGGTTTGGTTACTAGTATATAACTGTTTGGTTACTTCTTTAGTATATTTGCTTAGTATATACTAAACTAGGTTTGGTATACATTTTGTTTTTGTTGTTCTGGGTACCATATATTTGCTTAGTATATATGGGTATATGTTGTTTATGTATTGGTTACCATTAATATATGTTTTGGTTACTAACATATAACTGTTTGATAACTTCATTAGTATATTTTTTGTTACTGTTGGCTTATGATTTGGATACCATTCTTTTTTCCTCAATTAGGATTTTGGTTACTTTTATATGTTGTTTTGGTTCCAATGTATTTGCTTAGTATATATTGGTTGACTAAATGGGTTTAGTATACATGTTGTTTATGTGTTGGTTACCATTAAAACATGGTATGGTTACTATCATATAACTGTTTGGTTATTTCTTTAGTATATTTTTTGGTATACATATTTTTGTTTTGGTGACCTTTAAATTATGTTTTGGTTAATATTATATATAACTGTTTGTTTACTACATAAAATGGTTTGTACTACATGTTGTTTATATTTTGGTTACCATTAGATTATATAATATAACTTTTTGGTTACTGCTTTATTATAGTATGGTTAATGTTATATTATGATATGATAACTATTATTGTCAAGTCAATGTGGGATGTTGGTTATTTGTTATAGTCTATTTTTACTACTGTGTAATTGTTATATTATGTTTTAGTTAGTATGCTCTTATTTGTTGGTCACTACGTAACTGTTTATGTTATAAATATTGTTTATATCTGGTTACTATAATGACTGTGTAAATCTGATTTTGTTTATTTGCAGTTATGGGATCTTTACTATGAGGAATGCAACAGAAAATTCATTAGAAAAGTTATATATTGGTGTGACATTGAAGTCCCCAGCATTATTACCAAGAAATTGAACCTAAGTCAGTTGGTGAAGTTTAAAGCATCATTAGTTTATGGATGTATTATTTTTGTAAATAATAAACCCAAGTCATAATAAACCATGTATTTGTTTAGTATATATTGATGTATTATTTTTGTAAATTCCTTCAAATATATTCTACAATGGTTATGCTCTTCTAGAAAATTCATTGGAAAAGTTATGGTTAAATGTACATCTGAGAGTATACATGGGTTGCCTAAACTTGGTTGGATATACATGTTGTTTCTATTTTGGTTACCATTAAAACATGTTCTGGTTACTTTCATATAACTACTTGGTTATTTCTTTATTATATTTTGGTTACTGTTACCTTATAGTTTGGCTACTATTATTGTGCCCTCGATGTGGAATTTTGGTTACTGTTATTTTTATTCTGGTTAATATGTAATTGTTTAGTATACATAGATTGCATAAACTGAATTTCATTACATGATATTTATGTATTGGTTACCATTAAAATATGTTCTGGTTACTATCATATAATTATGTGGTTACTGTTTTATTATGTTACATTATGGTTACTTTTTTTTTATGTTACATTATGATTACTGTTATTAGTAACCAGATAGTTACAAGCTTGTATCAGGACAAACATCAATTGTTAAATGTACATGTGAGAGTTTTCATTTATATATATGGTTACTTATAGATCTCATATTAAAATAAAAATAGTTTGAGAGGTGTAGTTGATATCCAAACATGCATATAAGGGTAACCATTTTAATTTTTGTTAGTAACCAAATAATTAAAAACTTATATCAGAACAGTTATCAAGTGCTTAATATACATGTGAGGGTTCCCATTTATCTAGCTGATGGATACTTTTAAATTACATAGTTATAAAAGTTATTTAGAAATGGTCCAGTTGGTAACTAAATATGAATATAGAGGTAACCATTTATTTTAGATGGGTAACCAAATTTATATAAAAATGTTTCAGAACAGTTACCAATTATTCAATGTATATGTTTACTTTATATTGACAACTCATGATGGAATTAAAAATCAAAATATTAATTAATAACAATTTTAGTTACTGTACACCATCAAAAATGTTACCAACCATGTGGTTAATGGTTACTAACAGTAAACAATTATATATTCTTGTATTTACACTCTTTTTGTTTATGTTCCGTTGAAGTAAAGCATAACTGGAATCATCTCCATAGTCTAACAACTATATAAACATTATAAAATAACCAAATCAATATTAGACAGTAACCAAACCGCATAATCTTAGTAACCAAAACATAAACAATATTTTTACATGCCATTTTGAAGGCCTAAATGATAGAATTTGACCAAAAAAATCATGCACATCTCGAGCGAAGCTGGTGACTTTTGATCGTTGACCCGTTTCCAATGAAATTAGGCTCCGAAAACGCCAAAATACGACACTTCAAACTTGATAGAAATTATCAAATTACCACTGGATCAAATCTTTCTATAACTATAAAAAACATCAGTATAAGTGTACATTAATATTATTCAGCAACCAAATAAATATTATATAGTAACAAATTAAATAGTATACAGTAACCAATATATATAATCAGATTAACAGTTGTATGAAGGTAACCAATGTAGTCAATAAGTAACCACCAATATAAAAAAAACAACTATAAACCACAATAACATTATACAGTAACCAAATAAACACCTTACAATATCTAAATACATATTAGACAGTAACCAATATATATGTAATTAGTAATCAATATATATGTAATTAGTAACCAAGATTATAAAAAATATTTTTACATTCATTTTACAACCAAAACCATCAGTAATGACTTTGTTACAAATTAAAGACTAACATATGTATGAAGGTAACTAATGTAATTAATCAGTAACCATCAATATAAAAAATCAATATAAAACACAATAATATAATGCAGTAACCATGGTAATATTACACAGTAACCATGGTGATATTACTGTTAGCTTATGGTCTGTAAAGTAACCAACTCAATGTCAGACAGTAACCAAACTACATAATGTTAGTAACCAGAACATGAACTGGGGTTAATATTATGCAGTAACCATTGCAATTTTACACAGTAACCAAGTCAGCATTATATACTAACCAAATCCAGATTAGACAGTAACCAACAGTTGCAGGAAGGTAACCAATGTATTTAATAAGTAATCATTAATATACAAAATATCAGTAGAATAATCTTTAAAATTATAAAACAAGCATATAAACATTATACAACAACCAAATCAATAATAAACAGTAACCAAATCAATAATAAACAGTAACCAATTTATATGTATTTAGTAACCAGAGTATAAAACATATTTTAAAATGCATTTTGCATTCAAAACATTCATTATTCTGACTTTGTGACCATTTAAAGAGCAAAAAAATTTAGAAAGGTAACCAATAGACAAATACGTAGTAAACATGGGGTAACACTATGCATATAAATTGGAAACTCAAATACCTTGGTATACAAATTTGTAACGAATCAACAATCAGTGCAGTACGATCAACAATCAGTGCAGTTGCAGTAAGTTTCTGATTACAGATCTTGAAGTTTTTGTCGTTCTTTTATGTTCTTTTCCGATCTCAGAGTTGCGTCGCGACAAGAGATTTCGTCTTCTCCGGTAGATACGTCGTTGATATGTTCTTCTCCGATCTCAGAGTTGCTGTCGATCTCAGCGTGCCGTCGCGACAAAAAATTTCGTCTTCTCCGATCTTAGTGGTGTGTCGCGCCAGAAGATTTGGATTTCTCTGATATCAAAGTTGCGTGTTTTGTTCAATTGCTTGAATGTAGGAGCGTGTTCTGTTCAGTTACTTGAATGTAGGACTGATTTTAGCAACTTTATATTGTGTTGTTTTATTTTTGTAATTATGTTGTTTGTATTTTATTTTTGTAAATACTTTCTAATTGTTGTATATTAGTGTTAAGGACCCTTTCCTTATTTGTGATGTCTTTCCATTTGAATTAGTCTAGCAAAAACAAAAAATGGAAAAAAAGAAAGAAACAAATTTCCTGATTTCCATGAAATCTATTTCCTTAATACTAAGTTTGGATGGAGACAATTAAATAAAAATAGAATATTTGATGATCATTTTTGGAAGATAAATCATTCAAATGGAATGAAAATTCATTCAATTCTTTTATTTTTTTTATTTTATATAGAAAATGCGGAACAAAATTCATTACAATAAAATAAATATATATGATAATTTTGCACCATTACCACCTCCCACAACCAAACATACATTTAAAATACTTTAAAATTATTTCATTCTGCCATCTATTCTATTCTTCCAATCCAAATGTAACATAAATGTTAAAACACTCAACACTCTTTTTCTAGTTTATATACTTGGTTAGAAGTACTCCAATAAGAATTACCATTAGCCATAATGCAACAATCTCTGTTTAATATTCCACCTGTTACAAATTATAATCATTTTATTTTATAAAAATCAATTTGAGATGGGCGACAGTGAGATTGAAAGTCGAGAAAAATAAAGAAGAGAAATTTTATTTTCTTTCAAATTATTAAAATTAATTTGACACAAGGAGAGAGATTAAAAATTGGAAAGAACAAAGAAGAAATTTTTTACTTTCTTTATTTATTTTTAAATTTAACTATTTGAGTTTTGAGTAGAGTATTGGGATAAAGAGGATCGGGGGAATAAATTAAAATTTAAACGTCATCAAGGGCCGGGCCAAAAAGGCTCAAGTTTTATTTAGGCTTAAAAAAATAAGAGTTTTGTGAGTAAGCCAAACTGACCCACGGACTTGGACAACTTTTGTCTAGTCTAACCTTAAACAATCACTACATACCAATTCAATGATAATGGTAACATATATATTTTGATATCTAAGTAGTATTTGAAAAACAATTTATACTTAATACACACGCAAACAACACACACACACACACACACAAACACACACACACACACATATATATATATAAAATGGATCAGATCCGGGAGTCCGGACCTGATAAAATGCGGACCCAATTTTTTTTTTTTTTTTTGTAAAACAACTAAAAAAAATAAAAAATAATTATGGAATTTGATTTTTTATATAATACAGTGTTTTGAGCGTGATTTGGATACCTATACCAAAAAATGTATGTACAGTCTGCACAGACTGTACATACATGTTTTGTTATAGGTATCCAAATCAAACCAAAAACACTGTATTATGTAAAAATTCAAGTTCCATAATTTATTTTTTTAGCTGTTTCAAAAAAAACAAAAAAAAATAAAATTCCGCATTTTAAGAAAATACGGGAGTTCAGATAGGATCCAGACTATATATATATATATAGGAAAAATATAAATGAACAGTTGTGTAGTACACAGTCGTTTATGACGACGATTTTTTAGACTATAGCGACGATTCACCCGTCGCTATAACTATTCTGATAGGTGAACCGTCGTTATATTCTAAAAAAATTGCCGCCAAAGATGATAGTATACTATACAATTGTGTAAATTGTAATACATATAACTGTCTCTCTCTATATATATATCCTTAATTATTAAACCAAGTGGTCAGCTCAAATTCTTCCAACGATGGATAAAACAAGCGGCTGAATTTGTTATGCAATCAATAAATTTTAATTGGTGTGTCATTTTCTGTTATGATGATAGCATCACCCGGACAGAGAGTTTGCCCAAAAGTCAAGTGTCCTTTTTAAAGTGTATTGAGAGAGACATCTTTGAAGGCCTGAACTATTTATTACTATTATTGTTGTTGTGGTCATCATCAATTTGAATACATACCCAATATTTTTTTTACTAAATTGTTGTTTTAAAAATCTCAAATATAACACATTTTATTCTACTTTATTAATTATTCTTATGCTTCTTCTTTTTTTCCCAAAGGATTAGGGAGGGGGATAACTCTTGCCGGACAGGGAAATGGGACAGGAAAATTGGACAGGTTTTTTAATTTTTTTTTTTTTTTTTTTTTTTTGCAAACTCTTAAAAAATGTATAGTATTTATTTCAACAGAAATTTTTATGTATCCAAATTATACCTAAAACACTATATTTTGTAAAAATTTCTGTTGAAATAAATACTATACATTTTTTAAGAGTTGCAACAAAAAAAAAAAAAAAAAAATTAAAAAACCTGTCCAATTTTCCTGTCAAACGCCTGTCCGCGTAGCATTACTCTTAGGGAGGGTAAAGATATGATATTAGTAGGTGAGAACTGTACCCTATCTTCATTCAATAAAATTATGTAAACGAGTAAATGATAAGTACCCAGTGCATGCATTATTTGTTAAGAAATATAATGAATATAGAAAATTAGGACCAAAGATAGATACAGATAGTCTATATTCTTAAGGTGTTTATTGTCCTTTACTACTAAGGTTTGTTAAAGGCTACTAGCAATATACTTCCAGAATTTTATGTCAAAGCTTATGGTTGTTCTAAGTGATATCAACTCACTATGAACCTCAATATATGAGGCTGTGAAAAGATGATAGAAAGAAGAAGATGAAGACCATTCAGTTTCATAACTGAATTGTGAGTAGGGGCGGAGTCACGTATGGGCTAGGGTGGGCTGTAGCCCAGACGATTTTTTTTGCCAATATTTAGTACATATATAACCCAAATGAGTTACGCCCTTGCCTGAGCCCACAATCCGTTGCCGCCGCCCGCCTTCTTCTTCTTTTCTTCTTCTGCAGTCGCCCGTCTTCTTCTTCCTTTCTTCTTTTGCAACAGCTAGTTTTTTTTAATCTTACATGAAACGACGTCGTTTCATGTAAGATTAAAAAAAACCCTAACCCCCTCTTCAAAATCGCCTCTGCCTGACTGCCTCTGCTCTGAAGCCTGAAGCCGCCCCCCTTTTTTTCCCCTTCCGCCTCTGCCTGACTGCCTCTGCTCTGAAGCTCCTGAGTCGTGGTAACTGGTAAGCAATTATCTCCCATTCATATTTTACCGAGCTACCTCTTTATGTCAAATCTCAATTGCACATATGTGACATCAACTGTCAGTAATGTTCTAGGAAATGATTTTACTGAATTTGTGAAGCATATGGTTCCTAGATGATTTACTGTCAATAAATAAAAATGAAGGAAACAGAATTATTTTTTTGCTAGAATAATGGACTCTTTGTTTATCCCAACCATTGCTTATCCGGTTGGTTTTTCATATGTTTGAAATTTCTATGTATATATATTGGATTTGTAGGATGTAAGAGAATAGCGGTTAATAGTTGGTACAATGGTCATTGCTCATTGCTTAACTGTAATTTCTGAATTTTTAGGTTTTGGGGATTTTTCAATTTGAATAAGTCACAATGGAAAGTCAAGGAAGCAAGAGAGGAAAAACTTTGTTTTCTTTCTTTAAACCAAAAGAAAGTGCATCAACTAATGAAAGGTATTCTTCATCTAATGTTGAGCCCCTTTCCAAATCTCGAAGAGTTGAAATTGATTTTAGTACTCTTGAAAGGGATCCTGGGATTCGGATCCCTATATGGCAACATCCCGTTAATCAACGAGATGAAATTAGGAGAGTTTATATCAAAATGGGTCCGTATCAACCTAAGTTGGCAGAGTACCCAATGACTAAATTAGGGCCACAAAATCAAAAATTTCAATATTCGTGGTTTGAATCATTTCCTTAGTTAGAGTACTCTCCATCAAAGGATGCAACATTATGTTTTCCATGTTTTGTTTTTCAAAATAAGGCGTCTCTCCATCCTGCATTCATTACTGAAGGGTTTAACAGTTGGAAGAGGGTTAATGATAGAATTAGATGTGCACTTTTGATGCATGTGGGAGGTCCTACTTCACCACATAGGAATGCAGTGAAATGTGTTGAACACTTAATGAAAGTAACTAGACATATTGACAAAGTTTTGAATGCACAAACTCTAGAAGAAGTTCAGAAGAATCGATTGCGACTTACGGCAACAATTGAGAGTATAAAGTGGTTGAGCTTGCAAGCTTGTGCATTTAGAGGTCATGATGAATCTCCAACTTCTAGCAATCATGGTAATTTTATAGAGATGATAAGACTTATGGGCCGATTGAACGTTAACATTGGTGATGTAGTCTTAGATAAAGCTCCGAAAAATGCTCAATATACTTCACCCACTATTCAGAAAGAAATTTTGCATATTATTGCAAACAAAGTTAGAAGAAAAATTTGTGAAGAAGTTGGAGATGCAAAGTTCTGTATTTTGGTTGATGAAGCCAAAGATGCATCAAATAAAGAGCAGATGGCTATTGTTTTGAGATTTGTTGATGACCATGATTTCTTACGAGAGCGTTATTTTGAGATTGTGCATGTTTTAGACACTACTGCTTCAACATTGAAGAAAGAAATATCTAATGTCCTTCCTCGAGCTAATTTGCATATCCTTAATATGTGAGGTTAAGGGTATGATGGTGCTAGTAATATGTGCGGTGCTTGGAACGGATTTCAAGCTCTATTTCTTAAAGATTGTCCATACGCATATTATGTACATTGCTTTGCTCACAGACTACAATTAGAATTAGTTGCAGCTTCTATGACGCCCCCAAAATTAGGTATACATCACCCATCCTGAGTCGCCAAATACATGGTACAAAATACAAATACAAACTTAACTATACAGCTATCGTGTAAAATACGACAAAACATAAACTGAGTGTTTATACAAGAATACTGCCTTTTAGACAATATCCATTCTCAATGGAGTCCTCATAAACAGTATACAAACTCAAATTCAGTCCTCGTTACATTTATTGTCACACTATTTAACAGAATAGTGAGGACTACTAATGCTATCATCTGGACCATCACTCCTTTCCCCGACTCGTCCCAGCTATATTCTCAATTCTTGAAGAGAACAGTGAAAAAAAGGGTGAGCTCAACTAGCCCAGTAAGAAATATTATCACTAAGATAATACAGAATAAATTATCAATAGTCTTCAACAATGTTAAACTGATAAAATACAATAGACATCAAGTTTAACTGCAGCGGAACAAACAATCCATTAAAAGAATTAAGTAGAGAATAAAATCTACTATCTTATATGATTTAAAATGTTTTATCCATTTTTATCGCTGAGACTCAGCTTAATAAATAAACCACATCATCGAATCACCCCTGCACTACGGGCCAAGGATATTCATTAAATCATCAATAATCATGACTATACTGAATAATCTCTGGTCATAATCATACCAAATCTATCCAGCACGTAAGCCAAAGATATACAACAATAAAACCAATAATCAACAATCCAGCTCTGCACGTGAGCCAAAGATATACAATTCAATAATCAAAAGTCCATCTTTGCAAGTAAGTCAAAGATAACTTTCATCACCATATAAGCATAAGGATGATGACAATGATATAATCATTAATTAAAGCGAAAATAAGGATAAATACTAAAGACTTTAAATTTATCCAAATATTATCAATCACTCATAATCTAATATTATTAATATTATAACAATATTTTAATCGCTTCTCAAACTTATAAACAATTTATTTCAATTGTTTACACTTTACCACATAATGCATTTAATCATTCAAAATGACATACTCATAAGATCTCATCACCAATGATCAAATTCCTTATCAAAAATTTGCATATACCTTATATAGGATTTCCAAGCCATAAAATCCTATTTTTTCAACTTTGTTACTTCACATAACATATTTAACTCATATGTTCGTAACTAAACTATTTTCATGAAAAATACCAAATCAGTCCCAAAAATATTTCTTTTTTAGGATTTAGCAGAATATAGTCCCATAATGAACATATATTTTTCTAGGAATTTTTAAAATTTATTTACTATTTTTCAAAAATCAATTTCTAATTAATTTCTTAAGAAATTAGCTACTTCAAGGTTAACTCCAAAAATTCCCAAATCTTGGCAAAATCTTACACATGTTAACGTGAGCTTGCAGTTTAAATTTCATGGTCATCGGAGTTATAGAACTCCGGTTATAGGGTTTTTCGTCGAAAAAACCTAAATATTGAAATGGTCATAACTTACTCATTTTAAGTCAGAATGGGCTCATTTTTGGACAGGAGGTACTTTATACCATATACTTTCATGTCCCATAAGGCCAAAAATTTTCTCACAAATTAAGTGGCCGAAAATGCCCTTTTAAATTTTGGGGCAGTAGCTTTTTGGTACTTTGCAGTTTTTGACTCCTTTGCTAAAATAAGTCCACACGAAAATTTACAACACCTTTTCCAGTTATTCCACTTGGATAAGTTACATAACTCATAGATCTAACTCTAGAACTTGACCACACCCAAAAATTAGAATATATAATAGGAGATATGGTCAATTAATTTCATGTTCTATTTTCACTAAAATCTAATTTTCAACCCTTTGTAATTTCTAAGAAACTTTCATGTTTTCACATAATAACCAACAAAACTTATCATAACACTTGCTAATACCACATATACCCATGATTTTTATTAGTCCAATGCTTTTATTATGACTCTCATCATAATCAACGTAACCGGATCATTTCCACAATTTAATAAGGAATGAATATAAAGGATCATTCACCATGCATGTGGTAATCCACATAGACATGTTATTCCTACAGAATAATAAAGAATGGAATAACAGAAGGATTCACCATGCATGCGATAGAGACCGCGCAGACAGGTTATTCCCAATAAAATAATAAAGACGGAACCAGGTTTGGCGTAAAACACACAGACAAGATATTCCAGCAGAATAATAAAAAATGGAATAACAACAGACATCACCAAGTATACGGTAATCCGTGTATACAGGTTCTTCCAACAGAATAATAAATGGAATCAGGTCAGGCGAAATTCACACCGACAAGATATTCCAACAGAATATTAAAGAATGAAATAATAGAAGAATTTCACCATGTATGCGGTACTTCGCATAAACATGTTATTCCAATATAATAATATAGAATGAAATAATAGAAGAATTTCACCATGCATGCGGTACTTCGCATAAACATGTTATTCCAACATAATAATATAGAATGGAATAACAGAGGGATTTTTCCAAATATAGGGTATGCCGTGTATACAGGTTATGTATAGGGTATGCCGCTTATACAGGTTATTTCAACAGAATAATAAAGAATGGAATAACAGAAGTTCTCTTCATGAATAATAAAGAATAACACCCCTTACGGGTACAACAAATAATATCCCTTACCGTAAAAAAATTGGATATAGAAGTAGTGAAGTAGCAGAATACTCTTCTTCTTTCTCTCTATAATTTCTCTCTCTAGAGTTTCAGTGAATTCGTAAGAAATAATGAAGGAATGAACTTCTATTTATAGAAAAACTGAGAGTGGCTCTTGGTCTTAACGAAAGGTCAAAATGACTCTTGGTAATATTGAAGAGACAACTACTATTTGCGAAAGAGAAATTAACTCTTGGTAATATTGAAGGGACAAGTTACTATTTACGAAGGGACAATTAACTCTTGGTAATATTGAAGGGACAAGTTACTATTAAGACTTTAAATCAACGATCCATATTGATTTACTATTATAATTTCAATCAACGGTCTGAAAAATTAGCACATCTCCTCATGGAATAATATTGTACCCAAATACTCGAATGCACAATACCAGAGTGAATAGTAATTGGGTGAATAGTAACTCATGAATAGTAACTCGTGAATAGTAACTCATGAATAGTAATTCATGAATAGTAACTCCGACACAAAAAGTGTCCTGAATACCCGATTGAACAAAATAACCTCCAGACATTAATTATCATCGAAATAAATGTCGATTTTCACTAACATAAATAATTTTAACCCAATGGAACTACCAAATTCATCTTTAATCAACACGAACTTATTCATCATCAATATCATAACTCACAATATTTAACAACCAGGTTGTTCCCAAGACAGAGGGGGCTTTCCGATAAAGATTTCTCCCTATTGGTGCGCAATTAGATTATCTAACCTCTCCTTGACAGAACTTTTAGACATTGTAAATATTGCAATTTAATAATATGAATAACTTTTGTCGTCTCAATTATTGATTTAATAAAATCGCATATTATGCACATGATTCTGTGACAATAATTGAATTAATAATATGAGAGATATGATGCAACAGTTACTATCGCAATAATTGAGTATAACTGAGTGACTTATCACGTAAGCATCAATAATCAATACTGTGTGCTACTATGCAACCACACGTATTACTGTACTTTTACTACCGGGTAGTTCAACAGTATTAACGGTAAAACCTCCGCCGTTATTTTCATAAAATATTTTTGTCATTTTCTAACTACGACAGTACTTCCGTTGTGGGTTCACCAATGATTGTGCCGTCGTACGGATATTCCCGACAAAAAGAATATTCCCCAACAAAAAGAATATTTCATAACAACTTGCATACTTTTCTAAATTTTTAAATATGACCCTTAACTTTAAACTTTTATCAATCTAACTATTTACTAAAATAGAAAAATTTAATACTTTTATTTAATAAAATTCGTGGTCTCACAACTTCTTCAAAAGATATTTCTGTTTGGCATTTTTTTTTCGAAACTAACAACCATTATCAATCTCATTGGTGCTTCTCCCAAACGGCATACTGAGTTACATTCTGCTCAAGCTAGTGAAATTTCACGTATGGTAGCTTTTGGTGAACGTGATACTGGTAGAGGCCTTAATCAGATTGGTAATCTACATCGGAGTGGAACTACTCGGTGGAGCTCTCATTTTAATTCTATTTGCAGCTTAATTGATATGTATGGTGTAACTATTTCAGTGCTTGAAAGTATTGTTGAAGAAGGATCCTCTAACTCTATGCGTTGAGAAGTTGGTTGTAAGACCCCAGTTTTTATAAATAAAGATGAATTTTTATAATTATTATTTTTGAATATTATGGAAGAAATTTGATATAATGTTATAGTTGTGGGTAATATTTATAAATTTTGCAAAGTACGCAAGTTGTTATAAAATATTCGTTTGGTCGGGGAATATTCTTTTTGTCGGGGAATATTCGTACGACGGCAAAATTATTGGTGGACCCCACAACAGAATTATTGTCGGATTGAGAAAACGACAAAAATATTTTATTAAAAACGGCGGAATTTTTACCGATGATACTGTTGAACTACTGGGTAGTAAAAGTACAGTAATACGCGTTGTTGCATAGTAGCACACGGTATTGATTATTGATATTTATGTAAGAAGTCGCTCAGTTTGACTCAATTATTGTCGATTATTAATATGAATTATTATAGCGATAATGACGTTTTGTTTTAATTATTATAGCGATAATGACGTTTTGTTTTATTCGTATTATTAACGTAATAAAACGGAAACATCTTTTTATATAAAACAGAATACTTTATTAAAGTTATTTTATAAATAAAATATATTATATTTTATTATGCATAGTGTTGCATAGTGTTTTGCATAGTGTTTTGTATAGTGTTGCATAGTGTTTGCATAGTAAAAATCTTTTTATATAAATAGAATATATTATATTTTATTTAAAAGATTTTTCTTTAAATATGGACCGTCAGATTAAAGTAAATCAATCTGGACCGTTCATGGATTAGTTACTATGCATTCCATTTTCCTATAAATAGAAGCTCATTCCTTCATTATTTTCTTACGAATTCATTGAAACTCTAGAGAGAGAAATTATAGAGAGAAGCTATAGGGAGAAAATTATAGAGAGAAAGAAGAAGAGTATTCTGCTACTTCACTACTTCTATATCCAGTTTCTGTTACGGTAAGGGGTGTTATTCTTTCTTCTTGAAGAGAACTTATGTTATTCCATTCTTTGTTGTTCTGTTGGAATAACCTGTAAAAGTGGCATACCCTATACATGACCTGTATACGCGGTATACCCTATACTTGGTGAAATCCTTATGTTATTCCATTCATTATTATTCTGTTGGAATAACCTGTATACGCGGAATACCCTATACTTGGTGACATTCTTCTATCATTCTGTTGGAACATCCTGTCTGTGTGTTTTACACCGGACCTGGTTCCGTCTTTACTATTATTCCGTTGGAACATCCTGTCTGTGTGTTTTACACTGGACCTGGTTCCGTCTTTATTATTCTGCTGGAATATCCTGTCTGTGCTATACGCCGGACCTGGTTCCATCATTTATTATTCCGCATTTATAATTCTGTTGGAACATCCTGTCGGTGTGAATTTCACCTGACCTGGTTCCGTTATTTAGTATTCTGTTGGAATAACCTGCTTGTGCGAAGTTCCGCATGCATGGTGATTTCTGTTGTTATTCCATTCTTTATTATACTCAGTTGGTTAAAGTTTTGACTTCTATACTCCATGAAATTAGTAGAATATCCTTGACATTTGCGTTTCATCCAGTATCCTTTCATGGAAATATTCTTCTGATCATTCTTGAATTTTACACCACAAAATAGTATCGTGTTGACAAATTGGGACGTTAATAATTCCTGGATAAAATAATTCTTGAACTTGTTTTATTGAATTCTTATATCATTATCATCATCCTCTTATTTATATTTTTGAAAGTCATCTGTGGCCTGTAGAGCATGGATGGACTTGGTATGATTATGACCAGGGATTATTCGGTGTAATCATGACCGTAATGTTACAAATGATGTGGTAAAAGTCTCATTTGCCGTAGTGCATTGATGGACAGTTGTTGGCATGATCATGACCATTGATGAATACACAAATATCCTTGGCCCGTAGTGCATGGAATTTGTGGTCGTGACCCTAATGAGTATCCTTGGCCGTAGTGCAGGGATGATGTGGATTATTTATTAAGCTGAGTCTCAGCGATAAAAGTGATTAAAAACTTTTTAAATCATAAAAGATAGTAGATTCTATTCTCTACTTGACTCTTTTAATGGATTGCTTGATCCGCTGCTGTTAAACTTGATGTTGTTATATTTTATCAGTTTAATACTGTTGAAGGCTAACGATAATTTATTCTGCATTATCTTAGTCATAATATTTCTTACTGGGCTAGTTGAGCTCACCCTTTCTTTCACTGTTCTCTTCAGGAAATGAGAACATAGCAGGGACGAGTCGGGGAACGGAGTAATGGTCCAGAGGATAGCATTAGTAGTCCTCACTATTCTGTGAAATAGTGTGACAATAATTGTATTGAGGACTCCTTTTGAGTTTGTATGATCTCTAGTAGACAATTATTGTATTCAAACTCACAGTTGTATTTTGTCGTATTATACACGACAGTGGTATTAGTAAGTTGTATTTGAATTCTGTACCATGTATCTGACGACTCAAGATGGGTGATGTATACCTAATTTTGGGGGCGTCACAGTTGGTATCAAAGCTTAGGGATATGATCCCTGGCTAAGATGTGAGACTAGAACTAGGAGGGGAGAGACGGGGAATTCCTTCGCTAGTATGACCTACTTAAATTTATTTTGTATTTAAATTAGTTGGTCAAAGTTTAGAGATATTATGTTACATGTCAATTAATCTTTGTTTTGTGGCAGTATCTGAAAATGACTTCCGAAAATGTTGAGAATAACAATGGAGCACAAGAGACCGTTGAGTCTCCACATATCAATAATCAGGAGAATGTGCATCAGGAAGGCGACAATCCTCATGACCAAATGATGAATGATGGATTGTTCAGAGGCTTTATGCAATTAATGCAACAGCAAGCGAGAGCGGCTCCTGTTCAAAATGTAGGTGGAAACACTGAAAATTCTCGGGCGGTCACCGCTAAACAGTTCAAGGAGCTGGGACCACCGGAGTTTAAGGGAGAGCCAAAACCACTTATTGCGGAAGCATGGATAAAGCAGATCACCAAAATATTTGATGTCTTGGGATGCTCCGAGGAGCAAAAGGTTCCCTTTGCCGCCTTTATGTTGCGCGGAGAGGCAGATTACTGGTGGGAATCGGTAAAACGTACTCAACCTGCCGTACTGAAGATGTCTTGGAAGAAGTTCCAAGAGCTGTTCAATGACAAATACTTTCCTGAAAGTATCCGTCACATGAAGGAGGTGGAGTTTATCAAATTAGAGCAAAATAATATGACCGTGTCGCAATACGAGGCAAAATTTGCGGAGTTATCCCGGTTTGCGTCCCATTTGGTGGATAATGAAGAGAGAATGACACGATTATTTTTAAGAGGTTTGAAGCCGGAGATACGTCAACATCTTATTTCTCATAAACTGTGTTTGTATTCTGATATTGTAAATAGGGCTCAGTTGGTAGAGCGCGATAACGAGTCAACGCAATCAAAAGAGAGCAGCCGGCAAAATGATAATACCAGTGAGAGCAGTCATCGAAGCGGTGACAACAAGCGTGGAGGAAATCATCAGGGCAGAAATGGTAACCACTTCGGTGGTAATCAGGGCCAAAACAATAAGAATGGACATTTCAAGAAGAGGAGATTCAACAATGATGGAAAGACGTCAGCACCATCAACCATTGTTAAGGAAGGAGAAAGACCACCTATCATATGCTTCAAATGCGGAGGGGAGGGACACATCAGTCCAAATTGCGCGATGCCGTCCAAAGCATGTTATAATTGTGGAAGAGAAGGCCATTTGGCCCGATTTTGTCGTTCACCGAAGACAAATTCAACTAGGATGGAGGCACCAAATGTTGTCCCAGAAAAGTCAAAGCCGGTAGTGCAAGGGAGAGCGTTTGTTGTGACCTCCCAGAAAGCAAGGAACCCGCATGAGGTCATCACGGGTAAGCTTATCATAAACTCTAGCGAAGTCTACACTTTATTTGATACCGGTTCTACCCATTCTTTTATTTCTCCTACTTGCGCTCAACGATTAAATTTGACTCCGGAGAAATTAGACTTTGACTTATCTGTGGAAACTCCGTTAGGAGAAAACTTCATTACATCCACGGTTTATAAGTCTTGTTTGGTTCAAGTTGGTACCCACGCATTACCTGTCGATCTTATTTCATTAAAAATACTTGCATTTGATGTAATTCTAGGGATCGATTGGTTAACTACTCATCATGCAAAAATTGATTGTTTTCATAAGGTTGTTAGCTTTCATATTCCTAATCGACCTATTATGCGAATTCAAACAACCAAACCATTAAAATCAATCACTGTCATCTCAAGCCATAAAGCTATTCGTTTATTAAAAAACGGATGTCAAGCTTTCTTAGCTCATGTCACAGATCTAAACAAAAATACGTCAGTTTTGAATAATATTTCTATTGTTAATGAATTCCCTGACGTATTCCCTGAAGAACTTCCTGGCCTACCCCCAGAGCGTGAAATTGAATTTTGTATCGACCTTGAACCCGGTACAAAACCCATTTCCAAAGCCCCATATCGAATGGCTCCTATTGAACTTCAGGAGTTAAAGACTCAACTGCAGGAATTGTTAGACATTGGCTTTATTCGTCCTAGTACTTCTCCTTGAGGTGCTCCTGTTCTATTCGTGAAGAAGAAAGATGGGAGTATGCGACTTTGTATTGATTATCGGGAGTTAAATCATGTCACCATCAAAAATAGGTATCCATTGCCACGTATTGATGACCTGTTTGACCAGTTGCAAGGAGCCAAATTCTTTTCAAAGATTGATCTTCGTTCCGGATATCACCAATTGAAGATTAGAACCGATGACATTCCAAAACCGGCTTTCAGAACTCGGTACGGGCATTATGAATTCCTAGTCATGTCCTTTGGATTGACTAATGCTCCTGCTGCCTTCATGGATATGATGAACCGAGTATTCAAGGAATATTTGGATCACTTTGTGGTCGTCTTTATTGATGACATCCTTATTTATTCCAAAAGCCGTGAAGATCATGAGGAACACTTGAGGCTAATACTCCAAAAGCTTCGTGAATACAAGCTTTATGCCAAGTTGAAGAAATGCGAGTTCTGGCTTGAGGAAGTAGCATTCCTTGGGCACGTGGTATCAAGTCATGGAATATCTGTTGACCCAGCAAAGATTGAAGCTATTCAAAGCTGGGAGCAACCTAAATCAGTGACCGAAGTACGTAGCTTTCTCGGCTTAGCTGGTTATTATCGGAGATTCGTAGAAGGGTTTTCTCGAATCGCTACTCCACTAACTCAGCTGACTCGGAAAGATACAAAGTTCGGTTGGAGCGAGGAATGTGAGAAGAGTTTTCAAGAACTCAAGAGGAGACTCATTTCAGCACCTGTTCTGACAATACCATCTGGTTCGGAGGGATTTGTCATCTACAGTGATGCTTCGGGCAAAGGGTTAGGATGTGTTCTCATGCAACATGGGAAAGTCATAGCCTATGCCTCACGACAACTCAAAGAATATGAGAGAAATTATCCTACTCATGACCTAGAGTTAGCAGCTGTTGTCTTCACACTTAAAATTTGGAGGCATTACTTGTATGGGGAGAAAGTGGAGATCTTTACGGATCATAAAAGCCTCAAATATTTCTTCACTCAAAAGGAACTCAACATGCGACAACGACGTTGGCTTGAACTGTTGAAAGATTATGATCATACCATCCAATACCATCCTGGAAAAGCGAACGTGGTAGCTGACGCATTGAGTAGAAGGTCATATGCGGGTGCGAGTGCAATATTGTCAACGCAAAGGCCCATTTTGGATGACTTGCAAAGGATGGAGATAGAGATAAAGACTCCAAGGACCCACATTATGATGGCGAATATACGAGTAGACCGACTTTAATTGATAAAATTAAAGCTGCTCAAGTTACAGATCCGGAGCTGATGCGTATGAGGAAGAAAGTACAAGAAGGTGCGATACCGGAAGCAAGAATCGATGAAGAAGGAATACTTCGAGTCAACTCCAGACTTTGTGTTCCTAACGACCCTGATTTAAAGTATAAAATCATGATAGAGGCGCACAACACACCGTTTGCAATCCATCCTGGGAGTACCAAAATGTATCATGATCTTCGACATACATTTTGGTGGGGCAATATGAAGAGAGAGATAGCGCTTTTTATCTCAAGGTGTCTAACGTGTCAACGAGTCAAGGCGGAGCATCAAATACCAAAAGGACCATTACAACCACTTGAAATTTCAGAATGGAAGTGGGAGCACATTACCATGGATTTCGTTACTGGTCTTCCCAAAGTTTCTCAAGGCATAGATGCGATTTGGGTCATTGTTGATAGATTGACCAAGTCTGCTCATTTCTTACCGATACGAGAAACTTATACACTTGAACGTCTTGCTCGTATGTACATAAACGAAGTTGTAAGATTGCATGGTATGCCAGTATCCATAGTTTCTGATCGAGACCCAAGATTTACTTCGCGATTTTGGGTTAGTTTGCAAAAAGCTATGGGCACAGATTTACGATTTAGCTCGGCATATCATCCTCAAACGGACGGACAGTCAGAAAGGACTATTCAAACTCTTGAAGATCTATTAAGACTCTGTGTCCTTGATTTCAAGGGAAGTTGGGACAAGTTCTTACCATTGGTGGAGTTTTCCTACAACAACAGTTATCAAGCAAGTATTGGCATGGCTCCGTTCGAGGCGTTGTATGGAAGAAAGTGTCGTTCTCCAGTATGTTGGGATGAGGTGGGTGAAGCAACGTTGTTGGGACCGGATTTGGTACGTATGACTACGGAAAAGATTCAAACGATCCGGAAACGTATAAAAACCTCACAAGATCGACAAAAGAGTTATGCTGATCTTCATCGAAAGGACGTGGAATTCGATATAGGAGATCATGTGTTGTTACGTGTTGCTCCATGGAAAGGAGTTACGAGATTTGGAAAGAGAGGAAAGCTCAATCCTCGATTCATCGGCCCATTTTTAATCCTCGATCGAGTAGGAACTGTGGCCTATAGACTCGCTTTACCGCCAAGTATGTCTCGTGTTCATAACGTTTTTCACATATCCATGCTACGTAAATATGTGAAAGACCCGAACCACATTATTGAATTAGAACCAGACGAAATAGCGGAAGATTTAACGTATGAAGAGGTTCCTGTTCAAATCTTGGATAAGAAGGAACATATTTTACGCACCAAGGTTATACCTCAAGTCAAAGTTTTGTGGAGAAACCACGATGTTGAGGAAATGACTTGGGAGTTAGAATCTGAAATAAAATCAAGGTATCCTTACCTCTTCGACATACCAGGTACGTACCCTAATTTCGAGGGCGAAATTTCATAAGAAGGGGAGGTTGTAAGACCCCAGTTTTTATAAATAAAGATGAATTTTTATAATTATTATTTTTGAATATTATGGAAGAAATTTGATATAATGTTATAGTTGTGGGTAATATTTATAAATTTTGCAAAGTACGCAAGTTGTTATAAAATATTCGTTTGGTCGGGGAATATTCTTTTTGTCGGGGAATATTCGTACGACGGCAAAATTATTGGTGGACCCCACAACAGAATTATTGTCGGATTGAGAAAACGACAAAAATATTTTATTAAAAATGGCGGAAGTTTTACCGTTGATACTGTTGAACTACTGGGTAGTAAAAGTACAGTAATACGCGTTGTTGCATAGTAGCACACTGTATTGATTATTGATATTTATGTAAGAAGTCGCTCAGTTTGACTCAATTATTGTCGATTATTAATATGAATTATTATAGCGATAATGACGTTTTGTTTTAATTATTATAGCGATAATGACGTTTTGTTTTATTCGTATTATTAACGTAATAAAACGGAAACATCTTTTTATATAAAACAGAATACTTTATTAAAGTTATTTTATAAATAGAATATATTATATTTTATTATGCATAGTGTTGCATAGTGTTTTGCATAGTGTTTTGTATAGTGTTGCATAGTGTTTGCATAGTAAAAATCTTTTTATATAAATAGAATATATTATATTTTATTTAAAAGATTTTTCTTTAAATATGGACCGTCAGATTAAAGTAAATCAATCTGGACCGTTCATGGATTAGTTACTATGCATTCCATTTTCCTATAAATAGAAGCTCATTCCTTCATTATTTTCTTACGAATTCATTGAAACTCTAGAGAGAGAAATTATAGAGAGAAGCTATAGGGAGAAAATTATAGAGAGAAAGAAGAAGAGTATTCTGCTACTTCACTACTTCTATATCCAGTTTCTGTTACGGTAAGGGGTGTTATTCTTTCTTCTTGAAGAGAACTTATGTTATTCCATTCTTTGTTGTTCTGTTGGAATAACCTGTAAAAGTGGCATACCCTATACATGACCTGTATACGCGGTATACCCTATACTTGGTGAAATCCTTATGTTATTCCATTCATTATTATTCTGTTGGAATAACCTGTATACGCGGAATACCCTATACTTGGTGACATTCTTCTATCATTCTGTTGGAACATCCTGTCTGTGTGTTTTACACCGGACCTGGTTCCGTCTTTACTATTATTCCGTTGGAACATCCTGTCTGTGTGTTTTACACTGGACCTGGTTCCGTCTTTATTATTCTGCTGGAATATCCTGTCTGTGCTATACGCCGGACCTGGTTCCATCATTTATTATTCCGCATTTATTATTCTGTTGGAACATCCTGTCGGTGTGAATTTCACCTGACCTGGTTCCGTTATTTAGTATTCTGTTGGAATAACCTGCTTGTGCGAAGTTCCGCATGCATGGTGATTTCTGTTGTTATTCCATTCTTTATTATACTCAGTTGGTTAAAGTTTTGACTTCTATACTCCATGAAATTAGTAGAATATCCTTGACATTTGCGTTTCATCCAGTATCCTTTCATGGAAATATTCTTCTGATCATTCTTGAATTTTACACCACAAAATAGTATCGTGTTGACAAATTGGGACGTTAATAATTCCTGGATAAAATAATTCTTGAACTTGTTTTATTGAATTCTTATATCATTATCATCATCCTCTTATTTATATTTTTGAAAGTCATCTGTGGCCTGTAGAGCATGGATGTACTTGGTATGATTATGACCAGGGATTATTCGGTGTAATCATGACCGTAATGTTACAAATGATGTGGTAAAAGTCTCATTTGCCGTAGTGCATTGATGGACAGTTGTTGGCATGATCATGACCATTGATGAATACACAAATATCCTTGGCCCGTAGTGCATGGAATTTGTGGTCGTGACCCTAATGAGTATCCTTGGCCGTAGTGCAGGGATGATGTGGATTATTTATTAAGCTGAGTCTCAGCGATAAAAGTGATTAAAAACTTTTTAAATCATAAAAGATAGTAGATTCTATTCTCTACTTGACTCTTTTAATGGATTGCTTGATCCGCTGCTGTTAAACTTGATGTTGTTATATTTTATCAGTTTAATACTGTTGAAGGCTAACGATAATTTATTCTGCATTATCTTAGTCATAATATTTCTTACTGGGCTAGTTGAGCTCACCCTTTCTTTCACTGTTCTCTTCAGGAAATGAGAACATAGCAGGGACGAGTCGGGGAACGGAGTAATGGTCCAGAGGATAGCATTAGTAGTCCTCACTATTCTGTAAAATAGTGTGACAATAATTGTATTGAGGACTCCTTTTGAGTTTGTATGATCTCTAGTAGACAATTATTGTATTCAAACTCACAGTTGTATTTTGTCGTATTATACACGACAGTGGTATTAGTAAGTTGTATTTGAATTCTGTACCATGTATCTGACGACTCAAGATGGGTGATGTATACCTAATTTTGGGGGCGTCACATTGGTGGTTGTTTGATTATAATGAGGTGTTTTGATTTTATTTTCACTCTATGCATGGTTGTTTCAGCAGGAAGAGTTAAATTCCAAATTTAGTGATGAAACACTGAAACTCCTTATACTTAGCTCAGCTTTATAACCGAAAGACAACTTTAAATCATTCAAAGTTGATGATATTTGCAAGCTTGTTGAGAAATTTTATCCAGAAGATTTCAGTGAGCAAGAAATGCATTATTTGAGATGTCAACTAAATCATTATAAAATTGTTGTGCTCCGTCATCAGAGCTTTCAAAATATGTCTACCATCATTGAAATGTGTCGCGGATTAGTTGAAACAAATAAGTTGCAGACTTATAATTTGATTGATAGATTGATTCGTCTTGTTTTGACTCTACTTGTTTCCACAGCCACGACAGAACGAGCATTTTCAGCTATGAAACATGTTAAAACTGCTCTTCGCAATAAAATGGAAGAGGAGTTTTTAGCAGATTCTATGATGATTTACATTGAACGAGAGCTTCTTGAAGATATCGATTCAGATTCCATAATAGACGAATTCTATTCTACAAAGCATAGAAGGACGCAGCTTAAATAGTGTGTTTTTTTCCTTTTTCCTTGCATGTTATGTACCTTTGAACCTTACTACTATGTGTGATTTTGAATTTGTGATTGATCTTGGTGGGACAATTTTTTGTGGATATAATTGGTACTTGGTAGCCCAGTAGAAAATTAATTCCTAGCTCCGCCCTTGATTGTGAGTAAAGAATCATTTATAAAATAAATGATATAATAATCACATATCAGTTTTGCATTCCATAATGATTAAACAAAATTGTTTAATCATTAATGAAATTTATTAATCTGGTTCAATGCTAAAAAGAGGCTATTGGCTTGGGCGAGGCTCCTAGCGACGATGCAAAAGTGCAAAGTGCGCCTAAAGCACCAATGCGACTTTGCAACCCGAACTCACACCACGACCCCCGGGTCGCGGGCGGGTGGTGCAAAGCACCACGTCATTGTGACCAACTCCAAGCCTTTCCTTTAGTACCACTAGTGAATTAGACTATTCCATATATACTTATAAAGTATTAAATAGTTTTATTCCTACTCAATGTGGGACTTAAAGAAAATTGTTTTCTTAAACAACAATGAACCTTTTCATATTCTCCACTTTGGATACAATTAAAACACAATATATAATTCCTACTTGAATCATATATTACTCTCTATTAATCTCCTTGTAAAAGACTATCAAATGCACTTTTAATTTAATACAAATTTAATCAATTAATGGGTCTAAATTAATCTCTAAATTGATCAAAATTCATGTATTGAAAAGGTGCATTAACATTATTGCTTTTTATTCTTTTTTTTATATATTTTGAGCATATCGAAATATATGCTCAAAATTCTGTTCTGTTCCAAATTATAAAATTATTATTAATATTTTAAAAATTAATTTGAGATATTTTCAAATTTAATAAAATTTACATGATTTACTCATATCTTATTTTTCCCTTCCAAGTGTCGTAATAAATTCATTCAACAAATATATGTAAGCACAAATGGGATCATCGATAAATTCTTGGATTTACTTCTTGTATATATGTAAGCACAAATGAATTTTTATTTCTTACCAAATGTGATATTTAAATTGGTTCCAATTATTTAAGCTGATTCTTAACAATTGTGATGTTTAATTTTTGTCCAACTTCTAAGTTAAAAATGAATACCTTAATTAATAATTCTTAGGCCAAAGTAATTCCAATAATGTGGTTCAACAGCCCACTTTGTTTATTAATGTTAAAATTATTAAACATTTACTTTTTAGTATTATTTTTATTAGGAAGATGGTGATGTAAAGAAGGAATTACCATATAATAATAGCATATGAAAAGGAGAGTAATGTCTGTTTGTTTGTGGGGGTGGTAAACTGGTAATGGGGTGGGGGTATATAATAATTCCACGTTTCCAAAAATTACATGGCTGTTAGGCTACCAATCTCATCTGATTGGTAACCCAAAGCATGCTTTAAGTTTGGAACCGGCCTAATTAATTAATTAATTGATTAATTTTAATTATCCGTGTATACTTATTATTGCAATAATAATGTAATTAGAGTAGCATCCATATATAAAATTAATTATATGGATTGTGACAAATTAAGTGGCCTATCACTATCATCATATCATGCAAATTATTTTGTATTGACACCTCCATCCATCACCACGCCACGCTCGTCACCTCTGGCCATCACTTCAAACTATTTCTCTCCCACTATATTGGATTGATTCATTGCTCTTTCACGAGCCTTAAATTAACATCTCTTTTAAAATTTAGTAAATTTTTATTTATTTTCGTTCCCAAACAACTCTCATTAATTTTCTTTTTTCACATTGTACAAAAATTTTGAAAAATGGTAAACATGTCGAGAAACTAGATTGTGATTAAGCTGAAGTTAAGGTGATATTTGTTTATATTTAAATGCCTCTTGTTGGGCCATGATATAACATTTATTGAGTCGATCGGTTAGGGCTCACTCATTTAATTAAATATTTTGGGTCATTTTTATTGGGCTTGGCCATTTGGACCGGGTCAGTGGATTCTCTTGATCAGATCTTGATATACTTGGGCCTAATTATTGGTCCGACCCACTAGATAATTAAATATCTATCTTTGACCGGTAATGATAAAAAAGATATTGTTGTTGACCGAGAGTCTGCAGATCATTAATGTGGATGAGATTGTAGTCGGCCGACGGAATAAACAGTGCAGAAAAAGGTGGCAGCCTGCATGCAGTCGGCATAGGTCACCTGCAGTGGAAAACTGTGTTTGACGATAGTGGGTGGCACGATAAACCGGGCTTGTGAGTATATCATAGCAAGGAGGTCATCCAAATAAAGGTAACTGATAATTTTATCTCTCTCAATACACTAGATATTTTATCCTCCATTGTTAACCTTGTGATCGCCTGTACTGACTCTCACGCCTGAACTATCCCCCGACGGTCAAAGCCGTCAAACTTTTGGTGTTGATCGTGTTTATTGTGCAGGATCAGGACGTCTTACGTGATTGGGATGTGGCAGAAGATCTTGGCGTTAACACCTCTTAATTCTCTTAATTACTCTTGATTCAGTAAGAGGCAAATCTATGTTTGGTGAAAAAAATTTGATATTAATCGTTAAGGCAGAAACTCAAATCTTAACAATTAAGAGCCGTCTCTTAATAGTTTATTTAAAATTTATGGACAAAAATAGCCTCAATAAATATTATACTCCTTCAATTTCAAATTTTAAAATCATTCAAATAAAATTTTTATATAACTCAGAGGGTTAAAACGACAAAATAATGTCATTCAAATGTTTTACACTCTTTAGTTATCAAACAGTTTTTTAGTATAAAATGTTATTTTATTTAGATGATCTAATATATTTATTTATATAAAGATGTAATATAATTATATTTATTTTTATATTAATAATATTTACATCTTTATTACATCTTGCATAATTATTAATAATATAATTATATATCTTGCATAATTATATATTTATTATATTTATTTTTAAAACAAGTTATATTTATTTGTATTTGGTAATGTTTGTATTATAATTATAATGTATTTGCCAATATTTTATAAATTATGAAAACATGAATGTGGTAAAAAAAAGAGTAGGCCGGTACAACTTGTACCGGCCGGAATATTTTTAAATATTTTAATATTATGTGCAATCTTTTTATATTTGATTAAAAACTGATAAAACATCAATGTGTAAAAAAAAAAGAATAAGCCGGTACAACTTGTACCGGCCGAAATATTTTAATATTAAATATTCATTTTGTTTAACTATACTGACAATATGTTAAAATGTGGGCCCCTCTTATTTAAATAGAAACCGGCAGAGCTTCTCACGGCTTGGTATTAATATATCTCAATCTCAGCCTTCCAATAAGTTGATCAACAGTCCAAAAAGAGGGTGTTGCACAGTTCTAATAGCAACCGGCTGCCATGGAAGGGATCCCTTATGTAAATATAAGAATATTATAGACAATTGACATTATACTTAATGTTATATAATTATTTACTTAATTCTTATATACAACTCTAAAACACAATCAATAGGCCAAATAAGCTTTAATTAATATCAGCTGATCCTTAATTCGTTTTACTTGAAATTTTGATATGAAACCTGGTTGTGTTGAAACGAAAGTGCTGTGAAATGCGAGTAAATTGACTAACATGGAAATATTTATTTGCAGTTTCTCTAAATTAAAGCAAACACATGCATGCATGCATGCTGCATAATCTCATACAATTGGAACCAAATTAATGAATTTTAAGAGAGGTAGAAATTAAAAATTATCGGACCGGACCGGACCGGACCGGATGTACTACTACTAGTATAGAAGAGGATGGCGTTTACGGGAAAAAAACAAATTAAATGCATATATGTGCTCACACATTACACACTACAATAAATATTACAACATGGAGTGCATATTTATTTGGTAAATACCAATTAATTCTTTACATGCATGCGACTTTATTTTGAAAATTCAAAACCGGAGTATAATAATTTGATTATTAAACTAATTAGGTTCTTTTATATCTATTTTATTATGTATAAATATATTCTAATTTTTTTAAATGTGATTTTGATCAAAGTTCTCCGTATTTTTTCTCCTTTTAAACTATAGGAGGGAAGTGTAATATTCATATATACTAGTACTATGTTATTTGAAGATCAATGATCGCAATTAAGCTGCACGTGTAAACCACAATGATCTTCGCAAAACATAGGGAATATACTTTTGGTGGGTGTATATCTATAATATAAAACAGAGCGGAGAGAGAAAATACATAAATGTCACATCAAAATACACGTTAGCAGCTCTCTCTTGTCCTCAAATTTCGAACCCACACACACAGATAAGTATTGATGATTGTAAGTTTTGTAGATAAGTTTAGAATTTTCCGGATATCTATTTTTAAAGGAAATTCTGCCAAAATTTAGTGAAATTAGTACCGACTAGCTCGATGTTTTAGTGGTTGAATATGTATTGTTGATTGAGTATGTATGTTTTTAGATAATGTAATATTTTTTAAATTTTAATTTAATTTTTCGTTACACCGTGCCTTCAGGCACGGGTTATCGCTAGTATATATATACGTGACAGCATGAACCAACCAAATGATCATAATAAGCACTCGCCACAAACCTCCACCCTTTCCCTTTTTAATTATTGCCACCTTCTTTCCAGCACTACTATAATATCACTCTGTCGCCTCCTCTTTCACTCTCCGGCAACCATTTTATTATCTCCGTTCAGCTACGTACTCTCAATTTTCTCTCTTAATTAAACCATGAAATTTGAACTTCCCAGAACAAGTAGCAGTAGCAGCAAGAATATCATCCCTTCAAATTATATGCGATCAACATCTTATATACCGGACCCCACCGATCACTATATTATCTCCTCCGGCAAACCCCTCGTCAAAAAGGGATCTCCAGCAGTCTTCCACCACCGCCTCTCCAAAACCCGTTTTGGCGTATCCACCTTTCTCCGGTCACTGATCAGCCTAATCTCTTTCCCAATAATTCTCCCTACTTTCCGATGGCTAACCTTTCCGACCCAGCTCTCCATAACCCCGTCATTAGGCCGGAAAGTGACCGGAACTCTGTTCGGAAACCGGAGGGGTCACGTTAGTTTCGCGGTTCAAGATGATCCCCGGTCCGAACCGGTGTTAATTATTGAGCTGGCGGTGTCAACTTCGTGTTTGGTGAAAGAAATGTCGTCCGGGTTGGTGAGGATTGCGTTGGAATGCGAGAAGGGACCGCCGGGGCGTGGGCGTCCGGGAAAGCTGTTTAAGGAGCCAACCTGGAGTATGTATTGTAATGGGAGGAAGTGCGGATACGCGGTGTCACGTGCTTGTACGGAGTCGGATTGGCAGGTGCTTAGTACTGTCCAGAGCGTGTCGGTGGGTGCCGGAGTGATACCGGTGGTGGACGATGGGCGGAAAGAAGTTGGGACCGAGGGTGAGTTGTTATATATGAGAGCTAGGTTTGAACGAGTTGTGGGGACACGTGACTCTGAAGCTTTTTATATGATGAACCCGGATGGTAACGGTGGACCTGAACTCAGTATATTTCTCCTCAGAATATAGAGAATAATTAATTTGATGCATGGGTGTGCAGTAATTAATGCAAGTTGAAGGCGAATGTGTGTAGTATATATATATGGAAGTTGAAGGCGAATGTGTAAGGTTTATTAATCCCAATCCCATATTAATTAGTAATGATCAACTTCTTTTGATTATGTTAGTTAGTTAATTAATTGGTAGTAGTGTTAGAAATACTAGCTAGCTGCCTAGCTAGATTGATTGATTCAAATATAATATATATATATATATATATATATATAGGGTCTCTATTCATATCCACAGCAACCTTAGATAATTTTTTTTTATAAGCCGGTACAAGTTCTACCGGCTGGCAAAAATGGGTTGCTACCCAACAACCGATTGTTGTGGATGGAGACCCATATATATATATATATATGGAATTAATTCATTGCAATCAGTTATCTTGAGCACTATTTGAACAATTAAATTTGCAACTGTTGATTAGTATAATGTAAGGCTGAGATTTAAAAAAAAACCTACCATGCAGGCTACAGCGGCAGCCCCTTTTCCTTCCTTTGTTTCTCTTTTTTTATTATGAATATTATTAATAAATTAATAATAATATTAATTATGAATATTTTTAGTAAATTAGTAAATATTAATAGTAAACTTTAAATTAAAATATTAAATAATATTAATTATGAATATTATTAGTAAATTAGTAAATATTAATAATAAATTATGAATATTATTAGTAAATATTAATATTATTTAATATTTTAATTTAAAATTTACTATTAGTAAATATTTACTAATAGTAAACGTCAATACTAATATTTAAGATCCTAAATACTTAAGTTAGCTAGCTATTGATCCCTTCGTAGTGATAGCAGTTGGATCCCATCTGGGATGCCTAACTAAAGGAGGAGTTTTTCTTTTTCTGTAAAATAAAATAAAAGATAAATTAAGCAAACTGATATAAGGAAGGAGAGAGAGAGAGAGAGCACTACTTGAGCAAGCTAGTACTTGTAGGTGTCGTGATGCAATTTTTTAAGAACGTATAATAAGTAATGTTAAAGAACATCAACTATACACAACAAATGTTGTGTTTATACAGTGCTATCACGTATGCTTTTTCCTTTTGATTAAACATAAATTAATGGAGTACGTAGTGGCCTTGTCAATGACACTAATTTCGAATCAGATCAGAGATATTTGAAGGGATAGTTTGCTATGCCAACACCAGAGAGAGAGAGATACTTATTTTTTTGGATATTCACTTTCTTCTTCTTTTTTTTATTTCATTTTATCATTTTTATAAATGTTGTTTTGACATTTCATTGTCAACCAAAATTATGGAGGTGTTTGATAAAAATTAAATAAATATTTAAATTAGCTGAATTCGAATAAAAAAAATTATTTGATAATTGACATGTCTAAAATATCTGAATAATAAATTTTTATTATTTTACCCTTTTAAAAAATTCAAAAATTGTTATAAATTTATTTAATATTACTTAATATAATAGTTAATATTGTAAAAAAAAACTTTTATTCAGCCATTCAAATGATTTTTTTCAAAAATAAACGCACTTAATGACTAATTGATTCAGTTATTCATTCCTGAACAAACAGTCCCTATATCTCCGTCCCAGAATAAAAGTCCTGCTGAATTTTTCACGCATATTAAAAAGGTGAATAAAATGACAAAATTATCCATAATAATGTCATTAAATATGGAGAGAGAATTAAAATAAAAAAAGTATGAGATATTTAATGCTACGGACATAATAGGAAAAAATATGTAAAAATTTGGTTATTAAAAGAAAGAGGACATTTAACATGGGACAACCCAAAATAATAATAAAGACTTATCCTGGGACGGAGGGAGTATAATATAACGTGCAGAACACACGCAAACTTGTGTGTACCTATAACATATATTCCCTATTCCCTTGTACTCTCATGCATGTACAGTCGTCTAAGAGTTTTTTTTGTATTATTATTATTATTATTCTTAATAGTATAAAACAACCCAATTTCAAATTTATGATCAATAGTTCATTATCACACCACCATTATTAAACTAATAATTTATTATTTTTAAAAATAAAAGTAAAATTAAATACAATCTTATTAATATATACTGATTTTAGATATGGTACTTACTTTATTTGTTGTATACGTATATACACACACACACAACTAATGGATAAAATACTTTCAAGGGATAGTTTTGCCAAACCCAGATATTTATTCAATGTCTGATAAATGTACATGTGTCTTGGGTCAAAGACTTTAGAAAATATATATATATATATATATATATATATATATATATATATATATATATATATATATATATAATTAAAATAAAACCAGATCTTGTCTTTAAGATGTATAGTAATTAATTAATCAATTATTATTATATATGATAAAATACTTAACATTTCCAGCCTAAAGTACACCTATTTTAAGTCCTCAATTCGTTTGTATCCTCACCATCCGTACATATATGCTCAAATAATTTTTACTTTAATACTGTAATAGGACAATTAAAATCACATGGAAGAAGAAATTATATATTTTAGAATAACATATATCTTGGTTTGGTTCTTCGACAAAGTAAGAAAAGTTTCTGCAGTTCCACTATCTGTGATTCCTTCCGGTAGCAGCTGTTTTTTGCTTTCTTGTGATAAATTTATTTTAACAGTCCCCAATAGAGAAGGTATACAGCCATGACGTGTTCCAAATATATTATGCCATGGAGATATTTATAAGTAATTAATTAATGTGTTTCTTTAAGAATTATTAAATATCTACCAACCGTTATAACAGGGCATGGCCGCCTATGAAGTGGGGATGAGCAGCACTGATTTAAACTCTAGCCTCTAGGGATGTTTGAACCAATGGCATTTACTTTACCCACTAGAGGCGATGAATAATCATCAAGTCCATTACCACTTGAGCAAAGGTTGAATGAATTTACTACATACTAACAATGTATGTATGTATGTATGTATGTATGTATGTATGTATGTATTACAGCAATTTGATAAGAATGCCAAATATTTTTTCCTCATAAATCATAATGGCTGCCTGCCTGCCTCTGCTATAACATAACAGTCTTACTCAAAACCATATTCCCTACCAAATTTACATACTAGTGTGTGTAAATTGGCGCAACTGATATTCTAAAAATAGTAATAATGCATTGACAAGTACTAGGTTAAAACAAGATATCACTCCAAGGGTTGGTAAGAGTACCAGGCATTATTCTGCTAGCCGATCTATAACAACAAAAATGAATCACATAATAATTGCATCGGCCAAATAAGCAACCCCCCCTCCCCCCCTCCCCCCCTCCCCCCCCCCCCACCCAAAACAAAAACAAACCCCCACACACACTCCAATTTTTTTTGGATAAAAAGACTCACTTATTTGATTCAATGAACTCTCGGTATTCTCTCTTCATTTTAACCCCTGGTACAGTCCTGCATGTCAAGCATATACATAAGCACTCATTTAGAAAGGTCATTCATGGGTTAATGTCATTAGATGGTTGTTCCTCCATATTTATGTTCTTACTTAAAGCTAATTTTCCTAATATTTAACGCTTGTTCTTAAAGTTAATCAATAGTTTAGAACAACTTTCTAGTTTTCTTTCTTTTTTAAAATACATAAATTTCACTTTTAAGTAAATATGTACAAGCTAGAGCGCAGCTAAATTGAATGTTGACACAGATGAGTAGCATAAGAAGGAACAGACTAAATACGACAAATAAATGGCACCACTGAGGAGCTATAAAAACAAATAGAAGATATATTGCAGCGTAACAAGTCCTAGAATTCTGCATCGTTTGGTAGGAGGTTTTAAGGAAAACTAAGGCCAATAAGAATTATTTTTCTTTGAGGTTGTATGGAAGGAAATGCCAACTATATACTCCCTAGGAGGTTTCAAGGAAAATCAAGGCCAATAAAAGTTATTTTTCTTTGAGGTTTTATGGAAGTAATGCCAACTATATACTCCCTCTGTTTAAAGGCAAGTGATCTTTTATTTAGGAAAAGAGGTAATAGTAAACAAGGATAGACTTAAGAAGAGCTTATTTGAGAAGATGGCCAATATCTGATCAAATTCATGTGGGGTTAAGGCTTAAGTAAGGCTTGCTAAGTTGAGTTCAATTAACTTCAAAACCTAAAAATAGTATTTGCGATGTTGAAAAAGGCACTGGTGTACAATTAAAGGTTTGTTTAGCAAAAAAGTTAATTTGATTGTATATGAAGTATGAAAGAAAAGCACAACCAAATGTATGCTTGCTAAAAGGACAAGAATGAAAAAGAAGAAGCTACCCAACCTGATCATTTCCTTATTCTTGAAAAACTGTACGCATGGTGTACCCATTATTCCAGCTGCCTCAGCAACCTCTGGATCTTCCTCAATATCAATTTCAACGAAATGGACATTCTCATTGTATTCATCTATCACCTGAAAATAGAAAAAGTTAATAAAAGGTTTAGAAATAACTGGTAAGCCAGTCATTTAAAAGATGAAGAAATGCACGACTTTCTTGTTGAGGATATCGACATGTAAAAGTAGACTTTCTTCCAGTGAGGGAAAAGTTTGGGGATTCTAAGGTTTATTATATTTATAATATGTATATAAGATTTTCTAATCTAATAATAATAACGTTCCACTATGATTATGTACTCTCCCTCCCTCCCTCCCTCACTCCCTCCCTCCCTCACTCCCTCCCTCTTGCTGGCTAGGTATGAAATTTTTAGTCGGTATTACCTGTGCTAACCTATAATGCATTCCGGGTGAGATCTTTCCGGAAAATATCTTCTTTCCTTTTTTGTGAGAAGTAATAAATTTATTTCAAAAAAATCACCCTAAGGAGGATGATGCCCCATTATACACACGGTCATACTTGAAGGCGTCACTACTTGAAGGCGTCGCCTAGGCATCCAAGCGGTTCGTTCAGGCAAGGTGAGGACATGCTTTGGTGGAAATCTCAAAGGCGGGCGACTTCGTAGCGAAATCATAGCCTTGGGTCACCTTGGAAATGCCATTGACGCCTTTCTGTCAAGGCGTACACCTTCAAGTTGATCGGGATGCGAATGGCTTTACAAAAAAAAAAAAACCTCATACGGGACATGGGATAAAAGACGTGAGATTGAGCTTCCAATTTGAACCCTCAGAGAGAGAGAGAGAGAGAGATTCACTGCAATTGTGAATTGTGTGACATCTCCTCTTCATCTTCTTCCTTTACTGCTCTTGCTTCTCCTCTTTGGGTTGAGTTTTTGAAGGAGCTGTGTGAGCAGGATGAAGACTTCCACGAGTGGAAAAAGTGTTTTTTGAGGCAACCTGAGGCTGATTATTTGCTTCACGACAGATTTGATGCATGAGAACCTGTTGTGCATTCCAGTTTCATCCTAGTGAGAAAAGGTGATTCCACATTTACATGGAGGTGGTCTTGCTGGACATTTGGCATGTGATAAAACATTGGTTGCTGTTTGTGAATGGTTTTACTGGACCAAATTGTGAGACATGGAGAAGTGAGTGCTTTTATGTTTGCCAAACTAGTAAAGGACAAGCTACCAATGCTAGATTTACATGCCATTGCCAGTTCTAGAAACTATTTGGGAGGATTTATCCATGAATTTTGTATTACGATTACTATCACCTAACGAGGTATGGATTCTGTATTTGTGAAGGTTGATTGTTTCTTGAAGATGGGGCATATTCCTTGCCGGAAAACCAAAGGTGCTTCTTGCGTTGCGTTGCAAGATTGTTCTTTAAAGAGGTTGTGTGGTTGCATGGGCTTCCTAAGTCGATCACCTCTGGTAGAGATACAAATTTCTCAGTCATATCTGGAGGACTTTGTGGCGGATTTTTTATTCTTCTCTAAATTTTGGCAGTACCGCACATCTCCTAACTGATGGTCAGAATCAAGCAAATGCTCAATATAAGAAGCTTGTTCAAACATTGTTGAGTAGTCTTTTAAGGTGGGTGACCAAGTAATGGTGTTTCTTTGCAAAGAAAGATTTCCAGTTGGTTCTTATGGGAAGTTGCAGCCAAGGAACTAGGAAGTATTCAGACTCAGTTGTCTTGCAATATGGAAACTGTCTTAAAAGTGTTTGTTAGGGTATTCTATCATTATTCAATTTGACAATTATGGTTGTTTTTGGTCTTTGTCTGGGAACTCGAGGTTTCCTAGATTGTATTCTTGTGACTCCTGTTTTTCTATTGGTTTTCTCTGTCATATCTATAGCCTTTTGCGCTCAATAAATTCCTTTTCTTATCCCACATTATATAAATGTAACAGTAACCTGGTATGTTTACAGTAATCAAGTATTCAGACTCAGTTGTCTTGCAATATGGAAACAATTTGAGGTACCTTGCTAAGAATTGGCTTCAAGGTCCGACATGGACCACATGTCGGTGCTGTATATAGTACACAAATAAGCCTTGGACTTTCATGGTATAGTTTTCGTAGAGCATACTGTGCGCAAGAAAGATCAAGTTTAGAGCTCAGGGAAAATGATAATCATAACCCCATTGATGCGAGATTGAGGAAGAAAACATACCTGTCCCTTGTGCTTTGTAAGAGTGATGTCAAAACCCTCCTGTACATCTCTGGTTGAGAGTTCCTTCGTAACCTCTTCAGTCAGGGGCTGTTGAAACCAAGGCATGAAACCAATGAGACGAGAGTACTAGAATCCAAGAGACCTATAATCTGACACTCACTTAATATATGACCTGGATTTAAAAATAAAATCACTAATTGATTGAAACTTCAAGGTAATCATGACTTAATCTAAAGATATTAACCATTACTATAGCTCATATGATCTAATACATATGAACCTTTTGAGCTTACCCACAACAAACTTACCAATAAGTGATATATCCTCGGAGATGAAATGATTACAGTGACCTCCACTTTCATACAAACTAATTGTGGGACAAAAATGCTAAACTATTCATTACTTACTCAAATTTTTTCATAATTTGGAAAAATCAAATAGATAATAGGAACTTTTATTTAACATTGTATTATTTGTATATCCTTTAGGAATAATTTTATAAAAATTGTGTTCCCTTTTCCCCACGAAATACAGTTTTCCTTCTATTGTTGCAAGTCTAAAATACGTGTCTATTATTTTATCCTGATTTTTTTACCTCTTGATATGTTATTGTACCGTACCTTCTTGAACTTTTTTTTCTTTTCTTTGCTTTTCAGATAAGTAAAGTTAAGAAAATCAAAAACCAAGGATATTAGCAGATGACGCTTTTGGCATCTTTACACATGTGGAGATAATGCATGTTACATTGCAAGTACGGATATTAAAATCGCAGAACAATTACTTAAAATAAGTCTTCCACTTTATATGGTCAACTAGATATAGTTGATCTACCATTTTAAGAAGAAATTTCACATTTTATACCATATGTTGGATATCATTAAAAACCATAATTTTTTTTGGTGCAATGGAGGCATAACGGAAAGAGTCATTACAATCAAAGTCCAATCGATGCTAAAGAATTAGTTCTACTTTCGTATTTAAAAAATGGTTTTTGGAATTAGGCGTGACCACTTTCTTGGAAGAAAAAAAAGCACAAAGTGAGATTTTTTAGGAGTCCTGTACCTGGTGAAATTCAACAAGGAGATTATTGCTTGCAAGATATCTCTCCACTGATAGAGCAGCAACACAACCTGAACCAGCTGCAGTTATGGCTTGCCTCCACTCGTGGTCCTAATCGGTGCTCAAGAGAATGAGATAAGAACTTTAATTTTATAACAAAAGGTCGTATAAGATCAACGAAATGACTCTATTTTATGGCATATACAATTATGCATGGTGAATGCTGTATGAGATTGCGTCATAATTTTTTCCTGCTTTTTTCTCTTGCAAATGTGAAAGATCTGCCAAAGGTGCAAAAAAGCAGGGTTCCAATCCATGTACACATGAAGTGTACAAGATCAAAAGAAGGAATCTGAAAGGATAGTATAGGGAGAAAGTAGAAGCAAGCAACAAATTAACAAAGTATAATTACTCTGGAACCTTCAGAAAGAATATGCATGTATCACACTCATACTACAAAAGCAAGTTCCTTTTGTGTTAAGTATTGTCTCTGAAATGAAAATGTCATAAACTGCTTGGAGACACAATTTATACTAACAACTCCAAGGACAAACTTGTCAAAAAAAATCTCAGGTCACAACAAACTAGAGCAGAAATGTATCCAGTATATTTACCTGTACATCTCCAGCTGCAAATACACCTTCAACAGAAGTTTTTGCAGTACCCTCCTCAACCAACACATAACCTGACACATCAAGATCAACTTGGCCTTCCAACAACTGGCTATTTGGTGAATGTCCTATCCCATAAAATAATCCTTTAGCTTCCAGCACAGATTCCTCTCCAGTATCCACTTTTCTAATTAAAATACCAGACATCTGCCCTTTTGCATTGCCAACGACATCCACGGTCTCTGTATTGAAGTGTAAGGTGATATTCGGATTGTTGTAAACTCTGAAACATTCGCCAGAATCAACCTGTTAAACAAACATTCAGGGAGTTGAAACTTAAAATACAAATCCTTGATTAGTAAGTTAGTTCAGGTAGAAACGGGGAATCAAATTTGATCTATTTAAGACAAAATATAACTACAATTAAGGGATCCAACAGGAAGCATGGTAAAGAAGAGAAAAGAAAAGAAAAAATAACCATTATGAAGTAACTTTGGGCTTCAATTACCAATACATATAATACAATGCCTACAAAGGCAACAACAAAATATAAAAATAAAAATAAAAATTGAAGTGGGGAAATATGCACTTGTTACTTCTCTCCTTTGTTATCCTTTTTTTTTGGGTGGGAGTGGAGGAAGATAGATTGATGCCAGACATGCTCCAAAATCTGAAGTATAGGATTTTTGGTGCATCTAGCAAAATAACTTAGTAATCAGCCTCTATGGATCAATAGCAAAACTGACCCGGCACTTGTTGTTTGCTTTTATTGCTACCGTGTCGTCTAAATACCCAAAATCTGATTTCCTTTATCTGTAGTTTTATTAAGCTACTAATTCAAACAAAGCAAATTCTAAATAAGTCATCCTCATTGAACAACTTCTTAAAATAAAGGTAAATATTACAAAAATTTCACCAACATATCTCTAACCATATGAAATTGATACCAAATGTAACTTTTAACCAACAAAGCTTATGCACGTTCAGTTACCAGAAAAATTAACTGTTCAGTATTTTTCCTTTCTATTATTAATTGTTATCCAACCCAAATATCATAATGCAATTTTCCACAGTATATAATATCCCAATGTTTCTCAAAATCACCTTTTATTTAGATAGAGAAGTTGCCTATATTAGAATCTAAAGAAAAAAAAAATAGAAAGATTCCCAGACGTACTATCACGATGAAGGCAAAAAAATTAAAGAATAAAACCAAATATGTCATGTCATGAAAGGGGAGTAACTAAGAAACCACAGTGCACTTTCAATAAGTTATAACCCATCAAGAATGCAAAATGTACTCCTTCTAAATCCTTTGTTAATCTCACATAATTAATAAAACAAAAAACAAAAATAAAGGCAAAAAATGATTGATGAAGAAAATAATGTGAAGACGGACTTCCAAAAGTTTTAGCCAATGACCAGTGTCATCAAATGAAAATTATAAAAGTAAATGAGGTTAAAGGAGTGAAAAGTAGAATAATCAAGTTTCAACATTCCAAAAAGAATATTTAGACAATATTTAATATACAGATAGATATAGATGCAAATTCTAACAATATTCATACTCAGTATGCTACAAAATTTTCATATTGAGAAGGTAAAAGGCATCAGTGAATTTATTTGGACCCACCTATCTTGCATTGCTCTGGATGCCCTTAGTTGGTCCTTGCGTACAAGTAAATGTACACGACGAGCATATTTAGTTAAGTATAATGCTTCCTCTGTAGCAGTATCACCCCCTCCGACCACAGCAAGAACTTGCCCCTTAAAAAGTGGTGATGCGCCATCACAGATAGCACAGGCACTAATTCCTCGACTCCAGAACTCATCTTCTCGAGGTAAGTTGAGCCTTCTTGCTGTAGCTCCTGTGGCCACAATAACACTATGGCACTTCACCTGAAGAAAAAAGAAGACGAGAAAAATTCATTATTACAAAAACCGTGTAATAACTTATCAGGACTGAAAGTGAGGACTCAACTGCAATAGATCAAGCAAAGAGTTAAGTGGCAGGGATAATTTAAAAGCAAATCTATATCTACATGAGACACGCACTTCAAACGTATCCAGGGCATCTCTTATTCATTTTTTATTCAGAGCATCTCATTTAATCAAGAATATATAAAGAGAAAGCTATTAGCACAGACCAATACAAGCAAGACAGTTTAGTAAGCCATAATATTAGTTATCTGGATATTTTTCAAGCATATAAATGCATCCACTTGGAGGCCAATGAAGAAGCTGAAATTTTGGCACAAGTTACAAAAAAATGATTAACCAGCTCAGTGTAAGAATAAGCATTCCATTGACTCACACTTCACTTCGTCAATGATTCCTATATATCCTATGTCTCAAAATAATTAATTAGGTATTTATTCTTTAAGAGTCAATTAGAAGTCTCAATCACATTGAATAACAAGCAAGGAAATACAGGATAACCCAAATTGATGGTTTCTGCCATGGATGCTTAGAATCATTAATAAGCTGAACTAACGAACAAACTACAGAAAAGAAGCAAGGCTTGTCACAAAGTTGACGTTTTCTGTCGACACGTGTTGGAGACCAACATTACCCTGACACTCCCGGACATGTGTTTCAAACTTCTTATAAATGCTCAAATTTTAAATAGAAACTCTTCGCTACCAAGAATAAAATAAAAGTATAATATCATATTACAAGTCAAGGAATTCTAATTGTTTTGTAGAAGTAACAAAGAGAATATTGTATCATAACAAAAGTACGATAAAGAAAACTAGTAAAGCAACAGGCAAGTGAAAGAAAGAGTAATCGTCTCTGATACATTTATATTACACATGGGTTGTTATTCAAATATATTAAACTCAACTTATATACAGAAAATATATAAATATATTTGTTAATGAGTCCTCAATGTGACCATGTTGGGTCAACTCCAATTATGAACACCAAGATGAATAAATACCTCTACGGTAGGAACAAAATAATCAATTTCAATATCAATATTCTGTAGTCTAAATAACTTGTGGGATACATAACTATTTAAAGAGTCCTCAATGTGACCATGTTATACCCACGGTCCCCACCTCACCACCACCAAAAGTTACAAATAAACACTTGGCTCCAGAAAAAAAAATCATAAATACTTAAATTTACATTATTTGGTTTCACGTTCATCAAAGAATCTCATTAGGAAGATTTGAAACCATCAAGGTACTATTCAGGTCAAGGTAAACAAATAGAATAGTGTTCTATTTAAACAAGAAAACTTGAACGACCTGAGAGACAATAAAAATATCCATTTGAAAGATACCATCACCTTACGTTCACTACTTTGCACAGTAAAAGGACTGGTCTTCACATCAAGGAATTCGACGTCTTCTTGGAATAGTTCTGCACCCCAACGTTCAGCTTGCCGTCGCATCCTAATCATTGAAATAACTTCAATTTTCTCTTAAATTTAAATTAAACAACTTCCAGAATTTTCATCTATAAAATTAAATAACGCCCCTACCCAAAAAAAACAAAAGAAAGAAAGAGTTTATTCCAAAGTTCAGTTACCGATCCATCAAGTCTGGGCCAGTAATTCCCTCTGGGAAACCCGGAAAGTTCTCCACTTCAGTGGTAGTCATCAATTGTCCCCCAGGAACACCTCCTATCTGATATCCTTCAAACACTACGGGCTTCAAATTGGCTCGAGCTGCATAAATGGCTGCTGTGTATCCAGCAGGACCTGAACCTATGATTACCAAATTCTCGATACCTTGGGCTGTGACAAAGTACCAAAATTATTCCATGAAGAAAAAGATATTTGTACAATCTCATCTAAAAGAAATGAAACTTGGGCCAAATGCTCACATATTCAGACTGCTTGAATATATTGTAGTGAAAAATTATGTACAAAAATTAGAAGTACTGACATAAATAGAAAAGCTTATAACAATAAATAAAAAAAAATCATGACCAATGCATTTTAATGCCTTGGTAAGTGCAAAGAAACAATTTTGTTGTCATTTTTTCTTGATAAGTAACTCTTTATGCATGTTATTTGAAACGTTATATAACTATATGGCTATATATACTATGTAACACCCCAGTTAAGTAACTACCAATAGTACCTTCAAGTCATGACCTTTTGGGAGCCTGTGGTGGGCTAGATGACCCAAGAAGATACTATTGGGCCAGTGGTTTGAGGCCTTATTTGGATGGATTTGATTCGATTCGGACTTGGGATTTGACCCAAGATTTGTTCCGGACTCGAGATTTGACCCGAGTTGTTTCATATGGTATCAGAGCCGACTCTCGAAAGCTCGGGTCGGGTCATCCGATCGGGTTGCCGGAGGTGGGGACACGAAGGCTGGTGGTATTATCCCACAATGGAGAGATGAAGGTCCGGAGGTGGGGACACGAAGCCAGCCGGTATTATCCCACAATGGCTAGAGAGGCAAAGATCTTTGGGCCATGTGTGTGATCGGTTCTGACGGGGACGTCAGAAATTTAAGTGGGGGAGTTTGTAACACCCCAGTTAAGTAACTACCAATAGTACCTTCAAGTCATGACCTTTTGGGAGCCTGTGGCGGGCTAGATGACCCAAGAAGATACTATTGGGCCAGTGGTTTGAGGCCTTATTTGGATGGATTTGATTCGATTCGGGCTTGGGATTTGACCCAAGATTTGTTCCGGACTCGGGATTTGACCCGGGTTGTTTCATACTACCTATATATGCTACCTATATTTTAAGGGAGAGAGTTTAAGGGAAGTTACAATTGGTTAATCTATGTAAAAATTTATAGTTAATAAATAAATAAAATTAATTACCCTATTATTCTATAAACCTATTCACCTCCTATTATTATTTTTTCTTTATTTATCAAATTTAAAATTTCCTTCAACTGCCCCCAGCACCCACATTTATCTTTATGTGGCTAATTTTTTATTTTTTATCATTGTGTATTTTTAATGTAACTAGCCTGATAGCCTGTGCCAGGCACGGGGTTTTGTTTAACAATTGTTTATATTGTAAATTATAATATTTGATCAAAGTATTTATGTGGCTAACTAAAATGAACGACATAGAAATTGTTCAAATAAAAATATTATTTACAACAGATGAAAATGACATATAAAAGTAATATTCAACATCGCTTCATCTCTAGTTTCTTAACTTTTCTTGTCCAAAGAACATTCAGAAAATAAAAGTAATCAAAAGATATGGTGAAGAAGAAAGGAAGAAATATAAGGCTATTTATAGTTACAGTAGGCTTTTGGTATTCTTCATGAATTGTGTATATACCTTGTATTATATGAACAATTAAAGAGCGACTATTAATTTTAAGTGAGTAGTATGTACCTATAAGCTGTGTACGGTTGAATATAGGTCTAAATTTCAACTCCAAAAAAATGAAAATTTTAAAATTAAAATAAATCGGTGACTATCTGAGTCAACTCATTGATGAGTTAACACATGGTCAAATTGATTTATCTCCCATACTGCTTTTATATATAATAAGATATTGATGTAACTTATTAATTTTAAATAGGTTTTATAATTTTAATGCAACCAAAAAAATTAATAATGCGCAAACAGAATGCTGCAGGGGATTAGTGTATACTATATATAGAGATAGAGAGCGAATTGAGTGTTTGAGACCTGAAGATATAGGCTGGTCAGCTGAGGAAGAAGAAGCTCTGACTCGGTGGTGAATTGATCGAGGACCAGCAACAACCGAGTCCAAGCGAATTGAGCGGTGCCGAGTCAAATTGGCTCTCAATAGAAAAAAGGAATTGGGGAGGGTAGTGGCCATGGATGAGGCAGCTGGTGGCCGAGTCAGACCAATTCCAACTCCGGCGCCGACTCCAACTCCGACTCCGACTCCGCTTGCTATGTTTGCCATTTGTTTCGGAACATACAATATCCCCAACCAACCAACCAACCAACCACTGAACTTAACACACACTCTATTCTTTCCTCTTGTGAGCTCTGGCCTGACTGGCTGGAGTTGTGTAAACTAACCTATTTGGAGTTGGAGGTTTATCTATACACTCCCTCCCACGTATGGACGCCAATTCACTCTCTTCCTCTTTCTTCTTTTACATTTTTTTTTATTATTTCTTCTCTTTCCCTCTTTTTTTAACAAAATAAAATTTCTATTAATATAAAATTTTAATTATTTTCTATCTCGTATATTTATTTAGTATATAGTTATTAACATAAATTTCTGCATATTATACCAACACTCTTAAATATTTTTTCCTTTTTGAGTATATTTTCAAAGTTACCTTTTAAAACTTTGTCTTCTTTTTATACAGCTATTGTATAGTAGTGGATTTTAACAATGTTTATTAATTACTACGTCATAATTTTAATATCAATATTTGTGTTCCAAATATATACATATATCAAAGTTAGATATAGAATTTTATTTTAACTATAAAGTGACATATTATTTTTTTATTCTTGATTAATTAAGTATTATCATGACACTGTTATAACGTTATACTCCTTCCGTTCCTTAATATAAATCGTTTTAGAGAAATATTTTTGTTCCTAAATATAAGTCGTTTGAGGATTTCAAGTAAGCATTAATTGCTTAGTTTCCAATATTACCCCAAGTAATAAATATAAATTTAGTTCTCTTACTATTTTTTGCCCAATAAATAACACTCTCTTTTTCCAATACAAGGGCAATATAGACAATTGATAGTATATTTAATATTTTACAATCATTACCTTAATATTTGTGCATAACTCTAAAACGACCTATATTAAGGAACGGAAAGAGTAACAAATATAAGATACATATTTAGAAAGAAAAATAAATAAATGTTATTTTAAAAAAACAAAAAAATTGAACTTGTCCAATAAACCTGTCCAATATTCTTGTCTGTGTAGCATTACTTGAAAATTTATTATTGTGCTGATTTATGAGTCTTTTTGTATTTTATTCTAATTTATGGGCCAGGTTAAAAAAAAAATTATTAAAAGAGAAATGGAGATCGATTAAACTTGAAACTAAACATGAAGAGAAATACTTATTAGACTACTGTTTGGGCCAGCTCAAATCAATTAAGGGTACTTAACACTAATATACAATAATTAGAAAGTATTTACAAAAATAATATATACACAAAATAATTATAAAAATAACGCAATTCACATTAATAAGGAAACCTAAAATAAAGGAGAAATAATTGACATAATTAATAATTTAAATTCAAATATCTGGGATTTAACCACAAAAATAAAATCAAATTCAAAATAATAATTCAAATTCAAATCTTCATAGGAAAGATTGCACAAATTTTGTACTTCAGAGAAGGTGACGGAGGCAACTTCGGAGGAGGTGACAGCTTCGGAGGAGAAGGTAGTGGTGGCTTCGGAGGCGGCAATGAAGGTTATGGAAGAGGTAGCAATGGCGGTGATGGCGGCAGCGGCGGCGGAGGTGGCTCAGGTGGTGGTTACAGATACGGTGGAGGTGGATGGTGGGGCAATGGTGGCGGGAGCAACCATTTTTCGGTAATAAAAGGAAATTATCGAGATACCGCAGGTGTGGAGGTGGATTGGTAATCTTGGTATGCAGATTTGGTAACCTTGGTATGAAAGTTTGGTTACCAACTACACTATGAAAAAACTGCAGGTGTGGATTGGTTACCTTGGTATGAAGGTTTGGTTACCTTGGTATGGAGGTGTGGATTGGTTACCTTGGTATGAAGGTTTGGTTACCTTGGTATGGAGGTGTGGATTGGTTACCTTGGTATGACAGTTTGGATACCTTGGTATGAAGGTTTGGTTACCAACTGCACTATGACAGTTTGGTTACCTTGGTATGACAGTTTGGTTACCTTGGTATGAAGGTTTGGTTACATTGGTATGAAGGTTTGGTTACCTTGGTATGGAGGTGTGGATTGGTTACCTTGGTATGACAGTTTGGTTACCTTGGTATGAAGGTTTGGTTACCAACTGCACTATGACAGTTTGGTTACCTTGATATGACAGTTTGGTTACCTTGGTATGGAGGTTTGGTTACCTTGGTATGAAGGTGTGGATTGGTTACCTTGGTATGACAGTTTGGTTACCTTAGTATGAAGGTTTGGTTACCAACAAAAGTAGCAAGGAGAATGTATATAATGTGTGACGACCCCAAAATTAGGTATGCATCACCCATCTTGGGTCATCAGATACATGGTACATAATTCAAATATAACTTACTAATACAACTGTCGTGTACAATACGACAAAACATAACTGTGAGTTTGAATACAATTATTGTCTACTAGAGATTATACAAACTCAAAAAGAGTTCTCATTACAATTATTAATACACTATTTCACAGAATAGTGAGGACTACTAATGCTATCCTCTTGACCGTCACTCCGTTCCCCGACTAGTCCCTGCTATGTTCTCATTTCCTGAAGAGAACAGTGAAATAAAGGGTGAGCTCAACTAGCCCAGTAAGAAATATTATGACTAAGATAATGCAGAATAAATTATCGTTAGCCTTCAACAGTATTAAACTGATAAAATATAACAACATCAAGTTTAACAGCAGCGGATCAAGCAATCCATTAAAAGAGTCAAGTAGAGAATAGAATCTACTATCTTTTATGATTTAAAAAGTTTTTCATCACTTTTATCGCTGAGACTCAGCTTAATAAATAAACCACATCATCCCTGCACTACGGCCAAGGATATTTATTAGGGTCACGACCACAAATTCCATGCACTACGGGCCAAAGATATTTGTGTATTCATCAATGGTCATGATCATGCCAACAACTGTCCATCAATGCACTACGGGCCAATGAGGACTTTTACCGCATCATTTGTAACATTACGGTCATGATTACACCGAATAATCCCTGGTCATAATCATACCAAGTCCATCCATGCACTACAGGCCACAGATGACTTTTAAAAAAATATAAACATGAGGATGATGACAATGATATAAGAATTCAATAAAACAAGTTCAAAAATTAATTTGTCCAAGAACTACTAATGTCCAAATTGTCAACATGATATTGATTTGTAGAGTAAAATTTAAGAATGATCGGAAGAATATTTCCATGAAAAGATACTGGATGAAGCGCAAATATCAAGGATATTCTATTAATTTCATGGAGTATAGAAGTCAAAACTTTAACCAACTGAGCATAATAAAGAATGGAATAACAAAAGAAGTCACCATGCATGCGGTACTTCGCATAGACAGGTTATTCCAACAGAATAATAATAACGGAACCAGGTCAGGCAAAATTTGCACCGACAGGATGTTCCAACAGAATAATAAAGACGGAATCAGGTCCGGTGTAAAACACACAGATAGGATGTTCCAACGGAATAATAATAAAGACGGAACTAGGTCCGATGTAAAACACACAGACAGGATGTTCCAACGGAATAATAATAAAGACGGAATCAGGTACTGTGTAAAACACACAGATAGGATGTTCCAACAGAATAATAGAAGAATGTCACCAAGTATAGGGTAGACCGCGTATACAAATTATTCCAACAGAATAATAAGAAATGGAATAACAACAGTTCTCTTCATGAATAAGAAAGAATAACACCCCTTACCGTAACAGAAAATGGATATAGGAAAAGAAAAGTTAAGTAGCAAAAAGCTTTTCTTCTATCTCTCTAGAGTTCAGTGAATTCGTAAGAAAATAATGAAGGAATGAGATTCTATTTATAGGAAAATGGAATGCATAGTAACTAATCCATGAACGGTCCAGATTGATTTACTTTAATCTGACGGTCCATATTTAAAGAAAAATCTTTTAAATAAAATATAATATATTCTATTTATATAAAAAGATTTTTACTATGCAAATACTATGCAACACTATGCAAAATACTGTGCAACACTATACATAATAAAATATAATATATTCTATTTATAGAATAACTTTAATAAAGTATTCTATTTTATATAAAAAGATATTTCTGTTTTATTACGTTAATAATACGAATGAAACAAAACGTTATCATCGCTATAATAATTCATATTATTAATCGACAATAATTGAATCAAACTGAGCGACTTCTCACATAAATATCAATAATCAATACCGTGTGCTACTATGCAACAACGCGTATTACTGTACTTTTACTACCCAGTAGTTCAACAGTATCAACGGTAAAACTTCCACCGTTATTTTCAATAAAATATTTTTGTCGTTTTCTCAATCCGACAATAATTCTGTTGTGGGGTCCACCAATAATTGTACCGTCGTACGAATATTTTCCGACACAAAGAATATTCTCTGACCAATCGAATATAATATAACAACTTGCATACTTTGCAAAATTTATAAATACTACCCACAACTATAATATTATCTCAAATTCACACCGTAATATTAAAAAATTATTTCGAGAAAATTAATTCTTTATTCATAAAATCTGTGGTTTCACATAATGTACTTTTCACAATGTTAGTGGATCGATGGTCAGGGCATCTTTCCTTCTTCCCCCAACCAATATCATTGATTCATGTATTCTGAACTATGGTTGACTCCTTCGTTAAGTTATCTCTAGGTAAAAACACATTATACAACAATCTCAACCATTCCACTTGGGTGGGGTGGGGTGGGGGTGGGGTGGGGGTGGGGGTGGGTACTGGGTTACCCTTACAACCACCCACTGCAGCAAATTCAAAATTCTGTAGAAGACGAAGGCAACGAGCCACCACATCCGCTGGATCAAGTTTCTGCGACCCTATACTCAAGCATTTAATTGATTCCACAATTCCTAAGCAACCATGGCAGCACATCAATTTGATTAAAATCCCATGACTTAGTGATAGATTCAACCCAATCAAAGAAAGTACCCTCTGCCACATTTCTACACCTGAGAGCAAGGGTGCTTAGAAACCACACTGTCGTAGAAAAATAAGCTAGAAAACCACACGTTTCAAAAAAGAGGATGAAGAAAAAAGAGTGAGAATCACGTCATTCCTAATACTAATTTCCTAAATTAAGGAATCCTAATTGCACTAATATTGTAAATAAATATAGAAAAATATATTATTTTTATAATTATTTTATCTATACACCATTATTGTAATTATTTCTAAAATTATACTAAAATATGTAATTAACCCAATTAAATTATTGTTACTCGTCAACGTTGGAATTTCTCCCCTTTTGGGCTTGACTATTAGAATTCTTAAAAGCCACTAGGGCCCATTAAAATGGACGAGTATTGATTCAAAACTAACCGGAGAGAGCTATAATTCTCATTTTGTGGTGATTGATTTCATGAATCATTAAGGTTTTGTAATTTATATTCTCTCGATTGTGTTGTGCCATTTTTCTTGTTATAAACAAAAATAGTTTAATTTAGGACTAAATAGGGATTAATATCCTGAATTTATATATATATATATATATATATATATATATATTTTATTTTGAGATTGTCTTATCAATTTTTTTAATTAAAGAATTAAATTTTTTTTTCTGATTACGTGCGTCTAATTTATTTTATTAATTTTTTATACCAAAAATAATAAATATAAGACCATTTATTACCTTTTAAAGTAAATTTAACCCTTTGTTTTTTATATTAAAAGTGATAAACGTCAGACCAAAACGTGTATCTCGTTTTAGTTTTATAATATTAAATTAAATTACAGAGAGATAAGAATGGATAAAGAAATAGATGAAATAATTTGGTTGGTGGGAACACGCGCGTTACAGCTAGTAGCTAGCTAGGTCAAACAATTTTTAATTTTATCTGCTGAAATTTAGAGTCAAAATGCAAAAGCTTGATCTAGAAGAGAGGAGTTATAATAGTATAATGGAAGTCGAAATAATAAATAAATAAATAAATAAAAATGAGAGAGAAGAATTTACATAAATAAAAGAATGTCGCCTACCTTAATATGCCCAACATTTTGGACACTCGGAATTCTGTGTTATACATATTATTGACTCCATCGTCCCCTCAATTAATCTATCCATTCCACTGCATATATGATACTCCCTCCGTCCCAAATTAACTGCTCAATTTTGACCTTTTTTAGTCAAATTGACTATTTTTAGAATTAATAATTAAACATATATAAATATATTTCTGAAATTATAAAAAATAGGATTAGTAATAAATTGTATATACTTTCTTTTGGTTATAATTTCTTCACCTATATTTTAGCAAAAATAGTAAAAAGATTAGTTTTAAAAATGGTCAATTTGACTTTAAAAAGTCAAAACTGAGCAATTAATTTGGGACGGAGGGAGTATGATGGAGGGTGTTATTTTATGCAACATTTATTCTATACGTTTATTTGTGGATAGAATAATAATTAAACGTAACACGTGAGAGGTGTAATATAATATTATTCAAACAAATTATATAAATATATTACAAAAATAATATAATATTATTAAGTACATTAAGACAATTTTATTATTATGTAGCCACTAAATAATAATAATAATAAATAGTAGTTTACACATCATATTTAAGAATCCATAAGTATGGAAGAAAAATACTCTATTTGGTCTACAAAAATAGTAAAATTGTATTAAAAAAATCATAAAAAAATTAATTTCTTTTCTTTGATAATATTATAAAATCATTAAAATGACATTATTCTAATATTTGCCATCCTAATTGGTACCACCTACTAAATCAAAATTTTAAGAGTAGACCCGAACAAAATTTCACAATTGAGAATTGCTATGTATAGTCAATTCCCTTCTTCTGGCGGCTGGACTATATATATATATATATATATATAAGAAGAGGTTAACATGCACACATATAGAGAAACTTTTAATTCAAGCATATATTTCCAAAATAGCTAGGGAGGCGAATTGATTGGTTAATTTGCATTACTTTCTCATGAACTGTGGAGCCGTGTTGGGTTTCTATTGTTGGGACTGGGAATTCTTAACCGCCCTTCTTCTATTCCATACCCCTTTTTCTTCTTCATCTTCTTGTTAGATATATATATATATATATATATATATATCAAATTTAAATATAATTAATTTTCTCTTAATTTAATTCTTGATACAATATTTAATCTGATAAGTATTATATATATATATATATATATAATATGTATAGTGATTATTATATATGATGATGGAGAGTGAATATTGTGAAAAGGGTTTGATAGAAGAATATGTGAGAAGATCATCACCACCACCTTTCTTGTTGAAAACCTTCATGCTAGTGGAAGATCCGGCCACCGATGACGTCATTTCATGGAACGCCAATGGGACGGCGTTCGTGGTGTGGCAGCCGGCGGAGTTTGCCAGAGATTTGCTTCCAACACTCTTCAAGCACAGCAACTTCTCCAGCTTCGTCAGGCAACTCAACACTTACGTAATTTTAATTTTCTAACCTTGTTACCTCTCTCTCTCTCTCTGTCTTTACTTGGATGAAAAGATAGTTTAATTATCTTAGTTCTAAATCTAACTTTGTTTTAATTAATCCTAAGTACATATTTACACTTATAAGTGGTGATTACAATATAACTCTATTCGTTTCAAAATTAGAGATACATTTATAAAACGATAATTTTTAAAATAATAATTTTATGTTTACAAATTAAGGTACAAGCAATATAGCTAAAGATTTAGTTGTATTGACATGATTACGTTAAAAATGATAATAACAGAATAAAAAATGATAATTAAGATCGATATTATACATACATTATCTCATATATATGAAATATTTTGAGAAGTAACCAACTCTTTTAATTGTTTATTGATTTTATGTTAGAGAATTTGATGTATTAATATATTAGATTTGAGTTCATTTTAAGAATCTAACAAATATCATGTTACTAAAATAAAATTATATCTTAAAATGAGCACAGCTTTTACTAGTAGTTTAGTTTTAAAAGTCATTTTCAAGCTGTAGAATAATAAAATAGTTTTGCTTTTGTAGCTGTACAACCAAGCAGACAAAATTAGTAAAACTCGCACATTTACCTTTCTAAAAATTATATTTTTTATTTTAATAAAAAAAATATATATTTCTAATTTTATATAGAAATATATAATTTATAGCTCCATTATTATTAATATATAGAGGTCGTTGAATGTGATTCGGAATAAATGACTCCACGAATACATATATGATTTGGTACATATATGATTTGTATTTGACTTCACTCATATATTTATAGAGGTTTGATCCGAGTGGTGAAGATCGATGAGCCTATCAAATTATTAGACTATTAGTAGTTGAGTTGACAAAACATATATGAAAACCAACGATCGTCACACATATATGACCCAATAATTTACCCACATTTGAATATACCAGCTCAAAGCATATATATATATATATATATATATATATATATATATATATATATATATATATATATATATATATATATATATACAGACAGGATCAGGTAAGGGAGCCCTTATTTTGTTAAAATGCGGACTCTTTTTTTTTTTTGATTTTTTTTGGTTTTTTTTTTTAAAACAACTAAAAAAAAATATTTAATATTTTATGGAACTGAAATTTTTCCATAATATAATGTTTTGGGCGTGTTTTGAATACCTATACCAAAAAGTGGTGGTACAGTCTGCCCAGACTGTACATACATATTTTTGTTATACGTACCCAAATCACATCCAAAACACTGTATTATGAAAAAATTTCAATTCCATAATTTTTTATTTATTTTTTTTTAATTGTTTTAAAAAAAAAAAAGCAAAAAAAAAAATAAAATACAAAAGTCCGTATTTTGATCAGGTGCGGGAGTCCGCACCTGATCCGCTCCCTATATATATATATGTTAGTTTTATTTTAATAATTTTATGTACACATGTTAAGAATTAATTTCCATGTAAATTTAATCATAACACATATTGATTAGGGTTTTGAATGGATGAGTTTGCTTCATTATTTTTCATGATCATTGTGTTAAAACGAGGCAAAGATCGAAAAACAAAGTACATAAATTAATTATTCCTGGGAAAGTTATTGATCATTAATTAAAAAGCTGATCATAATTATTAATTAATTAATTACTCGTGCGTGCATGTATTTTGATTCATAGGGATTCCGTAAAGTTGCAACTACCAGGTGGGAGTTTTGTAACGACATGTTCCGCAAGGGTGGAAAAGAGCTGCTGAGTGAAATACGCCGAAGAAAATCATGGTCAAACAAGCCACAATTACCAGTTGCACAAACCCTATTAGCAGCAGCAGCTGCACCAATATTTAAAGATCAATCTGATGATCAAAGGTCTAATTCTTCAAATTCGTCATCATCTGGATTCACTAGCCTACTGGATGAGAATAAAAGGCTCAAGGAGGAGAATGGAGTCTTAACCTTGGAGCTCTCAAACATGAAAAACAAGTGCAAGGAGCTGTTTGATTTGGTCACCATGTACACCAAGTATACAAATTTGGAGAAAGAAGACGAAGACAAAGATGAAGATGGAGGGCCAAAGCTATTTGGTGTTAGGCTTCAAAGAGATCTAGAGAGGGAGGCCGGAAAATAAATTAGAGAGAAAGATTGGTGGAAGTGCAAATCTTGTTATGTCTGTCATGCAAATAGTATATATAGCTAATTAAGCTAGCTAGCCAGCCATGTAAAAGAACATGGGAGTAAGTACTTGTTCTAAATTAAGACACCGTTGTAATCACAATGAATGAATAAAAATCACATATTAATTTTTGCTTAAACTAACTACTCCATAGTTATTGTTGTTAGCTAATATGAAAACAAAGCTACATATATAGGTACTACGTACGTACCATCAGAGGCGAAACTAGCATAGGGCTGGAGGTTTGAAAAATTTATAAGGTCCACCCTAAGGTTGGAAAAATTAAATTTATTATAATTCTAAGTTTGTATAATTGTAGCATAATATTGTATATGTGTTATTCCAATTAAATGATACATTTGTATCCAGGTAACCAACTTAAACCCTTATTTAATTTTTTTTATTCTTTGTTTATTTTATGAAACTTGATATTTTACTTTTTAAAAGTTTAACGAGTGATCATATTCAATTTGTTTTCCGGTAACCAACTAAAACCTTACTTATTTGATTGTAAGTTTATGAAAATTTTATTATTAAAAAGTTCAATAAATGGTCCAATAATATTGGTTAAGTCATTCTTGTAGTGTAGTTAATTGAATTTTTTATTTTTTGTTTAATTAGAATCATGGGAAAATCACATATTATTGATTCATTTTTCAAGAGAAAGCAATCAAATCATGTTGACATATCTATGCTTACCCCTGAGCCTAATGTTAAAACATATTTGACTACTTCTGAACAAGAACAACGTGAATTGAAGGTAAAAGAATGAGATATTAATTATTTGGAATGTGATCCTAGAAAACGTATCAAAATATGGAAATGTTATGGTGTGATTGAAATTCTTTTTCTGAATATATATTATGTTGTTAAAAATTTTTTTGGCCCCCCCAAAAACAAATCCTAGTTTCGCCCCTGGTTACCATCTCCTTAATTTAACTTTATTACTATCAATTTATCATTATATATATAGTAGTAGTAGAAATGGACACATAGAACATAACTCGATTAAAAAATAAATAAATAAAGCTTTAATAAACTCAAAGTCTAAAAGAAAATAAAGCTTTAATTTTCGATGCTCCCTATATATGTAAAGGGAAATTAAAGGTGATACAACTTGAAATTAATTACAGCTTATATATATATATATATATTCAGTCTTTCTAGAAGTGATACTAGGTAGCAGCCAAGCCAATAAAAACAGTGTTGGAACTAGCAGTAGCAATAGCAGTGCAACAATAATAGCAGTATTAACAAGATTAGGAAATCAAAAAAATTGAAACAACTTAGATGGTATATGAAAGAAGCTGAGGCGTAGCAAAGCTACTGTCCTAAAAAGTGATTCCGCCCTCACTAGTTATAAACCTTGGTACAGTTGAGCTCCACGACGTTCACCCTCCAGGATTCAACGACAAAACCTCAATTGCGTGTAATCGCAGAAGAAGGCTGTGGACTTGTCAATGTGGATTGCCTCCAATTTGGATTATGAGAATAACAGAGTATGAAGATTATGAAGAAACTATATATGTATATATTTCTGTGTTCCTCTTTTTCTACAGAACAGAGACAGTATATATAGAAGAAGAAGAAGAAGAAGAACGAACGTTAGAAACTGAAACTGCAGAACGTTGGAAGTAAATAACGCGATCGTTGGAAGTAAATAATATTGGGAACGTTGAGAGAAATAAATAAGGTTTACGTTGTGGAAAAAATAACGTAAATTAAAACGGCTAGGGTATTAACTCTATTTAGGGCTTGGTATAAAAAGATTAGGAATTTAAGGTTTTCTGACCAAAAGTCCAAGAACCAAGCTTGGCCTCGCCCAATTCCTTAGCCGTCCTCATGTGCGCGAGCCCATCCCTTTTACACAACCAAGTTACTAGGCCCAAGCCAACATGTACTTATATACACATATAAAGTTTTCAAAATAAATGATATGGGACTTTGAAAAAACCATAAGATTTTGGAGCATAACCAACAATCCCCCACATGATCCAAAATTATCAAAGAGAAAAAAATTAAAAAGAAGTGAGAAGGACAATGGATTTTAGATACATAACGTCGATACCTTGTGGGTTTGAATCGACACTTAGTGGAACAAGCTAATGATTGTAGATTATAGGTGAACTATATTCTTGAACCTATTATCTGTGATACAATCAATTGAACTTGCACACATATCTTAAATCCTGAATCCACACAAGTCCGCGCGCGGTTGGGCGCGTTCTAGGCCATGCGCCATATCCCAGATTTTCATAAAGGCTCTAAAGAGTTTGCCAAAGACTCTCATAGGAAGCGGCCTACACTTTCACCTTTATATAGATGAACCCATCAAGTGTATACTGACAAACATCACCCTTTAGGGCTATGAGTTTCATTAAGAATCTAAATGATTCATCCTATCACAATTTGTCAGTAAGCACCACACACACACAGGGAGAAATATAAATAATTATAGTGCTTTAATTAAATAATTACATGACTTGTTGTTACCCATTGAACCCAATTCATGGGATCTCCAATCACATGGGTTGGGTTTCTATCATATATTATTTACTCAAGATGTTGGCAATAGTCCCATCCCTCTGGATGCTTCTTGGACTACCTTTTTACTCAATCCCTTAGTAAGCGGATCCGCTAGGTTCTTTTCAGACCTTACAAATTCTATGGAAATAACCCCATTACTGATCAGTCCTCGTATAATGTTATGCCTCAAACGAATATGTCTCTGTTTTCCATTATAAACATGGTTCATTGCCCTGCTCATCGCTGCTTGAGAATCACAATGCAGAGAAATAGAAGGAATTGGTTTATACCACAATGGTATATCAGCAAATAAATTCCTTATCCACTTTGCTTCTGTACCTGCCAATTCTAAAACAATAAATTCAGATTCCATAGTAGATCTAGCAGTACAAGTTTGTTTAATAGATTTCCAAGAAATAGCTCCTCCACCTAAAGTAAACACATAACCACTAGTGGAGTTTGTTTCATCATTATCAGATACCCAATTAGCATCACAATATCCTTCTAAAACACTAGGATGACCAGTAAAATGTACACCTACATTAACTGTTCCTTTTCCAATGTTCTTGTGAAGGATTATGTGTATATCTGCTAAGTCTACTAATGGCATATGCAATATCAGGTCGAGTACAGTTCATTAAATACATTACACTACCAATGATTCTAGCATATTCAACTTGTGCAATACAATTCCCTTTATTTTTCTTTAAATGCACACTAGAGTCATAAAGGGTTCCTAATGGCTCTTCATTAAAGAAATTAAATTTCTTAAGAATATTTTTCACATAATGAGACTGTGATAAAACTAAACCATTTGCATGTTTATTTATTTTCATGCCAAGAATCAAATCCGTTTCTCCTAAATTTTTTATGTCAAATTTAGAAGATAAAAACTCTTTAGTAGTTTTCACAACTTTCTCATCAGTACCAAATATTAGCAAGTCATCGACATATAAAAAAATAATCACACCACAATTTCCATTGAATCTATTATATACACAACTATCAGATTCATTTGTAACAAAATTATTAGACAAGAGAGTTTTATTAAATTTGTCATTCCATTGTTTTGGCGCTTATTTTAAACCATACAAAAATTTTACAAGTCTACACACTTTATGTTTTTCACCTGGAACAACAAAACCATCAGGTTGACACATATAAATTTCTTCATTTAACTCTCCATTCAAAAAAGCAGTTTTAACGTCCATTTGGTGGATTATCAATTTATGAATAGAAGCCAAAACAATTAAAATTCTTATAGTTGCTAATTTAGTCACTGGTGAGTAAGTGTCAAAATAATCAAAACCTTCCTTTTGAGTAAACCCTTTTGCTACAAGTCTTGCCTTAAATTTATAAATAGACCCATCAACTTTTAACTTATTTTTAAATACCCATTTACATCCAATAGGTTTACTTTCTCTAGGCAAATTAACTAGTTCCCATGTATGGTTAGACATAATAGATTATAGTTCACTATTAATAGCATCCTTCCAAAAATTTGCATCAATTGATTTCATTGTTTCTTCATAAGTTTTAGGGTCATCTTCAGTTATGAAAGCAGTTATAAAATCTGGACCAAAAGTTTTCTCAAAACGTTGCCTTTTACTTCTAGTAGATGCAGGTACAGGATCTTTATCTCTCCTTTTAAAAGGTTCACTAGAAGAAGGACAGCCCTCATCTCTAATTTTCATTGGAAATATATTTTTAAAAAATTCTGCATCCTTTGTTTCCAAAATTGAATTATTTTGATAATTATTAGTTGCGTCTTTAATTACCAAAAATCTATAAGCAACACTATTAGAAGCATACCCAATAAAAATGCAATCCATTATTTTAGGTCCAATTTTATTCCTTTTAAATTCCGGTATAGCTACTTTAGCTAGACACCCCCACACTTTAAGATACCCCAAATTAGGTGCATGTTTCTTCCATAAATGATATGGTGTAGAGTCTATCTTTTTATGTGTAACTCTATTTAAAATATGATTTACAAAAAGGCAAGCTTCTCTCCACATATTAGAAGGTAAACCAGAACTAATTAACATAGCATTCATCATATCTTTAAGTGTTCTATTTTTTCTTTCTGTAACTTTATTGGACTGTGGAGAATAAGGAGGATAAGTTTCATGTATTATTCCATTTAGTTCACAAAATTTTTTAAGACTTTATGAATCATATTTACCTCCACGATCAGATTTAAGTCTTTTAATTTTTCTTTCTAACTGATTTTCAACTTCCGCTTTATATTTAATAAACATTTCTTCCGCTTCATCTTTAGAAGAAAGTAGATAAATTTGAGTATATCTAGACATATCATCCACAAATGAAATATAATATTTCTTACCACATCTACTCGAAGTATTTTTAAAATCAGCTAGATCACTGTGAATTAACTCAAGTAGTTCAGTTTGTCTTTCAACACTTTTAAAAGGTTTCTTAGCATGTTTTGCTTCTACACAAATTTCACATTTATTAAACTTGGTATTTTCAAGATTAGGTATAAGTTCAAGTTGTTTCGACTTTTTAATAGAAGCTACATTCACATGTCCTAATCTAGCATACCACATATCCAAAGATTCAACAATATAAGCAAAAGAAACATTCTTATTATTCAATTCAGCAGAAGCATCAAGTACAAATAAACCCCCATTACAAAAATCTTTCCGAACAAATTCCCCATTACGAGTAAGTACAAGTTTATTAAATTCAAACACAAGTTTAATCCCAGCTTTATTCAACAAAGACCCGGACACTAGATTTTTACAAATATCGGGCACATGAAGAACATCTTGTAAAGCAATTATTTTCCCAGAAGTTAATTTTAGTAAGACTTTTCCTTTTCCCACAACATTGGTGGCTCGAGAATCCCCCATAGAAACTTTTTCTCCATTAGTCACATTTCGTAGTTGAGAATTACATCTCTATTCGCGCAAATGTGTCCAGTAGCCACGGTATCTACTACCCATGCATTCCATGAAGTTATCAACAAGGTTTACTTCCGAGACAACAACAACGATAAAATCATTGGATTCAACCAAGTTCACTTGGGGCTTAGGCTGAGAGTTATTATTTTTGTTATCGATCTTGCCCCTTGCGAAAGTGACACTTCATAGCAATATGAACAGGTCTGCCACATACGAAGCAAGGACCTTTAGTAAAAGGTTTCTGAATTTGATTTGAATTGTTGAACCTATTATCCTTTCTTCCTATTGATTTTTGATTTTTTCCTTTGTGGTTTTTGGACTGATAATTTTGGCTCTTCCATTGTAGCTTTTGTTCTACGAGATTAGCTTTGACAGTTTGACTTGAAACTACATCTCCTCTTTCTTTAGCCCTGTTTTGTTCTTCAATATGGATGTGAGCTACTAATTCCTGCATAGTGAAATCTTTAGTTTCATGTTTAAGATTCATCTTATAATCTTTCCACGAGGGTGGTAATTTTTCGATAAGTACAACAACTTGGAAATTCTCACATATTTTCATTCCTTCTCCAATAATTTCCCCCACAATTGTTTGGTATGTATGAACTTGATCTATAACAAATTTTCCATCTTGCATCTTAAAATCTAAAAATTTCCCCGCCACATATTTCTTAAGGTCAGAGTTTTCAACAACATATTTAGATTTTAAGGCTTCCCAAATTTTCTTAGCACTTTCATACGGATAATATATCTCAAACAATGAATTAGACAAGTAGTGCAACAAGTATCGACGACACGTACGATTATCCTTAACATAATCCCTTTTATCAGCATCCAAATTTTCAACAATTTCAATAGCAGGAGGAGTAACATCATTAACAGTAACAGCATGAGCATTCACATACAACACATATTCTAAGTTCATGGTTTCCAAATAAAATAGTATGTCTTCAGACCATCGCTTAAAATTAGTACCGTCAAAGCGTTTAGTTTTAGACAAGTCTAAGGCAGATTTCATCATCTTGTTAATAACCGATTCACTTTTTAGATTATTGGAACTAGCAGTAGCAATAGCAGTGCAACAACAAGAGCAATATTAACAAGACTAGGAAATCAGTAAAATTGGAACAACTTAGCTGGTATATGAAAGAAGTCGAGGCGTAGCAAAGTTAATGTCCTAAAAAGTGATTCCGCCCTCACTAATTATAAACCTTGGTACAGTTGAGCTCCACGGCGTTCACCCTCCAGGATTCAACGGCAAAGCCTCAATTGCGTGTACTCGCAAAAGAAGACTATGGACTTGTCAATGTGGATTGCCCCCAATTTGGATTATGAGAATAACAGATTATGAAGAAACTGTATATGTATATATTTCTGTGTATCTACAGAACAGAGACAACATATATAGAAGAAGAAGAAGAACGAACGAACGAACGTTAGAAAGTGCAGAACGTTGGAAGTAAAAAGTAAATAATATTGGGAACGTTGAGAGAAATAAAAAAGGTTTACGTTGTGGAAAAAATAACGTAACAGTGGGCAACCTGGGTGCACCCACAAGGTCAGTCGACCGGATCGGCACCCCCCATGCGCGGGCGTATCGTGCGCACACATGAGCTAAGATTTTATGACCGAAGGTCCAAGAACCAAGCTTAGCCTCAACCAATTCCTTAGCCGTCCTCATGTACGCAAGCCCATCCCTTTTACACAACCAAGTTACTAGACCCAATCCAACATGTACTTATATATACATATAAAGTTTTCAAAATAGATAATATGAGACTTTGAAAAAACCATAAGATTTTGGAGCATAACTAACAAACAGTACTTAAAAACCCAATATCTATTCTACTCTCAGCCTACCCTTTAAAACTCTTCTTACATATGGGAGATAATGTGACAACCCCAAAATAGGTTCATTCCATCCAACCCATTCTGAGTCGCCAAATACATGGTACAGAAAATAACTACAACTTTATTACAACGATTATTGTGCAAAATACAACAACACATATACTGTGAGTTTGGATACAAATATATATCAACTGTGACTCATGTCCCAACCGTGGACAGCACCTCATACTGACACCTTACATAAAGGTATAGTCGAAAACTGTTTTAGAAATTAGAATCTTTGGGAAGTGCTCAAGGAAACCTTCGTACATGGGAGGCCATGCGTCTAGGTTATTATAGATATCATATGGCCACAGAATTATCCTTGGTTGACCCAATAGACCCCAAAGAAAAACAAGAAGATTACTATCATATTCTTCCCAATGGCAAGTCTTCTCCTGACATATCATTATCTCCACTATCTCTAATTGAGAGTTATATTTCAAATAGACTCCAAGATCATATAGATAGTGCTGGTAGATATACTCAGCAAGTCGATGAGCACATCCATGTCTTATGATAACACGAGGTGGTATGTCACTAGACATCTTGTATGACAGTGGCAAAACACCCTTCCAAGTTAAATTCACCTCACCCTCAACATCTATAGACCACCGTTCTATTCCCTTGTTATTCCCCCGCTCGACCCAGCTACACTCGTATTACCTGAAAGGAAATGTGAGGCAAAAGGGTGAGCACAACTAGCTCAGTAAGAATGTCATGACTAAAGATAAATAAATTATCAATAGCCTTCAACAGTAATAAATCAGAGATTTAGAACATATGGTATATGATAAAAAAAAATTCAACCATAGTTGCAGCGGAACGAGCAATCCATTAGAAGAGTCAAATAGACTATAAAGTCTATTATCTTCTCCATGTTAAAAGTCCATCAACAATGTTTTACCCCTATAACATCAATCAACAATTCCTGTCCACAATCACATGTATAACTCATAATCGTAATTGTTGTTCTAAATTTCTTTTCTCATCCAGGACAAAGATAATTTTTATCACCTGAAACATCAAAGATCATGGTTATACTAAATCACAGTTCATGTTCATAATCATACTAATAAATTCATCTTTGCACTACGGCCAAAGATATACATCAATAAGTCATCTTTGCACTACAGGCCAAAGATATTCATCAACAAGTCATCTTTGCACTACAGGCCAAAGATATTCATCAACAAGTCATCTTTGCACTACAGGCCAAAGATATTCATCAGTTGGTCATGTTCATCTAAACACCTGTTCATCTTTGCACTACGGGCCAAAGATATTCATCAGAAATCATTCATCTTTGCACTACAGGCCAAAGATATTCAATTATATCATAATTTAGGACTGAGGATGATGAAAAAATATTTTTAAAGAAACGAATCCAGTGAAACAAAATGACAAGGATTAAGGATTAAGAATTCGTATTTTATTTTATCCATGTCCAAAAATACCTCAAAAATAATCATAGTGGTGTAAAATTCAAGAATGATCAAAACATGGATACAATCAAAGCTAGTATCCACAATAGATATTTTAGACGAAAAGGGAAAATTTTCATTTTTCGATGAATAGTGCCGTATACGTGAATAATAACTCTGACACCAAAAGATAGTAATTTCACAAAAAAACATCTTCACGCTTCGTTAATAGTACTCGTGAATAGTAACTCATGAATAGTAACTCGTGAATAGTAACCCCGACTCAAAAAGGTAGAAATCCCACAATAAAATTCATACCAATATTTCGGTATAATGATATTGAAAGAATAATATTTTTTTAAGCTTATAAACAATTTATTTTAATTGTTTACACTTTACTAAATAATGCATTTAATCATTCTAAAATGCCAAACTCATAAGATTTCATCACCAATAACCAAAACCCTCATCAAAAATCTGTATATACCTCATATATGATTCTCAAGCCATAAAATTATATTTTCCAATTTTCTTACTTCACATAACATATTTAATTCATTTACTCATAACTAGAATATTTTCATGAAAAATACTAAATCAGTTCCAAAAATATTTCTTTTCTGGGATTTAGCAGAATATAGTCCTATATTGAACATATATTTTTCTCAGAATTTTTAAAAGTCATTTACTATTTTTCACATGGCCAAAACCACCGAATATTTAAACATTTATCATAAATTGTAGTTTTATCCAAAAATTCCAAAATTTACAGGGTATACTGATATCATATAGATGTACTCCCAATAAAAATTTCATCAATTTTGGAGTTAACCACAAGGAGTTATAAGCGATTAATTTTAAAAATAGTCTTTTCTCATAAAATCCATAACTCTTAATCTATACATCCAACAATCGCCATTTTTGGACACAATCTACAAAACTCATCAAAATATCATTTCAAATTTTTCCAGAATTTTTGAAGGTTCAGAAGAATTTCGAAATAATAACCCTTAAAATCCCTTATTATCCCTTACCTCAAAAGAGCAGTACCTCTGACTGGAATAACGCTGAACGAACTTGCACCGTATAGCAATACTCAAAGTATACTCAAAATACTCACAAGAATACGCTCGATAATATAGAGAGAGAAAACTTCAGTTTCTGGTGTGATTTTCAATTATAACCTAAGCACCCTATTTATAGGAAATTGCTTAGAACACCAAAGCAGAAAATTTAATAAAATATAATATATTAAATTAAATCATACGCATACTTGGAAAACTTATATCAGCACATTTACATCACATTCAAGACCCACTCAACTCACCAAAAACGTTTTTTGTATTTGAATTATTTTAAACTTCCAAAAATCAATTATTTCGGAGATTCAGAACTTCAATAATTCATAATAAATAGCCCTTTTGTCAGAAAATTCGAATCTTGCGAGTTTTTATAGGAAATTCAATTCTCTACAACTTTGCAGAAGAAAGTTTTTCTAAATTCCAAACAGAAATTGACCGAAATCCACAAACGGACGATTTTACAAGGTATAATCAAATTTTCAGTCAAGAAATAGGTCTACCGACACACAAAATCTGTTTTTAATATTTATTGCAACAAAAATACTCTTCTTCCACATATACTCATATATCCCACAATCATCGTAAAAAATATCATCATTATTATATTATTAAAATATAATAATATATTTAAATAAATTATTTTATCAGAAAAAGATAAAATATTAATTTTCAACAATTGTCACATTAAAATTTTTTTCCATCTATATCCACATAAAATCAATATTTTTCTCATCATATAAATCAATAATTAATTATTCACAAATAATATTACAGAATCACAATATTAACAACCAGGCAGTTCCCAGAAAAGAGGGGGCTTTCCAATAAGAATTTCTCCTTACTGGCGCGCAATTAGATGACCAAACCTCTCCTTAGACAGAACTTTCTAGACATTGCTAATAATGTTATCTAATAATATTATTCAGATAATATGAATTATTGCTTCGATAATAAAAAATACTGTGTAATGACAATTATTGAAACAAAAGCAATATAAAATATCAACGCAACAATTATTGAACCAATAAAATAAAATACTGAACAATAATTACTGTAACCATTATTGAGTAGTGCCTTCTTACGTAAGAGTCAATAATTGGTGCAATACCGTGTGCTACTGTTCAACAACGCATATTACTTTACTTTACCCACCGGGTATTCCAACAGTGTTAACAGTAACAACTACGCCGTTATTTTTACAAACTTTAATTTGTCGTTTTCTTAATCCGACAGTTATTCTGTTACGGGGCCCACAAAAGGCTGCGCCGTCGTACGAATATTCCCCGACAGAAAGAATATTCCACGACCAAACGAATATTCCCCGACAACAATGAGTATTTTATAATCACTTGCTTATTTTGAAAAAAAAAAATTCATATATCACCCTTAACTTTAACTTTCTATCAATTTAACCATTTACTAAATTGTAATTATAAGAAAAATTGAATATTTTATTTCATAAAATTCGGGGTCTTACAGATAACTCTTCTTTTAAAACTACTCAGATCTCTCTTATTCTGATCTAATATATAAACTATTCTTCTTCTTTTTTTTGTAAAGTTTATTTCTCCTTTTGTGAGATTTATTTTCTCTTTAATAAAGAGATTTTGCCTTCTCTATTATATTTGAGAGATTTTGTTTTCTCCTTTTGGGAGATTATTTTTGTTTGTGAGACTTTTTTCATACATGAATTGTTGAAAATAAATTATTCGGTTTTGGATGTGGCGCATTGCTACTTGTTCTTTGTTGTCCGTTCTGAAAAAAAGTTTGAATCTTTGTATTCTATTATTATTTAGGGAATATGACTATATTTCAGGAGTTTATTTGGTGTCTATTAGCGTTGTTGCTACGATTGATATTTTTTCCTGATTATCTGTCTTTTTATTTAAAAGAATTACTATTTGTGTTTGTATTTTTGTAATTCTTTCATCTTTTGTAATAGATTACTGTTTTAGTAAATTTTAATCTTTTGGACCGTTTGATCAAAAAAATTTAAATGTACTTTCCCACTTAATTTATTTACTCCATCTGGAAATTAATATGCAGATTTGCAAATCAATCAACGCACTCATAGAATTTTAATACCAATTATTCTAATTCAAATATTAGAGATATATTTTTAAAAAAATCATTTTTTTTATTTAATTAAAAATAAAAATAATCACATATTAAGAATTTTATATCATTTTTTTACACGGCTAAAATTAAAGAATGTAACCCTAATTAATAGTGTAAGGAGTATTAACTTAAGAATGTTTTGCTGAAGTCATGTCTCTGTACTCAAAATTTCTGCCATTGCCTTCATTTTCTTAATTTCACTTTTTCTTAGGTTGTTGTTCATTAGTCACTAGTGTACCACTATTTAATTATGCTTCGACTTGAAGGCTCTCTCCACCTACTTATTAGTGGGGCTGTTTGAAATTTTCACAAACCCAAATTTGGATTTTGTATTTCGATCGGCTATATAACACACACACCACCGCACACACATATAGGGTCTCGATCTATAATCAACGTTATTAATTTAAGAATGTCTTTACAACACACAGTAACCCTTCATCCGAAGATCCAACGGTTAAATAGTCATCCTGTCTGTTGTTTAATTTTTAATATTCTGCAGTTTAATACTGCGACAGACAAATATCCAAAATACTCACCTTATAAAAATCCTTGTTATTAAATTGTGGATGTTAAGTATGGATTGTCAATTAGGAAATAACGTCATTTAGTTTTTAAATAAATGTCGTCCACAATATTAAACTGCAGACACTAACTAGCCAATTGGGAAACGTCGTCGTATTAGTCAAATTCAATTTTTTTAAGTTTTCTAGGAACCCAGTATTAAATTGCGGAGTTAGGAAACGACATCGTATTGACCAAATTCAATTGTTTTTAGTTTTCTAATATCCACAGTATTAAACTGCGGCGCCTGATTTTTTTTTATAGTCTTCTTTCATTCATATCCTCCTCCATTCTCTCTCTCCCTCATATTATGGAAATCAGAAAATTAGAGAAGAATGATAAAAGTATTGTACCAATATCTTAAAATCTAATGCATATATAGGAAAGTGGCTTCCTTTTACTCCTCTTTTTATTGTGTGATTCACATCTTATACAATTACTTCAACAGAAATCATACTTCACAATAATGACACAACCACATAATTCACTGCTGATCAAAAACCCTAATTATGGTAAACTCATAAATATCAAAGGAATATTTTATCAATATGTTACAAATTATGGGAGAGTCACACTTTAAAAGTTAGCTATTAAGGTTGGAGAGTCCAAAGTTTATAAATATCCCCCATCAAAATCACATACAATCAATGTGGGACATATATAAGTCTCATATCTTGCAATTAAGATCATAACATTTCACCATGCTCCGTAGTCCCAGTGCCCACGCAGGCGGGCTTTGAGCGCAATTATTTCTCATTCTCATGCTAAATGATGCCACTACGAATGGGAAAGATTTGAAGGATAAAGACAACATTAACACTTTCCGACTTCTTTTATTTTTTGACTTTTTAAAAAATGACACCCCCTTTTTATGATTTGCTAAATAAATAAGATAAAAAAGGAATTAATAAGTTTTTCACCAATTTGAAAATGATTTTTGTTTTAATAAAAGCTTATGACCTCGTTCAATATATTTTACGCATGTTATTAAATGAATCCAACAATAACATGTTAGTATTATTTATATATAGGATAGTGACTTATAGCAAACCGTTGTTATAAATTTTAGCAAATAAATCTTATATTTTATTAATTCAAAGATTCAAAGATTTTTTATTATATTTTTGCTCATAGAATTTTTTTATTGGCATCTAGCTACAAAGAATTAAGGCAAGGAGAAATGTTTAAAACACCTCCACCTTAGTTAGATTTAAATATTTTAATGTATTAATTTGTAAGGTAATTCTAAGTTGTATTACAATATAAATTTAAATTTTAAATAATTAAATTTTCATAATAGTAGACAATGTTAAATTATATTATAAAAGAAATTATTTATACAAATAAATACAATAAATATAGTTGATAATATCAAATTTTATTACATAAGAAATTATTCATATAAATAAATACATTGAATATAATTGACAGTTTTAAATTTTATTACTTAGAAAATTATTTATAAAAATAAATTCATTATATATAGATGACAATGTTAAATTTTAGGCAAAATTAATGATTTCACCACTGTAGTTGGCACCTTTTATTTATAACCCCATTAAATTATAAAAAATTAAAATTACTCCATTGAACTAATTAAAAAATTAAAATTAGACCATTCTGTTAAAATAAGTTAACTTCCGTCAAATATTTTCCTACCTGCAATGAAAAAGAAAAGAAAAAATAATGACGTGGCGAATTTGACTGAACAAAAATAAAAACAAACTTAATCTTATCTTATCTCTTTGGTTTTCTCCTCCTCCCATTATTTTTACCGTTGTCACCTACCTACTATGGAGACTATAACCTCCGCTCGAGTTCCGACTGCTATCATCATCAACAGCTGGGTTTTGGTTACCATCATCACCAACGACCATCACCAAAAAATTCATATAACTTTATTTTTCTAACCAAATCCATAGTCGGATTTTGTGATTTTAAAAGAAATCAAACTTTGGATTCATGGTAAGATTTTGAAGAAAGGTAAGGAGTCTTTTCATATAAGATGAAATTAAGATCAAACTCCAAGTTAGGGTTTCTCTACGATTATGTTTGACACCTCTTGGCTCCATCAAATTCAAAAGTAATTTCATGGGAAAAAATTGGGTGTTTTTTTAGGGTTTTATCTCGCTTACAGTTGCAAATTGTTAATTTATTTTAATTATTTGCCTTTCTACTCCCAAATTTCTTATGTTTTTTTAATCTCGTTCAACTGATCGAGTCATTGGTTAATTAAAGGAAAACTCGTTTGGATTCTTCTTCTTCCTCCTCTGAGTTTTCACTATTCTCTCTTTTCCTTTCATTATTTTTCAGTTAGTTAAAATGAGTGCCCTGCAAAACCTCTACACCGATCAATGCTGCAGGTTAAATCACTCATTGGCTAGAAAACAGAAGAAATGCATGTGTACAAATTCTTGCCTCTAGGTCGTGATTGAAGACGTAATCGTTACTAGCAGATTGTTGCATCTGCTTCTAGACATGATATTAGTTCTGGAACAATATTTGTTATTGGAGGCTTATTGATTTCGCAGATGTACTAAATTAATTTAGACAACTTTTTTTTGGGCTCTCTGCACCTAGGGGCGCTCATCGGTAAAAAAACCTAACCGATAATAAAAAAATTGAACTGATACCGAACCGAAAAATTCAAAAAATCAAGAACTGGTATCGGTACCGAATAACCGGTTCGGTACAAAGTCGGTACTGATTTTTTCTGTTCAGTTTGCGGTTATACGACAATAATTAAATAATTTTTTTAAAACTAAGAAATAAGACTAGTAAATTACATTCTTACAATTGCTAATTACAATTGTTAGTCTAAGAGTATTTAACTATCATAGTTGTAGTAAATAGTAATTGTAGTTTGATGATTGTTAATTACAATTGTTAGTCTCAGCCAAATTACAATTGTTTAGCTAGTTACTAAACAATATTTTATTACCTGAGTTTCTTTCAAATGTTAAAAGTTCAATCAGAGGGAGAACCAGTGCAGCTATGGACATGATCCGCTGTATTAGATTACAAAGAATATCAAAAATTATAATATATATCAAATTTTACACGGTCGCTACAAGAAATGTTGTAAATATATACACAACTACAGTATAAACTATGAACAGAAAATGAAAACAAAGAGTACCTGCTTTGATGTGTATATAATCGGTAAACATTTGATGTGTATATAATTGATGATTCAGATCATGAATCAGGAGTACGAAGAGGCAGTTGAGGGAGGAATATGTCCTATAGAAAAGTATGTTCCAACGGTAGTGATGACGCCAAATGCTGCCCCAGACAAGTCAAAGCTGAGTAGTTCGAGGGATAGCGGTTGTCATGACTTCCCAACAAATGAGGAACCCAAATGAAATTATCACGGGAGATGGGCAATGGAGAAATCATGATGACTCGGGAGATAGAATCTGAAATGAAAGCAAGGTATTCTCAACTTTTCGAAATACCAGGTACGTAAATTTCGGAGACGAAATTTCATAAGGAGGGGAGATTGTAAGACCCCGAATTTTATGAAATAAAAGTATTCAATTTTTCTTATAATTCAGTAAATGGTTAAATTGATAAAAGGTTAAAGTTAAGGGTGATATATTAATTTTTTTTCAAAATAAGCAAGTGGTTATAAAATATTCATTGTTGTCAGGGAATATTCGTTTGGTCGTGGAATATTCTTGATGTCGAGGAATATTCGTACGACGACGCAGTCTTTTGTGGGCCTCATAACGGAAAGCGATTGGATGAAGAAAATGACAAATATAAGTTGTTTAAAAATAATGGCGTAGTTGTTACCGTTAACACTGTTGGAATACCCGGTGGGTAAAGTAAAGTAATACGCGTTGTTGCACAGTAGCACACGATATTGCACAGTAATTTTGAATTATTGATTCATACGTAAGAAGGCACTACTCAATAATTGTTACAGTAATTACAGTTCAGTATTTTATTGATTCAATAATTGCTGCGTTGATATTTTATATTATTGTTGTTTTAATAATTATCACTACATAGTATTTTCCATTATCAGAGCAATAATTCATATTATCTGAATAATATTATTAGATAAGATTATTGGCAATGTCTAGAAAGTTCTATCTAAGGAGAGTTTTGGTCACCTAATTGCGCGCCAGTAAGGAGAAATTCTTATTGGAAAGCCCCCTCTTTCCTGGGAACTGCCTGGTTGTCAATATTGTGATTCTGTAATATTATTTGTGAATAATTAATTATTGATTCATATGATGAGGAAGATATTGATTTTATGTGGATATAGATGGAGAAATTTTTTTTAATGTGACAATTGTTGAAAATTGAAATTTTATCTTTTTCTGATAAAATAATTCATTTAAATATATTATTATATTTAAATAATATAATAATGATGATATTTTTATGATGAATATGGGATATATGAGTATATGTGGAGGAGGAGTATTTTTGTTATCAAAAATATTTAAAGCATGTTTTATGTGTCAGTGGACCCCATTTATTGACCGAAATTTGATTATAACCTGTAAAATCACCCGTTTGGGGATTTCGGTTAATTTTTGTTTGGAATTTGATAAAACTTTCTTCTGAAAAGTTTTAGAGAATTGAATTTCCTATAAAAAATCGTGAGATTCGAATTTTCTGATAAAAGGGCTATTTATTATGAATTATTGAAGTTGTGGAGTTCCGAAATAATTGATTTTTGAAAGTTTTAAATATTTTTTTAATAAAAACGTTCTTTTAAGGTTGATGTGCCCCACTAATGAGGTAAATGTGCTGAAATAGGTTTTTCAAGTTTGCGTATGACTTATTTTATATATATTAATATTATATTAAATTTTCTACTTTGGTGTTCGAAGCAATTTCCTATAAATAGGGTCCTTAGGTTAGAATTGAAAATCACACCAGAAACTGAAGTTTTCTCTCTCTATATTATCGAGCGTATTCTTGTGAGTATTTTGAGTATACTTTGAGTATTGCTATACGGTGCAAGTTCAAGTCATAGCCTATATCCGGTGTTTCAACTAGAAGTACTGTCTTTTGAGGTAAGGGATGTTATTTTCTTCTCAAATGATATTATTTCTTCAATATCATTATGCTGAAATATTGGTTGGAACTTTTTATCAAATTTGGAACTTTTTCATGTCGGGGTTACTATTCATAAGTTACTATTCACGAGTTACTATTCATGAGTTATTATTCACGAGTTACTATTCACGAGTACTATTCACGAAGCATGATGATGTTTTTTTATGAAATTTCTATCTTTTGGTGTCGGAGTTACTATTCACGTATACGGATTCACGTATACGGCACTATTCACGAATACAGCACTATTCATCGAAAAATGAAAATTTCTTCTTTTTGTCCAAAATATTTATTATGGATACTAGCTTTGATTGTATTCATGTTTTGATTATTCTTAAATTTTACACCACTATGATTATTTATGAGGTATTTTTGTACATGAAATAGCTGAAGTATGAATCCTTAACGTTTATTCTTTTGTTTCACTGGATTTGTTTTCTTTAAAATATTTTTTCATCATCCTCAGTCCTAAATGATGATATTACTGAATATCTCTGGCCTGTAGTGCAGAGATGATTTATTTTATTATGAATATCTTTGGCCGTAGTGCAAAGATGAATGATTTCTGATGAAAATCTTTGGCCTGTAGTGCAAAGATGACTTGTTGATGAATATCTTTGGCATGTAGTGCAAAGATGACTTGTTGATGAATATCTTTGGCCGTAGTGCAAAGATGGATTTGTTAGTATGATTATGAACAGGAACTATGATTTAGTATAACTATGATCTTTGATTTTTCAGGTAAAGACAGGCGATGACAATTATCTTCGTCTTGAATGCGAAGAGGAATTTAGAATCACAATTATGATTATAAGTTATTCATATGAGTGTGGACAGGAATTGTTGATTGATGTTACAGGGATAAAATATTGTTGGTGGACTTTTAACATGGAGAAGATAATAGATTTTATGGTCTATTTGACTCTTCTAATGGATTGTTCGTTCCGCTGCAACTATGGTTGAAATTTTTTATCATCTACCTTATGTTCTAAATCTCTGATTTATTATTGATGAAGGCTATTGATAATTTAATTATCTTTAGTCATGATATTCTTTACTGAGCTAGTTGTGCTCACTCTTTTGCTTCACAATTCCTTTCAGGTAATACGAGTGTAGCTGGGTCGAGCGGGGGATAACAAGGGAATAGAACGGTGGTCTATAGATGTTGAGGGTGAGGTGAATTTAACTTGAAAGGGTATTTTGCCAGTATCATACAAGATGTCTAATGACATACAACCTCGTGTCATCAAAAGACAGAGTTGTGTTCATCCACTTGCTGAGTTTATCTACCAGCACTACTTATATGATCTTGGAGTCTATTTGAAATATAACTCTCAATTAGAGACAGTGGAGATAATGATATGTCAAGAGAAGACTCACCATTGGGAAGAATATGATAGTAATCTTCTCGTTTTTCTTTGGGGTCTATTGGGTCAACCAAGGATAATTCTGTGGCCATATGATATCTATCATAACCTAGAAGCATGGTCTCCCATGTACGAAGGTTTCCTTGAGCACTTCCCAAAGATTCTAATTTCTAAAACAGTTTTCGACTATACCTTTATGTAGGGTGTCATTATGAGGTGCTGTCCACGGTTGGGACATGAGTCACAGTTGATATATATTTGTATCCAAACTCACAGCATATGTGTTGTTGTATTTTGCACGACAATTATTGTAATAAAGTTGTAGTTGTTTTCTGTACCATGTATTTGACGACTCAGAATGGGTTGGATGGAATGGACCTATTTTGGGGTCGTTACAAAAACTTTTAACTTTTAAAAAATATCTCTAATATTATTTAAAGATTTAATGATATTGACATGATAATATTCTAAATAGAATGATATTTAGGGTAATGCTAGAGGTTTTAAATTTTTAGTATTAAAAAGTATCTCAAATAACTTGTCACTATAATATTGGTTGGGTAGATCTCATATATGTAAGACCCCAACTTTTATGAATAAAGATGAATTTTTTATAAATATCATTTTTGAATATTAAGGAGTGAATTTAATATAATGTTATAGTTGTTTGTAATATTTATAGATTTTGCAAAGTACGCAAGTTGTTATATAATATTCGATTGGTCGAAGAATATTCGTTTTATCAGAGAATATTCGTACGATGTCACAATCATTGGTGGACCCCACAACGGAATTATTATCGGATTGAGAAAACGACAAAAATATATTTTTATAAAAATAACGGCAAAAGTTTTACCGTTAACTATTGAAATACTCGGTGGTAAAAGTACAGTAATTTGTGTGGTGGCATAGTAGCACACGGTATTGATTATTGATGCTTACGTGAGAAGTTACTCAATTTTGTTCAATTATTGCTACAGTAATTGCTGCATAGTATCTCACGTTAATTGATTCAATTATTGTCAATATTTTATATATTATGAAATCAATAATTGAGATGACATAGTTATTCATATTATTATTTGCAATATTGACGATGTCTAGAAAGTTCTGTCGAAGAAAGATTTGGTCACCTAATTGTGCACCAATAGGGAGAAATCCTTGTCGAAAAGCCCCTCTTTCCTGGGAACGATCTGATTGTTAAATATTGCGAATTATAATAATGATGATAAATATTATTAAAAATAGTGAAGAAATTTTTATGAGGTATTTTTTATAAATTTTGCTTTTTATTTGGACCCCCATTTAACCATTTTTCAAAATAGTTAGAAAGTTATCTCAATTTTATTTTATATATATATTAAAGTAAGGTCACGGGGGGAAATGAGGGGGGAATAAATGGTCAGGAAAAGAGCTTTATTATTATAATATATATATATATATATATTAAGTTTTGTTTTATTTGATTATAAATAGAACATATTATATTTTATTTAAAGTTTTTGTTTTATTAAAATATTTTATTGCTTAGTGTTGCATAGTAAATCAATTTTTTTTCAGAAATCAGTCGAATTCGCGCGGTGCCCGTGATTGTACTGTGCGTCCGTGATTTTCTAAATTCAAATAGTATCCTTTCATTCTCCTATAAATAGGATGCTTAGTTATAATTGAAAATCAAACCAGAATCAGAGAATTATTCTTCTATAATATTGCACGTATTTCTTTAGAGTTTTAAGAAGTTTTGAACGTAGAAAATAGTGAAAGTTTTCTTCAAAAATATCCTCGTTATTCCAGTTGAAATACTCTTCTTTTTAAGGTAAGGGTGTTATTTTTGTTCAATACTCGTAAGAAATAATATTTTATTCCATACTTTGTAGTTTGTAAGTAAAATTATTTCATTTCAGATTTTGAATTCTACACTCATTTTGTTAAAGTTTTGGCTTCTATACTCCATGAAATTAGTAGAATATCCTTGATATTTGCGCTTCATCCAGTATCTTTTTATGAAAATATTATTCTGAACATTCTTGATAAGGTTTAACTTTTTCATGCCGGAGTACTATTCACGGGGTACTATTCTCGAATTACTATTCACGGAGTACTATTCCCCCAGGTACTATTCACCCGAGGCACTATTTATGATAAAAAATTGATTTCATTTCAGTCCAAATCATTTTTGATACAATATTATTCTTGAATTTTACTCTACAAAGCAGTATCCTGTTGATAATTTGGACATTATTGAATTATAGATAAATTAAATTATAAATCTTTAAAATTTTATCTTTTGCTTTCTTTTAATTGAATTCTTATATCATTGTCATCATCCTCATACTTATATTGTTATGAAAGTCATCTTTGGCCGTAGTGCATAGATGGACTTAGTATGATTATGACCAAGGATTATTCAGTATAATCATAACCGTAATGTTACAAATTAAATGATGTGGTAAAAGTCATCATTGGCCCGTAGTGCATTGATGAACAGTTGTTGACATGATCATGACCATTGATGAAAATATGAATATCCTTGGCCCGTAATGCATGGATAATTTGTGGTTGTGATACTAATGAATGTCATTGGTCGTACTGCAGGGGTAATTCGATGATGTGGATTATTTATTAAAATGAGTTTCAGCGATAAATTTGATGATGAATTCTTTTGAATCATAGAAGATAGTAGATATCATGCTCTACATGACTCTTCTAATGGATTGTTTGTTCCGCTGCAGTTAAACTTGATGTCTATTGTATTTTATCAGTTTAACACTGTTGAAGGCTAACGATAACTATTCTGCATTATCTTAGTCATAATATTTCTTACTAGGCTAGTTGAGCTCACCATTTACTTTCATTGTTCTCTTCAAGAAATGAGAATATAGCTGGGACTAGTCGGGGAACGGAGTGACGGTCCAAATGTTTGCATTAGTACTTCTCACTATTCTGTGAAATAGTGTGATAATAAATGTATTGAGGACTTATTTTGAGTTTAAATACTGTCTAGAAGACAATATTCGTATTAAAACTCACAGCTCATGTTGTATATTTAAGTTTGTATTTGTATTATATGCCATATATTTGACGACTCAGAATGGATGATGTATACCTATTTTGGGGGCATCACATCATATAATTAAATTATCATTAAAATATTCAATGACATGCCATTTGAGACAAAATTTGATACCCTTACACTCTACTTTTAAGTTTTGGATGGAAAAGAAAAAAATAGAAAACTTAAATTAGAACAAAAAAGAAAATAATAGAAAAGTTGAAATTTTCATTTGCGTTGTTTCTGAGTTTTAATAGAAAAGAATTGAAAATTTAAAAATTTTCTTTTCTCGCATTTTTGAGTTCCAATTAAAAGAAAAGAAAATTATCACTTTTACAAAATTACCCTTCTATTAATTATAACCATTGAACCATAAATAAAAACATACATGATAAATTTAATCAAAGAAAAAATTACATAATCAAATACAAATATCCAAATAAATATTAAACAAACACTACTTCTACAAAGTTATTGTCACACGATATTTGATATATTGAAATATGAGGGACAATATCAATAATATCAATGTTACTAGAAAATATCGTCGAACCATAAATCTTAAAATTTACTCTTTTGATTGTTTATCTATTCAATCAATAAAATTGAATGAGTTTCAAAGTTAATTAAATACACAACAACAAATGGACATAAAACAATAATAATAAATTCATATTTTTGTTCACAAAATCATAAATAGACTATCTATATATAGACAATCTAATAGTAATAAAACATAACAATTATAACTATAATAAGATGCCCTATTTTCAATTTGTACACTATAAATTATTTAAATAACATATTTATAAAAAACATTCAAGTCACTGATAATAACATGTTTAATTGAAATCTACTATTTAATATTCAGAAAAGAGGAATCATTACACCAATCATAACTTATACTGCATATGAAATCTTCACAATAAAATTGTAATAAAAAGCCGATATTCAAGAGAAGGCAAAGCAAATAAACAAAGTCATGTACCTAAATCGTTTGCGGCAGTCTGAGAACTCATTCACGGCAACAAAGAAGTGGTTCGTGTCAAGAAATCTCTTTCTTTTATCAGCTTACTTTTAGTAGATAAAAATAAATCGGGGACATGGGTTGTAGTTTAAAATTTATTATATTAAAGTTGAGGATAATATGTGAATTATAAAAAAATATTATTTATTCCAAAAAAAATTATGTCAAAATCAGGCCAATTTTAGACTAAAAATAGATGATAGATACTCGACCTTAATATGTTGAAAGGTCTGTTGTGGTGAAATTAATGAAATAATTTTTTTTGCTATAACTGAATAAATTTTTATTTATAATTAAATTTTGTTATTATTAAAGTTTAGGGGATCACTCCTAAAAGTTAGTGTTAAACAACTATTATCAATGTATTGAATTTATAAGTTAATGATATTTTATGAAGTAGAGTTGATACCTTATACAAATATCAACCTAATATAATTGTGTCAAAACGGAAAAGGAAAAAAAAAAATACTTGGAATCATTTCAAATTAGAAGTTATCAACACACTAGTTAGCAACATGCTCATAAAGAAAACAATGCATGACCTAATTACCTAAGACTTGTTTTGAAATCAACATAATATGTGCAGAGTATAGGCTATAGCACAATTTTCACAAAGAGGGTTGGTTTTATTCGGAACTGGTTAGTATGAAGTTTATTTTTGGGTAAATTGGTCAATAGAGTAATGACACGCATGCTAGACTCTATGTATGTCGGCATTCTATTGGTAAATTAACCAACTTACCAAAAAATAAACTTCATACTAACTGGATCCGTTTTATTTGCCTTTTGCCTTCAAGATTAAGGTTTGCATATAATAAATACCTTTAATCAAAAACAGGATTAAGCTTTCAAAATTCAAACAGAGAAAATATGTAATTAATTGTTGTGATATTAGTAATTGATGATGTTTTTAATGCCAAAATCAAATTCATTTATTTTTAATAATAATTTTAACATCTAGAGTAGGCTAATTCTAATAGACTGAATGACTAATTGAATGTTTTGTTATGAGTCGCTCTATCGGAAAAATTATAGCCCTACCGTTTAATATATGTTTTAGATACGTCATACATATATCAAAACAATCAAATTCATCTACACAGTAACATAACATAGCTCTTACAAGTAATGATGGCTAGCTGTTGGCAACAGGAAATCTCATCAGCAGAGAGGTATAAAATAAAAGTAGTAATATAAAAGAGAGTAAATTATCTTTTCTTTTATAAGTATTTCGAAAGAAATTTTGTTCAAAATTCTTCTTCTAGCAGAGAAAGCTCATTTTATCTCAATAAGATTGAGTAGTAACGTAATTTGCATGTAGCCCAAGCTTCAGAAGTTATTGTTTGGGCTTCTGGCCCGTAACCATACGTACTATTGTGAAGAATAAATTAAGGGTGATTTACATATTCTAATACATTTTTAAAAATAATTACATCAATAGTGCACTCATATAATATTTACACAACTAATACACTTTCATATTTATTTACATATTTTAGTGTAATTAGGATTCCTTAATTTAGGAAATTAATATTCAATTAGGATTATTTAATTTAGGGCTTCTTCTCTCTCCTCATCTATAACAACTGTATTTAGTCATCACCCTTCTTCATTCAACGTGTGTATATATATATATATATATATATATATATATATATATAATCTTCCAAATTATTAAGTTTCCAAATTATTTTACATGTAATACAGTTGGTAACCAAACCTTCATGCAGTTGGTTGCCAAACTTTCAGACGAAGGTAACTAATTCATACTGCAGGTGTGAAGATAAATTGGTTATCTTGGTATAAAAGTTTGGTTACCTTGGTATAAAAGTTTGGTTACCAATTCAGTTTTATTAAGTTACCAATTTCGTTTGAATGTGATGGAGTTGGTAGCCAACCATTCATACAAAGGTAACCATTTTATTATTTATGAGTAACAAAATAGTTATAAAAAAAATTCAGAACATTAATAGTTACATTTATTTATTTTCAAATTTTTTGTAGGGCGAATCTCCTTCTTATTCTCATTGGCGTTTTGGACAACGGAGATTCGCGGCGGTATAGCGGCGGACTATTATTTCAAAGTGTATGTGAGGGAGATGAAGATTTGAATTTGAATATTTAAATTTGAATTTGAATTTGTTTTTATTGTTAGATCCAAATTTTTGAATTTGAATTATTAATTATAGCAATTATTTGTCCTTGATTTTAGGTTTCCTTATTAATGTGAATTGTATTATTTTTGTAATATGTACAATTTTTTTGTAAATATTTAGTTGATGCACTTTTCTTGTAATTACTTTCTATTTGTTGTATACTTATGTAAAGGACCCAATTAATTAATATGTTGAAGAAAAATTATGATTACAATCAATTGATCACTTCTAACACTCCATCTCTTTCAAATCTTCGTCTCTCTCCTCTCGAATGTTTGCATCCGAGGTCTGCCGCCGCCATAAAACTCTGTCCGGCCAAAACACTAGCAGCCCTGCTGGAAACTGCCAGCATTTTCTCTTTCCTCTTCATAAATCTCAAAACCCAATTTCCATATATTCTAAACACAAAAATATCATGAAAAAATGACATTAATTTGATAGTAATATATAGGACAAGATCCTCCTCAAATCCATGAAACTCTCACTTCTCTTTCGCCGCCCAATTTTACAATTTACAAAATCCCACAGCTTACGCACGTCTCCCTCCACATCCAGTGACATTCTTAACCTCATCTCCACCGTTAATCCAATGGAACACGCTCTCGAGAAGGTCGTCCCATATATTTCCTCTGAAATCGTAACTTCTGTACTCCAAGAAAATCAAAACCCACAATTGTCTTTTCGTTTCTTCATCTGGGCTGCTAGAAGAAAGCAATTCCGTAGCTGGGTTTCTCATAATTTGATTGTTGACTTGCTTGTTGGGGACGGTGGTATTGATTTGTATTGGAAGATTCTAGAAGAGCTTAATACTTCTGGGGTTTTAATATCTTCTGACGCTTTCGCGGTACTGATTGATGCTTATTGGAAGATGCTGAAGGCCGAAATGGCCTTGGAATCATTTGGTAGGATGCCTGACTTTGATTGTAAACCTGATTTGTTCACTTATAATTTGATATTGCATATTATTGTTCAGAAAGATGTAATTTTGTTGGCATTGGCAGTTTATAATTTGATGCTGAAGTCGAATTGTAGCCCAAATTGCTCTACCTTTAGTATATTGATTGATGGGTTATGTAAAAGTGGGAATACTAAAGATGCGCTTCAACTGTTTGATGAAATGACTGAAAGATGTATTATGCCTGATAAAATTACCTATACTGTTATCATTTCGGGTTTGTGTCATGCAAAGAGGACTGATGATGCTTATGGACTTTTTAATAAGATGAAAAGTAGTGGGTGTACTCCGGATTCTATTACTTACAATGCTTTGCTCAATGGGCTTAGTAAATTGGGTAGAATAGACGAAGCCTTGGTGCTTCTCAAGTCTTTTCTGAAGGACGGGTATGTTCTTAATCTGAATGGGTACAGTTGTTTGATTGATGGTTTACTTAGGGCAAGAAGGTTTACTGAAGCTCGTGATATGTTTCAAAAGCTCACTGAGGCTAATATTACACCTGACCTTGTTTTGTACACGATCATGATACGGGGGTTATCTGAAGCAGGCTGGGTAAAGGATGCATTGACATTGCTGAGGGAGATGACAGAAAGAGGTATAATACCGGATACTCGCTGTTACAATACCTTGATCAAAGGATTTTGTGATATGGGTCTCTTGGACCAGGCTCGGTCCCTTCAACTTGAAATATCGAATATTGATCGATTCCCAGATTCTTACACGTACACCATTCTTATTTGTGGTATGTGTAGGAATGGTCTTGTGCAGGAGGCGCAAAACATTTTCAATGACATGGAGAAGCTTGGATGCCTTCCTTCTGTTGTAACCTTCAATGCCCTTATTGATGGGCTTTGTAAGACTGGCGAACTTGAGGATGCTCAACTTCTGTTGTACAAGATGGAAATTGGGAGGAATCCTTCTTTGTTTCTTCGGCTCTCTCAAGGTGCAGATAGGGTTCTTGATAGTGCAAGCCTTCAAACTTTGGTGGCTAAATTGTGCGATTCGGGGAAAATTCTTAAAGCTTACAGGCTTCTTATGCAGCTTTCTGATAGTGGGGTTTTGCCAGACATCTGGACTTATAACATATTGATTAATGGATTTTGCAAAGCAAAAAACATAAATGGTGCTTTGAAACTCTTCAAGGAGCTCCAACTTAAAGGGCATTCCCCCGATTCAGTTACATATGGAACACTCATTGACGGACTCCAAAGGGTTGGCCAAGAAGATGATTCCTTTGCCCTCTTTGAACAAATGATTAAAAATGGGTGTACTCCTAGCGCAGAAGTTTACAAGGCGCTTATGACTTGGTCTAGCCGAAGGGGGAACTTTTCTGTAGCTTTTAGTCTGTGGTTGATGTATCTGAGGAGCCTTCCTGGTCGAGAAGAAGAAATTAAGTTAGCTGAGGAACTCTTTAAAGAAGGAAAGGTCGTTGAGGCAATTCGGGAATTACTTAAAACGGACTGTAAGTTTTGGGATTTTGATTCAGCACCTTATATCATTTGGCTCACTGGATTGTGCCTGTTGCACAAATCAGAGGAAGCTTTAAAGGTATTTTCTGTTCTTGTGGAGTGTGGAGTCAATTTGTCTCCCGAGAGTTGTGTCGTGTTGATTAATATTCTTTGCAAAGTAAGGAATTTAGACCAGGCAATAAATGTGTTTGTCTATACTATGGAGAAAGGTTTCATGCTGGAGCCGCGAATTTGCAACAGACTGCTCAATCCCCTTCTTCGTTCTCCAGAGAAAACAAAGCATGCATTTGATCTCATGGACAGAATGGAGTATGCGGGGTATGATTTGGATGCCCATCTTCATCGAGGTACAAAGTTGCTCTCACTTCGTCGATGGAACACATGGGATTCTGAAACTGTAGCGCCTGGATGAAGATACTTCTACGAAGGTATTACAATCAGAAGCTGATTCTTTTACTCACATACTAAACCTCCTCTTTCCACCAGAATTATTGTAAAATTTCCATTAATCCTGGTTCTTAGGATACAGCTGTTTTCATGGTAGTGACAAGCTGATACGGTGCACCTTTCATTGCATCCACAAAATTTTGTAATTTATACCCCAATGTTCTTTGTATCACTAATAATTGTTGAAAACAGAAAAGAGTTTTCAATTAATGAAGAGCCTGATGGATGTGAAAAGTTAACTGAAAGATGATTTTTCTTGCTTCTAGGTTTGTTATTTAGATTTGGCCAGACTGGAACCCCTATGTGAACCTATCCTTTAAGATGTGGTGTCAATACTTAAAATTTATAGCAAGGATTTTGGCTGGACAAGTGTTCTTTCTTTTCAACTGAAACCCTCATTGATGATTCAAAAGGCCATCTAAAATGTGAAAGTTTGTTTGAAGACCATATTGCCTCTTTATTTTTTGAAGGGTTGTTTGGAATTGGGAAAACAGAATCCAATGTTTGGCAAACAAACAAAAGTGGGAAGTACTGCTTGTTTTCAAAAGTTAAATAAATCACATCAATTATAAATTTATAAATATTAGATTGACTACCATGAAACTTGATCTTATACTTTGGAAGAAAATGCATAAACAGTTTGGTGTAAAAGAAGTGTAAAAAAGTTTTCATACAACAAATAATACAAGCATCCCAAAATTTTATTTTCATGCAACAAGTATACATAAAGGTATATCAGCTTATTGACAAATTCTAAAATCAGCAGAGCTGCCATTTCCTTCTTGAGCAACTCCAGCAGACTGAATATGTAGAACCTGATATCTCAACTCTCAAGAAAGGAAATGTGGCTTACGGAACTTTGATCATTCCATTGCTAAACTGATCCCACAACCCAACTTAGGTTCATTCATTCCATTGCTAAAGTTGGATATCCCACAAATTTCGAACTCATTGCACGTTGAACCATCCTAGTTTTGTTGCATCATTCAGATTACAAAGTGCGTGAGAGACCACATTGTACTTTCTCCTCTAGGATTCTGCAGTATGACCAAAACATAGTCATCTTCACGAAATGCAATGACCCCGCATTGCTACCTCATACTTCCGTTTCATTGACCAATGCAGTGGAGTGAACTGATTCATCATACAACTTGCTTGATGCAATTTGAACTCCGAATTTTCTTCTCAAGGATTCTGTCATAACATCAAACCAGATAGGAAGTTCTGAGAATTGGCAGTAGTAAAGGCTCCTAAGGAAAATATAATAATGTACAATAACACAAATTTAATGACAATAGCATTCAGTGTGACTAACACCAGATTGAAATTGATTTAAAAAAACACCAGAGTGAACCATAACGGCATTGACATAACATATTGTTTTTGTACGAGTGCACTAGACTGAAGTAATTTTGCAATGACACCAAATAACAATTTATAATAGCAATAAGGTGATATCAAGTTTGCTAGATGTCTAAAAAGTTACACGAGTAGATTTGCATTGCTAAATTCATAAACTCACCCAGCCCACCCTTGGAATCCAACTGACATCATACGATTGTCAAGGGTAGTTATTTGATACCGTCTCAAGAGTGAAAATGAGAACCAACAGGAACTTGACACCAGTTTATTAATAAATCATAATCAGTGCAAACACAAGAATTCCGGTAAGAAACATGAAAAGAAATTATTTTGAGATGATATAAAGGAAGATTGTATTCAAGTAAACCTACCAAAAAATACATATAAATAACTTAGAAAATATAAATAACTGTTCCATTTTTAATTCAGGCATAAATTATCATCACTAATCATACAACTATACAAAGAGATGAATCATGGTTGTTTTTGTTTAAAGATAATTACCACTTTTATATCTGGGAAGGATTAAGCTTTATTGTGCTATGGAAACTAGAATCTTTCTAAGTGTTTAGTAATAAATACCATGAACAAGTTCTCTGACTCAAATTTTAGAATCATCCATCAACCTCATTCCATAGACGAACATTCATACATGATAAGTTGCTACAATTGCTGGATTAACTATCATACCTACTCTTTCTTGTATGACAGCAGCATATTCAATACCAACACTTTTTTGAGAAAAGGAGAGGATGTTTCGATACATCACATTTGAGGGATGCATTCCAGCATCCTCCATCCACTGCATCACCTGCATCAGATAAGTAAGGCTTGATCATTTGATACACCCAAAACAAAAAACTTAGACCATCAGCAACTTATAACTTATAGTAGTTAACATGAATCTATATTTAAACAAACAAAAAACTTCAGCATCAGAAAACTACATGTTTGAATGGTGTAACAGACAGATGGGTAAATTGCTTTCTCAAATTGATGAAGTCCAGGTAATCCCCAAAAAGGCCCGGACCTCTAAGGAGATCCACAAGGAATGGAATGTCAATGTGAAACCAATACAAATAAAATCACCTTTGAATAATGCTGCCTTGTCAGTTATCACAAGGTTTCAAGCTGTGCCTTGTATCAGCTAAGCACTCAAACCAAGTAAATATTAAGAAAGAAAAAGAATACAAGAAAGCTTTAGAATGTAGAAAGAGATCTGTGGAAATTTTGAGTCTTCCTTTGTGCCAGTTTTTATTTTTGTTTAGACGGTTGTAGGGAGGAAAGAAGTGAGAAGAAGAGGGGGGATTGAGATGGAGTAGGTTCAAACTTTTGAAGTATAAACTTAGTCAATTAGCTACCATGTGCTCATTAAATCAAGACAGAAAATAAATCTGTCCTTTTACTATGGCAACAAATGATTGTTTTGGAATGGAACAATGCAACACATCTTATAATGATATTCTGATGTATATTTAGTCAAAAACGGATAACTAGAAAATTAATCAACCAAAATCAAACAATATGCAGTAGCAACTCAAAATCTTCTTTACAAGTTTGTAAAGGCTGCCTTCTGAAATCCATATTGACACTTGCTCATTATATTGACAAAGCAAGTAAAACTTAGGAAACAGCCATGCCTTCGCCAAACCAATAAATGGAGAATTAAATTTAAAATCTTGCCGAGTGAAAATATGATAAAAATTACCTCAATATATTTCCTCCAATTTCCAGCAGCCAAAAGATTCTTCAGTAGAATTGAATAAGTAGATAAGTTGATTTTCGTACCTGATGCCACTATCTTGTAGAACAACTGCATGCAAATTTAAGGGGGAAACAAGTGTCATGACGATTAGAATATTAATTTCAGTCATAATAAGATTATGATTACTTTTGCCTGTCACAGAATTAGCAAAAAAATATATTTGTCCATCACTTGCTGATCTTATAGGTATTACATATGTTAGAAAGGAAAATCATTATTGCCCTACACATGGACCTGTCTTCGGTGCTTTGTAATGATAACTTACTAACCACGCAATTCATTTTCAAGTACCTTCATCATGATCTCTATCTTCCCAGATTTTCCAATTGAATATAAAAGACTATTCAGAAGTCCAACTGAAATTACATCAAATGAAGGCTCCATCATGCTGATCAGTTCAATTATTGTCCTCCAATCATGCAAACTACACAAGACAACAAAAAAAAATCAAAAGTTAATTTAAAATAAACCCCTCAAAAAAACAGAGAGATTCTGATTAAAAAAAATAGATAGTGGAGCTGTCCTGTCCATTAGCATGCTAAAAGGCAGTCTCTAATTTCTTGGATCTCTGATGCGAAAGTTCAATTTCATATCACACAAGCTCACACACTAAGGAATGAGCTAATTATTTTATAGTCATTTACCATCCTTGCAAGTGGAAAATTTCCAATTTTTTGCTTACAAGTTGACCATTGAGCCATGATAATGTATTTAGTCAGAATACATGAGGACATGACAATGCATCAAGCATGATTGTATGGAAGAAGATTCACATAATATAGGACTTACATGCCACAAGCGGACACCATTTCAAAGAAAATAGCATCACTAAAGGGAATCTTCTTTCTCCTCATAAACTCTACCACGAAGAGAACTTTAGCTGGTTGGTTTCCTTTATTGAAAGCTCTCATCAGAGCCGAACAAGCAATAGAATCAAGCTGGACACTATCCATTTCCATTTCTTGAAAGAGTGCAAATGCTTTGTCCACATTTTCTGTAATATAAATTTATCGACATAAATGTAACTCTTTATGTCAGTGTGAACAATTATAACTTATAAGAAATTCTTACCAGTAGTACTATATGCATGTATCATTGTTGTATATGCAATGACATCAGGACAGTAACCAGCCATCTTCATCGTAGTGAACATCGATTCTGCTTCAGCTAGTTGACCCTGAAGAAAGTTGACCAGAGAGAGATGAGATGAGGTCTGATTTCCTTCTGGGAGAAAAATGTTTATTAAAGCCATGGTTTGCAGAAGCACTTGCCTGTTTACTGTATGCACAAATTGCAGAGGAGTACACCTCCTTGGACAAAGGAGTTTTTGAATTTATCATTTCATCAAGAAATTCAAGAGCCTCAGAATATTTTGACATCTTGCAACACCAACTAATCAGCAAATTGTAAGTAACGGAATCACATTTGACATTCTTCTTCCTCATAGAGATATATAAATTTAAAGCTTTATCATATTCCCCAACAGTCATATAACTTCCAATGGCAGAGTTATATGCAACAGTATTCAATTCGATGCCTCGCAACTCTGCAGCAGAAAGTATGGAATCAATCTTCACCTTTTGACAGCAACGGCCACAGGCAGCTAACAAGGTAGAAATTGAGACGATGTTTGGCTGCACTCCATCTTGTTCCATATCACGCAACACATCCACGGCTTCAGCTAACTGACCATTAGATCCATAGGCATCAATTAGTGCATTGTAACTTACTAGATTAGGCTTCCAATTGTTTCTTTTCATTGCTTCAAATACCTCTGAGGCCTTTTCAGGTTGATGTGATCTTCCATATGCATTGAGTAAAGATGTATAAGACACAACATCTGGGCGAAGACCATTTTTTTTAATCTCGTTAAAAACTAACAAGGCTTCTTTACTCATCCCAAGTGAAGCATAAGCACCAAGTAGAGCATTATATGATACAATATTAGGTGTCAGCCCTTCAGCAAGCATTGTGCTAAAGACAACCTTGGCATTTTCAATCTGCCCGCAAACTGAATACAAATGAATCATGGTAGTAAACGTCACAACATCAGGGTCACATTCTGATCTTTTCTCCCTCATTGATTGAAAAATATCAACGGCTTTTTCATACTGTCTATTCTTTACCAGGCAATGTATAACAATATTAAGGGTAGTAGTATCAGGACGGACGTTGGCTCCTTTCATTAGTTCGAAGTAGGACAGTGCTTTTGAATATTGGGCTCCATTTTTATAGGCAGATAGAACAATATTGTGAGTCACCAGATCAGGCCCAACTCCATTTTCTGTCATTCTCTTGCAAACTTTCAAAGTCCTCTCTCCAATTTCCCCTAGATCCACAAGCATTGATCAAGTTGTTATATGTTGACCTACTAGGAGGAATCTGCACCGATATATATGGTTCAAAAGAGTATTCCACAGAAAATGTGAGTTACTCTATCAAGCTTCAACTGATGAAAAGAAACAAGTAAATCACAAGGATCTTTCAGTCATCAAAAGACAAAAAGATTAAAATGTTATCCATGAAAGTGAAAATATAGCATTGAATAGGGTAATGTTATCCATGAAAGTAAAAATATAACATTAAAATCTCCTATTAAACAGATCATATCTATATAATAAAACAGAACCCATTTTGAATATTTCATTTGACAAAGCACCAAGAATGGTTCAGATTTCATCTCAATTCTTCCAAATTAATCTAAAGGCTCACATTTCATCTCACACTAAAAATTCCCGCCCAAATCAAATAACAATAATAATAACAATAATGATAATAATAATTATAATAATAATAATACTAATAATAAAAATAAAAATAATAATAACAATAATAATTATAATAATAATAACAATAATAATAATAATAACAATAATAATAATTACTACTATTATAATAATAATAATAATAATTATTATTATTATAATAGTAGTAATAATAATACTAATAATGATAATAATAGTAATAATTATAATTATAATAATTTATTATAATAATAATAATAATTATAATAACAATAATAATACTAATATTAATAATAACAATAATTATTATTATTATTATAATAGTACTAATAATAATACTTATTACTATAATAATAGTACTAATAATAATTCTTATTATTATAATTATAATAGTAATAATTATGATAATAGTAATAATAATAACAACAATAATAACAATAATAAGAATAAGAATAATAATTATAATTATAATTATAATTATAATTATTATTATAGTAGTAATAATTATTATAATAATTATGATAATAGTAATAATAATAGTAATAATAATAATAATAACAGCAACAACAACAATAACAACAACAACAACAATAATAATAATAATAATAATAATAATAATAATAATAATAATAATAATAATTGTTATTGTGGTGTTGTTGTAAATTATGAAAATTGTTATTGATGATTTGTAAGTTTTGTAGATAGGTTTAGATTTTTCTGGATATCTATTTTTTTTTTTTTTAAATAGTTATTGTGGTGGTGTGGTGAATTATGATAATTGCTATGTCTGATTGTAAGTTATTTTAAGTTGCAAAAAATCTTTAGGTAATGTACTATTTTTTGAATTTTAATCTAATTTTTCGTTACGTCTTGCCTTTAGGCACGAGCAATTACTAGTATCCAATATGAAAGGGCCCTGCTAGCTATAACTCTGGAGCCTTGATTCCTTTGAACAGAAAGGTGATAAATGAGACCAACTGATACATATATAATTTCACCTTACAGATTTCCTACAATGGGAAATAACAATTTTCATCAAAGTTAGATAATAAGCTATTACCAAACTGTCTTGACAATATAATTTCAAAGTTATCTATACTACTTGGTTGTAGAAGCGTAGAATATATGCTTCAGCAACCTAGTTTCAAACAGGTAGCTGTGTAATTATGTGAATGCCTCCAAACTGACAAGTCTATATAACACAAGAAAACAATGTCAAACTTGATTTTCAAATTCACTGAGACTGTGATCATGGAAGATGCATGTCCATTTCCTACCAAAAATGCAACAAACCATGTGAACAAAGTAAAATTATCCCGAATCCAAAGTTGCAAACAAGAAGGGAGGAAGCAAAGGGCAGAATCCATGAGAGAATTCACAAAAATAAATATAATTGTAAATCTAAAAAAAGAAAAAAAAAAGGAATGTTGCAAGTGAAAGAAATTTTTATTTTCCTAAGATAATTCTTAAACTCGAAAGTAAAGAAGGAAGATCACATCAGATGCACAAAGATTGATTAGAGGGAAGAATACAATTACACACAGCTGCACGGAGCATGTCTTCCATTATATTCATTGCCCAACGCCATTGACCAGATCGACCATGTGTACTGATTAGAGCATTGTAAGTTTCAGCATCAGGTTTGCACCTAATGGAGTATTATCAAAATTCAGAACTATCAGCAACTGTATATAAGAAAACCAAATAGCCTAAGAGCAAACTTCATTTTTCCCATCACTATCTCAGTAAAAACACATTTGATGGGAATTCAAGGAAACAATGGAACTATAATTGATGGATAGTGCTAATAGCAATAACAAAGCAGTGATTCCTTGGCAATATAAATATTAAGTTATAAATATAATCCCTCCCTCTCATTTTAACAAGATGAAATTTTCCTGCTCGTTGCACACCTCCAGACTTCTGTACTTGGGCAACTTTGGCTAGTGATTTTCCCTTTAATACCTAGTCATGTTCAACAAAAATAACAGCAGGCCCTACTGTGATCTACCATAAACAAATGTTTCATTATCATCACACATGTCCTCCAGAGAGAAAAAGTCCAAATCTTGGTGAGTAAAGTCTGCTAGAGATCTGTTCTTTTACTTGGCTTCAATATCCCCCCCCAAAAAAAAAAACTATGCTATTTGGCCAAAAAAGTAGGGAGAGAGAGAGAAGTTTGTGGAAAAAAGCAAGCATACCTCCACTTTTGCATCTCAAAAAACAATCCGCGTGCTTGATCTGTTTGATTGTGTCTAGCATGTAGCCTAATCATCATATTGTAAATATCATTTCGTGCACAATAGTTCTTCTGATTCTTCATCCAACGGAAAACTTGAATGCTGTGTTCTATAGAACCCATTTGCGTTATTTCCTGCACCGTACAAAATCCGATGAGTGTTAAACGTTATTTTTTTAGCTTTACAAGATGCAGAGGACTTGTTAAGCATACATGAAAATCAATGGCTTACTGCAGAGTGCATATGTTAAAAGGGTGAAAAATTAAGGATCTTGATTTGAACATAAGAATTGTTTGAATAGGTAGCTATTATTCTGGGTTTTTTTCACGGGGTCTTCAAAGTGAATAAGTCATCTAAAGTCTAAACTTCTACCATATTATTAGATGATTTAATTTTTCTACCCGCAAGTGATTGAGGACTGCAGAGTCAAGGATAGGCAGACGTTACATATTTGTCTTGGTTGGAAAATTGGTAAAGCAACATTTCCTTCTTTATTTTTATCTAAAACAAGATTTGTCCATTCAACTATAAAATGTTTGTGGACTGTAAAGTCCGGATTAGGCAGGCATTACAATGTTTGCTTTGGTGGGAAAACACAATAAAGCAACAGTTTACTGCTTTATGCTTCTCAAAAACAAGATCCATTCAATTACACCAATAAACACATCTAAGAAGACCTTTTCTATGCACTACTAATTATGGACCTTACAATGAGTGTCCAAATTCTTAATGGCCTTATGTATAATGTCTTCTAAACTTCACCAGAACTACGAAGTAGCATCGTAGCAGTATCTTAGCAAGAGCTTTTGTTCTAGGTTATACTATCATTTTATTTGTTACATTTGCCATATATCAAAGCTGCATCCCTTGGGCCTTAAATAGCTCTATACTTCGTAACTGGTGGTTGCAGATTATCTCTACTACGTTCTAGTCTACGATCATTTAATGTTAAGACTATAACATCTAAAATTTTATTTACGGTCTCTTAGAATTTATAAGAAATAAATTAATCAGTGGACGAAGGAAAATTAACATTGTGAGCAAGGGTTTTAATAGGCACGTTTTGGTTCATTTATAAACTGTAATTCATACTTCAAAAAAGTATAACTAAGCAAAAATGGTCAAATCAGTTCATATTGAAGTTAATTGTGGGAAATTTTATGCTAGAGAAACCTAAAACTTTATCTGCTGACACAAGTTCGTGGTGCAACACTTAATAAGCAACAAAATCTACTATACAATAGCCCAAAAATCCAAATTAATGATCAATAGAGGAACCGAAACACCATTTTTGCTATGGACTAAACTCTTACGTCATTCTCATCCCATTGTTATCAAATCAGTTATGCAACAACTCCAGCAAAAGAAAATCTAAAACAACAATAAAAAGAGAGATATTGTTTAGTACTCCCCCTTTTCTACAAAAAAAAAAAAGAAAGAAAAAAAGTAGCATTTACAAAATAAAATAAAATAAGTTTGTTCCACAAAAATAGTCTTATTTTCGTTTATGATAGTATAACAGGACACAATATTAAGCTTAAGATCACAATTTTATCACATGTTACAACAACTAAACTAAACACGAATTATTATTTAGGCATAAAGTCTGCAAATGGGACTCTTTTTTGGGACGGAGGGAGTATTTGAATTACCCTGATAAGGACTGGTAAATTCTTCCTAGCAAAGCGTCCGACCCACCGATTGAGCACACCCTCAATATCCTCCCAATGGTTGAGCTTCGAAATCTTGTGAACCACTTCAGAAATGGCCCAGTCCTTCTGGAATCGGTCTCCCTCCACTCGCAAACGGTACCGTTTGGACAAATCGTCCTTTCGCAGGCCACTGAGGTGTACGGACACTTGGCGGTTCCCTTTGTCGTAATTTACAGACACTTGCTTCTTCTCCTTCCAAGCGTCGTCGTTGTTTGGTTTGCTGCAGACAATTAAAAGGGTTTTCCGGTGACTTTTAATTTTTCCGGTCGGAGGAGGTGGGTATGATTCGTTTGGATGGGTGAGATTGAAGAGCTGCGTGTGTGGTAAGGTCGCCATAGGTCGTAATTGTGTGTGAGAGAGAGGAGAAGAACCTTATTTGGGAGGGGGGTTTTGATTGAGACTAAAGCTGCTATTTGTTTATATCTGATTCTATATTAATGAACTGTTATTTGGTAAGAGTTATGATATTGTTTGTTTTATTTTTGTTGAATTTGAATGTATTTTAATTGGTAAGACAGAAAATAAAATCTGTACTTCTTATAGAAATTTTTTTGATAATTTTTTTTATATAAATATATTAAACAATATTATGCACTCATTTTTATTAAATTGAATATTTAAAATTATTAAATAAATTTTTATCCTTTAAAATGATAAAATAGTGTCATTAAGAGACAACTTACATTTTAGTTTTTAAATAATTTTTTAAATTCAGACCTCATAACCAATTAGATCTTAATTCTCGTATTTATCAAACACAACCTAAAGTACACTTTGCACCTCAAAATTCAAATGTCTTTTACATCTTTAAAGTTTATAATTACGTATTAAAATTTGCACCTATTTCTTAATTTTTTTAAGGGGCTATATATACACAATTATGCAGTAAACAGTCGTATTATAATCACAATTTTTTTAAGTTATATATACAATTGTGTAGTACACAACTGTGATATATTAAAAAAATAATTTAAATAAATTAAATTAACCAACCAATCACAATCTTAAAAACTAAAAAAGTAAGAACATAAAGGAGAGAAAAACTTCATACAATCATACTAATGCAGTTCACGACAAAAAGAAATCTCAAAAACTACTAATTATTGATTCTTTTTAAATAATTTTATAAATATTCTAATTATATTAATTAAAAATCAAGTAGATACATAATATATGTAGACTTTAAAATTTTACAAATTAATTTCTTCCATATGAATACCGAAAGAAAATTTTAAACTTTTGGTGCTTGGATTAATTAATTATGCAGAATCTAATTAAGAAAAGGTTAGGAAACAAAATGACATTTATTTATTTATTTATGAATAATGACCCACAAATTCCGCTTTTAATTGGAGTACTACTTATTATTGGCTTTTCTTTTAGCCTTCCCTTACATCAATGGACTTGACTTGATGCTCCGTGTCACACTCCACCACGCCACCACTCCTCTATAATAATATTCACAAGTTAATACTTATAATATCCTACTTAATTTTGAATTTTCTAGTTTAAATATTATTATTAGTAAATGATGATAAATTTACATAAAAAAATTACAAATATTAATAATTTATACCCTCTCCCTCTATCTCTCTCTTTTATTCAATATTAACCTTAACCTTGTAAAAGTCGGTTTTAATCATTTTGGTATTCAAAATTAATACAAATACATTTAATAATTATCAATACATTTATGAGTATTCTAAACAATCTAAAAAGTATTACTTATAAGATTTATTATTTTCAAAACTTAAATAAATCATATCAATTTTAAATTAGAAATATCTAAAATTCATTTTTAAGAAATTAATATCAATCTTATATTTTATGACGAGAGAGTACATTATTTTAACTTATATGATGCCTTAAACTTGAATAACTCTTGTAAATCATTTAAATCCTATAAAATTTTCTTATGAATGCTTAAATAAATAAGTGGAAGGGTATGTGCCCATGGTCACAAATCAAATTTCTCTCTAAAAGGGAAAACAAGTTATCGAATAATATGAAAATATCAAATATGTAGTTGTTAGATTCGTATTGAATAGTATAAATCACTTATTTGAAGACAATTCGTACAGAATCAATTCTCTCATAATATATTATCATATCCCATACATATATACTGTATCATTAGCAATTTTTAATTTTAAACTTTATGGTAAAAAGGAATTACCGGGAAAAAAAAAGAACAAAGAAATTGTCTGTGTACTAATGAAAACATTGGTATTCGTAAAATTAATTAATCCTAGATCATATAAGTCTCTCATAGGTAGACTTGAGAATATAATTAGTTAATTGTTGGGTCAAATCATATTAATTGGAATCAAATAAGTTGGTTAATAATTTTTATTTATTCAAGTTGGTTAAAGTTTGGACCCATATTTTTTAAAATAAATATAATTCTAAACCGGTTAACTATTTTTCAATTCATATTCCATTCAAACACACTGTTTACATATATCAGCCACTGATGACACACTAGATGTCATCTATAAACTGGTTAACTCATGTCATGTCTAAAAATATTAAAATTTACTTAATAAGTGATCATTCATGGAAATAAACTTTTCATTAATTAAATAAACTTTTCATGTATCATTTTAATTTTATTAGTATAGTTTTTTAGCATTTTATCATTTATATTAATAATTTTTATATCATATTATTATTTAATTAATTTAATTATAACGGACACAAATTCATTTTTCAAAAGTTATGTTTAAAAGTCAAAACATCTTAAAATGGTTAATATGATTTTGAACAATAACCATACAGTTCCAACTCACACAACCATATTAAAAATGATTAATATAATTTTAGTTTTTAAATAGAACCATAAGCATATTTTGAAAACCAAAACTAACTCATAACGCCAAGGCTACTCATAGGGATGTAATTGAGACGAGTATCAAAAGAAACTCATAAATCACAATATAAAACCAAGACGGTATTAGTATTAGGTAATAGGTAGTGATAAAAATATGCATCCAGGGGTGAGTAGCATCGCTTCTTTCATTAAAAACATCACAGAACCAGTGCAACAAAGGCACAGATAGATGACTATAAAAACAAGTATTCGTGATCAAATTTAATTCGGATGAACAGAACAAATATTTGAGGACTTATAAAGCTCCAGGGGGGAACGAAATCATTCCATGCCAAACATTATAGTCAGTCCACAATCATTATAATTGGTACTACTGATTACAAATGCCAATGCATATACACCCTTTCTGTGAAATACAAATAATAAATAAAACCAACCATCAAACTAAAGAATTAGCTTGTAATTACAACCTACCATCACACCAAATGCAGCAGCAGCAGCAGCAGCATAAAGAGGGGAGAAAAAAAAAATACTCTTCCAGCGGGCACAAAATCAAAACTAAAAGTAGCTATAGTCATCACTAAACAGAAATGAGGCCAGATAAATTGGAAATTGCAGGAAAAATATGCTATAAGAGAAGGGGGATCACTCAAGAATCGTTGAACTTTATTTCTAGAAGAGATCAGCTTTCTTCTTGAGCATGTCCTGCTTCCATTTTGGTAACTTATAAAATGCTTCTTTCGTCATCCCCAGTACAGCCTGGAATTCCTCATCAGAGAGATAAGCCTGAAAATAGAAAACGGATTATTAGAAGAACGATAAACATTAGCATTCAAATTGCATCACATTTATAGTAACCAACCTCTCTCCGTTTGAAATCAATTCCAGTTACAGGGTTATTAGATTTGGTCTTCAATTGATCGTAACTAAATGTACTTTGAGTTCCGCAATCATTCTCATGCTGCTCTGCTTCTGGATTTGGTTCCAACTCCTCACCATTATTCTCTGATACAGGCTGAACTATCTCAGTCTCCTTGGCTTCAGGAGTTTCCTTAGAATCCACAGAGACGTTCTCTTTCTTTCCTACTGTGCAAGTATTACCAAAATGTAAGGTGGTATGAATCATCGGATTGAGCATACAATTATTAGCACAAACTAGATTGCCAAAAGAAAAAAAAACGTGAGTTCGGCATCCTAAATGGCCAAAACCATGAGTCGAAACAATATATATTTTCACGAGGGCTGCAAATTATGGGCAGTGAGGGATGGCATAGCACCATTTGGGTGTTTATCATAAATGAATTATTTTCAATTGTTGATAATTTAATGTACTGAATATTTAATTTATTCAATTGAGTTCAACAAATACATTTTATCTCCAACTAATTTGGGGCAGGCTTATTTATTTTTTTCAACTTTTGTTAATAGTTTGAATTTCTAAAATAATACAGCAATCTGCTTATGAGTTGGAGGAAATTTTGCTCCCTCAGTCCAACTAAATTTTCCAAGGACCTCCCACATCTAAGCTCTTTGGTCAAAACCCTCTATTTAGCCCACCTCTCTTCATTTCATTTATGTTTAGTGTGTATATAAATGCATAAAAAGATGCAGAAATTTCTTCTTTTTTCTTTATTTTGGAAAGTCATGCTATCAGAATGCTACTAAGTAAAGATGATGAAATCTGTTTTCAAATACCAGAGAGCCTAAATTCTGCGGCCGGACTTCTATTGGACCGGACAGGAGAGGAATCAGGCGACCCCTTCTTTTCAGCAGTAAGAACTTGTGATAAGGCAGCTACTGCAGCTGCTCTCTGTGATCCCTGACTCACTCCTGATGTCCTTGGAGGAGTAGGTTTGGACCCAGAAGATGAATTAAATGTAGAGTTCAAGGCAGCTAATGCTGAAGCTCTTTGTGTTGGTCCTCCCTGATTTGTCCCATTGGACTTATCCTGGTTTTGCAATAGCATAAGAGATCAATTTTCGGTCACCCAAAAGAGAGAATATATATCAATTGACAGGAACTTATTCAATGCATTTATGTAGGTTTTCATTGCTTTTACCTCTGTAGAATGATCTGTCCCAAAAAGAAGCATAACCTTCTTTTGAAATGAGTTCCCATGAACCTATTTTGCATTCGAATAAAATAAAATAAAATAAATTCACTAGTCAAAAGAAACAATGAAAGTAACATATTGCAGCTAATATAAGATGCAGAGATGTATGACCACAACAGTAACAGAGCAGCTATATTCCTCATGGCAACATGAAGTTCACAAACTTTATAAAAAATAAAATAAAAATAAAAAGCTTGCGTCTCCAGAGAATAATCGTAACTTATCTTTAAGGCAACTCATTACTTGGTACCTAGTTACAGAACAATGAAAATGAATTAGGGGATGCCTTGCACACTGGACCTCTTTGGGAAGTGGGTTAGTCTCTTTGCTCAAGTAAATGATTTTCTCCTTTCTATACGAATGCACTATAATATTCTTCGGCTAGGACCTTCCCAGTAATTTTTCTTTTCAATGACCAGAAACAATCAAAACTAATATGTGAAGGAAACTGTATATGAAATAGCTAAAAGAAAGTAAAAAAATCTATATTTATGTAAATATGGGTTACTTCTCAACTGTCAAGCATGGTACACTATAATACTCCCTCCGTTCCAAAACTAGAGATACATTTTCTATTTTGAGACATAAAATACCATAATATACCCAATTTGCCCTTTTCTACAAAATAGTTAAAACAAGGTAAAATGAATTTTAAGTACTCCATCCGTTCCAAAATTAGAGATACAATTTGACTTTTGAGGTCAAACGACGGCATATTAAACTTCAAATTAATGTGAATTTATTTAATTTTAGTTGATACAATTATTATAATTGTATAGTATATAACAAAAACTATTAATCACAAAATTTATTTCATTACAAATTTTTGAGTCATACCAATTTTAAAGTTTAATATACCGTCTTTTGACCTCAAAAGTCAAATTGTATATCTAATTTTGGAATGAAGGGAGTATCTCTAATTTTAAGTTCCTTACATGATACTCAAACACGTGAATCCGAGACCCAGTGCTGCATCCATCGATCCCAATTCCGAATTTTGGTGTCTCCAAGTTTCGGTAACCATCAAATAAGAAACAAAACAATGCAGTACGTTTGTGCAATACGAATATTTTTTTCAGGGCAAAGTTAGTACATGTAAACCCAACACAAAAGAAGCTTTATGAAGTGAAGAGAAGAAAGCACCCAGCCTAGCTCCCATCTATGTATAAGTATCAATGGTAACAAGCTGGTAAGCATGTTGACGGTATCAGTGACCAGAATGAAATTGGTAAAGTGATACCACATACCAGCGGCCCGAGATGAAAATGGTAAAGTGATACATTCCGTTCTCAACCGATCTGATTATTTAGTACGATAGGTTCGTTTTCCCTTTTTGTTAGAAACTTAAAATCTTACACAGAACGATGGATTCAAATCAAGGGATGGACACAGCTGGAATAATACTCGTGGGTTATTGAAGAACCCTGCTGAAAAAACAATCCTGGTTCAGGATTAGGTGCAGTTATATCATGAAACCTTTCAAGCACTTGCTGCTAGCATCAGCTGGCAGGGTTGCTTGTGTCGGTTGGAGTATGTATGATAAAGAATGTATTAGTCACCTCTTCATAAAGGGAGTGCCCTTGCTTCCATTGTTGTTGACCTACCAGCCTGGGGTCAAGTACGAAGTGATTAGATCTATTTATAAAGTATATCAATTTCCATGGGAGTTGAGGCTAAAACTTAATTAATGAACCATTTAGTTTTCCACAAGCCGGGCACAACTACTCAGACTTGCCTACATAAATCCAGTTGCATTATTTATTTCCTGTCCAGGTTTTATAATCTTTTAAATTACAAGTTAACATATCCTGTAGAATATTCATTCCAGCCAATTAGTTATCCTCTTCCCTGTTTGTATTGTCAATAGGCCTACCTCTATTTATTGGTCTTCAATGAATCATTTTTTTTTCCAATTTTTTTTTCTATTTGGTGCAATTTTCCTGTATTCCACATTTGTTAATTTCTAATTTTATTTTTTTCTTGTTATACAATAAATTTACTAAAATCGACATCTTTCCCACAATTTGTAAAAAAATTATTTCTTTGTGACTTATATTTTGTCGCCCTTTGGTCTCTCTTTTTTCCCCCTTAATAGATAAGAGAAGAATTTTAAGCCTATTCCAACTAGTTTGGGATAATCAAGCTGAGATAAAAGGCTATGTTGAGTTGAGACGCGTCAACGAGAGACTATGAAGAAGAAGTCCACTAAACAATCAAACGTGGAATGAAACAGATCCTTGAAGGGCAACCCCCGATTCCCTATGAATATCAGAAATAGCTAGACTACCAGTGTTGATGCCCGTATGGATGCCAAAAAACAGAACATGTCCCAAAGCAATCAGAAAGGGAGATATATATCAGAAAAAGTCTATGCATTTCTCTAGGTCCAAATACCACAGAATATCATACATCGCACACTGCTATAAAATCCTACCATCCCCCACATGATAAAACCCTTTATATCTGATCTGTTGAGAGAGGAAGGATACATCCAAAATTCACCTAGTAAACCAAAGAAGGTACTCCACAACCTTGCGACCGTAGAGCAATGCAGAAAAAAGATAATCATGAGATTCTGAACCGAGTCTTACACCGTCCTATTGAATTTTTGTCTTTAGCTGCAAAAAGTACAAGCTGATCATAAACTTTCTAGAACCACTCCTTTACATGTCCTAAACCGGCTCTGATCTAGTGAGCAGCTTTCCTCCAATTGTTGAGACTACAAAAAAATTGATCACTATACAAATATTTCTAGAATCTCTATCAGAATTTTTTTTTTAAATTCAATACGACAGGTCAATAGTTTTGTGTATTTCTATGATATTCTATATGAGATAATAACTTCCATCAATAACATAACACTTGTCTACTCCAATAACACTAAAAGGTGTTTTGAGGAACTAATGCAATTGTGAATTTGCATGAAAAGAAATTATAAACACCTATGTAGCACAAACACAGTGATCTAATTAAGGAACGGAAGGAGTATTCTTTTATATCTCTATTCTAATGTGGATTTTACTAGGACTCGAATAATTATTTTTTCTGTAACTATTAACCAAAGTAAACCTCTAGGGGTTCAATTACTTATGTTCCACGTATACATTTTTGGACTACCAATCTACCATCAATATGAACATTGTCGTTCAGCTAATTTAGCATACTCAGAAGAAAACTTAAATTTCAAAATTGGTGCTTTACTACAGAAATTATACTGTTTTTGAACCAATAAAGTCATAAGAATGAAGGATCAGCACATACAGTAGCTTTAGCAGAGTCCCATGAGAAGAAAGTTGTGAAGAAGCAAGGTTCATTTCCTTCTGTGACTTTGTACAGAGGCACATATAGAGACAACCCATCCAGAGAGGCAGCCATCTCAATGTATTTCTGCAATAAACTTCAAGGAATGATGCAAGTACAGAATGATAAGCATATGTTCCAGAAGGCTTACACTACTTAATCAGTACCTGGCCAATTTCTAAAGCACTTTGCTTTTCCGATGGATCTACAGACTGACCAACCCAAACAAACACTTCAGCATGTGTATCAAGTATCAAGACATCCTCAGTCAACAGGTCGTCTTGCGAAAAATTGTAAACTTCTTCCACCTGTTGAATAGAGCATATTTTTATTATAAAAACTGTTAAGAAGCCAATTGAATATGAAAGGAAATCCAATCGAATAATGAACTCCTGAACTCACCTCAAACTTTCCTGGGGTTCCACATGGCAGCAGGAATAGTCAGTAGAAAAATAGTTAGAGAGGACAAACAGCTTTATAAAGAAATTTAACTTTTAGATATCAATCATGTAAACATCGGAATAGGGAGCAGGAGAACAACTTATAAAAAGGAGATGCCAAACCAAGTGATTGTGAAAATGAATTTAGAAAAGAAAGAAGAAAACCACCTTTATTAATTGAGAATGTGAATAAGTGAGGATCTCGGACAATCTCCTGAGATACTTTTTCGCTGGTGTAACTTTGTTTTCCTCCAAGAGCAAACCAGAAAGATGAATTCTCAGTTCCTTCTTTTGCATGTTTCACTGCTACGCCTGGCTGAATGTACAAATCAAAGTAACATGTAATTCATTATGCTTAATTATTCAAACAAATTCTTAATTAAGTCTTGAAAACTAAAAGAATTCCATATAAAGCACGACCATGTGACGAGAACAATAGCATGTTGAGTTATGTCCCTGTATCATACCCGTTAAACAGAATGACTTCTTTGATTTGATTTGAAGAAGCATGTCCATTAAGAGATGCAAATGGTGGAAATGAAGAGTATATACACAGTAAAGCAATTGGAAAAGCATATCTCAAATTTCACAATTCTAAACAGATCAACATGAACAAACAAAGTAAGATAATGAAACAATCAACTCAAAACAATTTATGTTAACATATAACATGCCCTCATAAGGAATTAGAAACAAAGTAGGATCATGAATTCATGCACGCACATAGGAGAACCATAAGATTCAAAAGGAAAAGATCAATGATTCAGTTTCACTCTACCAAGTTGACTCGGAGTAATAAAAAAGTAATGTCAGGGTTGTGTCAATCTTTTCATATTTAGGCTTTTCAAAATATTGTCTGTGTAACAAACATACATGGTAATACCGTAATAAGTATAGTAAATTGGTCAACCACATTATATAACTAAATCAAGGATGCTGGAAACGATATTAGAAGCTCTGAACATGTGAGATGTGTTGAAATATAAAAAACAATGGGATAGTTTATCCTTATTTGAGTACGATATCAGTCTTCCTACATATTTTAAGGTGCAGTCAATTCCTCAAAAGCCATGATGAAAGGCAACAATATTGTGCATCTTATACCAACACTTTAAGTTTGTGTGCTTATTTTAAGAAGAGTGATTAACATTTACAGAAAAAAGATAACTATGTCCTTGTACATGCATTACAATCCAGGGTCCAACTGTAAATACTAACAGTAAGGGAAAGCATTTTCCTGGTGAATAACATCATGATCTACCTTCTAGGTGGACATTCTCTTAATTGGCGCTCATGTTAACTCACTTAACTCCTGGTGATTCAATCATCTAACTTGATTCAGGCATTTATATCTTAGAGACATTTTAGTGCAATGGTACTACTACAGCGTGAAAATTGATTACAAAATACAGTTGCAAGGATTAGGCTGTGGGATCAAGAGAGAGCTTATTCAAAGAGATGATGAAACACCTCAGTCCTCATACGCTGCATCTGTCATGGAAGTTTGTAATCACCTAAAGTTAATATGCTTCACAAACATCTTCCAGACTTAAGAATAGGATGTAACCATTTGACCCCAGCACTAGTCTCTCATAAAAAATTAAACTCAAATGTTTGCGAAGAAGACGGTCAAAATTTAAGTTATCAAGAAACCTACAGAATTTCAATCAACTCGACCACCTTCTTTCAACTCAAACAAAATCTGTTGGTTATTATGAAGACTAAATTCCATTTGCTTATAAGAACATGGAAGTAAATGCAAATACACAGAACTGACTACAGCATTCTTAGAGTCTTATTCAGCACTCTACATGCAAAATAGTAATGTTTAACCGAAGACAGCTTAAACTGCCGAAAAACATACATGACAACACTTAATCAGGATATGCCACCATGTCTCACTTAATGTATTTAGGACAATGCGACCCACCCATGATGGTGTTCAAAAAATCCAAATTATTTCTTTAAAGTTCGATCCTTAACTCTTCATTAACTGCAGACAGTTACTTGGTTAAGTGTCCAGCAATTCTGAAGTGCATTCCTTAGAAAAACATTAACCACGTCATATAAATTTATCGTTTTAAGAAAAACAGAACAAAATCCTTGAAAGAAGAAAGAACAATTGATACACAAATTTCATACAGAATATCTCTCAATTAACCTTCCCCTAAGATTGCACCAAAAATAAAAATAAAAAAACCTTTCCCTAAGAAATGGATGTTATGAAAATACTTCAGCATAACATCTGCATTAAGAGGTAACTATAACCAAAAAAATGGTGTACCCAATTTCATCTCTCATCAAATTACAAAAACTATATCATTATAAATTTGAAGTTTGAAGTAATCGCAACACACCAAAGTCATACTTTGGAACACTGAAAAACTCAGGCCACATTGAACCTCATAGAGATCAAAACTTAAGCAAAGATATCCCACGGCATGAATATAATCTTCTGCAATGGAATACCTTCAGAAATTCAGTAACATTAATCGCCAACTGCTGCTGCTCAAAAGTACTCTGATTTCCTTGCCAACTGAATATAGAAGATCCAGATTGCAGAATAAAGCACTCATTAGTGTTCAGTGAGGTTGCCACCTGAAAGAAAAATAAATATGTAAACCAACATTTTTGGGAGTACCAAGACAAATAACTTGAGAGTACTAGACAGAATCATGATAACATGCAAAATTTGACTCATACTGTCATGCAAATTAATATAGAGGCCATATATTATCACAGAAACAAATTTAAGAACCCTACCAACAAATAATTCTCAATGGCTCATAGGAAAATCAAACAGTGAACGTACCGCATCAACTTGCACAGCTTTATTGTTATGTACAGAAGTTCCTGATATTCGAATGAGTGCAACACAGTCCGTGTTGTAAGTTTCATCATTCAGGCCTTTGTCTGCAATATAGTTTTTGTAGCCAGAACTTATTCCGCCCTAAAAAGAAATGAATGAATTAAAATGTCTCAATATCTTCAAACAATCTTAAAAAGAGCTTCTTCTTCTTTTTTTAAGCAATTTCCTTTCTTACTCTTTTTTGCAAAAGAAAAAAGAAATGAGGAAAAGGAACAGATGTACTGATCCAAATTATTAAAAAATAAGCATCTTTTCAAAAAATTGTGCTTACATAATAACATATTCGATCAGGGTACCTTAAGGACCAGCGTAGGCTGAAAGATGGCAACAAACTGTGGCGGTTCTTTCCCTTGAAATATACGACCCTGCAAAAACATACATTCAATAGCTCTCTAAAAGTTAAACTGCCCAGATTAATGAAAAAATACCTGCACAGGTCGCCCCTTCAGTGAATTAGACATTGTAGCAACTAATTGAGCAGCCATCTTCTGGTCTTCCTGAAGTTTAAGTGTTCAACCATGTCACATAAAACTAAATAAATAAAACTCACCCATATTAAGATTGAGAAAGAAAATAGATGGAAGATAAGGAGTCAGAAAGGTTTTTAAAATAAACTCTCATATTTTACTTGAGCATAAAATTAACGTGGTGAAGGAATAACAATTTGTATAAAGTATACATTTGAAAGTCCAAAGCAAGACAGAATTCCATTCCCAAAATTGTAATGCTGATTCTGAGCAAAGGTAATAGGATAACTCTGCTACTTTATACTAGTCAATGTGGTAATTAGATGATGTAAGAGTACAGTTGCTACGCTGATAATTACCTAGCTAAGGTAGAAGGATTAAAATGCTACTTGAAGGAATTTTTTTTCTTTTTTCTTATTTCATATTTGCTGCATGTATAGCAGTTAATGAGGGATTAGCTGATGCAATAAAATTTGATGTAGACGCATCAATATTCAGATTGTTCAACATAACAGAGGACACATTCATAAACCAAATGTGTAATACAAAAACAAAGTACTACAAGGTAATGAAACCTAAAAGACAAAGTTGATTTAAATGTTTGACTTTTGAGTTTTGAAAGTAGCAATGTATATAGAATTTTAAGGAGTCAGCTGCTTATGTTTTAAAAGGAAATAAATACAGGAAAAAAACAGAGGAATTTGCAGACTATTAGATGTAAATAGAGAGGGGAGATATTCTAGGATATCACAGGATATACAGCCTGAACAGAGCAAAATTGAAAAACAAGATCGACTTTTTAAATAAGTACATTCAAAGTAATTTTCTGCAAGTCAAATTAAATCATATCAGATGCATATTAGATATAATATTTTTGACCATGAAACTCATAAATGGACAAGCATAAGAGTGCCTGGATTCCCTGGACGGCTGGACCCTTTTGTTCCTTCAACTTTCTATATAAGTTGTTGATGATAGACTAACATTTTGTTATATTAGCCGCAAATAACTAAACGGTGTTATTTATTAGAAAAAATGTATATAATAATTTTCTAAAAGGAGGAATCGCCCCCCGAGGGTCTTCAAGCATGTGAATTGGTTTGTTAAATAAAAGTGAGAACTGACAATAAAGGCTGTAAGGCTCTTGCAAAAGACGCATATGCCACCGTTTCTAAATACATTATGTATGAACAATTCTTTTTCTTTCATTATTTCAATGTCAGTTAATAAGAATATAAATTACCTCGATGCTATCCTTTCCAATCCAACAGCACAGGTAATAGTCTTCTTTCTTATCATGAGAATGGTAAGTGTAAAGAACAGCGTAGCAATCTCCGCTGTAAAATTTACCAATGTCCTCTTTTGGAACTGGAGTTTTTGCACTTCCATTGATGCACCATACCTGAAAACAAACCATATTCATATCTGGAACATATAATAAAGCCAGACTATACATGTAGGTGGGTGGGTGGGCGGGTGGGTGTGCATGTATGTATCAATTGATTCCCATAGAACATCATGAAATGGATTAAAAACTAAACCTCAATTTTTCCATCTCCTTCAAGAAGTGGTGGGACTTCCTCATTTACAGGAGCACTCTTAGTTGCTCCCTTAACGCCAACACCTTGTTGCTTGAGCAAAGCTACAAGTATGCAAAATAGTTTCATGATCAATTTTCTTTAACAATATTTAGCGGTTATAACAAGGGAGGGAGTTTATATACCTGCTACTTTTCCTCTACCCTCCTCAGGAGCAGAAGGTGTCGAGCCTGAAGGCCAGGAATCAAAGTTGGACTTGAATGAATGGGTCTCATATCCTTGAATAAGACGGGTTACACGTGTTGATTTTGGCCTATTTTGGCTAGCAACAAATTCCTGCAATGATTATTAGGAAAGATTAGGAATCTGGTTGGCATGATTAATATGAAGATCTGAATCTAAGCTATACCTCAGCAGCTTGGATGGCAGCTTTTCTTTCATCTACTTGTGTTACCCGACCGACCCACACAAATACCTCAGAACCGCAATCTAATAGAAAGCATTTATTATTCTCCAATAATGATTTGGAAAGTTCACCATTTACATCCGTAACCTGACCATCAACAATGCTGCAAAAACATGGCAATCAAACTTCAGAACCTCATGTCCATGAATGTCCATAACATCAACCATTAGTATTCTGGTTAAAAGAGGTTCTAGCAAAGTAACGACTAATAAGAGAACATATCTACATACTAGAAAACTATATACCTCACTACATTAAAATATGAAAAACAAAAGTTCTACATTTTATATAAAGCCAAATGAAACTTCAACAGAATAACATGTCAAGAGAACTGTGAATTAGTCTGCTTAGGAACTTCAAGTCTTCATAAGGAACTCTAGTTAAACATCATGACCTTTCCATTTTACTTATTATTGATTTAACTCTATTATACTGAAAGCTTTCGTCACTTCTTAAGCATAGATTTACCAAAGTAATAGCACAATTAATTTCATAAATCTAATTAAATTTCCCTTCCTTTTCATATTCACAGAATCAAGAAACACAAATGATTCTATGTTCCTACAAAGCTTTGAAGATTTTTTTTTTCAATCTACAACGTACTCCTAGATAACTCCAATCTATTCCACTGATATGAAGACAATACTTTTGACTCACCCAGTTTAACAACACGAGCTACTCAAATTTCTTTATGATCACTAACAGGCATTATCTGACTAGTAAGCAAGCCAAATACACACAAATAATTAAAGATCATAGCAATATAACAATTACAATCTTTAGCTCCTCACTTCAACACAGTGAGAAAAGACGAGAATAGAAGAATACCTGTAAAGTTTAGCAGCTGTCTTCTCTGGAATAACATCATCTTCGCTAATAACCTTTTTATTAATTGGAGCAAAGCCACCAAAAATGACCCAAAATTCACCAGAATCTGACTCAGCCTGTAGCTTTCCATCATCTGGTGCACAGGGAACATCATAATATAAGAAATGAATGAGGAATTAACAACCGTTAAGAGTATATTACTACTATTATTATTAGAGTATATTATTATTAGAACTTGGTCACCAAGTATACTTGGTGCCGACATATACTTGGTCACTACTCAACTTGTAGCCTATATATAAGGCTTTAGTACTCTCTGTAATAACATAACAACAATATTCAAAACATCTATTTTATCTCTAACATGGTATCAAATATATGAATCTCTGAGTTTTTTTTCTTCTTTATCCAAAAAAAATGGTTTCTTCTCTAACATGGTATCAAAGCTATTATATATTTTTTATATAATTTTCTGAGATCTAGATAGGAATGAGGAATTAACATCTATTGATAAAGAGATCCAGAGAATCTATATATTCAGCCAATCTGACTATGATCAGAATTAATACAGAAAGGAGCATATGAAATTTAAAGTCTTATATATACATGTGCCCTTACCAACAATCGCGACATCACACGTTCCCTCATGATACTTTTCCTTTAGAAACTGAATTACTTCCAATGATTTGGCCCTTTCCTGAATATTGGAGTTTGCGCCATTGAATTGAAAAATCTTATCTTTTGTGTCCAGGATAAAAACATCATCATGATTAAGCGAAGACCGAGAAAAGGGCACCTGGATAGGAAAGAGCACCAAGTTTATATTCCCTAACAAAACTCATTTGCACCGACAATAATTTCATACTGAGTTGAAGAAGGCAGACCTGCTTCAATCTGACAACTCGTTTTCCTTTACAAACGTACAATCGTGTTTCAAACTCTTCTTCCTCAGGTTTCTTAAAACCCGACGCAACACCTCCCTCCAAAGGAATAATACATGGTTTGAAGTGTGACAGAAATTTGTCAGATTCATGACCTTGAATTTCTCTGTACTGCACTGCACGCCCGCCAAGAATTGCATCAAGTTCTACAGTCTTTATAGCTGCTGTTCCAGCTTCATCCTATTATGAGTTTACAATATCTAGTCAGAACATATTTGAAGTTATTATAAGTTCTCAATAAAAAAATAAATTTCAAATAAAAAAGGGTAAGGTCGTAGTACCTGGCTTGTATCTTTCCCAAGCCAAAAGTGTATGTCATACATATAAGCACCTCCCTTGCCAGGAGTTGTCTGCAGAAATATACGACTTCTATAAGAATAAATGTACATGCAAAGTAATTTTATTTGCAGTAATAGAAAGAGTTCCATTTGAGAATTTGTAAGCATAAATGAAAAAAAAATAGGACAAATGATGATCTGAAGGGCATAATCACCTGCAAGACAATATATGAATCCCCCGTGTAGAATCGACCATAATCAGATTTTGGCAATGGAACTGGCTGAAAGTTCTCAATTCTCCAAATTTCGCTCCCTCTACAAGGTGTTAAGTACTAAACCAAAGTAAAAGATACAACTGAACAGCTAGCATTTAATAAAAGTAACAAAACAATACACACTTTCTTCTTTCTGTTCTGATGGAAAAGGAAATATTATATTAATATTCACCAATGACCAAATAATATACTTATCAAGTGAAGTAATTTCAGTAAGGATACAGTTTCTGACCCGCACCCTGAAATGCAGGTTCCAAAGCTTTTGCAGAGATAGACATTATGTAGGTTCTCTTTTATTATGCTCCTTCAAATGAGGACGGAGAAGAAGAACTTATAAACTCCCACGTCCTACAATCTCAAAGGTCCACCAGTAACCACTGCAGAGAGTAACACGGGCTAGAAAAATGACTTGGAAATTATATATACATTTGCATGAACACAGACAATTTAAGTTCTCTGTTGTGACTGAAGCAAATACAATAATCTTTGGTATTGCATAGTCAGAAACTTAACCAAGAAAATCTTGATGCTACATTCCTTCACAAGTAATATTCTATGATTTACACATTTAAAAAGCAGAAACTATGAAAACAAACATAAACAATAAATAAAGTAAAAAAAACAGACAAGATACTAAAACAAAATGGTAAACAGGTCAATTCTCGTTTCTGCTATCAATGGAAAAATATGAACAGATATCTACAGTTGCATTATACTCATCAGAATTTTGGAGTGTGAAGTATTTAATGACAAGTTGTGTCACTCGATGCTTTGAGGATACCACTTAAAGTTTCAATGAGAAGACATTTAGGATTTGAAAGCCCTTAAAGTTGACATTTTTTGTGAGGATGATAGCTTGAGAAGCCATGTTGACCATTAGTCAATATCCAGCTCAGGGATTGCATCACTACAAATTGGTCTTGTATGCCTAATAATGAGGGATTTTGGAAAATACTTTAACAATTAGATCATGCTTTCTTGTCAGGTGATTGATTTTTGTGGAAGGTTCCTTGCCCTTTGAAGATAGGTTAGAAGTGATCATGAAGTGTTAAAAAGATTAGGTGAGGATGTGATCTTATAAAACGGGATGCCATGTGCCTTATGTATAGAAGAGAAAACTTAATCTCTATTAGGTAGCGATAGCATAATATAATGATGCAACTGTCCGACATACGTATAGCATGATTTGGCTTCTCACGCATCTTTCTTCAATAGGATCCAGAATGTCATCCCCATGCAAAAAACCTGGTAAATGTAACTATAGATATCACCAAACTGCATAGCATCTGTTTCATGTATCGGGAATCATAATCTTGTTGCTATCAAGTATCATTCTTTTTCAGAATCCATTTTTGAGCTGGTGAAACATCATACAGTTGAAAACCTCTCCAATGCAGTTAATATATTCTTGCATGCCATATTCTTCATCCTCACTGATTCCATCCACATTCTTGTTGATTACCCGACCAGACGACGTACATATTTTTTCTCCAGTCAATGACTGACAGACTAGAAAGGTGTTGCCTCTTAGGCTTGCGTTGGACTTTTAGTGAAGGAAAATATAGCAAGAATCCCTTGACATCTGACAGTACACTTCAAAATCTTCCTTCATGTCAATATGAGTATCATAAATGTCTTTGAGTGAAGATAAATAGATAATCTGATTAATCTTTTTTAGGATATCTTAGTTCATTATTACTATAATAACATAAATTTCAATATAGAAGTTAAATATCAAAATGTAAATTAATGGACACTTGATACATCTCTGACAATAGAGTATTTAAAATCTGGCAGTAGGTTACCTCTATGCTTCTTGCCTCATGAAAGCCACTGCCCCCTCTTTTAAAAATTCTTGTAAAGGTAAATGTTGAGAAGCTTAGGAGCATATTCAGCAATCTTTTTGTATCGAAACCATTACAAACTAATTCTGATGATGAGTAATAACATGAGATTGCAAAGTGAAATAAATTAAAGAAAAAATCAAAGGGAAAAGGGTAAGAACTTTCCCTTCAGAAAAAAACTTTCAATTAGCTTGCTTTGTCCAAGAGCGTAGCTGGCAATCATATATCTATGTAATACAAACCAATTTTATCCAAACAGCACTTAACAAGTATTCGAGCTTCAGAATGAGGCAAATTGAAACACAAAGATGGAACAATCAAAGAGCAATATATTATACAAAAACTAAGAGCAAATCAACTATCACATTAACCAATGCTTAAAACAATTATGAAAAATCAACCGAGTAAAGAACAGATGAACAAAAAATCAAGCGAAATGCTGAATAAAATGAGGTAATTAAACAATTAAAGAAGAGAGATCTAACAAATAAAACTGAGGAATTTGATAATTGCATAATAAGAAGAGAAATTGACGTACCGTATGAGATCTCTCGGTTGAAGAGGGTAATGATGTTTGTGTAGAGAGAAAAACAACGATATGAAAAGAAAAAGTGAATAATTGCTGTATGTTTGTACGGTGTTTTTCTCTCTCCAACTTTCTAGGCTTTTGAGATTGATCATACAGACTAGAGTAGTATTAGTATTAGTATTAGTATTAGTATTAGTATTATTTTAGAAAGAGAATGAGATGGGATTGATCCGGTTCCTCTGGACTGATTAGGGAATGTTTAAATCTCATCCCTAGTTAGATCAAAATTGACACATACTAGTAATATTTAATCAAATTATATCTATCTATCTATCTATCTATAATTAGTTTCCGCATCACCCTACACGTCTCTCTCCCCTTTCTTGTTTCTTTCCTTAATTTCGAAATCATTTTTGAAATTACTGAAGGAAATAGAGTGATTAATGTTGTAGGGCAGGGTAGGGTGATGTTTAAGGATATAATTTGATTTAATATTATGTGTCATTTTATTAAATACAGGGAGTAGATAAGTCCTTAAAAAAAAGACAAAAATCTAAAATCCAATTCAACACTAATTTTTACTTAAAAAATCAATTTGTACTTAAAAATAAACGAAAGGTATTTGTTTGAGTTTTAGTTAAAAAAGAAAATACAAAATATTTTATTCTGTTTCCTCTCCCTGCTCTCTCATTTTTTCCCTCTCTTTAAATAATGCAATAAGGTCTTATAGAATAGTAATTCAGTTAGTATAATTTAAATGAATTTCCTTTTTACACCTTATTTTAAAAAAAAAGTGTATAGTGCATTTTATTTACATGGAATAAGTTTTGGAGTTCATTTAATGGGGAATTCTTCACTTTATCCAAAATAAAATAAATTCAGATGAACAGAACAGCAAACATTTAAGGAAGAGAGGACTTGTAAAGCTCCAGGGAACGAATCATGCGTTACACAAGAAGCAATTCATTCCCCTTTTGGGAAAAAAATCATTCCATGCCAAACATTATAGTCTACACTCATTATAATTGGTATTGATTACAAATGCAATGCAAATACACACTACACTTTCTGTGAAATACAAATAATAAATAAAGGGAATTAAAACAGCCACAAACCGTCATACGTACGTACCAATCATCAAACTAAAGAATTAGCTTGTAATTACAACCTACCATCACACCAAATGCAGCAGCAGCAGCATAAAGAGGGCAAGGAAAAAAAAATACTCTTCCAGCGGGCACAAAATCAAAACTAAAAGTAGCTATAGTCATCACTAAACAGAAATGAGGCCAGATAAATTGGAAATTGCAGGAAAAATATGCTATAAGAGAAGGGGGATCACTCAAGAATCGTTGAATTTTATTTCTAGAAGAGATCAGCTTTCTTCTTGAGCATGTCCTGCTTCCATTTTGGTAACTTGTAAAATGCTTCTTTCGTCATCCCCAGTACAGCCTCGAATTCCTCATCAGAGAGATAAGCCTGAAAATAGAAAACGGATTATTAGAAAAAGAACGATAAAACACTAGCATTCAAATTGCATCACATTTATAGTAACCAACCTCTCTCCGTTTGAAATCAATTCCGGTTACAGGGTTATCAGATTTGGCCTTCAATTGATCGTAACTAAATGTACTTTGAGTTCCATAATCATTCTCATACTGCTCTGCTTCTGGATTTGATTCCAACTCCTCACCATTATTTTCTGATATAGGCTGAACTATCTCAGTATCCTTAGCTTCAGGAGTTTCTTTAGAATCCTCAGCCTCAGCGACGTCCTCTTTCTTTCCTACTGTGCAAGCATTACCAAAATGTAAGGTGATATTAATCATCGGATCGAGCATAAAATTATTAGCTAGCACAAACTAGCTTGCCAAAAGAGAGAAAAAAATGTGAGTTCGTCATTCTAAAAGGCTAAAACCATGAATCAAAACAATATATACTTTCTCGGGGAGCTGCAAATTATGGGCAGCGAGGGATGGCATAGCACCATTTGGGATGTTTATCACAGATGAATTGTTTTCAATTGTTGGTAATTTGATGTATTGAATATTTAATTTACCTATTTATTCAATTGAGTTCAACAAATTCCTTCTATCTCAAACTAAGTTGGGGTAGGTTTATTTATTTTTACAACCTTCTGTTAATAGTTGAATTTCTAAAATAATACAACAATCTATCTGTCTGCTTATGAGTTGGACGAAATTTTGCTCCCAGAGTCCAAGCAAATTTTCCATGGACCTCCCACATCTAACCTCTTTGTCGAAACCTTCTATTCTGTAAAGTTGTTTTGAATTTTAGCCTGCCTCACATTTCGTTTATATTTAGTGTATATAAATGCATACAAAGATGCAGAAATTTCTTCGTTTTTCTTTATTTTGGAAAGTCATGCTATAAGGATGATGCACAGAAAAGATGATGAAATCTTCTTTCAAATACCAGAGGGCCTAAATTCTGCAGACGGACTTCTATTGGACCGGACAGGAGAGGAATCAGGCGACTGCTTCTTTTCAGCAATAAGAACTTGTGATAAGGCAGCTACTGCAGCTGCTCGCTGTGATCCCTGACTCACTCCAGATGTCCTTGGAGGAGTAGGTGTGGACCCAGAAGATGAATTAAATGTAGAGTTCAAGGCAGCTAACGCTGAAGCTCTTTGTGTTGGTCCCCCCTGATTTGTCCCATTGGACTTATCCTGGTTTTGCAGTAGCATAAGATATCAATTTTCGGTCACCCGAAAGAAAGAATATATATCAATTGACAGGAACTTATTCAATGCATTTATGTAGGTTTTCGTTGCTTTTACCTCTGTAGCATGACCTGTCCCAAAGAGAAGCATAACCTTCTTTTGAAATGAGTTCCCATGAACCTATTTTGCATCCCAATTGAAAAAAGAAAGAAAAAAAAACTAGTTAAGAGAAACGATGAAAGTAACAATTGCAGCTAATATAAGATGTATGACCACAACAGTAACAGAGCAGCTATATTCCTCATGGTGACATGAAATTCACAAACTTCATAAATAAAATAAAGAGGCTTGTGTCTCCAGAGAATAATTGTAACTTATCTTTAAGGCAACTCATTACTTGGTACCTAGTTACTGAAAGACAAAAATGAATTAGGGGATGCCTTGCATGCCGGACCTCTTTGGGAAGTGGGTTAGTCACTTTGCTCAAGTAAACGATTTTCTCCTTCTTCTATACTTATGCACTATAATATTCTTTGGCTTGGACGTTCCCAGTAATTGTTCTTTTCAATGACCAGAAACAATCAAACTAATGTGTGAAGAAAATTGTGCATGAAATGGCTAAAAAAAGTCAAAAATCTCCATTTTCCTTATATATGAAGTTACTTTTCAACTGACAGGCATGGTACAATATAATACATGTAAACTCAACTCAAAAGAAGCTTTATGAAGTAAAGAGAAGAAAGCACCCCGCCTTGCTCCCACCTATGTTTATAGGTGGAAACGGCAATAGTAGGTAAGCATGTTAACGGTATCGGCGACCCAGGATTAAATGGTAAAGTGATACCACCAAAAGAATTATGTCCTCAACCAATCTTGACTATTCAGTACAATATGGTTCATTTTCCCTTTTGTTTGAAAGTTAAAATCTTACATAAAAAGATTGATATCACGACACTTTTCAAGCACTTGCTACTAGCATCAGCTGGCAAGGCAGCTTGCGCTGGTTGGAGCATGATAAAGAATGTATTAGTCACCTCTTCAGGGTGTGCCCTTGTTTCCATTGTTGCTGACCTACCTGGCTTGGGTCAGGTTCAAAGTGATTAGATCTATATGAAGTGTATCACTTTCCATGGGAGTTGACGCTAAATCTTAATCAAGGAACCATTTAGTATGCCACAAACCGGGTACAACTAATCGGACTTTCCAACATAAATCCTGTTGCATTATCTATTTACTGGTTTTATAATCTTTTAAATCACAAGTTAACATATCCTATAGAATTTTCATGCCAACCAATTTGTTATCCTCTTCCTTATTAGTACTGCAATAACCCTTATATCTCTTAGTATCAGAGTATTTATTGTTCTTCAATGAATCTTTCTTCATCTAAGACAATTTTTTTTCTATTTGGTGCTAAGTTTACTGTACTCCGCATTTGTTCACTTCTAATTTTGTTTCTTTCAAGTTATACAATAAATTTATTAAAATTGGTAACCTTCCCAAACTTAATTTGTAAAAATTTAATTTCTTTGTGCCTAATGTTTGCCGCCATTTGGCCCCTCTCTCTCTCTCTCTCTCTCTCTCTCTCTTGATAGATAAGAGAAGAATTATAAGCCTACCAAAACTAGTTTGGGATAATCTAGTTGAGATAAAAGGAAATGTTGAGTTGAGATGTGTCAAAAAGAGACTGAACAAGAAATCCACTAAGCAATAAAACGTGGAATGAAAACAGATCCTTATAGGACAACCCCCATTCTCTATGAATATCTGAAATAGCTACACCACCAGTGCCGATGCCCATACAGATGCCAAAAAAGAGACCTTGTCCCAAAGCAATACATCGACATCCTCTCCAACTAATATGGCAAGTCTGCTATCTGGGACAAATGAGAAGGCTCCCGAAAGCATGCTATCGAGTCTGTTATCATGAGAGAGCCTGGAACCACATCCCCCAGAAACTGGGTAGCCCAGGTCTGACCTCCGATAGTGTGAGAGCCCCACCATGTAGAGAAGTTAGCCAAGGTGATGGGGTCATCTTATAGGTGAAATCCCTCATACCCTGCTATGGTAATCTTTGAAACAGGCAGAGCCAAAGACCAAAACCGTTGGGGCGGAGGAAGGAAAAGAAGGCGAATCTCCCCAATAATGCATCTAAAAGTGCGCTCTCCGAGATAGAGCTCCCAACCTCCATCAAATAGGAAGGGAATCCAACGAGTAGACAGATAATACTCTGGCCCTATCGGGAGGCCATCTTCAAAACCCTCAACCAAGTGCTCGGCAGTATAGGGAACCCACACTACATCAGATGCCGCCAGTATCTCCAGCTGAAGGCATGCATGGGTGAAATCTACTGAAACCAGGACCTCGGACAAAATGGACTGATGCCATCTACGACCCCGAGGGTAGGTATCCAAGCCCAGAACAGTGAAAGGTCAGAGGCAAGGAAGTCTCTCAAAAAAGGAAGATACGTATATAAGAAAAAGTTCAAGCTTTTCTCTAGGTCCAAGTACCACAGAGAATATCATACATCGCACATTGCTATAAAATCCTACCATCCCATTCGTGATGAAATCCATTATATATCTGCAGAATTTTGTTGAGAGAGGAAGGATACCATCCAAAATTCACCTAATAATCCAAAGAAGGTTCTCCACAACCTTGTCACCATATAGCAATGCACAAAACGATAATCATGAGATTCTGAACTTGGTCTTACAACGGTCCTACAAAATTTTGTCTTTAACTTCATAAGTACAAGTTGATCATAAACTTTCTAGAACCACTCCTTTACTTGTCCTAAACCTGCTCTGATCTAATGAGCATCCTTACTCCAATTGTTGAACTTATACAAAAAAGTGATCACTCTATGGCAATGAAAAAGACTCCACATATTTTTCTAACGTCTCTATCATACTTTTTTTTCAACTCAATGTGATTAGTAATACCCGGTAAAAATAATTAATTAAATAAATAAAAATTATATATATTTTTAAACATATTGTTTGGACTTTTCTTTTATTTGGGACAAATTATTTATTAATGTACATGGGCTAATAGTAATTAGTAAATATCATTAATTTGGTAAAATTGGGCCCTCAAACTAATTGGATTTAATTTATATGTGGGTAGTATTAAATCCTATTATAATTAGGAGAATTAATAAATAGAAACTACCTACACCCGCACTACATTTGATACGAACGGAGGAAAATGAAGAGAACGTGAGGCGGTATAAGAACTGTAAGAGAAAGTTATCGAACTTGGGTATTCGGTAAGATCAAGTTAATAAATTAATACTACTTTTAAATTGTTAGAAGCATTATGTAAAAGTCCATTGAATGATAAGTAGATTAAAATATATATTTTGTACGTATAATGTTTATGTAAGGTTGATATTTCATACCGATCATGTATTCCGTAGGTATTAGTTTGTAATTCCCAAGTAAAGGAATCCTGTATGTTTTCCACTTGATGAATTTTGTAAGTAATGTGTAAATATATATGTATAACTTTTGGTAGCATTGTGTTTGGAACGGAAGGTACTAAAGTATTGCAAAATGAAATTATAATTATTGTATCTATAGTTACTTCATATTTGACCTTTACATATATTGATTTAAACGGAGGTGCCAACAATTGTTATGTACAATCTGAAATTTTAAAAGTTTTAAAAATTTACTTATATTATGGTAATAATATAACACTAATAAAAAGAGATATATAAAAAGGTAATTAAAGATTAATGATTTAACCTTCAATTTATACACTATTTATTCATTTATTTTGGTGATTAGTTGGACGGAAGGAGTATAAAGAACTATATTTGGAATAAATTTTGGGTAATACATTGTTTAATCCAGGTACAGATTCCACTCTTTCAGCGATACTCTTTAATTTTAGTTTGTTCGTTTTGTTTCTCGTTAGAATTTGGATATTGTGTCGATACTTTGATCATAGTGAAATTCATATGATAGTATATTTTGATCTTCAAAATTTCATAATTTGTACTCTTTGAACTATTTAATCATGTCTAGTATTTGTTTTGATATTTGTAGAAATGTACATATCAATATATTTTGGAGACTTGTGTTGATGATTCGTTTTGATTTTACATGTACATATTAGAATATCTTGTGTTGATATTGTGTCGCATGTGTTGTAACATGGTATCTTTGTTAGAATATATCGTAGGGTGAGTTATAACCACCTGTAGGGGTACCACAGGCATGTCCTCATAACACCAAGGCATGACATTCTGTGATTGTGTGATTAGTTCACGACATCTCCATTTTGTGCTCCGTTAGGAGTTGGCCATATGGTGATTTTGTTGTGGGAGGCCAATGGGACGACCCTAATTTTCTGCTTTGTTATGCGGATTTGTGATGTTTGTGCCAAACACGCCTTCCAATTTTGCATGCATCTAAATTGCGCAGTCCGATGTGTGATTGTCTGTGTGACATTATTTTGATTGCATGTGTGACATTATTTGATTGTTTATGTGGCATTATTGATTGTTTATGTGGCATTATTTGACTTGTCTGTGTCGCAAGGCATACTTCTATTTTGTTCAAAGCTCAGTATGAAATATCACCCGACCATTTGATTCAACTTATTATTTTGTTGTGTTAGTCTTGTTCGTTTCAGTTCGGTTCAATTAATTGAGTTGGTTATTTCAATTCATTATTTTTGTACTCTATATCCGTACTGGACATTTTTCTTTCAGCAGTTAATCAAGGGGATCAAGGACAAGTGTGACGAGAGCTCCCTTTTGTTCAAGTGGTTTAGATATTTTGTTTAGACTTTGATACTTCAATTTGTGTTATGGAGTTATTTAGTCATTGGGGTTGTAATAAATATCTTAGATTGTGATTTGAGAAGAGAAACAAATGAAAGGCTTTTATAAAAATTCTTGTTATAGTGCGTAACCTCTCTTTTAAATAGGGGTGTTACAATGACAGGTCAGTCTTTTTGTGTCCACCTTTCTATGATCTTCGATATGAGATAATAACTTCCATCACTGACATAACACTTATCAATTCCAATAATACTAAAAGTTGTTTGAGGAACTAATGCAATAGTGAATTGGAACTAATGCAATAGTGAATTTGCACGGGAAAAAAATTATAAACACATGTAGCACAAAACAATGGTCTAATCAATCCAATTCATTGTGGGAAATATACAAGACTAAATTGTTTAATCATTAGATATTAAGCTCCGTTTTAAAATATAATATTAAATTTGGCTTTACGAACTCAATATAATATATTTTTAAATTTAAAAGTAATGTGATCCATTTTACCAGTGTTTTAAAAATTGGCCTAGGCGCTAGGCGGGGCCTGTCGCCGCGCCTAAGGCCAAATCGGTGAAAAAAGCGCTCCAGCCAATTAGGCGGCGCCTAGGCGGATATTTTTTTAAAAAATTACTACCAAAACCAGATCTTGATATATTTATTTTTCTAATAATTTACCATATTATTAATGCAAGTTGTAGCATATCAAATCACAACAAGAAGTGAATAAGATCAAGTCAAAATGGATAATTTTATTATAGTTGTAATTTTTTGAACTTGTACCAACTTGAAATTATATAAATGATAATATATTTGTAATATTTAGTTTAATTCAATATATTCTTAAATTTATGTTTAGTTTCTTAAGTTTTAATATTGAATTGAATTCTTAAAATTTTAAATTTTATTATTTAATACCAATTTTGTTTATGAATAAAACTAATACGTCAAAGATATGTTAGTCATACTTAGTATATGGTATTTGTCATTTTCTTTAAATCCTCAATTTTGAAAATTACACAAATTAAAATAATTTCATAATTAATAATATCAAATGTCTCATTCAATAAACTTCACACTAATTTTTAAAAATAACATTTATTTAAATTTTTGAGAGAGAAGAAGTACGTATATAATTATATATATATATATATGAAGATATCAAGATATTACTTACTAGTAACACTAATTCTATAATTTAATTATTTCATTGCAATGGATATATATCTTACTACTTAAGTGCAATTACTACTAATTCTATAATTTAACTATTATTTTTATTATAGATTATTTTGCTTTATATTATTGTTTTGTTAGAATAATGTAAGATAAAATATTAAAATTGTCTTAAAATAAAAAAATTCCGGCCCAGGCGCTAGGCCCCCCCTGGCCACCCGCCTCCCGCCTAACGCCTTTTAGAACATTGCATTTTACTTTTGAAAATAAGAAACAATGTAATTACTAGTTTTTTTACATAGTTTACAATCTTCATAATGGTATTTGCTAAAGTAAATAGAACTCATACCAAATTTGAATTTGAAAATATCTCAAATTGACTTCAAAATGTCAATTTTAATCATATATTTTGGAACGGAAGGAATATTATATATCTATCTATTCCAATGTAGGTACTACTAGGACCCAAGTAATTACTTTTTCTGTAACTACTGACCAAAGGCTTACTTTCCACGTATGCAATCCTTTATTTTCGGAATACCAATCTACCATCTATATTAACATTGTCGTTCAGCTAATTTAGCACATTCGGAGGAAAACTTATATTTTAAATTTGGTGCTTTACAGAAGTTATACTGTTTTTGAACCAATAAAGTCATAAGAATGAAAAAAACAAGATTTCTTAAGGATCAGCACATACAGTAGCTTTAGCCGAGTCCCATGAGAAAAATGTTGTGAAGAAGCAAGGTTCATTTCCTTCTGTGACTTTGTACAGAGGCACATATAGAGACAACCCATCCAGAGAGGCAGCCATCTCGATGTATTTCTGCAATAAACTTCAAGGAATGAAAAGTACATAATGATAAGCATATGTTCCAGAAGGCTTACACTACTTAATCAGTACCTGGCCAATTTCAAAAGCATTTTGCTTTTCCTTCGGATCTACAGACTGACCAACCCAAACAAACACTTCAGCATGTGTATCAAGTATCAAGACATCCTCAGTCAATAGGTCGTCTTGCAAAAAATTGTAAACTTCTTCCACCTGTTGAATAGAGCATAGTTATATTATAAAAGCTGTTAAGAAGCCGATTGAATATGAAAGGAAATCCAATCGGACAATGAACTCCAGAACTTACCTCAAACTTTCCTGGGGTTCCACATGGCAGCAGGAATAGTCAGTAGAAAAATAGTTAGAGGGGACAACCAGCTTTATAAAGAAAATAAACTTTTATATATCAATCATGTAAACATCGGAATAGGGGGAAGGATAACAGCTTATAAAAAGCATATGCTAAATTAAGTGATTGTGAAAATGAATTTAGAGAATAATGAAGAAAGCCACCTTTATTAATTGAGAATGTGAATAAGTGAGGATCTCGGACAATCTCCTGACATACTTTTTTGTTGGTGTAACTTTGTTTTCCTCCAAGAGCAAACCAGAAAGATGAATTCTCAGTTCCTTCTTTTGCATGTTTCACCGCTACCCCTGGCTGAATGTACAAATCATAAAGTAACATTTAATTCACTATGCTTAATTATTCAAGCAGATTCTTAATCAAGTCTTGAAAGCTCAAAGAATTCCATATTAAGCACGACTATGTGATGAGAACAATAACATGTTGAATTATGTACTTGTACTTTTGCTGATATTCCTTAAAAAGAACGACTTCTTTGATTGATTTGAAGAAGCATGTCCAGTAAACCATGTAAAAGGTGGATATGAAGAGTACATACACAGTGAAGCAATTGGAAAAGCATTCTCAAATTTCACAATTTTAACCAGATCAACATGAACAAACAAAGTGAGATAATGAAACAATCAACTCAAAACAATTTATACTAACATATAACATGCTCTCATAAGGAATTAGAAACAAAGTAGGATCACGAATTCATGCACGCACATAGGAGAACCAAAAGTTTCCAAAGGAAAAGCTAAGTGATTCAGTTTCACTCCACCAAGTTGACTCGGAGTATTGAAAAGGTAATGCGTCAGGTAATTCAAGTTGTAGGCAGTTGTGCCAATCTTTTCATATTTAGACTTTTCAAAATATTGTCTACATAATAAACATACATGGTAATGAGTATAGTAAATTGGTCAAACATTATACAATTAAATCAAGGATACTGGATATGACATTAGAAGTTCTGAACATGTGAGATGTGTTGAAATATAATAAACAATGGGATAGTTTATCCTTATTCCAGTACGATACCATCAGTCTTCCTACATATTTTAAGGTGCATTCAATTCCTCAAAAGCCATGATGAAAGGAAACAAAATTCTGCATCTTATACCAAGTACCAACACTTTAAGTTTGTGTGCTTATTTTAGGACAACTAGTGATTAATATTTACAGAAAAAAGATGTCTATGTATTAGAATCCAGGGTCCAACTGTAAATAGTAAGGGAAAGCCTTCAAGGTGGACATTCTCTTAATAGGCCCTCATGTTATACACTTAACTCCTGGTGATCCAATCATCCAACTTGATTTAGACATTTATATCTTAGAGGTATAGGAGTGCAATGGTAATACTACAGAGAGAAAATTGATTAGAAAATACAGTTGCGAGGATTAGGCTGTGAGACCAAGAGAGGGCTTATTCCAAGAAATAATGAAACACCTCAGTTCTCACGCACTGCATCTGTCATGAAAGTTTTCAATCACCTAAGGTTAACATTTCTTCACAAACATCTTCTAGACATAAGAATAGGATGAAACCATTTGATCCCCAAAACAAGTCTCTCATAAAAAAAATTAAAAAACAAAATTAAGCTCAGATGTTTGCAAAGAAGACAGGTCAAATTTTAAGTTACCAAGAAACCTACAGAGTTTGATCAACTCGACCACCTTCTTTCAACTCATCCAAAATTTGTTAGTTATCATGAATGTTTGAATTGCTGATTTCACAAGTAATATACTTGTCTGCATGAAACACTTTCACATGTAACCTAATATATTTTGGGCTTTGGCTACTGACTTGTTATATCCATTTGCTTACAAGAACATAGAAGCAAATGCAAATGCAAATGCAAATGCACAGAACTGATTATAGTATTCTTAGAGTCTTATTCAGCAATCTACATGAAAAATAGTATAGTTTAACCTACGAAAGTTTAAACTGCTGAAAAACATACATACAACACTTAATAAGGATACACCACCATGTCTCACTTTATGTATTTAGGCCAACGTGACCCGCTCATGTTGGTGTTCAAAAAATCCAAATTATTTCTTTAAAGTTCGACCATTAATTCTTCATTAACTGCAGACGGTTACTTGGTTAAATTTCCTCAGAAAAACATAAACCACATCATACAAATTTATCGTTTAAAGAAAAACAGAACAAATTCCTTAAAGAACAAAGAGCAGTGACACACAAAATGCATGAATATTTCTCAATTAACCTTTCCCTAAGAAATGAAATTTATGACAATACTTTGGCATAACATCTGTATTAAGAGGTAATTATAACCAAAAAAAATGGTGTAACCAATTTCAACTCTTATCAACTTACAAAATAAATCATTGAATTAATTATATATTCAAAGAACATTGAAAAAGCTCAGGCCACATTGTATATCATGGAGATCAAAACTTAAACATAAATAACCCATGACATGAATATAATCTTCTGCAATGGCATACCTTCAAAATTTCTGCAACTTTAATAGCCAACTGTTGCTGCTCAAATGTACTCTGGTTTCCATGCCAACTGAATATAGAAGATCCAGATTGCAGAATAAAACACTCATTGGTGTTCAGTGAGGTTGCCACCTGAAAGAAAAATAAATATGTAAACCAATATTTTCCAGAGAATCAAAACAAGTCACCTAAGAGTCCTCAACAGAAACATGATAACATGCAAAAAAATGACTACTGTCATGCAAATTAACATAGAGATCATATATAATCACAGAAACTAATATAAGAACCCTACAAACAAATAATTCTCAGTGGCTCATAGGTAAATCAATCAGTAAACATACCGCATCAACTTGCACGGCTTTATTGTTATGTACAGAAGTTCCTGAAACTCGAATAAGTGCAACACAGTCTGTGTTGTAAGTTTCATCATTCAGACCTTTGTCTGCAATATAGTTTTTGTATCCAGAACTTGATCCGCCCTAAAAGGAAATGAATGAATTGAATGACTCAATATCTTCAAATAACCATAAAAGAGCTTCTTTTTTTTTTTAAGTAGTTTCTCTTTTTACTCTTTTTTGCAAAAGAATGAGAAATGAGGAAAAGGAACAAACATCCTGATCCAAATGATAAGGAAATAAGCATATCTACAAAGAAATGTGATTACATAATAACATATTCAATTAGGGTACCTTAAGGACCACCATAGGCTGAAAGATGGCAACGAACTGTGGCGACTCTTTCCCTTGAAATATACGGCCCTGCAAAAGCATACATTAATTAGTTTTTTAAAAGTTAAAGTGCACAGGTTAATGTAAAAATACCTGCACAGGTCGCCCCTTCAGTGAATTGGACATTGTAGCAACTAATCGAGCAGCCATCTTCTGGTCTTCCTGAAGTTCAATCATGTCACTTAAAGTTAGATAGATAGAACTCACCCATATGATTGAGAAAAAAATATGTGGAAGATAAGAAGTCAGAAAGGTTTTTAAAATATACTCTCATATTTTTACTTGAGCATAAGATTAACGTGGTGAAGGAATAGCAATTTGTATAAAGTATGCATTTGAAAGTCCAAGCAAGACAGATTTCCATTCCCATAATTGTAATGTAGATTCCGAGTAAAAGTAATAGGATAACATTACTACTTTATACCAGTCGATGTGGTAATTAGATGATGTAAGAGTACAGTTGCTACGCTGATAATGACCTAGCTAAGGTTAAAGGATTAAAATGCTACTTGATGGATTTTTTTTATCTCTTCTTTCAAATTTGCATGCATGTATAGCAGTCGATGAGGAATTAGCTGATGCAATAAAACTTGACATAGATGCATCAATATTCAGATTGTTCAACATAACAGAGACACATTCATAAAACAGATGTGTAATACATAAACAAAGTACTACAAGGTAATGTAACCTAAAAGATGAAGTTGATTGAGATGTTTGACTTTTGAAAGTAGCACCATATATAGAATTTTAAGGAGTGAGCTGCTTAAGTTTGAAAGGAAAGAAATAAGGAAAAACAATAAGAGGAGCTTGGAGACTATTAGATGTAAATAGAGAGGGCGATATTCTACGATATCAAAGGATATACAGCCCGAACAGACCAAAACTGCAAAACAAGATTGACATTTTAAGAGTGCATGCAAGTTAAATTAAATCAAATCAGATGCTTATTATATATAATATTTTTGACCAATACAACTCATAAATGCACAAGCATAAGAGTGCCTGGAGTCCCTGGACCGTTTTGTTCCTTCAACTTTCTATAGAAATTGCTGATAATAGACTAACATTTCGTTATACTACCTGCTGCTAATAACTAAAAGGCGTTATTCATTAAAAAAAATATAATAATTTTACTAAAAGGAGGAATCGGCCCCCAAGGGTCTTCAAGCATGCGAATTGGTATGTTAAACAAAAATCATAATTGAACAAAACCGGCTGCAAGGCTCTTGCCAAAGACGCATATGCCCCTGTTTCTAAATACAATATGTATGAACAATTCCTTTCCTTTCATTATTTCAATGTCAGTTAATAACAACATAAATTACCTCAATGCTATCCTTTCCAATCCAACAGCACAGGTAATAATCTTCTTTCTTATCATGAGAATGGTAAGTGTAAAGAACAGCGTAGCAATCTCCACTGTAAAATTTACCAATGTCCTCTTTTGGCACTGGAGTTTTTGCACTTCCATTGATGCACCATACCTGAAAACAGAACATAATCATAACTGGAATATATATTAAAACCAGACTATATGTGTGTTTGTTTGCTTGTATGTATTATCAATTGATTCCCTTACAACATCATGAAATGGAATAAAACTAAACCTCAATTTTTCCATCTCCTTCAAGCAGTGGTGGGACTTCCTCATTTACAGGAGCACTTTTGGCTGCTCCCTTAAGGCCAACACCTTGTTGCTTGAGCAAAGCTACAATTATGCAAAATAGTTTCATGATCAATTTTCTTTAACAATATTTAGTGATTTTAAGAAGTGAGAAAGTTTATATACCTGCTACTTTTCCTCTACCCTCCTCAGGAGCAGAAGGTGCTGAGCCTGAAGGCCAGGAATCAAAGTTGGACTTGAATGAATGGGTCTCATATCCTTGAATAAGACGAGTTATACGTGTTGACTTTGGCCTGTTTTGGCTACCAACAAATTCCTGAAATGATAATTAGGGAATATTAGGAATCTGGTTGGCATGATTAATATGAAGATCTGAATCTAAGCTATACCTCAGCAGCTTGGATGGCAGCTTTTCTATCATCTACTTGTGTTACCCGACCGACCCACACAAATACCTCAGAACCACAATCTAATAGGAAGCATTTATTATTCTCCAATAATGATTTGGAAAGTTCGGCATCTACATCGGTGACCTGATCATCAGCGATGCTGCAAAAACATGGCAATCAAACTTCAGAACCTCTTGTCCATGAATGTCCACAGCATCAACCATTAGAATTCTGGTTAAAAGGGGGTCTAGCAAAGTAACAATTCATAAGAGAACATATAAACATACCAGAGAAACTATATACCTAAATACATTAAAATATGAAGAAAAAAAAGAAGTATACATTTTATATAAAGCCAACCGAAACTTCAACAGAATAACTTGTAAAGTGAACTGTGCAAAAGTGTGCTTCGGAACTTCATATCTTCATAAGGAACTCTAGTTAAGCATCATGACCTTTCTATTTTACTTATTAAGCACTTTAACTCTACTATACTGAAAGCTTTCATCACTTCTTCAGCACAGGTTTATCAAAGTAATAGCACAATTAATTTCATAAATGACAAATCTAATTAAAATTTCCTCTTCTTTTTTCATATTCGCAGAAGCAAGAAACACAAATGATTATATGTTCCTATAAAGCTTTGACGAATTTTTTTCCCCCAATCATCTAGAACTCGTACTCCTAGGCCATGTTTGTTTGCACGGATTATAATCTCGGGATTAATCCATGGGATTATAATCCCGAGACTATTAATCCTAGGATTATAATCCCTGGATTATAATTATAATATCAAGATTATTATGCCATTTTATAATCCCTAAAATAATAGTCCCACGTCAAAATTTGAAAACAAATAGGACACTTGAGATTAATAGTCGTATCACAATTCACAAGTATAATCCTTGCAAACAAACATAGCCCTAGATAACCCCAATCTATTCCACTGATATGAAGACATGATAATTTTGATTAACCCAGTTTAACAACACGAGCTACTCAAATTTCTTTATGATCACTAACAAGCATTATCTGACTAGTAGGCAGGCCAAATACACACAAATAATTAAAGATCATAGCACTATAACAATTACTATCTCTAGCTCCTCAGCCAACACAATGACAAAAGACGGGAATAGAAGAATACCTGTACAGTTTAGCAGCTGTCCTCTCTGGAATAACATCATCTTCACTAGTAACCTTTTTACTAATTGGAGCAAAGCCGCCAAAGATGACCCAAAATTCTCCAGAATCTGACTCAGCCTGTAGCTTTCCATCATCTGGCGCACAGGGGACACAACATATATATAAGTAACGAATGAGTAATTAACAACTATCAATAAAGAGATCCAGATAGTAAGGAATGGGGATTAATAACCACTGATAAAGAGATCCAGAGAATTCATATATATTCAGAGGATCTGACTACGATCAGAATCAGAATTGATACAGAGAGAAGCATAACATCATTAAAGTATATAAATGTGCCCTTACCAACAATTGCGACATCACACGTTCCCTCATGATACTTTTCCTTTAGAAACTGAATTACTTCTAACGATTTGGCCCTTTCCTGAATATTGGAGTTTGCACCGTTGAACTGAAAAATCTTGTCTTTCGTGTCCAGAATAAAAACATCATCATGATTGAGCGAAGACCGAGAAAAGGGCACCTGGATAAGAAAGAACACCAAGTTTATATTTCTTAACAAACTCATTTGCACTGAGAAGAATTTCATACTGAGCTGATGGAGGTAAACCTGCTTCAATCTGACAACTCGTTTTCCTTTACAAACGTACAATCGTGTTTCAAACTCTTCCTCCTCAGGTTTCTTAAAACCCGATGCAACACCTCCCTCCAGCGGAATAATACATGGTTTGAAGTATGACAGAAATTTGTCAGACTCGTGACCTTGTAGTTCTCTGTACTGCACTGCACGCCCGCCAAGAATTGCATCAAGTTCTACAGTCTTTATAGCTGCTGTTCCAGCTTCATCCTATTATGAGTTTATAATATCAAGTCAGAACATATTTGAAGCTATAATAAGTTCTGAATAACAATATAAAATTTTAAATAAAAAAGGTAAGGTCGTAGTACCTGGCTTGTATCTTTCCCTAGCCAAAAGTGTATGTCATACATATAAGCACCTCCCCTGCCAGGAGTTGTCTGCAGAAATATATGAGGTCTATAAGAATAAATATACATGCAAAGTAATTTTATTTGCAGTAAAATAGAAAGGGTTCCTTTTCTGATTTTTTAAGAACAAATGAAAAATAAATAGGACAAAGGATGGTCTGAAGGACATAAACACCTGTAAGACAATATACGAGTCCCCTGAGTAGAATCGACCATAATCAGATTTCGGCAATGGAACTGGCTGAAAGTTCTCAATTCTCCAAATTTCGGTCCCTCTACAAGGTGTTAAGCACAAATCCAAAGTAAAAGGAGCAATTGAAAAGGATAACATTTAATAAAAGTAACAAAACAATACACACTTTCTACTTTCTATGCTGTTGGCAAAGAAAATAATATATTAATATCCACCAAAGCCCAAATAATATACTTATCAAGTGATGTAAGTTCAGTAAGGATACAGTCTCTGACCCGCACCCTGAAATGCAGGTTCCAAAGCTTTTGCTGTGACAGACATTATTTAAGTTCTCTTTTATTACTGCTCCTTAAAACGATGACACAGAAGATGACCTTATAAACTCCCACGTTCTACAATCTCTAAGGTCCGCCAGTAGCCACTGCAGAAAGGAACATGGGTTAGAAAATGAATTGGAAATTACATATACATTTGAATAAATCTAAAGACAACAAGCATGAACACAGACAATTTTAGTTCTCTGTTGTGATTGCAGCAAATACAATAATCTTTTGTATTGCTTAGTCAAAAACTTAACCAAGATAAAGCAGATGCTACATTCATTCACAAGTAATATTCTATGATTTACACATTTAGCAAGCAGAAACTATGATAAAAAAACAAACAAACAAAAAATAAATTTAAAAAAAAAAGAGAAGATAAAGGCTCTAAAACCAAATGGTAAACAGATCAATTCTCGTTTCTGCTAACAAAGGAAAAAATATGTACAGATATCTAACAGTTGCTTTATACTAATCAGAATTTTGGAGTATGAAGTATACAATGACAAGTTGTCATTCGATGCTTTGAGGATACCACTTAATGTTTCAATTAGAAGACATTTAGGATTTGAAAGCCCGTTAAAGTTAACAAATTTTTGTGTGGATGATGGATTGAGAAGCCATGTTGACCGTTAGTCAATATCCAGCTCAGGGATCGCATCACTACATATTGGTCTTGCATCTAAGAATGAGGAATTTTGCCAAATACTTTAACAATGAGATCAGGATTTCTTGTGAGGTGATTGATTTTTATGGAAGGTTACCTGCTCTTTGAAGATAGGTTAGAAGTGATTATGAACTGTTTAAAAGAGTAGGTGAGGATGTGAACTTATAAAATGGGATGCCATGTGCCTTACGTATAGAAGAGAAAACTTGGTCTCAATTAAGTAGAGATATCATAATATACTGCTGCAACTGTCCGACATAGGTATAGCATGATTTGGTTTCTCACGCATCTTTTTTCAATATGATCCAGGATGTCATTCCCATGCAAAAAGCCAGGTAAATGTAACTACAGATGTCACCAAACTGCATAGCAACTGTTTCAAGTATCGGGAATCATAATCTTGTTGCTATCAAGTATCATTCTTTACAGAATCCATTTTCGAGCTGGTAATATATCATACAGTTGAAAACCATCCTTGCATGCCATATTCTTCATCCTCACTGATTCCATCCACATTCTTGCTGATTATACCAGATCAGGTGATGTACATATTGTTTCTCCAGTCAATGACGGGCAGACTAGAAAGGTGTTGCCACTTAGGCTTGCCTTGGACTTTTAGTGAAGGAAAATATAGCAAGAATCCATTGACATCTTAAAGTACACTCCAAAATCTTCCTTCATGTCATTATGAGTACCATAAAAGTCCTTAAGTGAAGATAAATAGATAATCTTTATAACCTTTTCGAGGATATCTTAGCTCATTATTACTATAATTATATAAAATTCAATATAAAAGTTCGATGTCAAAATGATGAGTAATGGATACTTCATACATCTCTCACATTAGAGTATTTAAAATCTGGCAGTAGGTTCAATTCGTAAGATATTACCTCTATGCTTCTTGCCTTATAAAAACCACTACCCCATCTTTTAATAATTCTTGTAAAGGTAAAAGTTGAGAAGCTTAGGAGCATTATTCAGCAATCTTTTTGTATTGAAACCATCATAAACAGATTCTGATCATGAGCAATAACATGTGATTGCAAAGTGAAATAAATTAAAGGAAAAATCAAGGGGAAAAGGTAAGAACTTTCCCTTCGGAAACAAACTTTTCAATTTGCTTGCTTTGTACAGGAGCAATCATCTCTCTATAATGCACACTATACTCGACCGTTTCTATCCGAACAGCACTTAACAGTTAATAATGAATGAACCAAATTGTCAAATTGAAACACCAAGATCGAACAATCAGAAAGCAATTTATTAACATGCTAACCAATGGTTTAAAACAATTATGACAAATCACAATAGTAAAAGAACCGCGTAAAGAACAGATCGACATGAATTCGAGCGAAATGCTAAATAAAATGGGGTAATTATACAATTAGAGAAGAGAGATCTAACAAATTAAACAGACGAATTTGATGATCGCATAAGAACATAAATTGACGTACCGTATAAGATCGCTCAGTTTCTCTCTCTTGAAGAGGGTGATGATGTTTGTGTACAGAGAAAAACACCGATACGAAAGAAGAAGAAGAAGAAGAGTCTGCAGAGCTGGCAAATATATATAGAGAAAGAGATCATAAAAAAGAAAGTAAATAATTGCTGTATGTTTTCATGGTGTTTTTCTCTCTCCAACTTTTTAGGCTTTCGAGATTGATGAAGAAATTTGTAAATTTGATGATATATACATGAATATGGAGAGAGAGAGAGAATATACTTTTATTTTTAGAAAGAGAATGAGAGGGGCATGATGATGGAATGGAAAAAACTGGGGCTGGAGCTGGACGAACGATAGATAAGTCGTTAAAAAATGTCCATTTTGTACCCTAATTGTTACTTAAAAATTCAATTTCTACCCCAACTTATATTTTCATAATAAAATTCATCCTTCTTTTATTAAGTTAAATGCTTAAACAATATGTTTTTGCCTTTTTACACCTCGTTTTAACATCTCTTACAATGAGATGAAATAAAAATGGAGTGGATAGTGTATTTTATTTATATGGAAGAAGTTTGGGGTGCATTTCATTAGGAAAAATTTCAGGGCTTAATTTGAATTTTTTGTGTAAATATTGGAGATCAAATTGAACTTTAGCCTTAAAAAAGTTTAAGGTAAAGCACGACTCACGAGGGAACCTGACATGTTGGCTTTTTATTGTAAGAATCCTTCTACGGCGACCGGCGGGTTCCCACAGGCCGGAATTTTATTTTATTTTTTTACTTTTGATTATCAAATAATTAATATAATTTATTATAATTAAAATTTTTATAAAAATACAGTAATTTAAGTGTCATTTGAATACAAGTAAAAAATAGGGCTGCACAGACTATACAGCTCTATTTTTTTTATGTATCCAAATGATACATAAATCACTGCATTTTATAAAAATTTCAGTTTCAATAAATCACATTAATTATTTGATAGTCAAAAGCAAAAAATAAAAAATAAAAATCTGACCGGTCACTAACCCAATCGGAACCCGCCGGTCGCTATAGACATATTGTTATTGTAATAATAATATTGGAATTTTATTTATTTAATTGGAATAAAATTAGCTTAATACTTCGCGCGAAGCAAGTGTCTACTTTTGAGTTATTACATTGTTGGTATCTTTTTTTGTAAATTTATTTTATTAGACAAAATAAATATTTTTTATGTGTGTGTATATTGATTTATTATGTAATAATAAATCTTACTTAGAATCTCAAATTTTGTTTCCTAATTAAATGTTAAAATCACATTGTTTATTCAATATATATCACATATAATCTATCATTTTGGATCCCATTAAGTTACAATAATTGACTGCAGTTTAATAAAAATAATACTAATAAATAAAAATAAAATGAAAAGAAGAAAGGCAGTGGTTTCGCAGAGAAACATAGGATTCATTCTGTTGAGGCAAAAATGAATTTGGCAAAATGATAAGGATCATTAATGTTGTTGCCATCTGCATTTTAATTTAATTAAATATCCCCTCTGCTTAACTTTATTTGTCCTAATTTAAAAGTACACGTCTATTAAAAAAATTTAATTTTCAAATTACCTATTTTAATTGCTCTATTTTTTTAATTTTATTTAATCTCTCAACTTTTTATTTGAACAATAAAATAGAGGAGAGAGAGCGGAAAAAAATGAGTAATAGTGTTATTTTTTTATGATGTATGTCATGTTGGTTTCAATTATTATTATTATTAATTTTAAATGAGAAAATTATTGAAAAAATAAAGTAAAAAATAATATTAAAAAAAGGCAAATAAATAAAAAAAAAAGTAAATTTAGATGGAGATAATATAGAGTAGAGTTTCTTCGTGGGTGGGGTCAAGATTTCTCCAAAACCTCGGTGGCTAGGCTAATTAGTAAGTAACGTGAACGCCATAAATGAATTTTAGTCATTACGAAACCTAGCTTTCTTTTTCTTTTTTCTTTTTTCTTGTCTTTTGAGTGCCAAATAAAATGATTCACTTAATTTCAACTCATAAGTTGTATAAATTTAATATAAGTTGGACGGTTTGGCCGGTTGCCACACAAGCAGAATTAGAAATAGTGAAAAGGACTTTTCAAAAAAAAATTGATAAAATAAAATCTAGATTTTAAGACATTTCTAATGTTCCCAATATTTAATATTGTTTCTAATATTTTTATATGAATAATAATATATATTACGATTTTATTTTATTTTATTTTATTTTTTACCGGGTGTCTGTCTACTTGGTAAAGAACTAGATCAAGAAAGAGCTAAATATTACCGCCTTTGTTTTTCAAAGCTAATAAAACCCCAAAGTTGAGAGTAAATAAAATAACTATGCATAAAATGCTACTAATATTAATTAATTAATGATTCATACACACTAATCCCAAAAAATAAAAAAATAAAAAAAGTGGAAAGAAAAATCTAATTTTGACGTCAGCCACCCACTCACATGTTATATATATAGATATAGATATAGATATAGATATAGATAAATATGGAAGGGAGAAGGAGCACTTGACTTGTACAAGTAAACTTAACTTCCACATGGATTGGTCCCTATAACAAGTTTAGCTGTCAGCATAACCATTTCAGGCCATGATCATAAACTCCAAGGGCTAACACAAACCATTTCAGAATATTTATAACTAATGGGAGGGAGAGTGCCAACTTATCAAAGGAGAATGAATCAATGCTATATCAATTCCTATACTTCAAATGTAGAATCAATCTGCCAAGTGCCTCCTGTATGACAACGTCACATTTGAGTTCGCGGCAATCAAGTTGATGACATAAAAGATTTATAAAGGGAACAAAAATCAGTAGTCAGACATTGGCAAAGGGGAAAAGGCTCAAGTTCTTTATCAAGTACATGCTTTTCATGGGCAAAAGATAGATATAAAGCAAGTGGAAACCCCACCATTAAATGCCTTGACAAGACCAACACAGCCCAGACCCCTTATTCAACAAGAAAACTTTTGCTCAGGACCCAAACTCCCCAACCCCCCCCCCCCCCTCAAAAAAAAAACTTTTCAAAAAAAATATCATGTCAGTATAAATTCAAAAAAGTACCATAAATGCACGATCAAATATATCATCAATCAATCCACAGATCTGGTTTCAATATTACATGGTCAAGTTAAATGAAAAACATGTTGCTGATGAAAGAGAGGTTATACAAAGAAGATAAATGAAAAACATACTGCTAATGAAAGAAAGTCTAAACAAGTAAACATACTAAAATTTAACATATATAAGTAAAAGAAACAAAGACTAGAAGTAATAGAAATGAAATCTTAACTTGATGGTAGATTGAGGATCCATTGAACACCTTAGCTCATCAGCTTAACATTTTCAAAAAACAGCTTCAACCTCTATGATGTAGCTACTGGCAACATCATAAACAAGTTAATCAATACACATACCCGCATCTTTCTTACGATATTCAGATATTACATGGTCAATGGTCATTGTCATTGAATCATAGTAAATCATAGTGAATGTAGATTATTGTACATGGTTTTATTTCAAATGAAAATTTAACCCGGGCACAGACGTAAAATTACATACATGATTTCTACAGAGCCCTAGGATTAAAAAATTGTTAGTAAAAAGTAGGTAAAACTAATGATTTGGCCACCGAAATTGGCACGTTTTATTGAATACCCGATTGAACTTTTAATTTGTCAAATTAACTAACTGAACTAATTAAAATTTTCAAATTAGGTCATTCCGTCAAATTTGGTTAACGGCTGTCCAATTTTTTCATACGTGGAAGCAAAAAAAAAAGAAAAAAAAATAAAAAATGATGTAGCCAATCAACAACAATGACATGGAAATAAAAATAGAATTTTTTTAAAAAACAGAATTTTTTTTAAAAATAGAATTTTTTTTAAAACGGAATTTGTTAAAAAACAGAATTTTTTTAAAAACATATTTTTTTTAAAAAATAGAATTTTTTTAAAAACAGAATTTGTTAAAAAATAGAATTTTTTAAAAAATTCTGTTTTTTAAAAAGTTCTGTTTTTAAAAAAATTCTATTTTTTAAAAAAACTGTTTTTAAAAAAGTTCCGTTTTTTTAAAAAAATCTTTTTATAAAAAAACTATATTTTTTATAGAATTCTGTTTTTTAAACAAAATCTGTTTTTAAAAAAGTTCCGTTTTTATAAAAAAATTATATTTTTAATAGAATTCTGTTTTTTTTAAAATCTGTTTTTAAAAAAAATCTGTTTTAAAAAAAATTGTATTTGTTAACAAATTCTGTTTTTTTTTAAAATTTTGTTTTTTTTAAAAGTTTGTTTTTAAAAAAATTCTATTTTTTAACAAATTCTGTTTTTAAAAAAATTCTATTTTTAAAAAAATTTATGTTTTTTTAAAAAATTCTATTTTTATTTCCATATCATTATTGCTGATTGGCCACTTCATTTTTGCTTTTTTTGCTTCCACGTATGAAAAAATTGGACAACCATTAACCAAATTTGACGGAATGACCTAATTTAAAAATTTTAATTAGTTCAGTTAGTTAATTTGATAAATTAAAAGTTCAATCGGGTATTCAATAAAGCGTGCCAATTTCGGTGGCCAAATTATTAATTTGCCGTAAAAAGTAAAAGCATATACCTCCTTCAATCTTCTCATGCTTTTTCCCTGAGTATTTGAACCTCTGGATTTTTCTCTCTTCCGTTAATTTTGATTACAAGTGCTTGATGTATCATGTTCTTAGGCCTCCCAACATCATCAATTGCCTCAACCTCAAGGATAAAATAGTGATTGCGAGTATGGGAGTTCATGGTATTACCCTTGATGTACCGAAGGAATTTCAGTTTGTGGTCGGGCTGCAGTTACGAAAATCCTCCCTCAGTTCCAAAATTAAAGACACATTTTAAGGAAAATTTTATTTTTCAAATTTATCTTTAACAATGGCTAGAAATATAATAGTGATGGCATTATTGTACTCAATTAACAAAGAAAAGAAATGGCAATTTAGAAATTTTATGTCACTTTGTAATCCAAAACTTCAATTCTTAAACCTTGTAAGAAATAGGAGTTTCTCAAAACTAGTGCAGACAATACATCACACAACCAGTGAACCATATACATGATTTGATCATTGTGTAATCAATGCAAACAAATCACGTCATTATGGTTCAAATGTTAAAGCTATTAAGGCCATATTTATTTGAAAGGATTATAATTCATGGGACTATAATACTAAAAGATTTAAATATAAATTACTACATTAAACTATAGGTCATATATAATGGTCATATTCCACTTCGATGATTCACCTTTCAAATTTATCAATTGAATTACCACATCAAAAATTGAAGATATGGCTTGAACACGTGACAAGTCAATGTTGATGTGTTAAATAAAAAACTCATTTTATATTTGATTTAAAATATTATATAGAATTACAAGGATAAAGATGTAAAAAACAACTAACTAAAAAAGTCAAAAATATTATTAATGACTATCATTAACATCTTAATTTAATTTAATTAATTAATTAAAAAATAACATTAAAAATGTTGCTGGCCATCGTCACTATCATCATCCCAAGAATACTAAGCAATCAACAAACCCACTTCCATGAAACTCAAAATCGTCGATCGGAAAGATCAGATCTGGCATCGAAAATTTCTCCTCCTCTATCACCCATTCTGAAACTCATAATCTTCAATCGGAAAATCTCTTCATCTCCGTTCTTGGGTCTCCATTTGAAACTCCTAGATCTGTCACCGAAAACTCCTAGATCGGAAAATCTCTTCATCAGATCTGGCATTTCTTTTTGTTGGTGTAATGATAGTGATGATGGTTATGGGTTTATGCTATGGAGAAGAGAAAGAAGGACGAGGAGGAAAACTTATGGCAGAGGTAGGTTGTGGTGGTGCTGTGGTAGATTAAGCTAGGTACGTAGAATTGAAGTGCTTCCTTAAAAGAGTGGTTTCTTCATTATTTCTTCCCCACTTGGGCATTAATCCAATGGTCTGATATAATTATTATACGAAACTGTTAAATATACTCCACCTTTAGTCAGTGGCGAAGCTAGAAACGGTTGTCAGTTGGGGCGAAATTATTACTGAATTATAAATAATTTGGCAGGAGTTCGGGGACAGCGTTCCCGAGTCAATTTTTTTTAATACTTTATACTTACGAGTATATATATATATATATATATATATATATATATATATATATATATATATTATATTACAATAAAAATATAGTGAGTAATAATATATGGTATATATATACATTATATTGACTCATAATAGACCTTTTTAATCACAACTATTCATAAGTAAGTAATTCATTATTTATTTTTAAAAATAATATATTATTATTTAGTTTAAAATATTATAGAGAGATACATATATTGAGAGGATATGAGTCATATGTGGTTAAAATTTGATTGACAAAATTATAAATTTTTAATTTAACCCCGTATAATAAAAAATTTATAAAATTTTAGTGAAAGTAATTTATATAAAATACTTAAAATTTTTAAAATTTATCTTATATTATAAAATAATTTTTTTTTTCCAATTGGGGCGATTGCCCCCATACAAGTGCATGCAGCTTTGCCACTGCCTTTAGTAGTATATAAAGAATGGTTGATCCAGGTCTACTGAGTATTGAATACTTAATTTTAGATGTTTTACGTTTATGAATTAGTTGTAACTTGCTTTCGCTTTTAGTTTATGGGATTGGTTTTATATATATGGCTACGATTTTGGTTTATGGATTAGTTTTATATGTCAAATCGTTAGTTTTAAAATTACTACTGACATAACTGCTGTGCTAATGGGATGTGGTGGTGCGGTGGAAGGTGGTGGTGGTGCTGTGGCAGAGTAAAAAGTGTTATAAAATTATTGTAATAGTTTGACCTTTTTACCCTTGGACATTTAACAAATGTAAAAATTCATTTTAAATAATAATTTTTAATTACACATAAGCACTTATTAGCTTAGTCAGCGATGCCACATCATCAATTTATGATGTGGCAGGTCTAATGGAATGAAACTGAAAAAAATTAATACTAATATTATTTAATTGACAAAATTGAAAGGTGAATCGCCAAAGTGGAATATGGCCTATAGTTTAGGGTAATAATTTATGTTTAAGCCATACTAAAATACTATTAATCTAAGATTATAATCCCGGAATACCTAGTTGATAGGCATGCACAACAGGCCGGCCTGGCCTGGACCGGCCCAAGCCTGCCAGGCTTTTACCGTTGACCAGGCCGGGTCAGGCCTTGACTTTTAGTCTGCAGGCCGAGCCGGGCCAGGTTTAAAACAAAAATATGTGGCCTGTTAAGGCCTATAGGCCAGGCCGAGCCAGGCCCAAGTTTTCACTTAAAACTGTTTTCCTCTATTCATTGAGGAAAAACAAGTACAAAAAAGTTTTTATTAGACTATGTGGGACTATGCCAAGCATGGCAAAACCCACTCAATTGCTTGGGCAAACGACTCCTATTTCTCCTCCATTTATTGAAGGAAAGCACGAAAAATTATCTTCTACTAGACAATATGGGACTATGCCAAGCAAGACAAACCCACTATACTTATTCTCCATTTATTAAAGGAAAACAAGAACAAAAATCTTATACTAGACTATGTGGGACTAAGCAAAGCCAAACCCCAACACATGCTCAAGTACATTTTGCTTGAATTATTATGACTTGAACTCTCCTCTATTTATAGAAGAAAATTTGGGACAAGAAATGTTAATTAGACTATGTGGGACTTTGAAATAAAAATGTAATTGACCTAAAAGTCCCACATTGTTCATTTTAAGAACTTTTCTTTGGTATATTAGTCAACTTTGTGTTAAGTGTTCTAAAGTTGTTGAAAGAGGAGGTTGTCATGTTGGATGAGTAGGAGTGTATGACTATGGTAAAACTAGTTTATCAATGCATATACTATATTATTTTCTGTTATGGCCTAAGTTTAATTTCTTTATTTCAAAATAACCAAGTCCCACATTGTTCATTTTAAGAACTTTTCTTTGGTATATTACTCAACTTTGTGATAAGTATTCTAAAGTTGTTGAAAGAGGAGGTTGTCATGTGGGATGAGTAGGAGTGTATAACTATGGTAAAATTAGTTTACCAATGCATATACTATATTCTTTTCTGTAATGGCCCAAGTTTAATTTCTTTATTTCAAAATAACCAAGTCCCACATTGTTCCTTTTAAGAACTTTTCTTTGGTATATTACTCAACTTTGTGTTAAGTATTCTAAAATTGTTGAAAGAGGAGGTTGTCATGAGGGATGAGTATGACTATGGTAAATTAGTAATCCGATTTATGTTCTATTCTGTAATAACTTGAGTTTTAAATTCTTATAAATGCAAAGTCCCACATTGAAAGGGGGATGCAAGTATAAGGAGGATTTCCTTATAAAATGTTTATCTTATAAATGCAAAGTCCCACATTGAAAGGGGGATGCAAGTATAAGGAGGATTTCCTTATAAAAAGGCTTGCTAGTAATACAATGTTTCACAATGTCTTACAAAATGCAAAGTCCCACATTGGAAGGGGTATGCAAATATAAGGAGGATTTCCTTATAAAAAGACTTGCTAGTAATACAATATTACACAATGTCTTATAAAATGCAAAGTCCCACATTGAAAGGGGTATGCAAATATAAGGAGGATTTTCCTTATAAAAAGACTTGCTTGTATTACAATATTACACAACTAAAGATTTTAAGCCTGATTAGGTAGCTGGGCCAGTCCAGGCTATGAAACAGGCCGGTCCAGGCTAGAACTAGGCCGTAGGCCGGGCCAGGCCAGGCTTTTTGGAAGGCTGGGCCAGGCCGGATATGTGTCATTAATTTATGGTCTGTTCTTGGTCTAGCAGGCCGGGCCAGACCGGTCCAGGCTTTGACCAGGCCGAGCTTTGACCAGGTCGGGCTCGGGCCGAATCAAGGCCAGGCCCCAGGCCGCAGGCCATTTGTGCACCACTACTAGTTGAGCATGGTATTAAATAATTACTCATATTAAGTCATTTTATAATCTCTGGATTAATAGTTCCAATTCTAAATTTAAAAACAAATAAGACACTTGAGATTAATAGTCATTTCTCAAGTATAATCTTAGCAAACAAACATAGTTTAAGGGAACAGAGTTGCCTGCAATGATTTATAGCCATAGGAGTGAGAGGATAGAATAGTTAAAAATAGGGCAGTCAGAGAATAAAGAATGCAGGACCTCTCACACCCTAAGAAAGAATAGCCAAATGTCCTTCGTCTATGTTGGAGTTCATACAAGGCAATTAACATCATTGAAACTGTATTATAAATTTATAACAAGCCGATATAAATTAGAATCTCAGAACCACAAACATACGAACTTGTTCAAAAGATCTAGATTCCCATTCACTAGTGTTTTCTTCACCTGCCTATCCATTTTCATCTTGATAGGCCATCTTTGAAAATGGAAATATCATGATCTAAATTCTTTACCTTCATGAAGTAGAAATTATTTCACTATTCTCTGAACATTTCTCAACATATATTCTAGTATCAAAGGGAATAATTTCACTCCAACTAGTTACTAATGAATCAAAAACGTCTTTCTAGATTAAAAACTAAACAAAATGTTGAAGCATTGATGGTTGCTCCTTCATTTAAAATAAAATATTTTAAGTATCTACCCAATCATGTTTATCTTCAACTTGCATATTAAATTACCAAGCATCAAAAAGAAAAAGTAGTAAAGGTAAATCACACCATCAGCAATCTTTTCCAAAATGTATTCAATATGAAATGTGCCAGATTACAGCTACAAAGACATACAGAACTACAAATATAGCAAGAAATATTTTGTTTGTGTACTTCTATAAATTCAAAGTTGTTTTTAGTGGCATGAATCAACAAAAAGCATGAGCACTAACGCTTGAAGCAGATGATAAATAATAATATAAAAAAGAAAAAAAAGAAAGAACAAATATATATATATATATATATTTCTTTTTAGAACTTTCCACATAAAAAAATAAAACAAAAAAAAATACACTTTGTAAATCTATGTATCAAATCAAATGACTTAAGTGAACTTTGATCATGGAAGCTGATTATATATCCATGTTCCCCTAAAACGTTCGATTTCGTAAGAGGGGCTCTTTTTTAGTTTTTGGGGGTGGGAGGGGGTGATAGAGGTGAAGAGAGAGTACAAATGAAAGCATAATTGAATTTGAAGTCACTAACCGGATTATCTAGTACTCTGATTAGTATTCTTATTACCAACTTTACCCTTCTTCAACAACCTCATCCTTGGCTTCATGGGCTTCAGAAAACAAGCTTGAAACCTCACCATAGCTCTTACAACCTCAACCAAAGTTACCTCAATCTCAGCCCCATTCGGCTCGAGAACTTGCAAACACCGTGCAATAGCCTCCATTGTACTCATACACCCACAGAAGGGCTCCTTCCTAAGAATTAAATCAGAATCAAATATCGTGCAGCCATCTATCCGAACATCATAGGCTAAGCAAACTTGAACCGCGAACTTTGTTAAGAACGGTAAACTTGCATGTTTCATCTCATTCGCATGCTTCCAGGTCCCATCAAAAGCAATCAAAATGTGATTGCTCACATTAGCATCATTATGGAAAGCTTTCCACTGGTTAATCTCCACTGAAGGCAATGTGTCGGTACCTGAAAAATTAGAAGTTACACAGTCATATTTGTCTATGCCTCGATAACATGAAGAAAGAAACATTACAAATTTGTCTCGTCTGTTTCTTAAGTGAACTGTTTTTTAACAAGTACAAAAGTACAACAAACCAGTGCAAATTTATCACCTAAATTATCTTGAGAATGCTTTGTCAGTGGACCTATTTAAGCTTTGATGGTTCATTTGGTGCTTTGTGAAAAGTGATTATGCATTTAACAAACACAAGTGCTCAACTCGATAAATTAAGGAGCTTAGAGGTAGAAATGAGCTTGCCATATCTTTAATCACCAACGAATCCTAGTGTTTTCAAAACCAACTGTTATATCACTGAATTCATCAGAACTTCTATAAGATTCAAATCTATGAACTTTAATCTTATATCTGGAGAGTCTTTCAACTGCTGTCAAGTTTGATATAATTTCATCTAAAACACCATGGTGTTGCACATCAATTAAAATTTAAACATCAACTTTTGTGTTCTTCGTATTTAATTAAATTGTTAAATAACAAAAAAAAAAAAAAAAAACAATCAATTGCCACTAACCAGGAAAGAGAAAGGCTGCTCGACGTGGATGATTAGGGTTTTGAAGAGCAGCATCATACAGAGCGTCGAGAAGGGGAGAAACACCGTGACGTAGGCGACGGCCAATTACTATTTGGCAGTTTTGGAGGCACTTGGAGAGTATCGGAACGGTGGCGAGCTTGTGGCGTTGCTCGTGCGGGTGCTGCAGGATTACAATTTGAGTTGTTGAAGGGATTGGCGGCGTTGGGATTTTATCGCATATGCATACGTTTACTGGCCTATCGCAGCCATTGAGGCAGATCATCCGCCGTGTGTTTGGGTGGCTGTTATTATCGCCGTCGCCGGAGGTGGCGGTTGGGTGCTCTATGCGCTGTGTTACACGCTCTTCTGATTCCATTTATGAAATGGGAAACTCTTCGATGCCGTATTTTTAGGAACTAGGAAGTTATATTAGATTCTTTATTTCCCTCCCAATTCTTTTTCATATATGTGGGCCGGTCAATTTTTTCTCAACTCTTTTTTGTGTGTGGGTGTGCAAATCACAATAAGGATTTGTATTTAATTTTAATTTCCTATTTGTAACGTAAGATCTTATTAATAATTTTAGTCCAAAAATATTTACAAAATAATTTTAGAGAATAGACTTTATAAAATTATTTTTAAAATAATTATTTTAAACCATTCGGTAACAATAAGTAAGGTGGAGTTTTTTTGTTATTATTACTACCTCCATTCCATAATAACTGTCTTTTTAGAAGAAAAAATTTATTCTAATTTATTTATCGTTTACAACTTTCTAGGAGAATAAATTATTTATTTTCCTATATCACCCCTAACTTCTCTCATTGTCCCAAGAATTTTTTTCTTTGTATTAATAGTTTTCAACTTCACATAAAAGGGTAATGATGAAATTTCATATAAATTTTAATTCTTAAATGATAATATTAAATGACTTTTTTAATTCATGTGCATGAAGTTAAAAGGACTACTATTATAGAGTGGAGGTAGTATTAGAGTAAATTTTATTTATGGTGTCCCGTTTCTGTCATGTCCTACATGTGCATCATAAATAACGACCTAGTTTCCTAAGAATTTTTATTAATTTTTATTCAAAGAGAATAGTATAAGACTTTTTAAAGTTGTGCGAAAGTATTAAGGAAATGATTATATAGTATTAAATATAATATCAAATGTTTATATTATTTTTGTATTTAAAAAATAGATTGTTATTTATTAGGTAAAAAATAGTGAGAGAATCAAAGTTATATTTAATAGTTAATACTTTGAGTAATATTAGAAACCAAGTAATTAATACTTATTTGGAATTCTAAAACATCATATATTAATTGACAAAAAAACTCTTTTTAAACGTCTTATATTAAGGGACAAAAAACTTTTTTTAAAAAATTACCAAACAAGTTTAGTCTCCGACCGAATCAAAGATTAATGTATTTAGAGGCATTCAAACCTAAACAAACAAAGTCTTAGGGACTATTTGATTAGCACTGAATGACTGATCAATTCAACTATTTAATGTATTTATTTTTAAAAAAATTGTCTGAACGATTGAATCGGTTAATCATTCAGACAATTTGAATTTAATGACTTAGTCCCATTTTTTGACTAAATGTCCGCTGAATAATTTTTTTTTACAATAACTATTACTTATATTAAATAATATTAAATAAATTAACAATAATTTTAAATTTTTTTAAATAAGTAAAATAATAAAATTCTATTATTTATATATTTCAGACACGTCAATCGTAAAAAAATAAAATAAAAAAATCATTCAAATATAAAAAACACACCAACCCGATTAATTACTTTTAAAAAGTTTTTTATTTTATTACCCCTCTTTGCCCTCCATATTCCATAGCCGCTGCGAGAATCAAAATAAGCCCGAGATGACTACGACGAGGAGTTCGAATTTGGATTTAACGGCAGCCGATGCTCGTTTTGACAGTTCACAGTTTCGCCATACGCCTTATTATTGGTAATCTCTCACTCCATAACTTTTAATCTAAAATTTACAACAAAATCAGGCATAAAACATACAAATGTACATTATGGAAATCTTAGTTGGTTCTATTACGATTTAATGTAATCTGTGGACACCCTTTTCGTTCAAATGGGGTCTTTTAGTACCCCAATTATTATCGTATGGTTTATGTGTTTTTTTGCAAGATATATGCTCCTTCCATACCCAAAAATGTAAATGCTAAAACCCTATCATTCAAAATTGATACGAACTTAATTAATTTTACTTAGAACAATGGTAATTATTGCAAACTTTTTAACAAAGTTTTGCTGAAATAGAGAGTATATTTTTCTTTAGTGTCAAAACTTATCAACTTTTATGATTTTGCTAACTTCACTTTATACTGCCAAGATGAACTCTTTCTGTGCAATGAACCTGCCATTGATGATTTTGTTCAGAGTGTGTAGATGAATGAAAAGTGAAAACTTGTGTTGTGCCATGTCTCTTCTGATTATCTGACTAAACAGTTTCCAGAGTCAAGGTAGGTAGCTAAACCCCTACGCACACATTTTTGTCCATGACAACACTTGAGCACAAAGTATGTCATTGGCCATCCTTGCAAATCCACAAGAACAAAAGTAAAATATTTATTTAATACAATAAAGATACAAACATTCTCTTTCCATGGTTTGTGTGGCTGGACACCTGTTGCAACTAATATCTTGTGCTTCTTACGAAGCAAGGGCTTTAATTTCAATCACAATTTCTTCATGGAGAAACTTGCTGGGTTCGAACATTTTTCAGCAACTTTATCTCATTGGTTCAAGCTTTGATGGTTGACAGGAAAACGTTGGAAAATTTCTTCTCTGCCTAACGGAATTTTCTTGCGGCTCATTTTAATCAAGGAATCGAATGACCATGTTTGATCAGATTTATAAATTGGAGTAGCATTTTGTTAATGACGTGATCTACTAAACTTATTTTGTTTTGGTTATATCGAGATCTGCATATTTCCTTGTTTTACATTCAAAATTCGAGAGATATTTGCACTTTGGAGAACCTTGATTGGTCAATTTTAGCTGAGTTACTGGATTACCAAATAAAACACGCAACAAACATTTGTTTCAGAGCCCTAAATAAGAGTGCTGAATTGAACTCAACACACAAACAAGCTTTTTTTTCCTTTATGTTATTCGGTCAGCACTGTAGCCCATTTAGTGACTGTTCAGAGCAAATAAATAGAGCCAAAGCCAAGTTTTTGTTTCCAGACTCCAGATATATTGTTGTGTATTTGACAATCACTGAGTCGATGATGAAAAGTTGAAAACAAGTCGTGCAATATACTAATTTGCCTATCAAAGAAGCATCTATTATTATCACTATGTGGTGTTTACGGATTATCTTCTTAATCTCAAATTTGAATTTGACTTATTTATTCTTGCTGAAAATGAGTTATGCTTGATATAGTTCGGTCAACTGGACCCCATCCTTTTTACAAGTTAAATGCATTGAAACTGTTAAAAAGAGGGATTATCCTAGGTTTGTATGCAAGGTATAGAGAGGAGATCACACGGCTCTGAACAAAATCAGAAGATTTAATCTGATTCCTATCATCAATACTTTGTCATAGTCCTTACTCCTTTTTGATATGTTGATCAATGCCCCAGTAACAAAAATACAATGGAAAATCAATACATGGTCATTTGGTGTAGACTAGGCCTTTATGGAAAAAGCCTTCAAGGGGTCCATTAGTAAACAATGGAAATCTTACTGAATAGTAACTGAAATTTTAACTATATAATTCTACTTTGTTCTTACTTTGACTGATTATATGCAAGTTTAACTGTATTTTGAGCTTAGTTTATGATTCACAATCATGATTAAAAGAGAGAGAAGTTTATTTGCTGACTCGTGGATCTTTTGTCATTTCTAATTTTATTTTTGTCTTGTAGTGAGGAGAATGTGTACCATCTTTGCAAGAAATTATGTACCGATGGGATGGAAGCTGGAGAAGGATCTGATCTCTTTGTTGTTTTCATTTCCAATGAGAAGAAGCAGGTAAGAGTTACATGCTTTCTTTGTAATTTGTTTTTGAGAAGTGTTCCACTATATTTATATATACATAAACACGTAATGCCAACATGCTCAATTTATTAAAGTATTAAGTATGGATAATTTTTTGTTTTTTAGAACTGTATATGGTGATATTGAAATGAAGATCAATATGCTTTTGAACATCAGCAGGAATCACTAATTCAAAGATATCTGTTTTGTTCCATTATGCTGGAAGATCAGACAAGTAACAACATAGAATTATAATTAACAAAGATCTATTTGAGTGTACAGCAGTACAGGGAATAGATTTCTTACTGCACTACAAGGTTATGTATATTTTGTGATGGATTGGCATTTACTGCACTTTTGCATAATATTATATCCACTTTAGCAGCCACATTCCCAATTATTGACATCAAAATTTAATTTCGATTAACAAAATTATTTTGATGAAACATAGAATTATTATTAACATTTTTTCTTATTTGCTGCTTACTTAAAGAATATAAACAATCTATTGTAAATATAGTAAAATTAGACATTAATGAGCTAGATATATAACATATTAGATTAAGATATTTCACACGTTACATGTTAAAGTTTATAAAATATTTGAGAGCCACAAATGCAATTAAATGTAGACTATTCACAAATAATACCAGTGAATGAATTTGGCTCAGTGGTTGGAATGTCTTACAGACGTGTCTCAATATTAATATTTGATACTGAATAAAGAGTGTAAATGCAGTAACTTATCTATCTCAAGATACCAACATTCAGCATTTTATCGTTGTGGAGTAGGTTATGCTTGAGAGAATATTTTTCGTGCAGCAGATAAAGTCAGATATATACATTATGGTTTTGCACTAGTCCAGGAGATACATCTGTTGTGAATATAATTATTTTCATATTCCCTCATGAATTGTTTAGTCTGATGGGCTAACTTGATAGGATTGAGTGAAATATTCAATTGTACATCATGCAGATTCCCTTGTGGCATCAGAAGGCTAGCCAGAGAGCTGATGGTATTACTCTGTGGGATTATCATGTCATCTGTGTTCAGGTGAGAGCAGATGTATGTTGGTTTTCAGATTTAAAAACTTTAAAAACATACATACAATCACATGTATATAAAGCAGAAGTATGACATAAATCATATTTAAAATTTTTACAAGCAATCTCAAGATCACCTTGATGTGATATTATTAATCGAAGAAGGATAAAAGATATACCTTTAGAAGATGAATCAATTCCTTTGATCTTCAAGTTTCAATCTTTTGCTTCTCCGTGCTTCTTCAAATCCTCGGATCAAACTTTAGCTACTCAGTGTGTGCAACGCTCTAAAGATAATCCACCAAGAGAATATTGATTGCAGAAATAAATTTAGATTTCTTCAAACCTGGGTGGCTACCCTAATTCTCTCTCTTCTAAGTCCTTAGGTTTTAGAGAAAAATTTGCAAGAATTGCATTAGTCACCAATCTTTCACAAGGCCTAAGACTTTTCTCTCCTTCTAAACTCTTTAGAGTTTTCATTTAATTCTCAAACTATTTAGGAATTAAATTATTTATAATAATAATAATAAGACTCCTCTTATTAATTTATAATTAATATTTCTACAAATACTTAATTATAAATATTAGTATTTCTCTAAATACTATATTATTTTTATTAAGTTAATTACTTCTAAAATAATATTTCTCTTTTATTGTGTGACCCTTTAGGTTCGATATTATACTAGTAGTAGAATAAATAAATTAGAACCATTCTAATATTATTTATAATGAATTAAACTCATTTAATTCAAATATAAATAAATAATATTTATTATACATCATGAGTGACACCTATTCCGTAAATAGTTACCGTACAATTCAATTCTTCTACCATACAATGTCTCAATCAAACATAAGATATGAAATTACTGACAATTCTTATTTATTTGATCATATGCATTTCGATTCTAAAATACAGTTAATGTAAATTAGAAACTTCTTTCTAATTTCCATTCACCTTGACCAAGAATTTCTGCGTTGTCATTTATCGAATCGCATATGACATTTTCTCCCTTTACTTGAAGTGGTAGTTCCTTTGTTGATCATTCACCTACCTACGTGCATATTTTATTATACCCGAGCATACCTTTGATATACCCAAAAAGTCTTAAGGAATATAACAAAGTATACCTCAAAATACATAAAATACTATGATATCTCAAATTCAATGATCACTTGTACAACTATCATATTATGTGTTTTTTAAGCGAGTCACGTTCAGTGAACTTATTCTCTAATAAGTACCTACATACTTGTTTTAGTATCTCCATACAAATGATTACGAGATCAATCATCGTCTTCAACAGAGCAAACATAGTATGTACTAATGTATCCGTAATCAGTAATCCCACATTAGTGATCCAACGATTAGAGTTATCTAAAATTTAGATCTCATTAGCATGAACTCTTCATGATTACCAAGTAAATGCTTATCACATTCAATGTGATTGGCCTGAGGGCATACTACTTTCAATGTATTCACTATAATAGTCATTGGAACCATCTTGTTTATCCAGGTTTTTACTATAACGTACATATGTTTACAAAATTTTGAAGTGAAAATGTCTATTATTGCAGAAAAAAGAAGGCAATTCTCCGCATTTAGTGTGGGATTTAGATTCAAGTCTTCAATTTCCATCTCCTCTAGCATCTTATGTGTCAGAAACTGTTAGGCCATCTATTCAGCTATTTTCTGAGTTTCAGAGGTAATGTTCTGGTCAGGTGTAACACTTCTTTCTATAAACCCACTAAAGGAGTATGATGAATTTGTTGATTGATTTCCTTATTGAGAAGCATATACTTGAAAACATGCTCCACTTACTCTGGCATGCCTCCTTTTTGCAAAACTAATAGTTCTTATAGTTATGAGTTCTTTTACTTTTTGGGGCTATTTTATTAGGTCAAATTATGACATTAAATGATATTGAACGAAAGATCATGCTCTTGTGATATCAGGTTTTTCAGGATTGTGCATACTCCAATATTCTTCCGTTCCTTTGCATCTGATAGAAGGCACATGAAAGATTTTGAAGGGAACTATATGTATCAACCACCTGCATATGAAGCCATAATTGCTGAAGGTCAAAGCAACTATATTACACTTTGTCCTGTTAAAATTACGTAGATAATATGCCATTTCCATTTTCAAGTGCAAATTCGAGTTTACTTTGTGCAACTTGATATACAAGACTACTTTGTCCAATTTTATAATGAATTTATGTTGCGATCGACTTGATAGGCAGTTAAAATTAAGGCTGTTAAATGAGTAAACAGTTTGGGCTCGATTCGTACTCGCTCGACTAAAATTTCGATTCGAACTCGACTCGAAATATAAATGATTCAAATATGAACAAATTTTAAAATTCAATAAAATTACTTGAACCTCCTCAAATTGCAATTTTTTATTGATACTTGATCATATTAGTTCGAAAAGTTCAAACTGCTCGGGTTCGATTTGAGATCGCGCTGTACTCAGTAGTTAAACGAGTCTCAATCAAATCTTATTTTATACTCGATAAATTTTGTGAACCAAATCTGAGCTACTCAATACTCGACTCGTTCCATTTACAACTTTAGTTAAAGTACACTGAAATACTTGGCAAGGCATGCTTTGAATAATTAACCCATTTCTATTGTTGTTTTTATCTCTTTCTTCTTGTGCAGATGGAACAGTGCACAACCTAAATGAGTACATTGAGATGTCTGCTGCAGATGTTGTGCAAAGCATAGGACCTGACCTAATTGAAGCAGTTTATTCCCAGAAATTGGGTGTTCTTCTCGGTGAAAGTCAATTGGTGGAATTTTTTTCTCTCATTTCCAGATGACTGGTTGAAAATGCAGATCAACTCCCAAGGATGCCCCCAGTCCCAGCAAATGAGAGAAGTCAGTGATTGAATTGATGTGTAAGATAGGTCGAGCTTTAATGATCAAGTTGAAATCTGTGATTTTTGGTTATTACTTTTGAAAATCCTTTATATGAAGTATAAGAGCAGTTACAAAATATATTCACTTTTGGACAAAACAGCATTCAAGAAATCTGAATTACATATTTTCACTTAAACGAAACAATGCAAATGAATAAATGTGGGTACAACAACATTTTGGACTACATGTACTGATGTACCAACATCATCCGTCATCAACATTGAATACACCAGTTTGTTCTTTATAGCCAAAATATTTTGATGACATTGAATACACCAGTTTGTTCTTTATAGCCAAAATATTTTGGTGCAAGTTCGCTTTGTGGTGCTTCTCAGAGTCAATCCCATTTTTTGAGGAATGGACTTGTTGTACTTGAAGCTGTTTCAATACCATGCACTTTCTGAGTTCTAAGCCTTGGTATTATCAGAACTTTGATTTTTGTACAAGCTAAACCCCAAAGGATATTCATCATCTTCTGCAGCGACCATCATCTGTATTGGCCTATTGGGATAGCAGCCTTCGGGCTTTGCCCGTCCACTCTCTTTAGTCATTTGTGATTGTGCATTGTATGTTTCCACCTCTTTATATAGGTAATCTGAGAACTCCCCCTTCTAGTAAGAGCAGACACTGCCATTCAAGCTACCAGAAAAGCTGCAAAGGGCACTGCAAACAAATTTCAAGAGAACTGTTCTGTAGAAGCTGGAAGATAGTAGGTGCAGTAACATTTTCTGGACGAAATTTATACTCGGTAAAGATTAGTAGTTATTTTAAATGGAAACTGACCAGTATGATCAAATGAAATCTATGACCCGATTATACATCCAATAGGGACAACCGACAGACTAAACAACAACATCCATATACAAGTAAATTTAACAGTTTCAAATCAATTCATATATCTGTAAAAGAAATTCAACTTTGGAGTTCACTTCCTATCCAACTCATCTAGGCTTCTTGTTGCTAGACACTGCTAATTCCCAATCACTCTGACCACAAGCCAAGGACAGGTCAGCAACTAAACTGAATAAATAACTGCAACAAAACTTCAGAAGAGAAAGCAAACAGCAGGCTCAAGCAGTCAGGTTCCATCTTCACCATCTGAAAGAAGGCAATCTTGTATTTGCTCCCTGAAAGCATGATGAAAATGATATTAGATACAAGAATCCAAATATAGAAATATAGAATGTACACTGAAACTTCCTAAAATTAAGGTTAAGGAGTACATCTTTCATCTAAGTTGAGGTACAAAACATAGTTCAAAAGCACCGATATTGGACCATAGATCCATTGTCTGCAGTGGAGCCAAATTAGTTACCCTCAACAAAAAATTAGGTTCAGTATAATATTATTACACGTTTTATTATCTCAACAATGCAATCAAGTGCCATTGATTTCAGTATAGAACAACATCCATAATGCAACATAAATGCAAACTTTTTACATGAAACTACATCCTTAATCCTCACCTTAACCATCTCTTGTTGCCACAACTGCCATGCATTGCTCGGCCAGTGATTGGTTGTGGTAAGAGAGAATAGAAGTGCTCCATGGATACTGGTTCTTTGGGAAGTATCTGAAAATGGCAACTCGCACAACATCTATCCACAAATGTTTCAGGACTCAATTGGCCGTTCTCAAAAGTAATTAAGCTTTGGAAATCACTTTTGTTTAGTGGACTACTGCAAATTGGACAGAAAGCTTCTGGGGGAAGAGATTCATTAAAGTTCAAATTAAATTTCTTTTGAAGGCGTCGAGATGCCAACTGTGCATTACAGTCATCAGTTTCTGGAATCTTATTAAACTGGAATGGAGTAAGCTTTCCAGCTGTCCTTACAATTGTGCACTCTCGTGAAGGATTTTCTTCCTGAAAAACAGAAGTTATAATGAATTTGAAGATTAATAGTGTAACTGCATCTGGAGCAAACTTCAAGGTAAAATCACTATCACTGGCTCCGAGGAGGACTTCAGTTTGAGTTTAATATAGTTTGAATTTTAGGCAAACTAGAATCAATAAAATAAGTCTCTTTAAACCTCTCTAAAAAAGGCTCTCTACTTATTGCTACTAAAATTAAGCATTTCCATTATTTGATAATCAATCCCTCAATTCCAAAAATAGTCCCATTGACAACTCTTTCTGTTACAAAATCAGCGCCTAACTTCTATTGACGGTAGTATAGAGTAACACAATGTCCTCAAATTTAAAACAACAATTTCATTATCATACCATGAATATTACTAAACTAAACACTCAATAAACTTTGGGGTAAATATGAGACAAAAATATATCCTTAAAATTTGTAATTTTGCAAATAGGGCTCTTTTTGTGTAAACAGACCATAGTATATTCTTATAATTGCAAGCAATAGTCATAAAGGGAACAAAGAACAAGAAAAAAAAAGAATAATACGTTCAATCTTCTATATACCTGTAAAAGTTTGACAAATGATGAGATCAAGCCGTTGATGCCAGCACGAGAACCGGTAAACAGCTCCAGAGTCTTTAAACTGCCAAGCCAGTATAAAGTTAGCCCCATCATATATATATAATGAACGTATCTTGCGGAACTATTGAATCAGTAAGTGGTCATGTATGTTAAGATTATAACATACTAATTAAATTTTATTTCAGAATGAGTAACCCCTCCCCCCAACCTCAAAACAAAGAAAGAAATATATATATATATATATATGGGCCATATGGCTCGCCGTGTTGTTAATTCAATTTTATTTCAGAATAAGTAACCCCTCCCCCCCAACCCCAAAACAAAAACAAAAAAAGAAAAAGAAAAAAAATTGGCTTGCCGTGTTGATCCTCTCGTAACAAGAAAAAGTCATTCAAGGTGATGGAAGGGGCATGACCAACTTACAAAAAAGGAAAACATGATAAAGGTATCATGAACAAACCTGTCCAGTCTACAGAGCAAGTTGAGCTCTTGTGTGAGACAATCACGTAGTGGAAGCACCACCGGTATCTCCCACCTGGCATCAACATATTGTATATCTGCCGCTAAAGAGTAACCCTGGCCCTGTTAAAAACAAAATAATGTTACAGGCTTGTTTCCATCAACGTTCTTATCATATTTGTTAACACTTATTCTCACCTTTTTCTGCTTTCTTGTTCATTTGAGTCGTCACTAAACCTTTCTAAAACGAGACAATTTTTTCAATTGATGGAATACAAAACAAATTAATACAGTTCCTTCAGTAAACAAATGAAAAGGTAAAATAAAAAGCCAAATGAAGAGTCCACACCACAACAAAGATGCTCTGCAGGGAAGGAATGTCATTTAATTGATGAAAATGTAATCACTTCTTCCAAATTTACTCTGGGCCTTTTGACATATAGAATAAAGGTACAGAGATGGTTGCTAGGAACAAGAAGTAATCATCTAGCAAGACAAAGGAATATCAATAATCCAAACTTACTAGGGCAGTTTCTAAGACAAACAGAGACAAGATTTTTCCATTTTTTTCACTACATTTCTTAAAATCAATATTTACTATGCAAAAAATCTATAAAAATATACTTGAGCATGCCTTAAACAATTTTTCTATATACATGAAAAATCAAAACTTAAATAGGACTCTCATCTACAGGTCAAGGGAGGTAAAGTGTACAACATTACATACAAGAATATAGCAGTTGCCGTTTTACTTTCCACAGTTCCATGAGAATTAGAGTTTCTGATAAATGAATGGATAGACAGACATTTTTTAATATTAAAGCTTGACTCGGAGAAATTGTGTCTGGAAAAGGAAATTAATGTATGATAAGAGAAGGCATAAGAAATAAATTTTCATGAAATTAAAAGGGCAAGAGAACTTTATCTCGGTATGTTTATCAAACAGATTTTTAATTAGGAAAGAAAGTAAAAGAGTTCCAAATTTATAATTAGTGACCCCACAAGATTATATAAGAGTACTTTTATTTTTTATACAAATGGACCCCGCTAAATAACTTAATTACCTTTATGCACTTTATTTTTGTACCTTTAGTCATCCTTTTGGGGACGGAGGGAGTATACAATTAATGAAAGTAGATCTAGTACCTCTCCTGATGAAACAGAGTTTCATAAGATCCACTAATTAAAATTTCTTCAAAAAATGAAAAGGACAAACCTTAACAGTTGACGCGATGATGTGGCAAGCAATCCTTGATGTGCATGATCCTAGCACAAGTTTTGTATATCCATTTTCAATAGCAACCTACACCATGATGCAACATCGCAATTTATGCATATATCTATACAATGTCTCCCCTCATTTATGCTTACAATAAAAGTAGTACAAGATATAAAACCAAACCTTTTGCAATGACAACATACGCAGCTGAATGAGCAAATCTTCTTTTCCAGTTGTATCACTGACAGCATTTAGTAACTCCTTCACTTTATCTCTTCCATCACTGGAATCTGAAGAGCAGATGCTTTCAATTGGAACAACATGGAAGTCTTTTCTTGGCGGAGCTAAATTGTCCACAATCAATTTCATGTCTTCAACTGCTTCGTCAAATTCATGAGAAGGGACTGGATAATAGGCACTTTCGTCAATAAAAGCAACTCCAACACCAAATACTGGTAAGGATCTATCCCTACTTGCATCAAAATTCTTTTGAGCTTTATGTTGCATCTCATGTACAAATTGAAGAGCCACCCTAAAAATACATATATTTGCTTAGGGATGAATCCAAATGCTATGAAGTGGGAGAACTCTAGCATACTGGAAACCACCATAAGGTGCCATGATTATCAGCATCTTACACAACCTGTAACCTATATCCTAGAAAAGTTCACTTGATTGTTTATCTTTAACATATTAGTTATGAAACTTATATGGATTTTAAAATCATAATCCCTCGCTTGCATAAAAAGAGTCATTTTGACTTTTTGAAGCCAATTTATGAAATTCTTCATTTGATCTAGGTAATAGATGGTTGTAGTTATGATCAAAGTATCTAAAAGTAATGGTATTTACAAATTTTATTCTTTTCAAAACTTGTATAAATAACAAAGACTTTACATTTTAGGATTTCACAAATTGAAATCAAAAGGGCAAAAGGAGGCATTTTTGTGGAACAAGGGGTCATAGTTTTGATGTGGATCCATTAGCATTTTGATTTATTATGAATTATACAAAACTTTTATGTACATAAAAGGTATCATACAAATAATTATACATCCTTGTGGTACAGAATCATAAACATTGACAGTAATGAATGGATAATTTATTTCATATGGAAATGATAGTAAATGAATTAAGGAGAGAAACCTGGAAGAAGAACCGCCGGAGAAGCCCACGAGGACTTTGTCGGAGGGGGAAATCATGGCGTTAGAGGTGACGGCAAACTTAAATTTCCCGAAGAGATTGCTGCGGAAACAGTCGGGACAGAATTTTCTACCGTCTCCGCCGGTAACACCGCCTTCCGTGGCGGCGGTGATGGTTTCATTGAACTTACACTTTAAGCAGAGGTTGCTAGGGTGATGGTTGGGAGAATCAGTGCCAGTTGGCAGAATTCCATTGGAAGATTCCTTCTTCTTATGCTGCTCTTCTTCTTGTTCTTCGTTGTTGTTTTTGTAGCAACCAGACTGGCAGGAAGCTCCACTGCACGCCATTCTTTCTTCTCTTGTCAATCTCACCGACTTTCTGGGTGAATAATTGTTGGGTTTTGTGCTTTACAAATAACAATCCATATACTTAAATTATTGGGAAAAAAAAGAAAATGTAGAAAGTTCAAATGAAATAAAATTTTAAAAAATTATTAAGAATATTTTCTTTGTTAACAGGATATAAGTTGGTCAAATTAATTTATAAATAGGTTTTTTTTTGCTATTCAAGTGTTCGTTGATTTATGTTTTAATTTATAAATTACTTGTAAGTAATTTTTTAGAAGTAATAATTTTTTATTTTTTAAAAAATAGTTTATAAGTCATTTTTAAATAAGTAGGACTGTAGGGTTGGTTAAATGTAAAGACTCTCACACCTTTATTTTAATAATTTTTATAGCTTATTTTAATTTATAAGTTATTTTAATGTAACATTTTTATAATTTATTTTAACTTAATTTTTTATTTATAAATAAAAATAGTGTCAAATATTTTATTTATAAGTCACAACTTAAAATAATTAATAAATTATTTTAACTTATAAATCACTAGTAATTGCTCATGTCTTAAGGCACGACTTAACGAATACTCCTCCTTCATCTGTTTCAACAATCTCACTTTCATTTTCTCACTCTCCTATAAGGTCGCAAAATGAGTAAATAGTTCGGATTCGATTCGTACTCGTTCGACTAAAAGTTCGATTCGAACTAGACTCGAAATATAAATGATTCAAATATGAGTAAATTTTAAAGTTCGATAAATTACTCGAACCTTCTCAAATTTTAATTTTGTATTGATACTCAGATCATATCCGTTAGAAAAATTTAAACTGTTCGGGCTCGATTCAAGATCGTGCCCGACTCGGTAACTAAATAAGCCTTAATCAAATCTTATTTTATACTGGATAAAATTTGTGAACCAAATCTGAGTAACTCAATACTCGGCTCACGCTCTGTTTCTGAGTTTTAAAATTGACAGAAAGGAAAATAAATGGACGAAAAATTTAAGTTTTCTTTTCAATTCTTATGTTTTTGAGTTTTTTAATAAACAGAAAAGAAAATAAATGGATAGACTTGGCCAATTTTCCTGCCAAAATTTTTCGTCCAAAATTGGCCTGATTTGGAGAAAAAAAATTGGAATAAGTAATATTTATATAATTCTCATATTATGCTCAACTTTTAATATAATAAATTTTAAATTATAACTCATGTCCTTAATTTTAAATTTTCTATTTTTTTCTATTAAAAACTCAAAAACAACACAAATAAAAACTTTAAGTTTTCTATTATTTTATTTTCTATTCAAAACTGAGAAACAGAGCGTTACTCTCCTCCTTCCTCTCCCTCTACCATTTTTTGCGCAAATAAATTAAAATAAATCTAAATCGTTCTTGCGCTTTCCCGCCCAAATCAATTAGAATGAATCTGAACTGTCATTTTATTTTTTCGCCCAAATTCAAAATGAGTTCTATCTTATTAATATAAATTTTAAAATAGTCATCTCCGAATGAGCCCCAAGTCCTTTTAGGAATAGTAAATACTGGACATGAGGGGGGAAACAATTCTAATTTCTTCTAAAAATTTCAACTCCAAATTATAAAAAATCGGCTCAAAAATTGGTTGAGAGGGTTCATGAACTTCTGGGTATTTATTATTGTGTTTAGAATCTTTTTAAAAAGGCATATCATAACCATCTAAATCTTTAGCTTTGAAATCAAAAGTAATAATAATAATAATAATAAATTAATGTACAAGGTCACAGTTTCCTTGATTCACTTATGACTTTTTTTCCATACTCCCTTAGATGAAATATATCTCAAACATTAAATTAAATTGTAATATAATAGGTTATCAAAAATAAAAAATCTTTAGCATTGATTCAAGTATTATAATATGAGTTTATTTTGTTATATAACTACACAACGATAATATTTTTTTAAAAAAATATGTAAATATTACTAAATATTATTTTTCGTAAGAGTATATCTCCCTTTAAATATGAGTAAGATTCGAATTTAATAATATGTTCTACATATGAGTATAAAAATAGTTCAAATAAAAATACGAATAGAATTTGAGATTTAAATTACTCGAATTATCGATTATGATTCATATATAGATACTTAATTGATACATATTCAATTATATACTCGATATATTCTCTATATGTAAGACCCCAGTTTTTATAAATAAAGATGAATTTTCATAATTATTATTTTTGAATATTATGGAATAAATTTGATAAAATATAAAGTTGTGGGTAATATTTGTAAATTTTGCAAAGTACGCAAGTTGTTATAAAATATTCGTTTGGTCGGGGAATATTCTTTTTGTCGGGGAATATTCGTACGACGGCACAATCATTGGTGGACCCCACAACGGAAGTATTGTTGTAGTTAGAAAACGACAAAATTATCTTTCTATAAAATAACGGCGGAGGTGTTACCGTTAGAACTGTTGAACTACTCGGTAGTAAAAGTACAGTAATACGCGTTGTTGCATAGTAGCACACGGTATTAATTATTGATGCTTACGTGAGAAGTCACTCAGCTATACTCAATTATTGCTACAGTAATTGCTGCATCATATCTCTTATATTATTGATTCAATTATTGTCACAGTATCATCTGTATAATATGTTATATTATTTAAACAATAATTGAGGCGACAAGTTATAAATGATTAATAATTGTTGAAAGATTAAATATGTGTTGATTAAAAATAAAATAATTTTTGGTAATTTTTATTCAATTCTTGATGCATATAAAGAGTCTATTATTAGACGTTTGTGGTAAGTTTAATTATTTATGGGGGGCCATATGTCATCATCTAAGAGTCTCTTTCGTAAATAGTAATTACCTTCGTAAATAGTAATTACCTTCGTAAATAGTAATTACCTTCGTAAATAGTAATTATTTTCGTAAATAGTAATTACCTTCGTAAATAGTAATTACCTTCGTCAATAGTAATTACATTCGTCAATAGTAATTACCTTCGTAAATAGTAAATACTTTCGTAAATAGTAATAAATCTTCTATAAATAGAGGCCTAGGGCTTCATTATTTTTCACGAATTCGTTCAAGCTATAGAGAGAGAAAGTATAGAGAGAGTAATAGAGAAAGAAGAAGAGTATTCGGTTACTACACTACTGCAGTATTCCTAAGACGGTAAGGGGTGTTATTCTTTCTTCTTGAAGAGAACTTATTCTATTCTTTGTTATTCTGTTGGAATAACCGGTATACGCGGAATACCCTATACTTGGTGAAATCCTTATGTTATTCCATTCATTATTATTCTGTTGGAATAACCGGTATACGCGGAATACCCTATACTTGGTGACATCCATTTACTATCCTGTCTTTATATTTCTGTCGGAATATCCTGTCTGTGTGTTTTACACCGGACCTGGTTCCATTATTTATTATTCTGTTGGAATATCCTGTCTGTGTGTTTTACACCGGACCTGGTTCCATTATTTATTATTCTGTTGGAATATCCTGTCTGTATGTTTTACACCGGACTTGGTTCCATTCTTTATTATTCTGTTGGAACATCCTGTCGGTGTGAATTTCACCTGACATGGTTCCGTTATTATTATTCTGCTGGAATAACCTGTCTGTGCGGTCTATCGCATGCATGGTGATTTCTTTTGTTATTCCATTATTTATTATACTCAGTTGGATAAAACTTTGACTTCTATACTCCATGAAATTAGTGGAATATCCTTGATATTTGCGCTTCATCCAGTATCCTTTCATGAAAATCTTCTTCTGATCATTCTTGAATTTTACACCACAAAACAGTATCGTGTTGACAAATTTGGACGTTAATAATTCCTGGATAAAATAATTCTTGAACTTGTTTTATTGAATTTTTATATCATTGTCATCATCCTCATGTTTATATATTGTTGAAAGTCATCTGTGGCCTGTAGTGCATAGATGGACTTGGTATGATTATGACCAGGGATTATTCGGTGTAATCATGACCGTAATATTACAAATGATGTAAAAATTAAAAATTCTCATTGGCCCGTAGTGCATTGATGGACAGTTGTTGGCATGATCATGACCACTAATGAATACACAAATATTCTTGGCCGTAGTGCATGAATAATTGTGGTCGTGATACTAAAGAATATCCTTGGCCGTAGTGCGGGGGTGATTCGATGATGTGAAATATTTATTAAGCTGAGTCTCAGCTATAACGATGATGAAAAACCTTTTAAATCATAAAAGATAGTAGATTTTATTTTCTACTTGACTCTTTTAATGGATTGCTGGTTCCGCTGTAGTTAAACTTGATGTTTATTGTATTTTATCAGTTTAACACTATTGAAGGCTAATGATAATTTATTCTGCATTATCTTAGTCATAATATTTCTTACTGGGCTAGTTGAGCTCACCCTTTCTTTCACTGTTCTCTTCAGGAAATGAGAATATAGCTGGGACGAGTCAGGGAACGGAGTGATGGACCAAAGAATAGTATTAGTAGTCCTCATTATCCTGTTAAATAGTGTGACAATAATTGTATTGAGGACACCTTTTGAGTTTGTATGATCTCTAGTAAACAATAATTGTATTCAAACTCACAGTTATGTTTTGTCGTATTATACACGACAGTTGTATTAGTAAGTTGTATTTGAATTCTGTACCATGTATCTGGCGACTCAAGATGGGTGATGTATACCTAATTTTGGGGGCGTCACACTATATATATAATGTTAAATCAAATTAGGATAATTAATTATTATTTTATTTTTAATTTTAATTGAGATTTTATATTTATAAAGTGTAATAGTAAATATATTTTCTCATTTATAAATAAAATAATAATTTTAATTTATAATTATATTTATTATAAATCTAATTATTATGTGGAGATTCGAATTCGAAAGTCGCGGGTAGTTTGAATATAATTCAATCTGAGTTAAGTCGAATTCGAATAATGAATATTCGAGTCGAATATGAGTAAAGTTTTTCAAATAAAATTCGAATCCGAGTCAAATTTAAGTATGAATTTAATTTTTCAAGTCAAATTTAAACAATTCTCTGTTCGATTCGTTTACACCCTTTTCTAAACTTGATAAATTTACCATGTGACGGATAATTTTTAGAACATGTATAAATCAGAAAACTGTTTTGTTTGTTTATAAAAAAGTTTATCTTAATTTATTACTACTGTGAATTATTTTATCTTATAATCAACTTGTTATTTAATCACGGATACTATATTTTGTAATTTTTAAGATTATTTGATAATAAATAAATTAAATCTCAAGTAGAAATGTGGAGTTATATAATTCCCTTTAAAGTATTCCACGACCTTATAAATAATACTCTATTCATTTCAAAATTAGAGATGCAATTTTATTTTTGAGATGAAACGTAAACAAAAACAAAACACTTGAAATTAGAGATGCAATTTTATATTTGTTTGCAAGTATTATAATCCCGGGATCTTAATACTATTAATCTTAAGATTATAATATTGGGATTATAATTATAATATCAATATTATTAAGTCATTTTATAATTCTTAGACTAATAGTCTCGAGTCTAAATTTAAAAATAAACAAAACACTTGAAATTAATAGTCATATCCCAAGTATAATCCTTGCAAACAAACAGTCTTAGAATATTAAGCTCATGACTATGTTGCTATGTTTGTTTGCAAAAATTACACTTGAGATATGACTATTAATCTCAATTATCTTGTTTGTTTTTAAATTTGAGCTTGAAGCTATTAGTTCTGATATTATAAAATAGCTTTAAATGTGGGATTATTTAATACCATATTTTACTTGATATTATAATCCCTACCATTTGGGATTAAAAACTATTAGACAAAATTAACCTCAACTTTTTTCTAAAATGACCATAATATCCTCAATTTTTTCTAATTTATTATCATTTATCATTTCTATTTGTCTAATTGTTATCTAGAAATGAGAATAAATTATAAAGTTAAACAAATTGTAGGTATAAAATTGTTTAAAGCAAGCAAGCAAAACTCATTTTGCAACACTCTTCTTCGTCTCTTCATGACCGTTAACAGTTTACAAACAAATCTAAAATTTTGTTGAGCATAAATTAGAAATGACCATAATTATTTTGTTGAGCTTATTCAAATAAATTGATTACATTATCTGTGATCAATTATATGTTTGCTTTGTTTTATATAAAAAAATTGTTTATTAAATTATTTATTCTACAGAATGTTCTTTTTTATTAATAATAATATAAAATAATACAACTTTTTAAATTTTTATTATCATATCTTTACTAATAAAACTATTAACTTATAATTTTAATTTTTTTAATAATAAAATAGTGTTACCAAATTTTATAAACGAGACTAATTTGTAAAACAGAGGAAGTATCAAAATATTTTTTAAACTTTTAGACAAAATTAACCTCAATTTTTTTCTAATTTATTGGAGTAATTTATATTAATTAATTGTTCATCATTTTTTTATGTATAAAAAAATTTAAAATATATTATTATTGGTAAATGTATAATAGTCCAAACGATATTTTTATTTTATCAAATCCTTTAATTAATCCTGAAAACATAAACGTAACATGAGATTATTTTAAGTTATCCATTAATCTCATTAAAAACAAACACGTGACTATGACTATTTAATCCTAGAATTAATAGTTTGAGATTATAATCCCATAGACTATAATTCCGGAATTATAATCCATGCAAAAAAATATGACCAAGGGAAAATATTTTAGTATTGCACAATAATACTTTAAAAAACAAAAGGAAATTCATATTTTCCTAAATAAAATTTGATAATTTTATAAAGTTTTTCTCAGATGATTGTGTGACCCATCTATTATTCACGTGGAAAGAAACTTGTAAAATTATTATTTTTACGTGTGAAAATATCAATTTCCTAAACTAAAATTAACTATAACAAACACATCATTATTTATTAATTGTTGGGCCATGATATTTTATACGTGTTGGGCCGAACCTTTGGGCCAAGTCCATTGAGTTATTTCTGTTATGTCCTAAAATTATTGGGTCGGATCATTGGGCCTGACTATTAAGAATGTAATGGTTTATATTGGACTTTGACCGGTGATGATGATAAAGATAACTGTTGACCAATATCATGTGTTGCATTAATGAGTATTAGACATATTCGGCCGACGATGGACAAAGGTGATGAAATCAACTGGTAGGCCACCAGTCTAGGGGTTGGGGTCAGGCAGGTCGGTTGCACGCAAAATCGGAGTTGAAGTATATGAAGACCAGATACAACACAATGAGAGGTAACTGATATTTTATCTATCAAAACACTAGAATTCTTATCATTTATGATAAAAACTTGTGTCTGACTGTACTGACTCTCACGCTGGAGTTATCCTCCGACGGTCCAAGCCGTCAAGCTTCTGGTATTGACATGTTGAACTGTGCAGGATTAAACGTGCTCTTACGTGATTGAGGCGCGTGGAAAGATCTTGGATTTAACATTAATTATACTTCTTAAGCAATATACACAACTTTCAATTGTTTATTGTGATACTAGATATAAATCCGCGCGTTGCGGCGGGATTATTCATTTTGTTAATAATAAATTTATACGTGTAATTAATAAATTAAAGTATAATAAAAAGATTATTGTGCGATGATCAAATTTTGGTAGCATATGTTACGTAGAGTTGGGTAAAAATTTTGTGCGTAAATACATATCAAAGTATAGAATTAATCTGATCACTAAATCCCAGGACATTAAATAACAGTTGTGTGTGTGTATATATATAAGCACTAACAAATATTTAAAAAAGTGTAATGCACAATGTCATCGAGTTGTTATATTGATATGATTGTTAGTGGTATATTTGAAGTCTATTATACATTACACAAATCTCACTTAAGGCTCAAATATTTGATACAGTTACTTGATGCATTTTAAAGAGTTCATGTCTCATATACGTTTACTTGCACCAGAATTTAAACATCCAAACGAAAGGGGAAACAAATGAAGAATGTCATAGTTTCGGTCCTCAAACCTTAAGAAAAATTACATGTTACACGCGAACACTGAAAAACACGAGCATTAATAATTATGTTGGATCTTCATGTCAAACAAACATCATGTCCAAAAACATAGCAATATAACACCATGTCATAATAACACAATGTTATAGTTAAAAAACGAATACATTGCCTCGCTAGTTTTTTGTCCATTTTTGACAATTGTAGAAACACTCTCAGTATTACCATAATGCCAAGAATTTTTTTTATTAATGATGATAAAAATAATTTACTGTGTGACACCCCCAAAATAGGTCCATTCCATCCAACCCATTCTGAATCGCCAAATACATGGTACAGAAATAACTACAACTTTATTATTACAACATATAAATTGTGAGTTTAAATACATATATTGTCGTCTAGACAATATCCACACGTAAATAAATCCCCATCATAATTATTGATACATTATTTTACAAAAATGGTGAGGACTACTAAACAACTCTCTCTAGAACCTTCATTTCATACCCCAACTAGTACTCGCTACATTATCGCCTCCTGAGAAAAAAATGGAACAAAAAGGAAAAGGGTGAGCTCAACTAGCCCAGTAAAGAATATTATGACTAAGATAATATACAACAAATTATCGTTAGTCTTCAACAGGGAAAATCTAATAGAATACAATAGACAACAAGTTTTAAATCAACAACTGCAGCGGAAACAACAATTCATTAGAAGAGTTAAGTAGAGAATACAAACTACTATCTTCTATATATGAATTTAAAAGTTCATCGATATTTTATCCCTGTAACATCAATCAATATATATCTGGAATCAAATATTCATCTTTGCACTACAGGCCAAAGATATTCATCAGTTGGTCATGTTCATCTCAACACATGTTCATCTTTGCACTACGGGCCAAAGATATTCATCAAGAAATCATTCATCTTTGCACTACGGGCCAAAGATATTCAGTAATATCATCATTTAGGACTGAGGATGATGAAAAATATTTCAAAGGAAACGAATCCAGTGAGACAAAAGAACAAATATTAAGGATTCGTATTTTAAACAATTCTCATTCAAAAATACTTCATAAATAACCAGAGTGGAGTAAAATTCAAGAATGATCAAAATATAGATACAATCAAAGCTAGTATCCATAATAGATATTTTGGACAAAAAGAAGAAATTTCATTTTTCGGTGAATAGTGTCGTATTCGTGAATAGTGTCGTATACGTGAATAGTAACTCCGACACCAAAAGATAGAAATTTCACAAAAAATATCATCATACTTCATGAATAGTACTCGTGAATAGTAACTCATGAATAGTAACTCCGACATGAAAAAGTTCCAAATTTGATAAAAATTTCCAACCAATAATTCGGCATAATGATATTGAAGAAATAATATCATTTTCGAATAAAATAACATCACTTACCTCGAAAGATAGTACTTCTAGTTGAAACACCAGATATAGGCTATGACTTCAACTTGCACCGTATATCAATACTCAAAGTATACTCAAAATACTCACAAGAATACGCTCGATAATATAGAGAGAGAAAACTTCAGTTTCTGGTGTGATTTTCAATTCTAACCTAAGCACCCTATTTATAGGAAAATGCTTAGAACACCAAAACAGAAAATTTAATAAAATATTAATATTAATATTATAATTCCTACGCCCACTTTTAAGGATCTGAAATTCAGCATTTTCATCACATGCAAGACCCACCTTTAATGACAAAAACGTTTTTCATAATAAAAATAAGGCTTAAATATGAATTAGTACCCTAAACTATAGGTCATATTCTACTTCGGTGATCCACCTTTCAATTTTGTCAATTAGGTTATTAAACTATCAATTTTTTCCAATTACATAAATTGAACACGCCACGTCAGCAATTGCTGATGTGGCTATCTGAGTTGGACCTGGAACACGCCATGTGTAATAAAAATAAAATAAAATACGTGTTCCATGTCCAACTCAGATAGCCACATCAGCAATTGCTGACGTGGCGTGTTCAATTTGTGTAATTGAAAAAAATTGATAGTTTAATAACCTAATTGACAAAATTGAAAGGTGGATCACCGAAGTGGAATATGGCCTATAGTTTAGGGTACTAATTCATATTTAAGCCTAAAAATAATTAAAACTTCCAAAAATCAATTATTTCAGAACTTCAATAATTCACAATAAATAGCCTTTTTGTCCGAAAATTCGAATCTTGCGCGAGTTTTTATAGGAAATTCAATTCTCTACAACTTTGCAGAAGAAAGTTTTTCCAAATTCCAAACAGAAATTAACCGAAATCCACAAACAGGCGATTTTAAAGGCTATAATCAAATTTCAGTCAAAAAATGGGGTCCACCGACACATAAAACATGCTTTAAATATTTTTGGTAACAAAAATACTCCTCCTCCACATATACTCATATATCCCACATTCATTGTAAAAATATCATCATTATTATATTATTAAAATATAATAATATATTTAAATGAATTATTTTATCAGAAAAAGATAAAATTTTAATTTTCTATAATTGTCATATTAAAAAAAATTTCTCAATCTATATCCACATAAAATCAATATTTTCCTCATCATATGAATCAATAATTAATTATTCATAAATAATATTACAGAATCACAATATTGACAACCAGACAGTTCCCAGGAAAGAGGGGTCTTTCCAATAAGAATTTCTCCTTACTGGCGCGAAATTAGGTGACCAAACCTCTCCTTAGACAGAACTTTCTAGACATTGCCAATAATGTTATCTAATAATATTATTCAGATAATATGAATTATTGTTTCGATAGTGAAAAATACTGTGTAATGACAATTATTGAAACAACAACAATATAAAATATCAATGCAGTAATTATTGAATCAATAAAATAAAATACTGAACAATAATTACTGAAACAATTATTGAGTAGTGTCTTTTTACGTAAGAATCAATAATTGGTACAATACCGTGTGCTACTGTATTTTAACCACCGAGTATTTTAACAGTATTAACGGTAACAACTACGCCATTATTTTTAAACAACTTATACTTGTCGTTTTATTCATCCAATCGTTTTCCGTTATGGGGCCCACAAAAGATTGCGCCGTCATACGAATATTCCCCGACAGTACGAATATTCCACGACCAAATAAATATTTCCCGACAATAATGAATATTTTATAACCACTTGCTTATTTTAAAATATTTGCGTATTTTATCCATAATTATCCACATTAATCAAATCAACCCTTACTATTTCAAAATAATAAATAGAGAGAAAATTAAATTTCATTAATAATATGTTGGGGTCTTACATACTGGATGCTAGTACTTAACAAATCATACAAAGCCAAAATCCAGATAATAGAATGCAATAGATGAAGAAGACATAAATATAAACATCGTGAGATATAGTCCACAAAATGAAGCCATAGCCTCTCCCATTGAATGCACTGTCAGCATAATCTGAAGGTCTCCTTATAACTCTTTTGCACTTTCAACAATATTTAGAATTATTTGTAGCATTAGTTCTTGCGTAATAGTTGGTATGTATTTATAGAGAGAAATTAGGTTAAATAACGGAGAATAATGATAATAACTCAATTTTGACTGAATAACACGTCTGTCCCTAAAGTTGCCACCCACTAATTTCATAGTCGTCCCTAAAGTTCAATTTTCGTCAATTAAGTCTTTAAAGTGGCATTTTATTGGCGTTTCTGTTCCTTCAGCCCAATTTGACCTCAACTCGACTCATTTTGAACAAATCTGATCCAATTTGACTCAATCCAAAGTTTTAATATTTTAAAATATAAAATTATTTTTAAAATAAGTTTAAAACAATAATTATATTTAATTTTCTTATGTAATATTTTTGAATTTATATTTATGAAACTTTACTCATTTTTGAAAAAATAAAGTTTCTAATATTTTTTCCTTATAATAATAATAATTATCTTTATAACTTTTTTAAAATAATATTTTGTTTTAAATATAAAAAATAAATATTATTTTAAAATATTAAATATAATAATAATTATTTTCAAATTATTTTTTAAAAATATTTTATTTTTAAATATTAAATATATATATATATATATATATATATTAAATGTTAAATATAATTATTATTTTAAACCTATTTTAAAAATAATTTTATATTTTAAAATATTAAAATTTTTGGTTGGGTCAAACTGGGTCGAGTTGGGTCAAAAATGGTCAAAATGGGTTGGATTGAGGTTAGATTGGACTGAATAAAAGAAAACGCCAACAAAATGCCACTTTAAAAACTTAACTGACGATAATTGAATTTAGGGACGACATTGAAAATGGGTGGCTACTTGGAGGGACAGAAATGTCATTCAGACGTAATGATAATATCATAAAGTAGTAATTTTATGAGATAATAATTAAATTAAAAAGAATAATATCAGAATAGTTGACATTACCAAAACAGTTTAGATATGTAGTGATTTAGGGGATTATAAATTCAAAATATTAATTTGGGATTAAAAAGTAGTAATTTTAGGAGATAATAATTAAATTAGTAATAATAATATTAGAGCAGTTAACATTATCAGAATATTTTAGAGTTGTAGTGATTTATGGGATTATAAAATTAAAATATTAATGTAGGATTAAAAAAATAATGATTTTAGGAGATAGTAATTAAGTAACGATTATATAAAAACCGTTTAGATTGAAAAAGTAGTGATTTAGGAGATTATAAAATCAACATAGTAGGTTATGATTGATATTATTTGTTATTTTAATTTTGTTTTAAATATTTTAAACTGTATAATATTATGTTGTAATATAATTATAAATGGTATAATATTATGTTGTAATATAATTTAATTAGTAATGATAATATCCGTATAGTTTAGATATGTAGTGATTTTGTTATTTTGTTCTATAAGTGTATTATAATATTATACCATACATGTATGAAATAATTATGAATAGTATAATATTAGAAAAATAATGATTTTAGGATATAATAATTATGTTTAGAAAAATAGTGAATTTTTGGAATTATAAAATCAACATAGTATGTTATGATTGATATTATTTATTATTTTTATTTTATTTTAAATGTTTTAAACTGTATAATATTATGCTGTAATATAATTATAAATGATATAATATTATGTTGTATTTATAGGGAGAAAATTAGGTTAAATAACGGAGACTAATAATAATAGCTCAGTAATGATAATATCATAAAGTAGTAATTTTAGGATATAATAATTAAATAATATTATGTTGTAACATAATTATAAATGGTATAATATTATGTTGTATTTATAGGGAGAAAATTAGGTTAAATAATGGAGACTAATAATAATAGCTCAGTAATGATAATATCATAAAGTAGCAATTTTAGGATATAATAATTAAATTAGAAAGGATAATATCAGAACAGTTAACATTACCAAAATGATTTAGATTTGCAGTGATTTAGGGGATTATAAATTCAAAATAATAATCTGGGATTAAAAAAGTAGTAATTTTAGGAGATAATAATTAAATTAGTAATGATAATATTAGAGCTAATAACATTATCAGAACAATTTAGATTTGTAGAGATTTACTAGATTATAAAATCAAAATATTAATATGGGATTAAAAATTATAATTTTAGGAGATAATAATTAAGTAGCGATAATATAAAAATTGGAGTAATGGATTAGCACATTAATTAGATAAGACATGTGTTACAATTTGAGAATGACAAATATTATGCTATGGTGCTATGTACTGAGTTTTAGTATATTTAATAGAATAGATTATGCTCAATAAAAAGCAAGATGGCATAATTAGCATCTAATTGATATTTTTGTAAGAAATATAAACTTTATTAAAGCTAATATTAGGTGTTGTTTGTTTACATCTGATTGTCTCTTAATGGTCTGCCTCTTATTCGCTAAGAGACATGATGCTGTTTGTTTTGTTTTTTGTTACCTCTGAATCCCTCTTAATCGGTAAGACAGAAAATGAAATCTTAACAATTAAGAGGTACCTCTTAATGAATTTTTTTTGCTAATTTTTTTTATATAAATATATTAAACAATATTATGCACTCATTTTTATTATTTTGAATATTTAAAATTATTAAATAAAATTTTACCCTTTAAAATAGTAAAATAGTGTCATTAAGAGACAACTTACTTTTTAGTTATCAAACAATTTTTTAGATTCAGACCTCATAACCATTCAGATGATCTAATTTATTAAGACATCATAATTATTCAAATCTTAATTCTCAAATTTATCAAACACAACCTTACTCTTTCTATCTATAACTCTTCCTTTTGTAACTTGTTCTTACAAAATTACAACATAGGACCTAATAAGTCATAATCCCGATCGTTTAAATTTGTCTATTTATTTTCCACATAATAATAAATAGGTATTAATAAGTTAAAAGTTTTTTGTTTGTTTAAATTGATCTATTTACCCATTCCAACCCTCTATGTGTGTGTGTGAAGAGACGTTTCATCGAGCTTCTACAGGTCCAGGTACCGTTCCTCCATCTAGCCATTTCCCAATCGCCACTCTCTCTGCTATTCGCTATATTAATAACTATTATCAACTAATTGACCTATTAATTTACTTCTATGTTTATTTTCATTACTTAGAGGAGTGACTTTTATGAATGGTTGATTTATCAGTAATCTCTTATAATTTTTTATCAAACTAAAAAAGAAGAGTCCTTCGGAAAAAGATTTCTTGAATGTAAGCTTATAACATTGATGCGATTTAGCTAAAACTCGGTGCATGTTAAAGTTTACTTTGAATGTTGAATGACTATAGAAAACAATTATGATTCTTTTTTTGTTTTTGTGCTTTCTAGTTTGGGGTGTAAGTTTATTGCCAATTTTAGACCTTTGGATAATTGAACCTATTTCAGGATGTGGGGGAATATTATTTATGGTAGTCCTAGACTCCAAATAATTTACATACTGTATTTTCGAGGGCCATTACATTATCAAATCAGTGCTGTTGTATTGATACGCCAATCTGTTTTTTTTCCTCTGAAAGGTCTGACAAGACGGATTAAACAGAATGGATCCAGTAAATGGCTCTAGTGATTTGTCATCAGAGATGGAAGTAGATGCTTTTAGACGGCTTTTCCCTTTGCGCTTTCATGAGCGCCATCTGCTTGAATCTATAAGACCCGATGCCAGGCCACTTGGAAAAGCTAGAGATACAACCTTGGCCCTAGGTTAGTTATGCTTATGTTTTACTAATATTTTCAACCATGTTCACCTAACCTTTGGATTTGTCAAAATTACGTTCAACTTTCAATATTAGGAGCTGTTGCATCTGCCAATGGATCAGCGCTAGCAAAGATCGGTTGTACTGTAAGTTTTCTTCACTCTTGTCTCTCTCTCTACATAGACGTAAACAGCGGGAAAAAGGTTTTTGTTGAGTTCAGATGAGTTACTTCTACGACATTATGCATTTCTATAGGATGATAAGTACCTCTTTTTGGCGAAACTTTCATATACTGTGTCCTTGCGCAGACCATGCTGGCTGCAATTAAAATGGAAGTGATGACACCTACAACAGGGTCACCAGATGAGGGCTGCATAGGTTACCATACTGAACTGCACCTGTCTTTTATAGCTGTCGTACTTACTCATATGGCATGTAACTCTGTAAAATTCTGCTTCCAGCCATCGATTTCCACATGCCTCCAATTTGTTCTCCAATTGTTAGACCTGGGAGGCCTGCTGAGGCTGCACCAGTTGTGTCTAAGCAGTTATCTGACACTATCTTAAGGCAGGTTTCCTGACTTCATTATTTGCAATGCCTACTATCTTGCTTTGGGGTTCCTTAATAGCTTTTGACCATACTGTTTCTGGTTTGTTTTTGGATTTCTTTTGGTTGAATACATGTGAAATACCTATTGCTAAAGTATTATGCATATAAACTTGATTGTATCTATCACCACAATATTATGTATATACGTTTGATTTAATTTTTGCACATCAGAAATACATATATTACTTTTTCTACCATTATTGTGTTTCAATATTTGTACTTATTGTTAACTTTTTCTAATAAAATATAAAAGGGGGGCTGTAGTAAAAAAAAGCATTTTTTGGTGGAAGCTCAATGTTTTGGAGCAACAAGACATTTTCTAATGGTTTCTGTATAAATTACGAAAGACACAGACTCATTATCCAGAGAACCAACATTTTTATCTTAGTCAATAAATCCTCTTATCCGTATTTGAGTATGTATGTGCACGTCTCTCTCTCTCTCTCTCTATATATATATATATATATATATATATATTCACACCCAAAAGGAAGGGAGCTATGTACTGAAACTTGGAGATGGAAACATTCTTTCATTTCTAGATGGTGAAGTAAGGACCAAACTCGTGAGCTTATTATCCCAAGTTGGAACAAGTAGATAAGAATCCCCTTTCTAATGTCCCCATGCCCCTCTTATGGTGACATGGGGGTGAAAAAAAAGGCAAAGCAGGGAATGGGGTTCTCCACTTTTGACATAGAGGCCCCTAGCGGAAGGCTCAAATGGGATATTAGCTAAGTGGTAGAGTTCCACCCTAAAATATTATTTGTGTTGTTGTGTCTGGGTTGTGAGGGCTACCAGCCATGTACTGATACATATATAAGCATAAATATACACACAGTTTTATCCTTTTACATTTATTATGATTTGTGCTGAATATTTAAGCAATTAAACATTTATGTTGGATTAAAACAGTATTTATTCTGTTAGATATTGATGGCAATGAAGATAACCAATTATCAGATAAAACTTAATTTGATGAAACAAGGCGATGATAATTATATTTTTGACTTTGGGCATATCAGGTCTCTGCTTTTATTGTTTATATATTTTACACCTATAAGAAATCGTAGACTCGCAATATGCCAAATTCCCAATGGTTAAAACTTGCTATATTGTTTCTATACCCTCGTTCGTTTTGAATATGTTAAATGCCTCGAATGAAAGAAAAGGGAGTACTCCGTGGTTGGTTTTTGGAGGTGCCATTGTATTTGATTTGTACACATGTGGATCGATTAAGCTGGAAATTGTGGTGGTAGCCACTTTATTATGATAAGGGATGGAATTTTAGAGAGGGGGCCGTTTTCTCTCCTATGTGATTTCCTTCTAAGTTTTGGACTTCTGTCGATGTTTTGCTCATCTATTTATATGAGTTCCTACTGCCCTGCTGGCAATGCGAGTCTTTGATGTCAGATATATTCAAATTGTGTCAGTGGCTTAGTAATCTTTTCACAATTGTTCTTCTGTCACTTATATTTACAGACTTAGACATTTTGCTTATTCTTTCGGCTATTGTGAGGTTTATAAAGATATTCTAGATACAGTACAAGTTGTTTTAGTGATTGTCATTTCTCACATCATATATTTGGAACATATTAGATACCACTTCTTTAACATGAAATGTTATCTTTTGATATATTTGTTGTTGATTGACCAATTATTTGATTGTTGCAGTTCCGGCATGATTAATTTGAAGGATTTATCCTTGGTCAGTGGGAAAGCTGCTTGGATGGCCTACCTGGTAATAGTTTTCATTATTTGACTTTTTATTTCATTTATATTAGACATTAGTAACAAAACTAGTACTCTATTAGTATAAACTTATCTGCAAAATACAGTAATCTGATGGAAAATAATGCATTGCCGATAATGAAGGAAAAGGATTTGATGAACCTGTTCATGTTTGTTATATAATTTAGATGCGAGACAGTTGGAATAAGGGGAGAGGGGAAAGAGACAGAGATCATATTACAAAGAGGCTTGGGGAAAGATAAATTGACAAGATGACAAAGTGGTTGCTGTGAGATGATTTCATGGTGGAAGTTTGTATAGGAACAGGGAGTAAAAGTTGGAATATGAAAGAGACCAAGTAACAGTCTCACCTAACCTAACTAGTAGTACCCCTTCCAATTCCATGGAACACTTTCTATGGGTGGTGGTTGGTATGAATTTTGAGACATTTACACATTATGTATTACACACACCCACATATTTATATATATATATATATATGCCTCTATATATATGTATATGTTTGTGTATATATATATTATAGGGGATTAAGGGAGGTGAGGTAAGTCTCTAAAAACAATTCATTCATTAAGGGTATTTTTGTCATTAACCATTTCATGATTTCATTAGTATATTTTTAAAGGCTTAGTACGTACTAGGGTCCTCACCTCCCTTTATCTTGGTAAGGCCTGCTTGAAAATAGTTGCATTCGATTTGAACTCATTGCAGTAATTTTGATGTGACCAACTCATCCGACGTAAAAAAATGTGTATGTGTATATCATCAAATAATGAGTGGCTTTCAACACTGGTTACGAATCATCTTAGTATTCTTATTATGTAACTTTTTTTTATGTTGCAAAAGGCTAATAAAAATTCTTATTATGTAATACATTGCATTCACATGTTTCTATGTTAGATGACAAGATATATGATTTTGCTGCAGGACATATACTGTTTGGATGCTGATGGTGCTCTTTTTGATACTGCATTACTTTCTGCAGTTGCTGCTTTTTCTCATTGTAAGTTTGTCAAGGCTCTGGTGTTTTATTAACTTATAGTATGTTGTCAAGTTGTGAGACATCTGTATGCTGGATCGGAGGGGCACTTAATGTTTTTCTTGTGCATTACTTACCCGCAATTTAAAGTGAGTTGAATGTGAGCTGTGAATAATTATAAACTATAACCATTGGAGCCTTGGAGGATATCTGATTCACAATTTCCCCCCCACCACTCTTACTGGGAAGGAAGTAGTATAAGTAGTAATTTTAAGATGACCGCTGTGAGTTGCTGGTGCAGGTAATTTATTGAGGAAAACTGGTTATTATACTCTGCAATAAAGTTAACTAAAGAAAAACCAAAAACCTATTTTGGTGACACATAAATTATTTCTCTTGCCTACATGTTTAAAATTTAACTTCAATATGCTTTATACTATGGCCTGATAACATTTTTAGCACCTATCAATCTAACATTGAACATCCTATCTTGCAGTGCAAATCCCTGTAGTTTCATTGAATGATGATGGAAGAATAGTTGTTTCTGAGGAAAATGAGGGGTGGAAATTGGAAAACGAGCCAGTCAATAAAGATAAGAGGAAGCTCAAGTTGAGCAGCATTCCGTTCTCCTTAACGTGCATACTTCACAAGCATTACATCTTGGCAGATCCCACGGCGGAGGAAGAGTCCATCATGGATACTCTTGTAACAGTTGTATTGGATTCATCATGTCAACTTGTGTCTCTTTACAAGCCCGGCGGACCAGTTCTGGCCTATAACTCAGCTATCCAGGTCAGTCACCTTCAAGTTCATATTTTGATTCTCCCAGGTTCCTCACATGTTAAGTTAATACTTTTTTTTTGGGTAGCAATATTTAGTTAGTACTTGATACTACCTTTGTCCATGATAAATGTCCCCCGTTGACTTTTATGATCAAATTGATCGTTTTAAAAATCAAAGTCATATTATCTATTTTAAATATATGCAAAAAGACTACCATGATAAACAACATATAATTACTACTAACATCAAGGTTTGCCATTTTGAAAATCTAAATATATATGCCCAATTATTAATTTTAAAAGGGTCATTTTGATCATAAAAGTCAATAGAGGACATTTATTGTGGGACGGACGGAGGCTGTAAGAGTTTGTGTCAATTGTATAAAAAATGGTTATGTTTCAAGGTAGATGCTCGACATTTGAAATCCCAGAATATTTTTAAGAATCTTGAACTGAACTACTGTGTAATTTCACATTAGAGAAAGAGCGAAGTTGCTCGAGTAACCAAATGGTTTTGTATGCATTTATTTTATTTATTTCTTTAAAAACAATTAGGTAATTCTTCTAGTTTGGTTGAACACCTTTGCAAGATCTCTACTAAAACTGGAGAGGTAAAAAATACCAGAATACCTTTGGATGAATATCAGAACCACCTTAGTGTATTTTCAACCATTTTTGGCCTAAAGTATTTTTTACTTGGATTTACATTAACATTCGAAATGAAACTAAACTACTGGCTAGTTGTGGATTCTAAGAGGAACTAATTGTTTGGTTGCAGGATTGCATTGCATTAACAAGGCAAAGAGTGAATGAACTCCAGAAGATCTTGAAAGAAGCAATTTCTGATATGGAGGTGGACTAGGTTAGAGGATATATATATCAATAGCAGCATCAGTTGGTAGTAATTGTTTTTGTCCCTCTTGTTCATTTTCTCTGGTGTTTGCAGTGAATTAGGAGTTTGAGAATATACGTTAGGGTCTCAGTTTTGGTTTAGTCAATGCCTGGCATTTTTGCCAATGAGATTATAATGTGGTTGTAACTGAAGAGTGTTTCCCAATTTCCTGTATCTATTTTGACCTGTTTGAAATGAGGATTCAAAATTTTATCCTTCATCTTTGAGTAAATCAAAACTTTAGGTGAAAATGGCCGACATTTCTTCTAAAATGGTTGGTTGTTTACCTCCAGTATGCTTGGCACATATGTATGCAGCTTTGTGATATCTTGGAGTTGTCCGTTGGTTATGGGCCTTAAGCGTAAAATATGTTTGTGATTTTCTTAATTCAAATCAAATAAACATGACCTAATATCTATAATCCAGAACATTCACTAGCAGTCTGGATTAGCAATAAACATTGCCTTCAAACGGGTCAATTCCTCTATGATTTCCATCCATTCTGAAAATTATTATGTAATAAAGTCCATCGTCCGAATTTCTTTTTTTGTAAAAGAATAGGATCATGAATATTTTGAGGTGGTAGTAGTATAATACTACTTCCTCTGTTTCTTAATATAGGTTGTTTTAGAGCTGTGCATAAGTATTAAGTAAATAATTATATAACATTAAATATACTATCAATTGTTTATATTGTCCTTATATTGGAAGAAGAGTGTTATTTATTGAGCAAAATATAGTGAGAGAATCAAAGTTATATTTATTACTTGGGGTAATATTAAAAATTAAATAATTAATGTTTATTTAAAATTCTCTAATAATTTATATTTAAGAACAAAAATATTTCTCAAAACGATTTGTATTATCGAAATTAATTTATTTTCGAAGTCTGATGGAAGACACGGAACGTTCCATCGCTTGGCCCGAAACTATGATACCTGGACCCATTAAGGATCACAGAAATAATATCAGTTCTTTTTGACAACAAAAATGGGTTCCCTACAAATGACACGTCATCATTATTTCCAGTACTTCTCCCTTCTAGTCCTCTCTCATCATCCACACTCCGCTTTCATTCCTCCAATCCTCATGCCTCCTAGAATCCAACCAACCAATAGGAACCCAAGAAACTTCATCACAATCACCCAAAAGGATAGATAAGCTAAGCAAGTACACTCTCTTTGTTTCTCTCTCTAAAATCTTGAAACCAAAACTCAACCTCAAAAACCTTCCCTTGTGTAGCTTTGTTGCCACGTGCCCCTTTCTCACACCACTAACCGAAAAAAACCAACCGTTTCAATTCTCAACCTATAAACTTCAACCCTTTCACTTCTCCAAAAAGAAGGAAAGAGGAGAGAAGAAGAATAAGAAGTCTGTCAGACTGTCACTGAAATTCAAGCAGAAAATACAGAAAGAGGTACTCAAAATTCTTGTGATTTTCATCTCTTTAGTTTATTTCTCCCTCATTTGTCTCTCTGTATTCAAGAAACAGTGGTCTTGAAATTACAGAGTTGTCAGCTATGGCTTCTTTAATGTCTTCCCCATTTACATTACCCACCACTAAAGTAGACCAATTATCCTCAGTTTCTCAAAAGCATTACTTTCTTCACTCTTTTCTTCCCAAGAAAACCAACCAAATAAACTCCAAATCACCCATGAGAGTGAAATGTGCTGTTGTGGGCAATGGCCTATTCACTCAAACCACACCTGAAGTTCGTCGAATCGTACCCGAAAATCTACAAAACCTGCCCACTGTTAAAATTGTATATGTAGTCTTGGAAGCTCAGTACCAATCTTCGCTTTCTGAGGCGGTTCGAATTCTGAACAACAGTGGGCAAAAGGCTTCTTTTGAAGTTGTTGGGTACTTAGTTGAAGAGCTTAGAGATGAAAATACATACAAAACTTTCTGTAAAGACGTTGAAGATGCCAATATCTTCATTGGGTCATTGATTTTTGTTGAAGAGCTTGCTTTAAAAGTTAAGGCAGCAGTGGAGAAAGAAAGGGACAGGCTTGATGCAGTTTTAGTGTTCCCTTCAATGCCTGAAGTGATGAGACTCAACAAGTTGGGATCGTTTAGTATGTCCCAACTTGGGCAATCAAAGAGTCCATTTTTTCAGTTATTCAAGGGGAAAAAGTCATCTGCCGGGTTTGCCGACAGTATGCTGAAGCTTGTGAGAACATTGCCCAAGGTTTTAAAGTACTTGCCTAGTGATAAAGCTCAAGATGCTAGGCTTTATATACTTAGTTTGCAGTTTTGGCTTGGTGGGTCACCTGATAATTTGGTGAATTTTGTAAAAATGATTTCTGGTTCTTATGTTCCGGCTTTGAAGGGGATGAAAATTAAGTATTCAGATCCAGTTTTGTTCTTGGATAATGGTATTTGGCACCCTTTGGCCCCTTGTATGTATGATGATGTGAAGGAGTATTTGAATTGGTACGGAACTAGGAGGGATGCAAATGAGAAGCTTAAGAGTCCAAATGCACCAATAGTTGGGTTGATTTTGCAAAGGAGTCATATTGTTACTGGTGATGAGAGTCACTATGTGGCTGTGATCATGGAGTTGGAGGCAAGAGGAGCTAAGGTGATTCCAATTTTTGCTGGTGGGCTCGACTTTTCCGGGCCAGTTGAGAAGTACTTGATTGATCCAATAAGTAAGAAGCCTTTTGTGAACTCAGTGGTGTCACTTACTGGTTTTGCTCTTGTTGGGGGACCAGCAAGGCAGGATCATCCGAAGGCTATTGAGGCACTGATGAAGCTTGACGTGCCTTATATTGTTGCATTACCTCTGGTGTTCCAGACTACAGAGGAGTGGCTAAATAGCACATTGGGCCTGCACCCAATTCAGGTTGCTTTGCAGGTTGCGCTTCCAGAGCTCGATGGTGGAATGGAGCCCATTGTTTTCTCTGGCCGGGATCCCAGAACAGGCAAGCAACACAGAATCTCCTTCATGTTGTTTCTTCAGTGTCTTTTTGTTGAAATATATATGTTATTGTTGTTTTAGAGGTTTGTAAGGTTTACTTAAAATTTATGTTGCATTTGATTGTTCTTTAGTGTTTATATTTGAATGGGTTATGTTTTGCAGGGAAATCACATGCTCTTCACAAGAGAGTGGAGCAGCTATGCACCAGGGCTATCAAATGGGGCGAACTGAGAAGGAAAACAAAGGTTTTGACCTTTTACTACATATACTTCCTGTTCAATTATCCATGTCTGACCATAGGTAGATTAATGTGTGTGTGTGTGTCTTTATATATATATATATATATATTCATCCGTAAGAGTGCCATAATTTTCTTTCCAGGAAATCAACAATTCAAATTTACAATATGATATTTTTCTATTACTTTTTGTTTACAACTATGTGTAATCATACAACCTCTTGTGCATTTAGTGTTTCGTAATTTGAAAGGATGGATAAGAGGATTTTGTTGAAAATTTTGAATTTTCATCTGTTTAGGGCATTACTAGCTTGCTTAACTTTACAATAAAATATGATTTATTTGTAATTCTTATATTATACTTGAAAATGAAAAGACTTTGAAGCTAGAGGTGTTCTTCTGTTATGTTTATCCATCTAAGACTATTTTAGGGAGGTGGGAGGTGGTCTCTTTCCGCCTAGTCAGTGTAGTATAGAGGTCCTTACATACAACAACACACATAAATTCTAATTAAACGAAAAAGTACAAAATTGTCCCCAAAATTTGATCCAGGGGGTGCTGCCCCTAAAACCCCGCCATATTATTCATGGACTCTCAACAATTATTTCCCTGACCCCCTCGAAGAAACATTGTGGCTTCGTTCCTGGGTGTTAACTTTAATTTGACCCTGCATCTTTTCCTTATTTTTTTTCTGTTCTTAATGGAAAACCAAAAATCTTTGAGGTTAATTTATGAGATGTTGTTTCATAGTTTTTAATGTCTGTATTGTAAAATATTTAGTTCAAATCAATTTTAGAATTTTAGCTGACACAGCGGTAATGTAATTATGCAGGCCGAGAAGAAAGTTGCAATCACCGTATTCAGTTTCCCTCCAGACAAAGGAAATGTTGGATCTGCTGCTTACTTGAACGTTTTTGCCTCAATATTCTCTGTTCTCAAAGACCTTAAACAAGAGGGATACAATCTAGAAGGACTTCCAGAGACTTCTGAAGCCTTAATTGAAGATATACTTCATGATAAAGAGGCTCAATTCAGCAGCCCAAATCTCAATATTGCATACAAAATGGGTGTCAGAGAGTATCATAAGTTAACTACCTATGCCACTGCATTGGAAGAAAACTGGGGAAAAGCTCCTGGGAATTTGAACTCAGATGGAGAAAACCTCTTGGTGTATGGGAAACAATATGGAAATATCTTCATTGGTGTTCAGCCGACATTTGGTTATGAGGGTGACCCTATGCGGTTGCTCTTTTCCAAATCAGCTAGCCCCCATCATGGTTTTGCTGCGTATTACTCCTTTGTTGAGAAAATATTCAAAGCTGATGCAGTGCTCCATTTTGGGACTCACGGCTCACTTGAATTCATGCCCGGCAAACAGGTTGGAATGAGTGATGCTTGTTATCCAGATAGTCTTATTGGGAATATTCCCAATGTTTACTACTACGCAGCCAACAACCCATCCGAAGCCACTATAGCCAAACGCAGGAGCTATGCAAATACCATTAGCTATTTGACTCCTCCAGCAGAAAATGCTGGGCTCTACAAGGGGCTCAAGCAGCTGGGTGAGCTGATCGCGTCTTACCAGTCCCTCAAAGACACTGGTCGTGGTCAACAAATTGTGAGCTCTATTATCAGCACATCAAGACAATGCAACCTTGACAAAGATGTGGATCTTCCTGATGAAGGTGCTGAAATCTCCGCCAAGGATCGTGACCTTGTGGTTGGAAAGGTGTACTCCAAAATCATGGAGATCGAATCGCGGCTTCTTCCTTGTGGACTCCACATCATTGGTGAGCCTCCATCAGCCATGGAGGCAGTTGCCACGCTTGTGAACATTGCAGCACTGGACCGTCCGGAAGAAGGTATTACGTCTCTGCCATCAATATTGGCTGGGACGGTTGGAAGAGAGATTGAAGAGATATATAGAGGGAATGACAAAGGAATCTTGAAAGATGTGGAATTGCTTCGACAAATAACAGAGGCATCACGTGGAGCAATTACTGCATTTGTTGAGAAGACTACTAACAAGAAGGGTCAAGTTGTTGATGTAGCTAGCAAACTGAACTCAATCCTCGGTTTTGGTTTGAATGAACCATGGATTCAGTACCTGTCGGACACAAAGTTCTACAGGGCTGATAGGGATAAGCTGAGAGTTTTGTTTGCGTACTTGGGGGAGTGCTTGAAGCTAGTTGTGGCTGATAATGAGTTGGGAAGTTTGAAACAAGCCTTAGAAGGTAAGTATGTGGAACCAGGTCCCGGTGGTGATCCGATTAGGAACCCTAAAGTGTTACCAACAGGGAAGAATATTCATGCACTTGACCCGCAATCAATTCCCACAGAAGCTGCACTCCAAAGTGCGAAGGTTGTGGTGGATAGGTTGCTTGAAAGGCAGAAAGCTGATAACGGGGGAAAGTATCCTGAGACTGTTGCACTTGTATTGTGGGGAACTGATAATATCAAAACATATGGCGAGTCGTTGGCTCAGGTTATGTGGATGATCGGAGTCAGGCCAATTGCGGATTCAATTGGACGAGTGAACCGGGTGGAGCCTGTCAGTCTTGAAGAGCTTGGAAGACCTAGGGTTGATGTTGTTGTCAATTGCTCTGGAGTGTTCAGGGACCTCTTCATCAATCAGGTATCCCTCTCTTTCTTAATGCTTCAGATTTGTTTGCCAAACTTCTGTCTGATTGATGGTGTTGAAGAAATTACGCAATATTTAGGGCTGTTCTATCCTTCACCTTATGAAATGTATAACTTATCTCACTTAAATGATAACTAGATATTGAATAACTTTGTATGGTACTTGGTCGATTACCATTTTCCTAAAAGTTATATATTTGTTTACAGATGAATCTATTGGATCGGGGAGTGAAGATGGTAGCTGAACTGGACGAGCCAGAAGATCAGAACTATGTCAGGAAGCACGCGCTAGAGCAAGCCAAAACTCTTGGCGTTGAGGTCAGAGAAGCTGCAACCCGAATATTCTCCAATGCCTCAGGCTCCTACTCCTCCAACGTAAACCTTGCTGTCGAGAATTCTTCATGGAATGATGAGAAGCAGCTTCAAGACATGTACTTGAGCCGCAAGTCCTTTGCATTTGACAGTGATGCTCCTGGTACTGGCATGATGGAGAAGCGAAAAGTATTTGAAATGGCTCTAAGTACAGCTGAGGCCACATTCCAAAACCTTGACTCATCCGAAATCTCACTGACAGATGTCAGTCACTACTTCGATTCGGACCCTACTAATCTTGTACAGAACCTAAGGAAAGATGGGAAGAAACCAAGTGCATACATTGCAGACACTACCACAGCAAATGCACAGGTAAGCTTCTATTGTCATATACATATATATGTTCGGAATGTTAGAATCTTCCTTTCTATTTTTGCACTTGTTTCAAAACAAAAGAGAAAATAACTCAAATTTGTTACTACTTTTCAGGTTCGTACCCTCTCTGAAACCGTCAGACTTGATGCACGGACAAAATTGTTGAACCCCAAATGGTATGAAGGAATGCTCTCTAGCGGATATGAGGGTGTTCGTGAAATTGAGAAGAGGCTAACAAACACGGTGGGGTGGAGTGCTACTTCAGGCCAAGTGGATAATTGGGTGTACGAAGAGGCAAACACAACTTTCATAAAAGATGAGGAATTGTTGAACAGGCTAATGAACACAAATCCGAATTCTTTCCGTAAGCTGGTGCAGACTTTTTTGGAGGCCAATGGACGTGGATACTGGGAAACCTCAGAAGACAATATTGAGAAATTGAAGCAGTTGTACTCTGAAGTTGAAGACAAGATCGAGGGAATTGATCGGTAAATATTGTAACTGTACAAGTTAATTCTTGAATGCAAATAACATTGTAGATTTACCCGAGACATTTCTCTCTCTCTCTCTCTCTTTTCTGGAGGATGGATAAATGTTACTTCCAGGAATAATTGGAACGTGAATTTGAACAATGTATGAACAAGCTCTTACTTTCTCACTTGTATGAACAATGTACATCTTAAATTGTCAAAGAAAAGTTACAAATTACTTCTCCATTTACCCCTATTGTTTCTCTTAGGAGTGAATCTTCAAAAGTGGTCGATAACCATACAGGAAAAATCTACAAAACAATGTTTCCCCTTTTGAAGAATGGTACAAAAAATTCCAGATTCTGGTATAGGAGTTTTACAAATTGATACAATGCAGGTTTGCAACTAGAGTTGACAAGAATGTTTTGCCTTCAAACTAACTCCATTAGAAGAGGATCTCCTGCTGCCATTATTCTAATAAGCTTTATGAAGTCTTGCTCACTGGACACATTCCAAGGGTGTATTGCAGGTACTTCTGGGGAATAAAATGTCGAAGAATTAGAAGGCTGTTTCTGCTTGTATATCATTGTAGTAAAGACCGAGTCAAAATTCTGAGGTGAGTCCATTGCTAGAAAGAACATTGGTATTGCAACCTTGTGATGGATATCAAGATCGCCTACTAGATTCACAAGATCAATATAGTCGGCCACAAAACGTCTAGGTATGTAGAATACCTCAGAACTGCATATCGTAAGGCTCAGGTCACTTTTCATAGATTCCTTGTAACTGACTTGGAGGTGAACGGGCATCGTGGTAACAACTTTCTTCACCATGTCTGCTTGTTTCGCATACCAATCCGAGTTGCCAGAAAGTTGAACAGAGCTCCAGGACTTGGACACCTAGAATCACCGAGGTGGAGAGAGATGTTAAAATGGTTGTTGAGGTCAAACATTTAGGCATGTCTAAAGTAATAAACAAAGAAAACTACAGAGCAAGAAAAACATTGCATGTTTTTTATTTTGTGACAAGTTAAATGTCATTTTTTTCCTTATTCTATGCAGTTTCTAATATTGAGATATTGTCTAAAAGTGTGATTGCACATCTACTGTAAATTAAATGATATTTATTACTACTAGAGGAGTGGAAGAGCAAGACTATCTAAGGCTATTGGATGCCACTTTAAAACTTGCCAAGAAACAACTAGTGATTAAGGCAAAAAGCAGTTTCAAGGTTCACCTTGTCCGTAATCCAGAGCTTAGTTTTGTCTGCTTGCAACAAGTTCCAGTAATTAAGAATAATATCATCGTGCAGAAATAAAAATCCTTCTGCACTAGTAAATCTATTCAGTATACTTGGGAGATGCCTGCAAACAAATATGGTATATCAGATGATAGATACAAAAACATGTGAAAGGATTTTTTTTTAACAATTGTGCAGTTAACCATGAATGCTATTTGAAATAATCATATTGGATACAGCTGTTATACTGTCACATTAGATACAGCTGTTATAATGTCACATTACACCTACTGCTTTCCAGTCATCATCAGTCATCAATATTATACCCATGCCTAGCACAGAAGATATTAACACCATAACAGCAAAGCTTGGTTCTAACAAAAAATTATAATTCCAACAAACACCACATTGATTTGACTCTTCTCCAAATCAAATTGTAATACTTGCAAAGACAATATAATTAAAACTAGAAAAGCCTAGTTGAAAGAATAAAGATTAACTCCGAGTCAGGCATATACACGCAAAATAGACCTATCCTGGAAGTGCTTTTATAAATTATATACTATTATATTCTTTACAGCAGAAGGTTACTGTGTAATGATGACAATGGATTCTAAGCTTGCAAAAAATAAGAAAGAGACATCTTCTTGAGCCTTGATAGGCATTGTTACGAAAATAGTTCTTATAGGCATGGAAACTCCAAACAGAAACTAGTTAATAACATAACAGCGTTTACATATTTCCGGATGAGAATCAGTTCAAAACATGGCTTGAGCCCAGGCATGAAGTGGAAAAGAAAAGAAAAAGTATCCCCTCATATGACATGGAAATGTTATCACCTTTAACTCTTATGCAAAAAAATACACAGAAAAAGAATGAAACGAGTAAATCAATAATATCAAACATTTGGTGTTCCAGTGTCTCCTAAACCATTTCTAGAAAATATAGTTAGTATTAGTAAGACCATATCAGTCCTATTTATGTTATAGGAATTCAACATTGAAGCTTTAACTCCAGAAATTTGAGAAAAGGACAAAACAATGATAAACAATATCAATAATTTGAATAATTGCATCTCAGAAAAGCAATTGCTTCCATATAACTAAAGATACAAAAAGAAAGCCCATGCCCACACACATTAGCGGCAAATAAAGTTTACTTTGCATCAGAAGAGAGCATTTTTTAAGAGAATTACTAAGCTTTCTTTTAGTTTTTTAACCTTATGCATCCTCATCCATACCAAGGACTAATTTTTTTTTCAAGTGCCAACCAGGAACAAAGTGTGTCAACAGGTTCAGGTAGAATCTGATTGAAACTTCACTTGATCTAATCGATCAAGGACAGCAACATATTTGGACGTGTTCTCAGGTCAAGCATATTTTATAAGCCAACAAACACAAAAAAAATTATAGATAAAATTAAAGAACTTGGACTTTGAAGCTCGCCACTTTCATATGCATACTTTATACAATCACATTATAAAGAGTATATTTCCATCTGTTACAACTACATTCCATGCAACTACATTCCATGCCTCCACATTATAAAGAGTGTGATATAATTTAACTTGCTGCGACAGAGCCCAGAATAATTTAAGTATCTTCTTAAAAACTCTAGACGTGTATAGGGCCTATACGCATGTTCATGGCACTTCCAAAGATGTTGGACGAGTGACGTGTCCAACACGGCCCTCTTAACAGTTATCATGCCTCATGCCTACCCAAATGAACAAAGAAACTACAAACTATTTCAGCAGTCAAAGAATGAAAAGTTGATTTTTTTAATGTTGATATAGACAAGAAGCATAGACAGAAATTTGGTTTTAAAAAATTACTGTTAGTGGAGGTGGGAGGAAGACTTACTTGTATACATGGTCTAACTTGCCTTCTTCAACGACAAGGTCTACATTTTTCTGCTCCGACAAAATAACAACAGTCTTAAATATCCTTCCATAAAGCAATCTCCATTCCAAAGCAGTACGTTCAACAGGTCCACTGCAGAACAATATAAGCACCACATTCCCAAAATTCTTCCTCCATCTAATTAAATTTCCAATTTCGTAATTCACCGTTCCAATTTCTTCAACCCCTAGATGAACAGACGGTAACTTTTGAGGAATAAAGTCCTTCCGGTCTCCGTGACCGATAGTTGCTCGCGGTCGATCCAATTCAAGCGACATTAGCCTTGGCTGTTGGTATCCAACAGCAAGTAAGTCCTGAAGCCAAGCGGCAGTAAACTTTACATCTTTCTCAGTCCAAAACCCTTCCTCAGCCATGGCATAACTCAACTCCAAAACCTTTTCGAATAATCTATGCTTACTCGACCTCCAGGAGATCAAAAAGTTTACTAAACGACCAACATTTACGTGGAGATCCTTCTCTTCAGCAAATGGGTAAGCTTCAATTCTATCATATCGATGAACTGTAGGAGGATAAACAACTACATACCCACCAATTTCCCACAAAAGCCTTTGTCCCCAATAACCCCTCAACACATCAGAAGCCATTGAACTCACAGAAACAGGAAGCATCAAACCCCAAAATGCAGATGACTGGTAAATTGTATTAAAAGAGTTAACTGGCACCATAACACCTTGTGGCAGAGCCACTTTTGGGGCACGGTCATCAAACTTAATATCAAATCCTTCCAAACCTGGCTTCCGCGTAAAGTAAAAAACAGAATCAACATCAGGAAGGCCATTAGAAATTCCCTGTTGAATAAACTGCTTCCCACCAAACACTTCAGTGTAATATTCTTCATGACCAATTTCACCTACATTCTCCAATGGCAATCCCCTAGGCCAAACCGACCGTTGCCCAAAATGAATATACGGATTCACAACAGTTCTATTCAGCTTTTCATGGCTATATTGCAATATAACCTCTTGCCTAGCAGTTTCACCCACTACCTCTACATCAAAATGCTTACCAATATCATTATCAATTACATCGCCACGATCATCAGCATCAAAGATCTTTTTCGCGCCGTGTTGAATAGCAAATAGATACCCAACAGTCTTTCTAACATATGAACCATAAGGCAAGTACTCAACAACTCTAAACCCTAACTTAGCTTGTTGCTCAAGAGAGAGAAAGATAGTACCTTTAAGGCTCCAATCTGAAGGCGTCTTGGAATTCCCAACTGCCAAAATTTGCCAGCCCTTGATCTTTGCAAGATTTCGCAGGGAATCAGAAGGGTAATTAGACACAGAGATAACAATCCACTTATCGGATCGAAAATTGGCAAAAGGGGTGGATTTATCCGAAATGGGCGGAATTGAGTTCCAATCGATTTGAGGGAAATGGATGGTTTCGAGGGTTTTGGACTGAGATTGAAAGCAGAGGAGAGCGGCGGAGTCCCCAACATTGCGGAGGAAGAAGAGGGCGGCGACGGTAGCGATGAGGAGCCCAATAGCGAAGATTTTGTATAGATTTTCGGAGACCCATGTGGAAAAATCTAGGGATTTGGAATCGGAGAAGCGATTAGGACGAAGGGTTGGTAATGCCGCCGCTGCTCCGCTGTGTGCGGATTTTGGAGTTGGACGATCTTGGACCAACATTGAATCCAGTCCCGGCACTGAAATCAACTGTTACACTTTCTTTCTCTCTCCTGTTTTTTTTCTCAATTAGACCCCCCGTGACTCTAACATTGACTGGAATTTTTTGTTGTTGTTCTTCAGAGCTAACCAACTTGTTTTCTTTCTCTCTCCAAATTTGGAAGAAACATATCAGTGATTTGTAAGTATCAGCTGGAGCTGGTGGAAGCTGCCGACAGGTATGGTAATTTGTATGGTTGTGTTTTCTTATGCTTCAATGTAACTGCTACTACAACTAGTTTGGTGCGTCAATTATTATTATTATTATATACACATTTGATTATTATACAATCGCGTATGACAATAATTTTTTTGAACACGGTTGCTATATATCAAAATATTTATAACAACAATAAATCCTCGTTATAATTCAAAAAAATTATTATTATAAATAATTGTGTACTAACAATTATGTATATATATTTTTTTCTATTATTATTATTATTAATATTGATGTTGGACCCTTAACTGAGCGAGTTAATATATGATATAGACAAAAATTTATAATCACGTGACAATACTTTGTTATTTGTTCATTCAAACATTTACTTCCAACTGTATGATGATGATATTTGGTTTGTAAAATTGAGGTTTTGATTTTTTGTGGCAAAAAAAAAACTTTATGATGTCTCTTTCTTAATACCATTATTATCAACTTTATTATTAGGAAAATAATTTATATATTATAGTCTGATTCTTATCAAGTTGTTATTGGGTGTTTTTCTCTATGCCAAAATCTAGAGGAAGCTTCCTACGGTGGCTGATGGAAAAGACAGCACACCCAAACCCAAACCCATACCCATACCCATACCCATACCCAAACCCAAGAAAATGATTAAGATCTACTCCCTCCCTTCTTTTTTACGTCTCGTTAAACAAAGTCATATTTGTTATTTTTTTTCTTTTTTATATTTAAAAAAAACTATTTATTTTTTATACATTATCAGTATTAATTTTGTAAATAAATAAACAAAATTACAAAAATGGCATGACAACGATACATTGGAGTATGGCATAGCGGTGGATGCAGCAGCATGTGTTCGTTCTCTTGTTTACAGTAGAGCGGGGCCGTAGGATGGCGGGCTTTCTTTTTGCAATCACGGGCCCAGAAAAATTAATTCTATTTTGATAAATTGTACTTGCTTGTTCTATTTATTCCTTTTTCTGAAATTTTATTTTCAGACAATGGAGGCCTATTTGCCGTTAAATTTTAGGGTCCTTTACATAATATACAACAAATATAAAGTAATTACAAGAATAGTGCATTAACCAAATAATTATAAAAAATGTGTAATTAGGATCTATATTACAAAAATAGTACAATTTACATTAATAAGAAAACTTAAAATCAAGGAGAAATAACTGCCATAATTAATAATTCAAATTCAAATCTTTATCTTCTTCACATACACTTTGAAATAATAGTTAACAAATAAGTAAATAAATAAATAAATAAAATATCTGTACATGTGAGCTCTGTTTTAATTCATGGTTGATATCCTGCTCCCTTGAAGCTTTTTAAATGTCCGATATAACCAAAGGTTGGAGAGAGTGATCAATTTTGTAACCTGTAAACGATACAGAGTTCTACATAAGCAACACAACTTTTTTAAGTGTAAATGCAACAGCATGAATACATGTTATAATACCATATGACTGGATGGAAATGAATACATGTTATAATACCATAATGGTCATCTCAGACTGAGTGAAAAGTTAAAGAGTTACATGTGGTGCCAATGCAAAAAAAATATCAAGTTTCAAGTCATCTGTCTTAGAAATATAAGGGAACGAACCGTACATGAGAGGCGGGTGTGTTCCTCTCCAAAGCTATAGAGAAGCTCACTCCTTGCTAAAATAGTTACCTTTGTATAAATGGTTGGCTACCAACTGCATCACATTCAAACGAAATTGGTAGCTTAATAAAACTGAATTGGTAACCAAACTTTTTTACCAAGGTAACCAAACCTTTATACCAAGATAACCAATCTACCTTCACACCTGCAGTATGAATTAGTTACCTTGGTCTGGCAGTTTGGCAACCAACTGCACGAAGGTTTGGCTACCAACTGTATTACATGTAAAAAAAATGGAAACTTAATAAAACAGAATTGGTTACCTTGGTATGAAGGTTTGGCAACCAACTGCATTATGAAAAAACTACAGAAACAGAGCGATGGTAACATTCTGCAAGTGTGTCAAAGTTTAAAGAGCTAACACATTTAATCATCCTCTTTCTTGTCCACTTCAACCTGATTATTAATGACAGACTGATGTAGTGAACTCTTTCTTGTCCACGTGTGGCTTCTTATACATATGCGGAATGTATAGGCGTGTCCTGCTTAACATATCCTTTATATACGTTACGTTGCGCATTTTACGAACTGCAATATATATACGTGCATACTAAAATAAAATTTTAAAGAGAGAGACGAAGAAGTAACAAATGATGATTGGTCTTCTTGTGTTAGAGAAAGATAGCCAATACAGTGGACAAGGAAAGAGAAGGTATGTTAGATCAGCAACACCAAAAAAAGGTGTAGTGGTAATGATGTTCAAAAAAGAAGAATCTCTGACGGTGAAGTTGCCGTTGATGCCTGAGATCCGGAAGGACTTTCCGGCTAGAGGACATGTCTTGTTGAGCTTTGAGAAGAGATCGATAAGGATAATAACGGGAAGATCGAGTTTTTAAATTAATCCTAATTGCATACTAATTCTTTAAATTAAGGAATTCTAATTGAATTGTAATTCCCTAAATTAAGGAATCCTAATTACACTAGAATATGTAAATAAATATGAAAGTGTATTAGTTATGTAAATATTTTATGATCGAACTATTGTTGTAATAATTTTTAAAAATGTACTAGAAAATATAATTGTTCCTAAATTTTATGGTTTTAGGTAAACATAATTCTAAATGTTTTTTTTTGGTAAATTCTATATAAATTCTAATATTTATTTATCAAAAATATAGTGTGCTAAAATAATGATCCATGGAATATCATACTAACTTATAAACAACTACTCACTTCGTTATAAATTATAAGATTATTATTAACTTTTAAATTTTAATAAAAAAATATGTTCAAACATAAAATTAAGATAATTCATTAAAAATTATGTAATAATAAATTTTACAATGAGTAATACTTGTTGGATAATTTATTGACTAAAATTAAAGAATTATATGCTAATTTTTTTAATTCAAAATTGTTTTAAGTTGACTTCAACGATCTTATATTTTAAAACGGAGCAAACATAATAAATTTGTAAGTAACCCATGAATGTCCGTACGTTTTTTAAGTTGTCAATTTTTCTTCTAAAGACTTGTTACAGATTTTAAAGAGGGACGCTTGATCACTAAACTAACCTTAGGAATTAACTTTAACAGTATAATTTTCTATAATTTTATTTTTAAATATCTCCTCAAAAAGACAATTTCGTAGTATTCCATCTGTTCCATAATATTTGATTATTATTAATTTTTTCAAGTTAATTTAATAAAAATTTAAAATCAAAATTGACATAAATTCTTTTAATTTTAATCAATATAACGATGAATATTGTAACTTATATAAAAAGTATTACTCATTGTTTCATAATTTTTAATGAGCCATTTTAATTTTGAATTTAAAAATGTCTCAAATTAATTGACTTTCAAAAGTCAACAATAATCAAATAATTTGGAACAAATGAAGTATTTAACTAGTTTGTTTTCGTTACTCGTGTTAAATGACTGCACAATTTTGTTTTTTTTTGCCTATTTTAAGAAATATTTAAATTCTTGAATTTCGAATTTTAATATAGGACGGGAGGAGATTTCATGCGTATTCTAGTGTTTTTATAATTTGATTTATTTATCAGTAAAAAATATTCCCTATTCTTATTTATAAAAAATAAACTAGCTTTTGACATTTTTTCAAGTATCAAGACTTTGAACTAAAGTCAAAGCAAGTGTAGTACAATCAAAGGCCTTACAAAATTGGTTCAGCTGCAGTCAGAGCCACTATCTCATGGCCCAACTATACCAAGCCCATATTGAACAGGAGCATTTCATTTTGGTACGCGGCAAGTTAATACTGGTCTATCGCCTGACGCATTTGGTTACAATCTAAAGGTTAAGCCTCTAAGGTAATTATATCCCATATGTAATCCGTAACACAGCGATCAAACTAAATTTTCACAAGAAAAATTCAAATTAATTTTCTTAGCGATCCCGCCATTTTCAAAAACACAGCAACAAAAAGCTGGTGTATTCAAAATGGAAGCAGCATTTCCATGTCCGCTAGAGCAAACAGTAGCTTCAGCTCTTCTCCTTCTATCCACCGCACCTCCTTCTCTCTCTCCTCCAAAGTAATTAAACAACTATAACTTCTCTTTATTTTCAATTCAGTAATTCAATTCAATTCAATTCATTCACGCTTTATTTTTACTCCTTTGAATTAATGCTAAAATTGGTGTATATATGTTTATGATCGGGTTTTTGTAGCAATAAGAGCATGTGCGATGATAATACAGAGAGCTTGTCGATCGGTACTACTTCGAAATCTTATGCTTCGACGAGTGTGATCAGCGACGAAAGTTGTTCTTCTGAAAATCTTCCAAGGCAACGGCCTCGTATGTCTCCTCTTGCTGCTCGTTGTAATGAGATGAAACAAAAGGTGATTCAATTTATCGATCTCAAATATTGATGAAGTTCTCTGATTTCTCGTGCGTTTTAAATACTTGTGTTTTGAAGTTTTGTTGATTTAAAATTTTAGTTAGTATTAAACAATGAGCTCTGTTATCGAATATCTCAGATTTGAGAGTGATCTTCATAACTGATGTGTTAAGCTATTGATGGAGTTAGATTGCTATTAATTTTAGCCGAAAATTTGCACAATCTTCTGATGTTGCACACTAGCACTTGATGTTTGTTTTCGGATGTTAAAAGTCCAGTTTGTTTATGAAATCGAGTTGAAGATGATGAATCTCTGTGTGATTTAATCTCTTTCTGTTTATGAATGTACTTCAGTTTTTATGTTCTTAATTAATTGTTGTTGAAGTTAGGCTTTGGTAAATTCCACTGAAATTGGCATTGGAAGTCTGTTTGTTTTAGTTTTGGAATTTATTTTGTGCTCATGTAACTGAATATGATTGATATCGCTCTGGCTTTCAGTGGATTTCATTCTGTATATTGCTTTATTCGATCGATATTACCTTCCTGTTTCAGTTATGATTTTAATTTTCAATGGTATTTTGTGTACTTATGGGATCCTCTATATATTCTAGTTTTGATATGCTCACCCATTGCAAATTTCTTATATTGTCTTTGCTCTGTTTTCGTTCGATGATGAATCACGATGAGGTATTCGTTTTGTCTCTTTATTCGATTCTGATTTCAATTTCTCCAGTTTTAGATTTCAACTTGTTGAATGATTTCAGTTTGTCTGATTTAATCAATGGTTATATTCTTCGATTACAAATATATCATGTTTATATTATATATTATATAGAAGTTCAAATCTCCATGGAAATTGAAGAATCCTTGATAAATGAAGCTAAAATTATTTGAATTTTAAGCAGGTTGTGAGAAAGATTCGGTCAAAGAATTTCCGGATTTCCGACTGCCGCAAAGTTAGTTCCGGCAAGTCGGCGATGGTTTCATGGGGGTCGGAGACGAGTGAGGCTTCCTCGTGTTTGTCAACTAACACCAGCTCGATTTCCTGCGCGGGAAGCTGCAATGCTTCTACGACACCGGGTGGAGGTTTGAAAAAGAAACCGGTCTGCTCGGCTCACCTGCGCCGCCGAGCCGAAGCCATCAAGGTTATCTTGTCTGGCAGTTCTGCTTCTGAAGTGAGGATACGTGAGCTACTTGGTGACAGTCCTGACACCAGCAAAGCCTTGAGGATGTGAGTTCTCTCTATCGCTCCGTACCACAGAAGAACCTCAATTTCACTTTATTTTTAATTAATTTCTAAAATTTAAATGTTCATACAAAACTAAATAAATCTAAAATTACCAAAAAAATTATTTAAGTAGTAATAAGGAGTATTATTAAGTAGTTTACATAATAACTATTGAATTAATTATTATATTAAATTAACATCAAATTTAATTTTTAAAATTCTGCAAATTGTGAAACTGACTAAGAAAAGAATTAAATAGAACAACTTTTGTGAACAGAGAGTTTATATTTGTACCTGGCATATAGGCTATAGCTTTGTAACACAATTTTTCTTTTTTCTTTTTTTGGTGAAGGTTGCTGAAAGAAGCGGTTGTGATGAGGTTTGGAGCTGGAGGTCGAACTGACCCTTATATTTACAGGGTAACTGTGTTACTGTTGCAACTAAAATAGTCATGCTTATAAACAGTAATCGTATTCAAAATTAGAGACACATTTTAAACTTTTAAATATGTATATAAAATTTAAAATTTATTCAAATTTATTTAATTTAGCACAAATAAATATAGTTATTGAATATTAGCTAAGTTTTCCTAGTTATCATATTTCTTGATTTCAAAACTTAAAAGAATTTATATCACTATTGAATTTTTATTTTTGCATATTTACTTAAAAAATCAAAATTCTATCTGTTTTTGGTACGTCTTTGCATTATGCATGTTTGACTGTCTTAATTTGGCGGTGGGTGGAAAGGGAAAGGAAACTTGGTTGATTTAGAGAGACTGGGTTTCTTTACTTTGTTAGTAGCTGTATATGTATGTTACACTTACAAAGCCATAAAGCAAAGAAAAAGAACAAAAAAAAAACAAAGAAAAACAGAGTAATTATAGGGAATTAATATTTTTACAAGTAAAAATATTAGTTTTACAAAATTTTCTCTCACATTAAAGTGAATCTTATTTACTATTTATGTGAGAAGAAACTTATAAAACTAATATTTTTATTTATGAAAATATAAAATTTCTAATTATATTGTCACACGATACCATTCAAGTACGTCACAACATTAAAGAAGTTAGATTTGATTTAAATATTTGTATAAAAGTTAGAAGTTGGATTTGATTTACAGATGTCATAAATTGTGACATTTGGGGACCATATATGTAAATTATAGAAGATCGTTTCTTATAGTTCTAAAATATTCTTATATTGCAAACTGTGGATTTTTTTTTTAATACTGTATCTAATAATCTGATAACATTTTTTTGCCTCCTATTTTGCAGATAGCGTAGTAGGTCATCTGCTCTGCATATATCATATGTAGAGTAATCCCACTAACATATAGGGAAATTTTGTTTCGAGAAACAAATTATGATAAAATGTGGTGAAACCACTAGGCTACCTGATCCCACTTTATGAGGACGTAAGGATTATATAGCTCTACTCTTTTTTTGGATAAGGAATAGTTGGCTCTATTTGGTAGTTGGTTGTCATTTGATTTCATATAAAATCTAAGTTCATATATGTGTAGACTGAAGGATATGTTAAAATAGTCTTATATATTTTTCATTTTGAATTTAATTTACAAATATTAAATATCAATTTTTATCTCGTGTTTTATCCCTAAAATAAGTTAATACATTTGTAATGGTGATATAGTAATAAATTTAGAGTGACAAATTTGAGAAAATTATGATATTTTATATTATATGTCAATAAGAAAAGAAGTCTTTTTTTGAAATTAAAAAATTTCACAAGTCGATACTCTTTTTGCTGACCAAAGAGAGTATTATTTATTTTTATTGCAAACTATCCAAAATTGTAGTATATAGTTTCATCCTAAAACAATAGGTAGGAACTGTTACAATTTCATGTGTTTCAATTTTAGTTATTTTTTAAACATGTACAATGGTTATGTACAAATAACAAACTCTAAGATTCTTTTCAAATCAGATAACTCTTTTCAAATTTGTGTTCATGTATATAACATACAGTTTATGACTAATATTCAGAAATAGAATCAAGTCAAAAGTAATAAGGTTTCAACTCAAAGATCATATATTAGAACGCGTTCTATAGAAGGAATTGACTTTGACTACAGAAAAGGCACTTTTTACAGAGTAATGAAAGAAGAAAGAGAGGAAAGGTTCAAGGAAAGAGAGTTGTTCTCTCCTATTCCTCCTATATAGTATAAGCAAGCAACTCACGGGTTCTTCATCTTCTTGCAACTTTTCTCTCTCCTCTTAAATCTGAAAGATTTTCTAATTTCCTTTCTTTCTTTCTCTACACACACACACACACACACACACACATATATATATATATATATCGGATCGACCGAACATGGGAAAGTATGTGGAGATATTGGATTTAGGGGTGAGAATTGTAGCAAGATTTCACTCTCACTGCCCTCAGACGGCTCGGTTGTACTACCATCCACCCTCCAACTCCCAAAACCACTCCAACCTCGACCACTACGGAGGCAGTGGTAGCCACGCGCCACCGTATGACTCAACCCAGATGACCACTTTCTTTATGAAGGCCTCCATGGATCTCGATACAACTGATTCTATTGTTTATTCTTTGGCCTGAATTGCATATTTAGATACCCAACTGATCATAAGTACTACATCTTTAGTTAGTAGGCAAAGAGGAATATTGTTCCATCATCAACGTGAAATATTAGTATTCATTCATTTTGGATTATTTTTTAATCCCAAAATTCAGACTCGTTTCAAACTTGGATGATTACAATTGTCTTTTTTTTTAATATTAAAATACTCATTTCAAATTTTATGATCGATATTATTAAAACAATAAAATTTACAATCAATAATATTTTTTAGATAATTTATATAGGTATCATTTTATTGATTAAAGTTTTAAAAAGTTTATAAAGTCAAAAAAATAGAGTATTATGATGAAAAATTGTTGAGAACAAAACACAAACAAAATTATAACCTTTGTGTTTATTTCTACAATCATCAAATCAAGAGCACATTTATTAAGATTGTGAGTCTAAGTAAAAATTAAAGTTCACATGTGATATAAAAGAATTAAATGAAAAGATGAAATAGTCATAAATAAAAAAACAAGACCTGATAGAATTTTTCACGTGTGCAGAAGACACGTGGAGGCGACTCATTTTGGAAATTGATTGAGAGATTGGATTGGTGGCTAGAAAGGCATGACGATCTGGACATTACTCTGATGACTGAGGGTAAATATAGAAACCTTCATTACATCCACGGTTTATAAGTCTTGTTTGATTCAAATTGGTAACCGTACGTTACCTGTCGATCTTATTTCTTTGAAAATACTTGCATTTGATGTGATTTTAAGGATTGATTGGTTAACTACTCATCATGCAAAAATTGATTGTTTTCGAAAGGTTGTTAGCTTTCATATTCCTAATAAACCTATTATGAGAATTAAAGCAACCAAACCATTAAAATCAATCATTGTCATCTCAAGCCATTAAGCTATTCGTTTATTCAAAAACGGATGTCAAGCTTTCATAGCTCTTGTCACGGATCTAAACAAAAATACGTCAGTTTTGAATGATATTTCTATTGTTAATGAATTTCCTGACGTATTTCCTGAAGAACTTTCTAGCCTACCCTCAGAACGTGAAATTGAATTTTGTATCGACCTTGAACCCGGTACATAACCCATTTCCAAAGACCCATATCGAATGACTCCTATTGAACTTCAGGAGTTAAAGACCCAACTGCAGGAATTGTTAGACATTGGCTTTATTCGTCCTAGTACTTCTCCTTGGGGTGCTCCTGTTCTATTCGTGAAGAAAAAAGATGGGAGAATGCGACTTTGTATTGATTATCGGGAGTTGAATCATGTCACCATCAAAAATAGGTACCCATTGCCACGTATTGATGACCTGTTTGACCAGTTGGAAGGAGCCAAATTCTTTTCAAAGATTGATCTTCGTTCCGGATATCACCAGTTGAAGATTAGAACCGATGACATTCCAAAGACAGCTTTCAGAACTCGGTACGGGCATTATGAGTTCCTAGTCATGTCTTTTGGATTGACTAATACTCCTGCTGCCTTCATGGATATGATGAACCGAGTATTCAAGGATTATTTGGATCACTTTGTAGTCGTCTTCATTGATGACATCCTCATATATTCCAAAACTCGTGAAGATCACGAGTAACACTTGAGGCTGATACTCCAAAAGCTTCGTGAATATAAGCTTTATGCCAAGTTGAAGAAATGCGAGTTCTGGCTTGAGAAAGTAGCATTCCTTCGGCACGTGGTATCAAGACATGAAATATCTGTTGACCCAGCAAAGATTGAAGCTATTCAAAGCTGGGAGCAACCTAAATCAGTGACCGAAGTACATACCTTTTTCGGTTTAGCTGGTTATTATCGGAGATTCGTGGAAGGATTTTCTCGAATCGCTACTCCACTAACTCAGTTGAATCGGAAAGATAAAAAATTCGGTTGGAGCGATGAATGTGAGAAGAGTTTTCAAGAACTCAAGAGGAGACTCATTTCAGCACCTATTCTGACAATACCATCTGATTCGGAGGGATTTGTCATCTACAGTGATACTTCGGGCAAAGGGTTAGGATGTGTTCTCATGCAACATGGGAAAGTCATAGTCTATGCCTCACGAAAACTCAAAGAATATGAGAGAAATTATCCTACTCATGATCTAGAGTTGGCAGCTGTTGTCTTCACACTAAAGATTTGGAGGCATTACTTGTATGGGGAGAAAGTGGAGATCTTTACGGATCATAAAAGCCTCAAATATTTCTTCACTCAAAAGGAATTCAACACGAGACATCGACGTTGGCTTGAACTGTTGAAAGATTATGATCATACCATCCAATACCATCCTGGAAAAGCGAATATGGTAGCTGATGCATTGAGTAGAAGATCATATGCGGGTACGAGTGCGATATTGTCAACGCAAAGACCCATTTTGTATGACTTGCAAAGGATGGAGATAGAGATAAAGACTCCAGGGACCCACGTGATGATGGCGAATATACGAGTAGAACCGACTTTAATTGATAAAGTTAAAGTTGCTCAAGCTACAGATGTAAGACCCCGAATTTTATGAAATAAAAGTATTCAATTTTTCTTATAATTACAATTCAATAAATGGTTAAATTGATAAAAGGTTAAAGTTAAGGGTGAAATACGAATTTTTTTTTTCAAAATAAGCAAGTGGTTATAAAATACTCATTGTTGTCGGGGAATATTCGTTTGGTCGTGGAATATTCTTTCTGTAGGGGAATATTCGTACGACGGCGCAGTATTTTGTGGGCCCATAACGGAAAGCGATTGGATGAAGAAAACGACAAATATAAGTTGTTTATAAAAAATGGCGTAGTTGTTACCGTTAATACTGTTGGAATACCCGGTGGTTAAAACACAATAATACGCGTTGTTGCACAGTAGCACACGGTATTGCACCAATTATTGATTCTTACGTAAGAATGCACTACTCAATAATTGTTACAGTAATTACTGTTCAGTATTTTATGTTATTGATTCAATAATTGCTGCGTTGATATTTTATATTGCTGTTGTTTCAATAATTGTCATTACACAGTATTTTTCATTATCGAAGCAATAATTCATATTATCTGAATAATATTATTAGATAACATTATTGGCAATGTCTAGAAAGTTCTGTCTAAGGAGAGGTTTGGTCACCTAATTGCGCGCCAGTAAGGAGAAATTCTTATTGGAAAGCCCCCTCTTTCCTAGGAACTGTCTGGTTGTCAATATTGTGATTCTGTAATATTATTTGTGAATAATTAATTATATGAAGAGAAAAATATTGATTTTATATGGATATAGATGGAGAAAATTTTTAATGTGACAATTGTTGAAAATTAATATTTTATCTTTTTCTGATAAAATAATTCATTTAAATATATTATTTTAATAATATATTAATGGTGATATTTTTACAATGAATATGGGATATATGAGTCTATGAGGAGAAAGAGTATTTTTGTTGTAATAAATATTAAAAACAGATTTTGTGTGTCGGTAGACCTATTTCTTGACTGAAAATTTGATTATAGCCTGTAAAATCGTCTGTTTGTGGATTTCGGTCAATTTCTGTTTGGAATTTGGAAAAACTTTCTTCTGCAAAGTTGTAGAGAATTGAATTTCCTATAAAAACTCGCGAGATTTGAATTTTCTAGCAAAAGGGCTATTTATTGTGAAATATTGAAGTTCTGAAGCTCCGAAATAATTGATTTTTAGAAGTTTAAAATAATTTAAATTACAAAAACGTTTTTTAGATGTTGAGAGCCTCATGGAACACATGCTAGTTGCTGAAATCAGATCCTTGAATGCGTAGGAGGATGTGAAAAAAAATATAATATTATTAAATTAAATTTTCTGCTTTGGTGTTCTAAGCAATTTCCTATAAATAGGGTGCTTAGGTTAGAATTGAAAATCACACCAGAAACTGAAGTTTTCTCTCTCTATATTATCGAGCGTATTCTTGTGAGTATTGCTATACGGTGCAAGTTCGTTTAGTGTTATTCCAATCAGAGGTACTGTCTTTCGAGGTAAGGGATATTATTTTTTTAAAATGATATTATTTCTTTAAATATCATTATGCCGAAGTATTGATCTGAACTTTTAATCAAATTTAGAACTTTTTGTGTCGAAGTTACTATTCACGTATACGACACTATTCACGTATACGATACTATTCACGAATACGACACTATTCATCGAAAAATAAAAAAATTTCTTTTCATCTAAAATATCTATTGTGGATACTAGCTTTGATTGTATCTATGTTTTGATCATTCTTGAATTTTACACCACTATGATGATTTTTGAGGTATTTTTGGACATGAATAAAATAAAGTACGAATCCTTAATCCTTAATCCTTGTCATTTTGTTTCACTGGATTCGTTTCTTTAAAAATATTTTACATCATCCTCAGTCTTAAATGATGATATTATTGAATATCTTTGGCCTGTAGTGCAAAGATGTATGGTTTTTGATGAATATCTTTGGCGTGTAGTACAAAGATGACTTGTTGATGAATATCTTTGGCCTGTAGTGCAAAGATGACTTGTTGATGAATATCTTTGGCCTTTAGTGCAAATATGACTTGTTGATGAATATCTTTGGCCTGTAGTGCAAAGATGACTTATTAATGTATATCTTTGGCCGTAGTGCAAAGATGAATTTATTAGTATGATTATGAACATGAACTGTGATTTGGTATAACCATGATCTTTGATGTTTCAGGTGATAAAAATTATCTTTGTCCTGGATGAGAAAAGGAATTTAGAACAACAATTACGATTATGAGTTATACATGTGATTGTGGACAAGAATTGTTGATTGATGTTATAGGGATAAAACATTGTTGGTGGACTTTTAACATGGAGAAGATAATAGACTTTATAGTCTATTTGACTCTTCTAATGGATTGCTCGTTCCGCTGCAATTATGGTTGAAATTTTTATCATATACCATATGTTCTAAATCTCTGATTTATTACTGTTGAAGGCTATTGATAATTTATTTATCTTTAGTCATGACATTCTTTACTGAGCTAGTTGTGCTCACCCTTTTGCTTCACAATTCCTTTCAGGTAATACGAGTGTAGCTGGGTCGAGCGGGGGATAAAAGGGGAATAGAACGGTGGTCATCATTTAGTAGTTATATTTGGCGAATCAACTAGGGTGAAGCGAACCCAACGTTGGAAGGGTGTTTTGCCATTGTCATACAAGATGTCAAATGTCATACCACCTCGTGTCATCATAAGACATGGATGTGCTCATCCACTTGCTGAGTATATCTACCAGCACTATCTATATGATCTTGGAGTCTATTTGAAATATAACTCTCAATTAGAGACAGTGGAGATAATGATATGTCAGGAGAAGACTTGCCATTGGGAAGAATATGATAGTAATCTTCTTGTTTTTCTTTGGGGTCTATTGGGTCAACCAAGGATAATTCTGTGGCCATATGATATCTATAATAACCTAGACGCATGGCCTCCCATGTACAAAGGTTTCCTTCAGCACTTCCCAAAGATTCTAATTTCTAAAACAGTTTTCGACTATACCTTTATGTAAGGTGTCATTATGAGGTGCTGTCCACGGTTGGGACATGAGTCACAGTTGATATATATTTGTATACAAACTCACAGCATATGTGTTGTTGTATTTTGCATGACAATTGTTTTAATAAAGTTGTAGTTGTTTTCTGTACCATGTATTTGACGACTCAGAATGGGTTGGATGGAATGGACCTATTTTGGGGTTGTTACAACAGACCTAGAGCTGATGCGTATGAGGAAGAAAGTGCAAGAATGTGCTATGTCGGAAGAAAGAATCGATGAAGAAGGAATACTACGAGTCAACTCCAGACTTTGTGTTCCTAACGACCCTGATTTAAAGTATAAAATCATGATGGAGGCGCACAACACACCGTTTGCAATCCATCCTAGGAGTACCAAAATGTATCGTGATCTTCGTCATACATTTTGGTGGAGCAATATAAAGAGAGAGATAACGCTGTTTATCTCAAGGTGTCTAACTTGTCAACGAGTCAAGGCGGAGCATCAAGTACCAAAAGGTCCATTGCAACCACTTGAAATTTCAGAATGAAAGTGGGAGCACATCACCATGGATTTCGTTACTAGTTTTCCCAAGGTTTCTCAAGGCATTGATGCAATTTGGGTCATTGTTGATAGATTTACCAAGTCTGCTCACTTCTTACCAATACGAGAAACTTATACACTTGAACGTCTTGCTCGTATGTACATAAACGAGATTGTAAAACTGCATGGTATGCCTGTATCCATAGTTTCTGATCGAGACCCAAGATTCACTTCACGATTTTGGGTTAGTTTGCAAAAAGCTATGGGCACGGATTTACGATTTAGTTCGGCATATCATCCTCAGACGGACAGACAATCAGAGAGGACTATTCAAACTCTAGAAGATTTATTAAGACTCTGTGTCCTTGACTTCAGGGGAAGTTGGGATAAGTTCTTACCATTGGTGGAGTTTTCCTACAACAACAGTTATCAAGAAAGTATTGGCATGGCTCCATTCGAGGCGTTGTATGGAAGAAAGTGTCGTTCTCCAGTATGCTAGGATGAGGTGGGTGAAGCAATGTTATTGGGACCGGAGTTGGTACGTATGACTACGGAAAAGATTCAAGCGATCCGACAACGTATAAAGACTTCACAAGATCGAAAAAAAAGTTATACTGATCTTCATCGAAAGAACGTGGAATTCCATATAGGAGATCATGTGTTATTACGTGTTGTTCCATGGAAAGGAGTTACGAGATTTGGAAAGAGAGGAAAGCTCAATCCTCGATTCATTGGCCCATTTTTAATCCTCGATCGAGTAGGAACTGTGGCCTATAGACTCGCTTTACCGCCAAGTATATCTCGTGTTCATAACGTTTTTTACATATCCATGTTACGTAAATATGTGGGAGACCCGAACCACATTATTGAGTTAGAACCAGACGAAATAGCGGAAGATTTAACGTATGAAGAGGTTCCTGTTCAAATCTTGGATAAGAAGAAACATATTCTACGCAAATTATCGATGCACTACGGGCCAAGGATATTCGTGTATTCATCAATGGTCATGATCATGCCAACAACTGTCCATCAATGCACTACGGGCCAATGAGGACTTTTATCATATTATTTGTAACATTACGGTCATGATTACACCAAATAATCCCTGGTCATAATCGTAACAAGTCCATCTATGCACTACAGGCCATAGATGACTTTCAAAAATATAAACACGAGGATGATGACAATGACATATGAATTCAATAAAATAAGTTCACGAATTAATTTATCCAAAAATTAATAATGTTTAAATTATCAACATGATACTTCTTTGTAGAGTAAAATTCAAGAATACTCAAAAGAATATTTTCATGAAAAGATACTGGATGAAGCGCAAATATCAATGATATTCCACTAATTTAATGGAGTATAGAAGTCAAAACTTTAACCAACTGAGTATAATAAGGAATGGAATAACAAAAAAAATCATCAGGCATGTGATAGAGAGCACATGCAGGTTATTCCAACAGAATAATAAATATAAAACCAGGTCCGGCGTAAACGCGCAGACAGGATATTCCGACAGAATAATAAATACGGAACTAGGTCCGGCGTAAAACATACAGACATGATATTTCAACAGAATAATAAATAATGGAATAACATAAGTATTTCACCAAGTATAGGGGAGTCCGCGTATACAGGTTATTCCAACAGAATACTAAAGACAGAACCAGGTCCGACATAAAATGCACAGACAGGATATTCCAACAGAATAATAAAGAATGGAATAACATAAGGATTTCACCAAGTATAGGGTATGCCGCGTATATAGGTTATTCCAACAGAATAATAAAGAATGGAATAACAGAAGTTCTCTTCGTGAATAAGAAAAAATAACACCCCTTACCGTAAAAGACACTGGATATCGAAGTAGTGAAGTAGCAGAATACTCTTCTTCTTTCTCTCTATAATTTCTCTCTATAATTTCTCTATCTAGAGTTTCAGTGAATTCGTAAGAAATAATGAAGGAATGATCTTCTATTTATAGAAGAATGGATTGAATAGTAACTAATTCCTGAACGGTCCAGATTGATTTACTTTTAAACGGACGGTTCACATTGATTTACTATTAAAACTTAAAGCAACGGTCCATACTGATTTACTATTAAAACTTTAAACCAGCGATCCATATTGATTCACTATTATAACTTTCCACCAGCGGTCCATATTGATTCACTAATATAACTTCAACCAACGGTCTAAAAAATTTGCACATCTCCTCATGGAATAATATTGTACCCAAAATACCCGAATGTACAATACTAGAGTGTAAGACCTCAAATTATTAATAAATGAAATTTAATTTCCTCTATTTATTATTTTGAAATAGTAAGGATTGATTTGATTAATGTGGTTAGTTATGGATAAAATCCGCAAATATTTTAAATAAACAGGTGGTTATAAAATATTCATTGTTGTCGGAGAATATTCGATTGGTCGTGGAATATTCTTACTGTCGGGGAATATTCGTACGACGGCGCAGTCTTTTGTGGGCCCCATAACAAAAAGCGATTGGATGAAAAAAACGACAAGTATAAGTTGTTTATAAATAACGACGCAGTTGTTATCGTTAATACTGTTGGAATATCCAGTGGTTAAAATACAGTAATATGCATTGTTGAACAGTAGCACACAGTATTGCACCAATTATTGATTCTTACGTAAGAAGGCACTACTCAATAATTGTTACAGTAATTACTGTTCAGTATTTTATTTTATTGATTCAATAATTGCTGCGTTGATTTTTTATATTACTGTTATTTCAATAATTGTCACTACACAGTATTTTTCATTATCGGGACAATAATTTATATTATCTGAATAATATTATTAGATAACATTATTGACAATGTTTAAAAAGTTCTGTCTAAGAAGAGGTTTGGTCACCTAATTACGCGCCAGTAAGTAAAAATTCTTATTGGAAAGCCCCCGCTTTCTTGGGAACGGCCTTGTTGCCAGTACTGTGATTCTGTAATATTATTTGTGAATAATTAATTATTGATTTATATGATGAGGAAAATATTGATTTTATGTGGATATAGATGAAGAAAATTTTTAAAGTGACAATTGTTAAAAATTGATATTTTATCTTTTTTAATAAAATAATATTTTTATTATAATATAATAATGATGATATTTTTACAATGAATTTGGGATATATGAGTATATGAGGAGGAAGAGTATTTTTGTTGCAAAAGTTGTTTAACACATGTTTTGTGTGTCGGTGGACTCCATTTCTTGAATGAAATTTGATTATAGCCTGTAAAATCGTCCGTTTATGAATTTCGGTCAATTTCTGTTTGGAATTTGGAAAAACTTAATTCTGTAAAGTTGTAAAGAATTGAATTTTCTATAAAAAGTCACGAGATTTGAATTTTCTGATAAAATGACTATTTATTATGAATTATTGAAGTTTTGAAGTTCCAAAATAATTGATTTTTGGAAGTTTTATTTATGTTTTAAACGAAAACCATTTTTTAAATGTTTGTGGACATCTTTAACATATGTTAGATGGCTGAAATCATATTTCAAAGTGAGCGTACGAATTTGTTTTATATATAATATTATTATATTCAATTTTCTGCTTTGGTGTTCTAAGCAATTTTCTATAAATAGGGTGCTTAGGTTAGAATTGAAAATCACACCAGAAACTACAGATTTCTCTCTCTTTCTCTCTCGATATATTGAGCGTATTCTTGTGAGTATTTTAGTACTTTGAGTATTGCAATACGGTGCAAGTTCTTTCAGCACTATATCCAGTATTCCAGTCAGAAGTACTATTCTTTCTGAGGTAAGGGATGTTATTTTTTTCTCAAATGATATTATTTCTTCAATTTCATTATGCCGAAATATTGGTTGGAAATTTTTATTAAATTTGAAACTTTTTCATGTCGGGGTTACTATTCATGAGTTACTATTCACGAATACTATTCACGAAGCGTGATGATGTATTTTTATGAAATTTCTATCTTTTGAGGTCGGAGTTACTATTCACGTATATGGCACTATTCACGTATACGACACTATTTACGAATACGACACTATTCACAGAAAAATTAAATTTTCTTTTCTGTGTCCAAGATTGTGGGTTATGATTCCTATCTTTGATTGGATCTATGTTTTGATCAGTCTTAAATTTTACCTCACTCTTGTGACGCCCCCAAAATTAGGTATACATCACCCATCTTGGGTCGTCAGATACATGGTACATAATTCAAATACAACTTACTAATACAACTGTCGTGTACAATACGACAAAACATAACTGTGAGTTTGAATACAATTATTGTCTACTAGAGATTATACAAACTCAAAAAGAGTCCTCATTACAATTATTAACACCCTATTTCACATAATAGTGAGGACTACTAATGCTATCCTCTGGACCGTCACTCCGTTCCCCGACTAGTCCCTGCTATGTTCTCATTTCCTGAAGAGAACAGTGAAAGAAAGGGTGAGCTCAACTAGCCTAGTAAGAAATATTATGACTAAGATAATGCAGAATAAATTATCGTTAGCCTTCAACAGTATTAAACTGATAAATATAACAACATCAAGTTTAACAGCAGCGGATCAAGCAATCCATTAAAAGAGTCAAGTAGAGAATAGAATCTACTATCTTTTATGATTTAAAAAGTTTTTCATCACTTTTATCGCTGAGACCCAGCTTAATAAATAAACCACATCATCCCTGCACTATGGCCAGAGATATTTATTAGGGTCACGACCACAAATTCCATGCACTACGGGCCAAGGACATTTGTGTATTCATCAATGGTCATGATCATGCCATAAAATAATTCATCTTTGCTCCCTTGGCCGAAGAGAATCCATAGCCATAATCATACCAAAAACTGTCCATCAATGCACTACGGGCCAATGATAACTTTTAATTTTCACATTATTTGTAACATTACGGTCATGATTATACCGAATAATCCCTGGTCATAATCATACCAAGTCCATCTATGCACTACAGGCCACAGATGACTTTCAACATAACATAAACATGAGGATGATGACAATGATATAAGAATTCAATAAAACAAGTTCAAGAATTAATTTGTCCAAGAACTACTAACGTCCAAATTGTTAACATGATACTGCTTTGTAGAGTAAAATTCAAGAATGATCAGAAGAGCATTTCCATGAAAAGATACTGGATGAAGCGCAAATATAAAGGATATTCTACTAATTTCATGGAGTATAGAAGTCAAAACTTTAACCAACTGAGTATAATAAAGAATGGAATAACAAAAGAAATCACCATGCATGCGGTACTTTACATCGACAGGTTATTCCAACATAATAATAATAACGGAACCAGGTTAGGCAAAATTTGCACCGACAGGATGTTCCAACAGAATAATAAAGACGGAACCAGGTCCGGTGTAAACACACAGACAGGATGTTCCAACGGAATAGTAATAAAGACGGAACCAGGTCCGGTGTAAAACACACAGACAGGATGTTCCAACGGAATAATAATAAAGACGGAACCAGGTCCGGTGTAAAACACACAGACAGGATGTTCCAACAGAATAATAGAAGAATGTCACCAAGTATAGGGTAGACCGCGTATACAGGTTATTCCAACAGAATAATAAGAAATGGAATAACAACAGTTCTCTTCATGAATAAGAAAGAATAACACCCCTTACCGTAACAGAAACTGGATATAGGAAAAGAAAAGTTAAGTAGAAAAAAGCTTTTCTTCTATCTCTCTATAGTTTTTCTCTCTAAAGTTCAGTGAATTCGTAAGAAAATAATGAAGGAATGAGCTTCTATTTATAGGAAAATGGAATTCATAGTAACTAATCCATGAACGGTCCAGATTGATTTACTTTAATCTGACGGTCCATATTTAAAGAAAAATCTTTTAAATAAAATATAATATATTCTATTTATATAAAAAGATTTTTACTATGCAAATACTATGCAACACTATGCAAAATACTATGCAACACTATACAAAATACTATGCAACACTATGCATAATAAAATATAATATATTCTATTTATAGAATAACTTTAATAAAGTATTCTGTTTTATATAAAAAGATGTTTCTGTTTTATTACGTTAATAATACGAATAAAACAAAATGTCATCATCGCTATAATAATTCATATTATTAATCGACAATAATTGAATCAAACTGAGCGACTTCTCACATAAATATCAATAATCAATATCGTGTGCTACTATGCAACAACGCGTATTACTGTACTTTTACTACCCAGTAGTTCAACAATATCAACGGTAAAACTTCCGTCGTTATTTTCAATAAAATATTTTTGTCGTTTTTTTAATCCGACAATAATTCCGTTGTGGGGTCCACCAATAATTGTACCGTCGTACGAATATTTTTCGACACAAAAGAATATTCCCTGACCAATCTAATATAATATAACAACTTGCATACTTTACAAAATTTATAAATACTACCCACAACTATAATATTATCTCAAATTCACACCATAATATTACAAAATTATTTCGAGAAAATTAATTCTTCATTCATAAAATCTGGGGTTTCACAACTCTGATTATTTATGAAGTATTTTTGAATGGGAATTGTTTAAAGTGCGAATCCTTAATATTTGTTCTTTTGCTTCACTAGATTCATTTTCTTTAAAATATTTTTCATCATCCTCAGTCCTAAATGATGATATAACTGAATATCTTTGGCCTGTAGTGCAAAGATGAATGATTTCTTGATGAATATCTTTGGCCCGTAGTGCAAAGATGAACAGGTTTTGAGATGAACATGACCGACTGATTAATATCTTTGGCCCGTAGTGCAAAGATGAACAGGTGTTTAGATGAACATGACCAACTGATGAATATCTTTGGCCTGTAGTGCAAAGATGAATATTTGATTTCAGATATATGTTGATTAATGTTATAGGGATAAAATATTGACGATGAACTTTTAAATTCATATATAGAAGATAGTAGTTTGCATTCTCTACTTAACTCTTCTAATGAATTATTATTTCCTCTGCGAAGATTGATTTAAAACTGGTTGTCTATTGTATTCTATTAGATTTTTTTCTGTTGAGAACTAACGATAATTTGTTCTATATTATCTTAGTCATAATGTTCTTTACTGGGCTAGTTGAGCTCTCCCTTTTCTTTTTTGTTCCATTTTTCTTCTCAAGAGGCGAGAATATAGCGGGAACTAGTCGGGGTGTGTAGTGATGGTTCAAGATAGCTGTTTTAGTAGTCCTCACTATTTTGTAAAATAGTGTATTAATAATTGTAATGAGGACTTATTTGAGTGTGGATATTGTCCAGAATAAAATATTCGTATTTAAACTCACATTTTCTGTGTTGTCGTATTTTGCACGAAAATTGTATTAATGAAGTTGTAGTTGTTTCTGTACCATGTATTTGGCGACTGAGAATAGGTTGGGTGGATTGGACCTATTTTGGGGGCGTCACATAGAGTGAATAGTAATCGGGTGAATAGTAACTCGTGAATAGTAACTCGTGAATAGTACTCCGATACGAAAAGTTTCCCGAATACCCGATTGAACAATATAACCTCCAGACATCAATTATCATCGGAATAGATGTCGATTTCTACTAACACAAATAATTCCAATACAATGAAACTATAAAATTCATCTTTAATCAACACGAACTTATTCATCATTAATATTACAACTCACAATATTTAGCAACCAGGTTGTTCCCAAGAAAGAGGGAGTTTTTCAATAAGGATTTCTCCTTATTGGCGCGCAATTAGGTGACCAAACCTCTCCTTGACAGAACTTCTAGACATTGTAAATATTGTAATTTTATAATATGAATAACTTTGTCGTCTCAATTATTGATTTAATAATATAACTTATAATGCAGATGATACTGTGACAATAATCGTATCAATAATATGAGAGATATGATGCAGCAATTACTGTAACAATAATTGAGTATAAATGAGTGACTTCTCACGTAAGTATCAATAATCAATACCACGTGCTACTATGCAACCACGCGTATTACTGTGCTTTTACGACCGAGTAGTTCAACAGTTTTAACAATAACACCTCCGCCGTTATTTATAAAATATTTTTGTCGTTTTCTCAATCCGACAATAATTCTATTATGGGGTCCACCAATGATTGTGCCGTTGTACGAATATTTCTGACAAAAAGAATATTCCCCGACCAATTGAATATTTTATAACAACTTACATATTTAACAAAATTTATAAATATTACCCACAACTATAACATTATATCAAATTTATTCTATAATATTCAAAAATAATATTTATAAAAAAATTATTTTTATTAAAAAAAAATTGGAGTCTTACAATCAAGATATAGTTCATAATATTATTCAATGCCTTTGATTTTATTCATTTAAAATACAAAACTATATTCTTAACCTTGGTTGATAATTAGGTTTAACTGCTCTGCACCAATTAGATGACAGAGGAGGAAATAAACCACTTTTGATTGGATCAGAAGAGACAGAAAATTAAAGGAAGAGATAACAATAATAAAGTTCACCACGGCCACTTGTCTCAAGTGGGTTAGCAGTCAGAGTCTCGCGTAATATCTTGTCATGTTGTGTTTTAAATTATGATTATGGAAATATATATGACTATAAGCACTATGATTATGGGTACGACTTTTCCTTGTTTCCCACTAGGAAGGCAGTTATAACTAATAAAGCTATACAAAGGCCACTGATGAGGATCTGAGTTCGATGATATTGATATATCGAATAACATATTGTTGGCATTAAAATGTCATGAATTGGAGGATCGGATCCACGCAAGACAAATGGTAAAGGAGGTTATTAACATCGTTGAGATCGGACGCCATCGACGAAAAATGTATTCGTATGATCATGAGATCAATCATCCTCATCCAATGAACAATCAACGTATGTACCAATCTATCCAGATTCACTAATCTCCAATTTAGTAATCCAACGATTAGGAACTATTTTAGTTTTAAACTTTTTAAAAATTTAGATCTCATTAGAATGATCATCATCATTATTCTAAAAATATTACTTAAAACTATGAGTTTATCACATATTATAAAACAACATCATGTAGATAATTAAAAGTCTTTAATAAATTAATATTTTTTATTAATAAATGAATAAGATAGTTACAAAGTATATGTTTTATCATCAAATATGATTGGCTTGTGTGGATACTACTTTCATCTGACTGGGACAAAGTCGAAGCAGTATGATATGACGCTTCCTCAAGCGAAGTTTGCTTACAACCATTCAAAGAACATGACTACTAGATTGAGTCATTTTGAGATTGTTTAGAGACGAAATCCATCTCGGGTCCTGGATTTAGCTCCTATTTTACGAATTGGCCGAGTGCACCCTAAAGTAGATGAAATGACATATCACCTTTAGAGTATCCATGATCAGGTGTACCGATCTATTCAAGAGAACAATGATAAGTATAATGATCGGGTTGACAATCATCGGCGTAAAGTACTTTTTGAAGTTGGAGATTTTATTTGGGTAGTGTTGACTCGTGATCGATTTCCTATTGGCGCATATAACAAGCTTAAGGGTCGAAAAATTGGTCCTTGCGAGATTCTATAGAAAATTAATGATAATGCCTATCGATTGCGTTTTCGATTGGTCCTTGCAAGATTCTCCAAAAAATTAATGATAATGTCTATCGATTGCGTATTCCAAGTCATTTGCGGACTTCAGACGTTTTCAACGTGAAACACTTGCATCCTTGTTTTGTGGAGTTTGGTGTTGGTGTGGCGAACTCGAGGACGAGTTCTTTTCTACTTAGGGTGACTGATGCAGGAGAATCTGAGTTCGGTGATGCTAAGATATCAGATAACACGTTATTGGTATTGAAGTATAATGGTTTGGAGGATTGACCCATAAGAAGTGGTAAAGGCGGTCATTAATATCGTCAGGGTCAAATGCCATCACCGAGGGATGTCTTCGAAATCAAGAGTCGGGAGTTCGACTTCGATAATATCATCGGATTTGGCTTCGGACTATAGAGTCGGGAATTCGACTTCAGTAATATCGTCAGATTTGGCTTCGGACTATCTATTGAATTTGTGGCGGCTTTATGTCTTCGAAAGTTTGGATAATTTTTATCAATATTCTTATTTTTAGATTTTTGGTTTGATTCGTCTTTTATGATAGTATTTTAATTATTAGAAGGTTGTTATTGTTATCGTAAATATAGTAGGATTATTAGTAAGTTGTTTTTTATTGAAATTTTCTTACTTTAGTTATAGGAATTCTGTTGCTTCTTTTGCACATGATAATATCGCTATTCTCTTGGACGTGAACCACTTATATATAGTGATTCTCATAATATCATGTACAGTAGTCAGTGAGTCCTATTTAACATCTGGGTAGACCGGAAGTAATTAAGCTTCCAGATATTTGAATTTGATGCATGATTGATAAAAGTTGAATTTACTTTACTTTTTATATGATCAAATGTTAATTTGTTGCTCTGTTTGTATTACTGCACTCAGAGCATTCATATTTACCTAGATGCGATTAATTCATGAATATTGACACCATTGAATTAATTGTTCCCTCAGTAACTGAAAGTTTAATATCATATACTATATGTAATATGGAAAAACTGTACAAGAGACACCTTCTGAAAATTTCAACACACCTCAAACAATGGGTGCAGCACTATGTACCTTCTTTGCATCCATCCACATTAATTACCTCTGATAAACTAACAACACATGCATGAGCTAAACCCTTAAAACACTCAGGCCTGCCTACACTTGGTATTTGTATCTTATTTTGTGCATTACAAATTCTTGTTTTTGAAAAATAAATATAGAGATTTTTAAAAAAAGGAGCGCTTGGCTGGTGCTCTTCCCACAGCTTTCATCAAGTTTGCTATTTCATAAACTTTTGCCACTTTTGTTCCTCGCCTGGCCTCTGCCGATGCTTTCCTTTCTTCTGCTTTCCTGTGCGCTTTGGCTATATCGTTCTGCATCTTTTCCATGGCTCTTGCCCTTTTCTCATCCAGTTTTCTCTACAAAAACAGAGCAACTATTTGCTCAGTTTAGGACTTGTGGATAAGGTGGTTCTACCGAGTCTAGTACAATATTGTACACAAGTGCCTCAGAACTTGAAGAATTCAGGAAAAGATCTAAAAGATGTTCATTTCTTAATTTTCCTCACCATTTCTGTACTGAGAGAGAGAGAGAGAGATTCTTTCCTTATCCAACATTACATAGAAAAAGAAAGATTCTTTATATAGTCATTGAACTTCAAACATAAGGTTTCAAAAGCAATTATTAATTATACCCAAATCAAAAACTCTACGACTTACTTAATTGATGATTGATTACAGATTTATATACAGTTCAACGCTAACTAATTATAAAATTATATCCATATCACTACTACAAATTAAAATACCACTAAAACAACTTGATTAAATTAATATTCATACGTACGTACCTCAACTTTCTTCATCCACGAAGTAGACTTCTGAACTTGCTCACTTTCCCAACCATTAATTATCGCGTCCTCGCGCTTAAACCGATTATTAATCTTGGCAATCTTAGCATTTTGCCATGCAGATATCTTCGTCTCAACCTCCTCTTTCTTCACTCTCTGCACCGACACGTCACTGTGATTACTATTCATGGAAGAAGAACCACCGGCAGTAATAGTACTACTGTCACGTCTAGAAGACGGTAGAGGATCCATCGGATTATTATCCGGTACGATGGCCAAAGGGTTTGTTTCTTCTTCCTCTCCAATCCTACCCAAGTTTTCATTTTCACTCCCATTATTTCCTACCGTTGACCCTGCAAGAACTAGTGCATTAAATTCCCTACTCATAGTGGTAAAATTCTCGCTCAAACCGCCTTCCGTGCTAGCTATCGATAAAGACGACTGGTGGCTACTTGTTTCCCAAGCTTCTCTCCGGCTGACCGGTGGCGGACGCGGCGGAGTTAGAGCATGGATGTCTCTAATATTGATATCGTGTTCATCTTCTTCTTCTTCATGGTTTTGGTATTCTCGAGTAATGCTACTTGTTGTAGCTATCTGATCACTCAACATGATATTAAGGGTTTAATTTTGGTGTGTTGTGTGGGTGCTGTGGTGGAACAAAGATGATGAAAATGCCAAAAAGTAAGAGGAGGATAAAATAGTAAAGGCTAGAGTTTAAGCATTAATAATGTCCCAATTTAGTCCATAATTAAGAGTAAAACAATATTAGCCACACACATGCTTTTTAGCCAATAAGGGACCGGAAACAAGAAAAGTTTGAAGGGATATATACTAGCTAGCTTGTTAGATAGATTGGAGATGAAATGAGACATTGATTAATTGATAGGTACATTAGAAATTAATTTTAATTAATGTTAAATATCTTATTTGGTCCTTTGTGTTTGCAAGTGTTACTTTTGTCGATCCCATTTTTTGAAAATAAAATAAAATTCTTTTGAATTAGTATACAATATTTTTGGAATTATTTCCTATATATTCTTTTGGTTGCTTGGTGAAGGACCTATTAATTCCTTGTTAGCTATCATAGAATTATTTTCTAAACAAATTATTTTATGGCTCCTCTTTAGTTGTGAATTAGGTTATGACTTTTTGTCAGTTTAAAATGTTTATTTAATACGACAAAATCATGACAGGAAATCAAAGATTAAGGATTAGTAGATTGTTTCCTCTATTTTTGTAAAGATGAGAAGGGAGATTTTTTATTTATTTTAAAATAATGAATATCATAATTTAATTACGGGGCTTATGTTGTTTCTGTATTTTGTGTGTGTGTGTGTGTGTGTTATAGAGGCACTCGCAACAACTCATTTAAAGTGTGTATTGAAATATTGTAATTTATGATCAATTTTAAAATCTCTTTATTAAAGGTAATACAAGAGAAAATGACTGATTTTTCTTTATTTCTCTTGTTTTCTTAATTAATTGTTTTATTATTATCTTATCTACAAAATTACTTTATTTGCAAAAATAAAATAAAAAAGTATAATTCTTTTTGTTTATATTATTTATATGTTTTCTTAAATAAAGAAATAGTTTTTCCCCAAAGAAATAAAATGAAGTTATAAAATTTTAATTATGGAAAATTTCTAAATATTTTTAGGTGGTTGAATTTTTTTAATTTGTTTACGTAATTCATGAGTTGAAAATATAAAATGCAAAAAATTGAAGGGCAGCTACAGTCATAAATAAATAAAGCACAGGGACTCTTCCGCAAGAAAACCTCTTTTTGAATTTTCTTTTCTTTTAATAATGATTTGTGTCGGCTAGAATAAATTTGACTAAAAGTAGGTAGTGCGGGTGGACCAGTGAACATTACACACGCGTCGCATGATAACAACCAAAGCCACGTAGGTTAGTTACACGTCACTAGATTTGGGCCCTACCACAAAAAAAGGGACACGTGTACGGTGTGGCTTGCGATAATATGAAGTTTTCTAGACGCCCACGTCTAACGTGATGATAATTTAGTAGTAGTATTATCTTATCCTACTAAATTCCTAATTAAGATACTATATATTATTACTAGCTAGGTCCCGTGCCTCCGACACTGTAAGGACAATATAATTTTATCTCAAATTTTGAACGACCAAAATAATTTATTGAGTGAGCGGGAAATTTAAAGTCATTTGTATTTTATTAAATTATTATTAGATTATTAGATAGATAGATGTATTTTATTAGATAGATGTATGAACGGTGGGATTTATCTCAAACTTTGGACGGCCCAGATGATTTATTGAGTGAGCAGAAAATTCAAAATTATTTGTATTTTATTAGATAGATAGATAGATGTATGAACGGTGGGATTTATCTCAAACTTTGGACGGCCCAGATGATTTATTGAGTGAGCGAGAAATTCAAAATCATTTGTATTTTATTAGATAGATGTATGGTGACATATATCAAAGAAGCAGGGTATATTATTTATTTTGTTTTAAAATAAATTCCAATCGTATACATACACGTGGAAATATTGAGTTATTTAATTAATTATTTAAAAATATATATGATGGTGGAATGTGAGTTGTGTCCGTCCATTATTTTGATGGCAAGTGTTCATGAATTTCTTGAGAAGTCGGGCATATGAAAGTGACACACTCGTGTTTTTAATTCGAGTTGGTGATTTCATTAATTTACATGATAGCTATTTGTCTATAACGCTTTTCTTGATTTAGATTTTAAGTTATTATATACTCCACTTAATGTATTTTTTAGAGATAATTTCGTGATATTACTGTTTTTAATCAAAATAATTTAATCTTACGTCATGCATGCATGCATGCATAATTAAAATATTTTTTTTATATATACTCAATACTATAATTATGTATGCATAAAATATTTTTATTATTATTTTCTTATGTAAGAAATTATTTAGCTAGCACTTTTTTCATCTCTAATAAGAAAATACAATTTACCAAAGTTTCTGTTGAATCATGGAGATCGCATATTGACGTTCATAGGTTGATTTTATCTTTATCTTTATTTTTTTTTAGTGTGTATTATTAGCTATCTAAATGTGAGTAAATAATAATTAGTAATGGTTACATCTAATGAAAGAGCAAGAAAGAGAGAGAGACAGAGAGAGACTTGGGGTGGGGTGGGGTGGGGTGGGGTGGGGTGGGGTGGGGTGGGGTGGGGGATAGAAAAATGTATATAGTAATAGATATGCAATGAGGTAGGTAATTAAGGGGCTGTTTGTTTCGCTCTTAATTGGGCTGAATGGCTCTAAATCCGAAGGATTCAGCCATTCAGACTGTTTGTTTATAAAATTTGAAATCTGAATTGGCCTTAATCCATCTGAGCGATTCTTGTCAAAAAATTGGGCTGAATCGGCTGAATAACAAGTTTTACCCAAATAACCTCTCGTTGTTGTCTCTTCTCTGCATCTCCATCTTCTCATCCGACTCCATTGTGGCTGAACAGAGAGCAAACAAAACAGAAGCCACAAACCCACCACCATGGTCGGCGGAGATTTCACTGCCGTTGCCGGAGACTCCACCACAAACACCACCATCCAATCGGAACCGTTTTTTTCCCACGGTGTAACAACCAACAGAAGAAAGAGAAAAACCCTAGAAAGTAGCAGCCAAAAAGAGTTATACTCTGCTCGCTCTGCTACAACAGGGGAGGAGGAGATAATAAAGAAAAGAGGTGGAGGAATGATTTTGACAAAAGGGAAAGCAGCAAGAAAAATCTAAGAACAGCGTGCGGGGTGGGATCTCCGCCGCAGGCTTCGGATCTCCGCCGTTGGATGAATTCGCTTCTTCATCTTCTTCCTTTTACTTGGCCGGCAGCTTTGATCCCAAAATGTATCAGTAGTAATTTCTTATATTTTCTTTAATTGTCTGTATCAGCATAGGTTCAATTAGTAAATGGGTCATTTTAATTTTACCTCCAAATTTTATATACAATAATGGGTATAATTAGTAAACTCTTATATTGCGAGCTTACAAGCCAATTCAAGTATGTAGAATTGTATAGTAGAGGTTTATTTTTTTTTAAATATATTCAAACAAAATTATATTCTTGTTTACCATAGATTAGAGGGGTAAAATAGTAAAATACTGTTATTCAGATATTTCAGATATATCAATTATCAAACAACTTTTTTCATTCAAATTCAGATTTAGTTCATTCAGATTCAGCTGATTCAGATTTAGATTCAGATTCAGATTTATTCAATTTTTATCAAACAACCCCTAAGTGTTTAATAACGTACTAAAAGTAGGGGCTTTTTTAATTATTAAATCAAAAGAAGCGGAATGAATAAATGAATATTCACATGTCAAATAGAAATCCAGGTAAGTGCAGCAGGCAATGTGAATATGTGATGTGATAATAGGGAAGGGGTGATATTGGAATTTGAGTTTTTGAAAAAAAAATTTAATTTCTATATCAAAAGATTTATGAAATTAAAAGTTAATTATATTATAAAAATCTTGGATTTAGAATTACTAAGTGGAGTAGTATATTGCATCTTTAATATTCTCATCGTTCCATTCCACACATAGAAAATAGTACATCAAAATAATTAGATAATCCTTTCCTTTCTCCTTGTGTATTTTTGTGGCAGGCAGGCAGGCCGGCCGGCCGGCCGGGGGAAGCCCTTTCGTATTGTTGTGCAAACGAGTAAAGAAATGGTCTAATTTCATACTATTATATATAGGATAAATTACATATTATAGTGTATTTTTAAAAATAATTACAATAATCATACATTCATAAAATAATTATAAAAATATGATATTTTATCATATTTATTTACAATACCAATACAATTAGGAATCCTTAATTTAAGAGATTAATATTAATGGGCTGACATGATAAATTAGTTTCTATCTTCCTAAAACATTCCCTTCTCATTCGGTCTCTCTCTCTGCCCTTACTATTTCTCTCTCCTATTGAAGCCCTACGTCGTTCTCATTCGGTCTCTCTCCGTCCTTCCTACTTCTCTCTCTCCTCTTGAAGCCCTTCGTCGTCAGCGGATTGAATCTACTTCTTCAGACGATGGAGTTCTTGCTTTGGTAGAACTGCCTCCTTTAGGAACCTACCATACGGTATGTACATGGTTGAAGTGTTGTTTTCATACTCTGAGTTTGTACTTCTGGCGACATTCTGTTTATGTTAATTTTCTCTATGACTGGTTATTTGCGAAGACATCATCTAACAACATAATATTTGCTAAAGTGGATAATTATTTTCAAATTGTTTAGGCTCTTAACATATATAGTCTGCTTTTGAATGATCATAATTGTCTCATCTTCATTTTGCCATTTTACTTCTGTATCCAATTTTTAGGGGCTTGATGTAATGTTTACGTTTTATCTATGTCAAGCAATAAAAAATAGATACTATCATATAACTGTTTGGTTACTTCTGCATTATGTTTTGGTTACTGTTAGCTTGAGATTCGGATACCATTTTTGTTACCTTAATTTGGTATTTTGGTTACTTTTTTATGTTGTTATAGTTACCATGTATTTGCTTAGTATACATGGTTGACTAAACTTGTTTTGGTGTACATGTTATTTATGTATTGGTTACCATTAAAATATATTTTGGTTACTATCATATAACTATTTGGTTACTTATTTAGTATATTTTTTGTTACTGTTAGCTTGTGATTCGAATTCCATTTTTGTTACCTTGATTTGGGATTTTGGTTACTGTTTTTTGTTGTTATGGTTACCGTGTATTTGCTTAGTATACATGGTTGACTAAACTGTGTTTGGTGTACATGTTGTTTATGTATTGGTTACCATTAATATATGTTTTGGTTACTAACATATAACTGTTTGGTTACTTCATTAGTATATTTTTTTGTTACTGTTAGCTTATGATTTGGATACCATTCTTTTTTCCTCAATTGGGATTTTGGTTACTTTTATATGTTATTTTGGTTACAATATATTTGCTTAGTATACATTGGTTGACTAAACTGGGTTTGGTCTACATGTTGTTTATGTGTTGGTTACCATTAAAACATGGTTTGGTTACTTTTATATAACTGTTTGGTTACTTCTTTAGTATATTTTTTGGTATATATATTTATGTTTTGGTATAAATATCTTCTACAAGGTTTATGCTCTTCTAGTTCTACTTCTATTTTCACAAACACATTCTACACGGGCTCTCTATTCACTAATCCCAAGGTATTTCTCTTCCTCCCATAGGTTCATAATGTAGAAGTCTTTTCTAGAGAATGAGAGCAGCCATGAAGAAGAAAGTAGCAGCAGTCAAAAAGCTCAAGTTTCAGGAAGATTTGTACCAGAATTTGATTAGTTCGGTTGTCGTTGTCTTGTCCTTCTGAATTGTGTTTCGTACTTTAGTTTTTGTTTGATATCCATAACCATTTGTTATGGTTAGTGAGTATGTAATGTTTATTGGAATTTATGTAAATAGGATTACATATTTGATTATATTATCAATTATTTGGTATTGTTTGTTGGTTCGTATTTGTTACTTCTAAGTTGTGTCTGATACATTATTTGAAAGGTGCAGTTGGTAACCAAACATGCACAGAAGGGTAACCATTTTATTTTTTGTTATTAACCAGATAGTTACAAGCTTGTATTAGGACATATATCAAGTGTTAAATGTACATGTGAGAGTATACATGGGTTGCCTAAATTGGGTTGGATATACAGGTTGTTTCTGTTTTGGTTACCATTAAAATATGTTCTGGTTATTTTTCATATAACTAATTGGTTACTTCTTTATTATGTTTTGGTTATTGTTACCTTATGGTTTGACTACTATTATTGTGCCCTCAATGTGAAATTTTGGTTACTTTTATTTTTATTCTGGTTAATATATAATGCAGTTGGTATCCAAACATGCATATAAGGGTAACCATTTTAGTTTTTGTTAGTAACCAAATAATTAAAAACTTATATGAGAACAGTTATCAAGTGCTTAATGTACATGTGAGGGTTTCCATTTATTTAGCTGATGGATACTTTTAAATTACATAGTTATAAAAGTTATTTTGAAATGGTCCAGTTGGTAACTAAATACGAATATAGAGGTAACCATTTTATTTTAGATGGGTAACCAAATTTACATAAAAATGTTTCAAAATAGTTACCAATTGTTCAATATATTTGTTTACTTTATATTGATAACTCATGATGGAATCAAAAATTAAAATATTAATCAACATCAATTTTAGTTACTGTACACCATAAAAAATGTTACCAACCATGTTGTTAATAGTTACTAACAGTAAATAATTATATATTCCTATAAATAATTAAATTTGTTGTATTGGTTACTGTCAGTCTCCATTGTCTAACAACTGAATAAACATTGTAAAGTAACCAAATCAATATTAGACAGTAACCAAATTACATAATCTTAGTAACCAAAAACTAAACCAAATTTTTTACATGCAAATTTGAAGGCCTAAATAATGGAATTTGACCAAAAAACCATGCAGTTCACCAGCAAAAATGCCAAAATCCGACACTCCAAACTTGACAGAAATTGCCAAATGGTCACTGGATTATCATGTTTTGCAGTGCATATCACTTTTTGCATCTCTCTGAACGACCAAGTTGATGAAACTAGTATGCTGGTAACTTCAAATTTGGTGTATTGGTTACTATCAGTCCATGTACTGTTGAAATAAAGTACAACTGGAATCATCTCTATTGTCTGACAACAGAATAAGTATTGTAAAGTAATCAAATCAATGTTAGCTAGTAACTAAACTACATGATGTTGGTATCCAGAACATAAAACACATTTGTATATTCATTTTACAATAGAAATAATCAGTATATTGATATTTATTACCAATTAAATTATAACAGTTGTATGCAGGTAGCCGATGTAGCCAATAAGTAACCAACATATTAAAACAAACAAAAATCATGACAACATTATACATTAATCATGACAACATTATACAGTAACCAAATCCATTTTAGATTATAACCAACACATATTTATTTAGTAACCACAAGATAAATACATTCTGCATTGCATTTTTATAGTAAAAAAAGAATCAGTATAATTTGTTTGTTACCAACTAAAGGCAAACTTTTGTAAGAATGTAACCAATGTAGATAACAAGTAACCATTAATATAAAAAACATAAGTAGAAGTGTACATTAATATGCTTCAGCAACCAATATTACAGTAGCCAATTAATCTCTGCAGTAAGTAAGTTTGGATTAGTCAGTAACCAAGTCAGCTTTTGTGACGCCCCCAAAACAGGTATACAACACCCATTCTGAGTCGCCAAATACATGGTACATAAAGCAAACTACAACTTCAATAATACAAATGTCGTGTGAAATACGACAATACATACTGTGAGTTTAAATACAAATATTATCTTCTAGACAATATCCACACGCAAATAAGTCCTCATTATAATTATTCAAACACTATTTTACAGAAATAGTGAGAACTGCTAAAACATCTTTCTAGAAACCTCACTCCATACCCCGACTCGATCCTGCTATGTTCACACCTCCTGAGAAGAAAAATGGAACAAAAAATAAAAGGGTGAGTTCAACTAGCCCAGTAAAGAATATTATGACTAAAATTGTAAGACCCCGAAATTTTTTTAAATAAAAAGGAATTTCCTTTATTTATTATATTGAAATAGTAATGGTTGATTTGATTAATGTGGAAAGTTATGGATAAAATACGCAAATATTTCAAAATAAGCAAGTGGTTATAAAATATTCATTGTTGTCGGGGAATATTCGTTTGGTCGTGGAATATTCGTACTGTCGGGGAATATTCGTACGACGGCGCAGCCATGTGTGGGCCCCATAACGGAAAGCGACTGGAGAAAGAAAACGATAAATATAAGTTGTTTAAAAATAACAGCGTAGTTGTTACCGTTTACACTGTTGGAATACCCGGTGGTTAAAATACAGTAATACGCGTTGTTGCACAGTAGTACACGGTATTGCACAATATTTTGAATTATTGATCCTTACGTAAGAAGGCACTACTCAATAATTGCTACAGGAGTTACTGTTCATTACTTTATTGATTCAATAATTGCTGCGTTGATATTTATATTATTATTGTTTCAATAATTGTCATTGCACAGTATTTTCCATTATCAGATCAATAATTCATATTATTTGAATAATATTATCAGATAACATTATTGGCAAGGTCTAGAAAGTTCTGTCAAGGAGAGGTTTGGTCATCTAATTGCGCGCCAGTAAGGAGAAATCCTTATTGGAAAGCCCCCTCTATCCTGGGAACGGCCTGGTTGTCAGTACTGTGATTCTGTAATATTATTTTTGAATGATTAATTATTGATTATTATGATAAAGAAAATATTTATTTTATGTGGATATAGATGGAGGAAATTTTTAATGTGACAATTGTTGAAAATTAATATTTTATCTTTTTCTGATATAATAATTCATTTAAATATATTATTTTAATAATATATTAACGGTGATATTTATTATAATGAATGTGGGACATATGAGTATATGAGGAGGAAGAGTATTTTTGTGGCATTAAATGTTTAACACATGTTTTGAGTGTCAGTGTACATAATTTTTGACCGAAAATTGAGTATAGACTGTAAAATCGCCCGTTTGTGGATTTCGGATAATTTCTGTTTGGAATTTGGAAAAACTTCCTTCTGCAAAGTTGTAGAGACTTGAATTTCCTATAAAAAGTTGCGAGATTCGAATTTTCTGACAAAAGGGCTATTTATCATGAATTATTGAAGTTCCAGAGTTCCGAAATAATTGATTTTTGGAAATTTTAATTATTATTTTCAACAAAAACGTTTTTCAAAGGTTGGTGGGCATCTTTAACATGTGTTTGATGGCTAAAATCAGATTCCTTGGTGGTTGGCTTGAATGTTTTGTAAATATTAATATTATATTAATTTAGTCTCCTTTGGCGTTCTAACATTTTCCTATAAATAGAGGGTTAAGTTAGAATTGAAAATCACACCAGAAACATAAGCTTTCTCTCTACTTCTCTCTCTATATATCAAGCGTGTTCTTGTGAGTATACTTTGAGTGTTGCTATATGGTTCGAGTTTCTGTCAGCACTATACCGAAATTCAGTCAGAAGTACGGTTATTTTGAGGTAAAGGATGTTATTTTCTTCTCAAATGATATTATTTCTTCAATATCATTATGCTAAAATATTGGTTGGAACTTTTTATCAAATTTGAAACTTTTTTATGTCGGGGTTACTATTCATGAGTTACTATTCACGAGTTACTATTCATGAGTTACTATTTACGAGTACTATTCACGAAGCGTGATGATATTTTTATGAAATTTCTATCTTTTGGTGTAAGAGTTACTATTCACGTGTACGGCACTATTCACGAATACGACACTATTCATCGAAATATGAAATTTCTTCTTTTTGTCCAAGATGTCTATTTTGGCTACTATCTTTGATTGTATCCATGTTTTGATCGTTATTTTTGAGTTCTGCTTCAAAATCAGTTGTTATGAAGTATTATTGATCTTGGACAAACTGTGGTACGAATTCCTAATATTTGTCCTTCTATCTCACTTGATTCGTTCTTAAAAATGTTTTTCATCATCCTCAGTCCTTAATGGTGATACTTGATGAATATCTTTGGCCTGTAGTGCAAAGATGAATGATTAAACTGATGAATCTCTTTGGCCGTAGTGCAAAGATGAACAGGTGTTGAGATGAACATGACCAACTGGTGATACCAATGAATATCTTTGGCCTGTAGTGCAAAGATGATTAAAGATGTATATTGATTGTTGTTACAGGGATGAAATATTGATGATGGACTTTTAAATCTTAGAAGACAGTAGACTTCATTCTCTACGTGACTCTTCTAATGGATTGCTGTTTCCGCTGCATTTGTTGATCTAAAACTTGTTGTCAATTGTATTCTATTAGATTTTTCCCTGTTGAAGACTAACGATAATTTGTTGTATATTATCTTAGTCATAATATTCTTTACTGGGCTAGTTGAGCTCACCCTTCTCCTTGTTGTTCCATTTTCTTCTCAGGAGGTGAGAACATAGCAGGATCGAGTCGAGGTATGGAATGAAGGTTCTAGAGAGAGTTGTTTAGTAGTCCTCACCATTTTTGTAAAATAATATATCAATATTTGTATTGAGGACATAGTTGGGTATGTGGATATTGTCTAGATGACAATGTTTGTATTCAAACTCACAGTTTATGGGTTGTAAAAGTTGTAGTTGTTTCTGTACCATGTATTTGGCGACTCAAAATGGGTTGGATGGAATGGACCTATTTTGGGGTCGTCACAAAAATAATATACAACAAATTATCGTTAGTCTTCAACAGGGAAAAATATGATAGAATACAATAGACAACAAGTTTTAGAACAACAACTACAGCGGAAACCGCAACCCATTAGAAGAGTCACGTAGAGGATGAATTCTACTATCTTCTAATATTTAAGAGTCTATCATCAATATTTTATCCCTGTAACAACAATCAATATACATCTTTAATCATCTTTGCACTACAGGCCAAAGATATTCATTTATATCACCGGTTGGTCATGTTCATCTCAACACTTGTTCATTTTTTCACTACGGGCCAAAGATATTCATCAGTTTAATCATTCATCTTTGCACTACAGGCCAAAGATATTCAATAATACCATCATTAAGGACTGAGGATGATGAAAAATATTTTGAATAACGAATCCAGTGAGATAGAAGGACAAATATTAGGGATTCGTATAACAGTTTATCCAAGATCAATAATACTTCATAATAGCCAATTTTGAAGCAGAATTCAAAAATAACGATCAAAAAATGTATACAATCAAAGATAGTAGCTAAAATAGACATCTTGGACAAAAAAGAAAATTTTTATTTTTCGGTGAATAGTGCCGTATTCGTGAATAGTGCCGTATACGTGAATAGTGCCGTATACGTGAATAGTAACCCCGACACAAAAAGTTCCAAATTTGATATAAAAAAAATCACCAATAATTCGGCAGAATGATATTGAAGAAAATAATATCATTTAAGAAGAAAATAACATCCCTTACCTCAAAATGACCTTACTTCTGACTGAATTTCGGTATAGTGCTGACAGAAACTCGCACCGTATAGCAACACTCAAAATATACTCACAAGAATACACTCGATAATATAGAGAGAGAAAGAGAGAAAACTTGTTTCAGGTGTGATTTTCAATTCTAACTTAGCCCTCTATTTATAGGAAAATGCTAGAACGCCAAAGGAGACTAAATTAATAAAATATTAATATTTACCAAATATTCAAGCCCACCACCAAGGAATCTGATTTTAGCATTTCCTACATGTCCACCTTCTAGAAAAAAAATAAAAAACGTTTTTGAAATAAAAAATAATTAAACTTTCAAAAATTAATTATTTCGGAACCCCGGAACTTCAATAATTCACAATAAATAGCCCCTTTGTCAGAAAATTCGAATCTCGCGAAGTTTTATAGGAATTTCAATTCTCTACAACTTTACAAAAGAAAATTTTTCCAAATTCCAAACAGAAATTATCCGAAATCCACAAACGGATGATTTATAATTCTTCCAGTCCGATAAAATACTGATAAAATACCTTAGCAATAATTCCTTCAATTATATCCACATAAAATAATATATTCATCAATTATATCCACATCAAATAAATATTTCCTTATCATATGAATCAATAATTAATTATTCTTAAATAATATTACAGAATCACAATTATGACAACCAGGCCGTTCCCAGGAAAGAGGGGGCTTTCCAATAAAGATTTCTCTTTACTGACGCGCAATTAGATGACCAAACATCTCCTTGACAGAACTTTCTAGACATTGCCAATAATGTTATCTAATAATATTATTCAAATAATATGAATTATTAATCTGATAATGAGAAATACTGTGCAGTGACAATTATTGAAACAATAATAATATAAACTAACAATGCATCAATTATTGAATCACTATAATAAAATAATGAACAGTAACTACTGTAACAATTATTGAGTAGTATCTTCTTACGTACGAATCAATAATTCAAGCATACTGTGTAATACCGTGTGCTACTGTACAACCACGCGTATTACTGTATTTTAACCACAGGTAACCCAACAGTGTTAACGGTAACAATTTACGCCGTTATTTATAAAACTCAATCTTTGTCGTTTTCTTTCATCCAACCATTTTCCGGTATGGGGCACACAAATGGCTGCGCCGTCGTACGAATATTCCCGACAAAAAGAATATTTCACGACCAAACGAATATTCCCCGACAACAATGATTATTTTATAACCACTTGCTTATTTTGTAAAATTTTCACATTTCACCCATAACCAAAGCATTATATAAAATTAACCCTTATTAATTTAGAATAATGAATAAAGGAAAATTCAATTTTATTTATAATAAGTTGGGGTCTTACAGCTTTAATCAGTAACCAAGTCAGCATTAGTCACTAAATAATTTTACATAGTAACCAAGTCAGCACTATAATTTTACACAGTAACCAAGACATCATTAGTCAGTAATCATTATAATGTTATACAGTAACCGAGTCAGCATTAGTCAGTAACCAATATATTGTTATACAATAACCAATACAACATTAGACAGTAACCAACAGTTGTAGGAAGGTAACCAATGTATTTGATTAGTAACCATTAATATAAAAAAATCAGTAGAACTCATTTAAAATTTATAAAGTAATCAAATAAATATTATTTAGCAAATAAATACACAATAAATAGTAACCAATTTATATCTATTTAGTAATCATAATATAAATAAAACATATCAGTGAATCAAGCAATCGTTATAAGAATTCGTAGTAACCATTTTAAGTGTGAAAAACTTAAGAAAGATAATCAATATAGGAATTCGTAGTAACCATAGGAAACTATATGTACAGCAATTTTAAACTCACATACCTCTGTATTCAGTTTTGTGTCGAAGTTGATGTGATATTGTATGCTATTTTGCGATCTTAGAGTGTCGTCGCAAGAAAAATTTTCGTCTTCTCCGATCTCAGATGTGTGTCGTGACAGAAGATTTGAATTTCTCCGATTTCAAAGATGAATGTTATGTTCAGTCCTAGGAGCGGTTGGAGATGAGAGACTCGGTAACTGGCGTGTAGGGAGAAAAAAGATCCGTAATTTTAGCAAGCTTAATATTATGTTTGCGTTATTTTTGTAATTATGTTGTTTGTGTTTTATTTTTGTAAATACTTTCTAATTATTGTATATTAGTATTAAGGACCCTATATATACTTATATAATTATATATATTGAACTGGGCTTATTCATGGACCTCAGATTTTGTAAACATGGTCGGTCTATTTTGCCCTTATATATATATATTTATTTATTTTATTCAAACACTGGATTGTTGTATATGTATAATTTGTATACATATATGCCTTTCTTGACTTGGTACCAAGAAATCAGTCAACAAGGGGAAAACATTTAAATACAATAATTTTCATTTTTATTTTTCCTATTCAACTGGACTTGCAAATGAGGCTTAGCACCACCGTCCATGCGATGTTTTTATAGTATATACTTTCTTTAAATTCCTATACACGTTGAAAAGTTTTAAATATATATATATATACGGTCAGGATCAAGAGCACTCTCCTTAAATAGCACTCCGCCTTAAATAGCACTCTACAATCAAAACGACGTAGTTTTTGGAGGACGCGGTGGCATTTTTGTAAATACAATGCCACCGCGTATTTACAAAAATGCCACCGCGTCCTCCAAAAACTACGTCGTTTTGATTGTAGAGTGATATTTAAGGCGGAGTGCTATTTAAGGAGAGTGCTCTTGATATATATATATATATATATATATATATAACAAATACTCCATCCGTTCCCAATTAATGAGATCACTGTTGATTTTCTAAAAATTAATTTCAAAAATTTATAAAACTTAAAATTGACATAATTCATTTAAATTTTGAAAACAATACATTATTTACCTAGTTGAATGAACTTTTTAAACTAGTTTATGATATTCATAATTGTATTGGAATAAAATAAATAAAGTTACGTCAATTTTGAATTTAAAAATATTTAAAATTGACTTTAAAAAAATTAATATTATTCTTATAATTAGAAATGGAGATAGTAATAAAAAATAATACCATAGGTAACCCAAAATTCACATGCATAATAGAAAATGTTTTAAAAAAAAAATTAGCTATATACAAACGATGTCGTATTAAAAAAATTTATAGTTGGTGGTATAGCAGGTGTCAAACTGGACTAAATGTTTAAATCGCATGAAATATCAAAAAAGGCAGCCCATAAAAGTTGACTCAACGTACCTTCCAAATATATGTTGCTATGATACTTGGCCGCCTGCCTGCACTGCAGTTGTGGGTCGCAATAATGAAAAGTTTCCTAAATTTGCATGTTTATTTTAAGTTAAAACATAAATTACTGGAAAAATGACTATTTTAAATTAAGAAAAAATTTACTATTGATAAGTAGTTAAAGACATAATAAGAAAATTTATTACCATGGTATGGTGACAAAAAAGTTTATAAAATAATGTGACATAATGAATAATCAATCCCTGTATATGGGTGAATCTAATCGATCACAACCAGTCAAATCATTTTGTAAACAATTCTGTGGTGTTGGGAGGCAAGGGGCCTTGGAACTTGGAGGCGACATCAAAAAATTGGCCTAATCAAAGTATGAAATGGGTAAATTAGTAACATGAAAGTTAGTATGAGTGCGTATAAGAGATTTACCAATAACAACATCCTCTTCACTATCTATGACCCAATCTCACTCTTTATTTTGTAGTTAATTATTTTATACCCCTAATGCCGAATTACTAAACAAACAAGCCCATTTTTTCTCAAAGAAAATTGATATTTTTAAATAGTCTTTCTTCAAATATCTTTTATACGAGAGAATAACAGATTAAAATATTAAAAATTCCATCTTTCGAATTCGAATTGTACTTATTTTGGGAAAACAACAAAGTTTTGTTCAGTTCAGTCAAATTGACGAGAAGAAAAAGAGTAAAAGCCTATTTCGAATCGGAAGGAAGTGTCTAAGAAAAGGGACGAAGGTGTTTGACCTCTTTAGCTCCTCCAACTCCAAGATGATGAGTTGTCTCTAAATTCCCCTTCTCATCCTTTTCTCCTTCTCCAAACCCTTTTTCTTTGTAGTTTTTCCTTAAATCGCCACTCCCACCTTCCAACGATTGTGGGGTATAATAATTTCTCTTCTAAATTCTCACATTTTCTTCCAGACATCGGCCCATCTGATTATTTACTGGGAAATCCATTGTTTGTGGAGGTTCTTTCATCTTTCCTGAATACTTACGCAAGAAATCAGGTTGAGAGATCTGAAATTCCCAGCATTCCTAGGTGGTTCTACTGATTTCTCTTTCGATTTATTAGGAGTTCAGATTTTGAGTCCCCAATTGGTGGAAGATTCATAAAAGAAATTGATTTTTGATTTTTGAAGCTTTTATATGGGAAATTGTTGTGCAGTACCATCAGATCTTTCTGAGAAGAAAAAGGGAAAAAATAAGCCAAACCCATTTTCAATTGACTATGATGCTACCCAGAAAACAGGAAATGGCGGATACAAGTCCTATGTATTGGAGAATCCGACGGGTCATGAAATTGAGCAGACATACAAGCTGGGAGATGAACTGGGCCGTGGCGAATTTGGGGTGACGTATGTGTGCACTGATAAAGCTTCGGGGGAAGTTTTTGCCTGCAAATCAATATCGAAGAAGAAGCTGAGGACTAGGGTGGATATTGAGGATGTGAGGAGAGAGGTTGAGATCATGAAGCACTTGCCTAAACATACTAATATTGTGAGTTTAAAGGACACTTATGAGGACGATACTGCTGTTCACTTGGTGATGGAGTTGTGTGAGGGTGGGGAGTTGTTTGATCGGATTGTTGCTAGAGGGCATTATACTGAAAGGGCTGCTGCGGCTGTGACGCGCACAATTGTCGAAATTATTCAGGTGAATTTATTTTGTCTTTCTTGGATATTGATGATGTAGTTGTGCTTTGATCTGCTTATAGCTTACCAAATTTATAATTTTGTTGAATAAAGTTATCATTTTGTTAGTGAGTATAGTAGTGTATAAATATAAATTCATGGTAATATAGCATTTACGAGATTTAGAGAGCAAATGTTTTAACAAGTCCGAATTAGTTACCTCCCTTGGAACTCTAATACTGTGAAATGTTTTGACAGAGTTTTGAGATTGTTTCTTGATAACAATTATTGGTTAATAGATTTGAGAGATTTCGTGAACAAGGACTTCAACAAGTCGACTTAGCTTACTCCCTTGAAACTCTGGTTCCCTTTACTATTTTGAAGAGTTTTGAGAAAACATTTCTTGATAATAAATCTTGGTTAATAGACCTATCTTATATTAGGTGACTTATCTCAAGTTAATTGTTGGACCTGTCAAAATTTGAGTCTTGTGAATTAAAATCTTTAACTTTCCATTTGTGTTTGTTTTTTTAATGTTCTCTCTTTTAAAATCTTCTTTCCAAAGGATTTTTGGAGGCCTCTAGGTTCTCTCTTTTAAAATCTTCATCTGCCATTGAATATGCCACTTATTCTCTGGTCTGTGCTGTAAATTCTTATCAGTGAAGATGGTTATTCCTTTTACCATATTTTTGGTCCCAGGTAACGCATAAGGTGCCAAACTGTGCAGCTTGTATTATTCGTAATGTTCAAGTCTGCCATAATTTTGTTATTGTACTTCTCATATTTTTACTCAAATTATAGATTTAAGAAATTCTAAATAAATTATTGCCTTTTTTATATTGCAGATGTGCCACAAGCATGGGGTTATGCATAGAGATCTTAAACCTGAGAACTTTTTGTTTGCAAACAAGAAGGAAACAGCAGCCTTGAAAACTATTGATTTTGGATTGTCAGTGTTCTTTAAACCTGGTAAGCTTTAGATGGCTATAGCATTGAAATAATTAGTTTAGGGACATGATCAACAGTGACCTCTTCAGTTACACTAGCAGAAAATCTTTTAATCTTTACAGGTGAGCGATTTAATGAGATTGTAGGAAGTCCTTACTACATGGCTCCTGAGGTTCTAAAACGAAATTATGGTCCAGAGATAGATGTTTGGAGTGCCGGAGTAATCCTTTACATCTTACTCTGCGGTGTTCCACCCTTTTGGGCAGGTTAGTGTTTTGTTTCTGAAAGAGATACCTTATCTACCTCCCATTTCTTGCACCAAAAATGAGTACCATTACTTTGTTTTTCTTTTGGTTCTATCAAAATACGAATCATATGGTGTTGTGCACATTACTGTGTGCAATATTAGGATCACTGGTATTCCTCTGTATTTTAGAGCTTCTGCATCTGAACCTTGTACTTATTTCATTCTATAGTTATTTTACAACCCAATGGAGAATATTAGATGGCAGAAGCTTGTCTGATAAAATTAGATAGGAATAATGGATAAAAATGAACATGAGCTTATGAGAGAATGAGACAAAGTAAGCTCTTTTTTGAGAGGGTGAAACAAATTTGGGATTATTTTGACTGAAGGTCTAACATGGAGAAGGTGTACATTTTCCCAAATTATTCTTTTGTTTTCTTCTTATATCTCTCCTAAACTAAATAAGTTAAGAGTTTTTGAACTCAAGCGCTCTGAAGATTCCCATAAATACTTTTGAGTGTTAGAGCTATTAGGATACAGTATTCAAAGTGTGAATAGTTTTTTTATCTGTTGGTCTGATTTGATTTTTCAAACATAAATTTATTTACTGGAATTATGTGACTGCTCTCATTCTTTCTCACCTTCCATCCCCGGGGTTCCTTTCTTATCTCAAAATCTTCTCTGTTGATGTCCAGAAACTGAACAAGGAGTTGCACAAGCAATCATTCGGTCAGTTGTAGATTTTAAAAGGGATCCTTGGCCTAAGGTTTCTGATAATGCAAAAGACCTTGTGAAGAAGATGCTTAACCCTGACCCAATGCTGCGCCTTACTGCTCAGGAAGTGCTAGGTACTTTGCAATTTTGTTAATATGCAATTTTTCATGTATAATGTTTTATGGCTTGCTCTTTGAAATTTCGTGAATGTAAAATACATTACATAATTCAAGATTGCTGCTTGGTGACTAATTGCAGATCATCCTTGGATACAAAATGCCAATAAGGCTCCAAATGTTTCTTTGGGTGAAACTGTGAAAGCAAGACTAAAGCAATTTTCTATGATGAATAAGCTCAAAAAAAGAGCTTTGCAAGTAATGTCTCAAATTTTTACTATATATTAAACAAATATGTACATATTGGTTGCTTTCTAAATTCAGGAAACTTTGCACTTTTGATTGTGATGTGGTAAAAATTCTCATGTTCAGTTCTTCACACGTACTTGGTTATTAAACTGCTATTCAATCTCAGGTTATTGCTGAGCATTTGTCAGCTGAAGAAGTGGCAGGCATAAAGGAAGGATTCAAAGTGATGGATATTAACAACAAGGGAAAGATAGACATTGATGAGCTGAGAGTTGGGTTGCAAAAGCTTGGCCAGCAGATCCCTGATGCAGATCTTCAAATTCTTATGGATGCTGTAAGTATACTGTATCTAAGTAGTACCAAATGTCAAAATGTAGGGGACTAGGGAAACCTGACTTTTTTATTCCACTAATCTTTTCAGACGTTTAAATGAAATTCAGACAATAGAAAGCCAAATTTTCAAAAGACAAAATAGCTATATGAAGTTTATATATATATATATATATATATATATATATATCAGAAAATTGTCCAATAGACTTAAAATTCTGGATGTTCCCTTTGAACTTATATATTAAAACAAAATCTAAATGTTGTGTTCGAATGACAGTTGGAACGATCATATCTACAGTATGCATGTATATACTAATCTTTTTGTCACATTGTTCTATGATATCTACCCACACTACTAAGTTGCAGCTCTTGATGTCCGTAATGGATACTTCTTTAAGTACCTAATTTATATATTATCTCTATTTTACTTTGTATTCATGTGGGAATAACCTATGCTATGCTGGTTCCACAGGGTGATGTTGATAAAGATGGACACCTGAACTACGGAGAGTTCGTAGCAATTTCTGTCCACCTGAAAAAATTGGGCAATGATGATCACCTTCATAAAGCATTTGCATTCTTTGATCACAACAAAAACGGATACATAGAGATCGAAGAGCTAAGGGAAGCATTGGCTGATGAAGTTGACACCAATAGCGAAGAAGTCATTAATGCTATTATTCAAGATGTGGATACTGACAAGGTGGGTGATTTTGCCTCTCTTTTCTCTTCCCTTGTTTTCTTATTATTTCGTTGAACATAGACTTGTATTTGAAATTCATCTATTGTCCCTTTTAAAGTCTCTTTTTAGCAAGGTCCCATTAAGATCTTTGTACGTTCCCAACATTTAATTGGCGCTGCAGTGACACATGGTTGACCATTTGTTAGAACTTCCAACCTAAGATTGTGCACCTTGCACTTCAAGAAAGCATATTTATCTCATTCTTCATGCTGTTCTGTTCTTCTTCACCAGTTGAGTTTTTTCCTGTTAGGCATCTTGAGCCCATAATATTTACACATACATTACCTTTGTGGCTGTGTATGCTAGTGCTTTCCAACCAATTATATTCACTTGGAATGACTTGGAACTTTTTCGCAATCCCATATTGACCCCTAAATATATAGATAGAGCACTTGTGGACCACTACCATATGAAGATGGTATTGCCTCTTGATAGATGAGTGGTGCAAAATATTTGTGCATGCTTCAACTTTCATTTTAATTTTTCTGAATACTTGCAGGATGGCCGCATAAGTTATGAGGAGTTTGCAGCAATGATGAAGGCTGGAACCGATTGGAGAAAAGCATCAAGACAATATTCACGAGAGCGATACAATAGTCTAAGCTTGACACTTATGAGAGATGCCTCTTTGAAGGTTAAGGATGAGGGAAGATAACTCGGGGACAGATTAATTAATAATTATTTACCATTAAAATGGGTTTTCTCATGTTTTTTTTTCTTTTAATTTAAAAAATCAATTATTTTGTGGGCTAACTTTAATTTTTCTGATGGACCCTTTTTTCCTGGGATAACTAGGATGCAGGTCCCAGGGGTTGATGTCCTTTTGAAGTGTAATGTGTTTTCTTTTGGTTGTTGGAAGAGTTAATGAGTGGATGTAAATATGTTGGTGTATACTTACACTTGAATCAAGATATCTTATTTTCTTTATCTTGTATTTTCCTTTCCCAGGAGAGTCGGTACGGTAGTTTCCGAAAACAATCTATCACTTTATTGATTCCCGTTCTTATTTCACAGCATCAAGTTGAAAATATTAGTAATATTGATGTTTGCGAGTTCAAATTTGCTGTCCCATCTCTTATATCATCCAATGTACTATTGTCATGTGTACTTTACTTGATGGCCGACACATTCAGAAAACTAAAGTAGAAGAAAGTAAAATACTAGTTTTTACTTTCAAAAAGTCTAGGGGATATTATTCTAGTGACATTTTAGCAATATTATTTTTTTTTGGTTTTTTTTGTAGTATCTCTCAAAAAATGTATAGTATTTATTTTAATTGAAATTTTTGTAAAAAATAATGTTTTAGGTGTAATTTGGATACATACAAGAAACAGAGTTGTACTAAAATACTGTTTTTTATAAAAAATTTAGTTGGAATAAATACTATACATTTTTTAGGAAGTACTACAAAAAAGAATATCGCTAGAATATCACTAGAATAATGTCCCTCTAGAAGGACTTTCACTTTTATTCATAATGGACCTCGTATAACTAAATTAATGAATTATTATTTTTTTTCTTTTTTAAAAGTATATTTTGAGGGTAGACTAATTTTTTATATTTGATTGGTGTACATTTAGACATTCTTTTGTTCCCAAATAAATTGTGTACTTGAAGCCGTCATGCTTTTGAGTTTTGAAGACGGAGGAAGTTCTTTTTTTCAGCCCAACACCAATACCTTTCCCATAGGGCTAGGTCGACTGCTCTTATAACCCCCCCCCCCCCCCGTCCCCCTCCCCCTCCCCCTCCCCCAAGTTTAGGACTCAGTATTCGGACTCATCATTTTATATACATCTACTGGGATCCAGAGAAACTCTATATATCATAGGCCCATGGTTTGGATACCCCACAACCAAATTTAAATTATTTTCAGTTAAATATCAAAGTCAAGGGATCATTTAATTTGATCTTATTTTTTAACGAATATCAGTTGACCGACTGTTTTATCCGACGTGACATTTAAATTCGATTTAATAGGTATACATCACCATCTTGAGTCACCAAATACATAATAAAAATTCAAATACAACTGTCATGTAAAATACGACAAAACATATATTTTGAGTTTGAATACTGTTTAGAAGACAATATTCGTATTAAAACTCAATTTATGTCTTGTCGTGTTTTACATGACAGTTGTATTATTAAGTTATGGAGTATTTAAATTTTGTACCATGTATTTGACGACTCAAGATTGATGATGTATACATATTTAGAGAACATCACATAAGAAATTAGGAATTCTAATGTTAGGGTTTATAAAATTGAAATTGAATTAAGAATTGAAGCTTACCCATGTCAAATCAACGTGAAATAGGTTGCGACTTAACAAGGAGTACTACATCTTCTCGGTATCAGGAATTGAACCCATGCCTTTGGGCATAGGTGATTTGGCCAACGCATATTATATAATCGATATAGAATAAACTCAACTGATAATAAATAAATTTAATAATAAGTGTACACTAAACAAAGTTTATTATAATCACTTCACATATAGCGATTTCGTTCAAAAAACATACGAGAAATATTAAAGAAAGAGGGAATGAGATGGTGGGTGTAAATGATAAAATAGGTCATACGTTTTTGGAATATGAAATGTATTTCTAGTCGTGGTTGGACCTTATTAACTCCCTAAACCCCATCACAATTCCTTTAATTTACATTTGATAGTTAAGAAAGCTACTTATTTTTTTATTTTAAAAAAAATTATTTTTTATAGTCACATGTTTGTTTTTTATGAAATTATTCATGGAAAACTTAAAATAATTTCATGTTATATTTATTTTTTCTAATGATTATTTAAAGGATTGGATAAAAAACAATTATCGCTTGGACTATTATATGCTTACCAATAATAACATATTTTAAAGTATAATATTTTAAACTTATTTATACATCAAAAAAGTACCTATAAATAAAAAAAATATTTATAGCCTATGTTTGTTTGCAAAAATTACACTTGAGATAATACTATTAATCCCAAGTGTCTTGTTTGTTTTTAAATTTAGACTTAGGACTATTAATCTAGGGATTATAAAATGACTTAATAGTTTTTAGATTATAATTATAATCTCGAGATTATAATACTAAGATTAATAGTCATGGGATTAAAATCTCACGGATTATAAACTCGGGATTATAATCCTTACAAACAAATATAGTCTTAAAGTGTAGAAACCAACATTAAATTTTTCTAGCTACTTAGAGTTCAAAGTTTGGTACCATTAATTGGTTGGATCTAGATCAGTTGCCTTTTTCATCCTTATTAATTTAGTGGTACGAGGACAAAACTGGGTTAGGTTAGCTACCAATCTTAATTTCATGATATACCAAGTTATGGAAATTGCAAAATGATCCCTCCCATTGATATTTTGGGAACAATTTATATGTTGGTCAAATCAATTTATAAGTTATTTTTTACTATTAATGTATATTTGATAATTACTTATTTTTTGACTTATAAATTGAGTTTTAAATCAAAAAAATAAGTAACTATTTTTGATTTATTTAAAAATGATTTATAAGTCATTTTAAAATAAGTTAGTTTGACCAAATATAATATCTTTTTTGCCCCTCTTTTTTATTAATGTTTTTTTAGTAATCGTTACATTTATTTTAACTTATAAGTCATTATGAGCCGAACACCTCATAACTTGTTTTAACTTAATTTATGACTTACAAGTCCAATTGATGCTGAACACTTTTACTTACAAGTTACGACTTAAAATAATTTATAAGTCAACTCATATTAATTTAACTTATAAGTCATTCCCGAACAGGCCCTACATGTGTCGTTTGAATGCATAATTTTGGAGTATATAGTTGTCTAAAATCGAATATCTTGGAAAATATGTCTACTATATATAATAGTTAGAATTAACTTTTTTTACTGACAGTTAATTTCGAGTTGTGGAGAGTTTGATATTTTTATATACCAGATTTAAACTCATTTTATCCTTTTAACGGTGAAAAGGTACATGTACCAAATTATCATCCCCGACTAAATAAATCTTTCATCCTTGACTAAAATGGAGAAAAACACTAGCTAGCACGATCTATAAATGAACGTCAAACACACATGGATCAAAAATAATAGAAAGTGTGAGTGATCAATAATGCAGTGACGGTGCTATGATATACTATCGTTTAATTTGAATTATGTGAAAAATATTTAATTTCATATAAATTATGTGAAATTTATGGAAGTGGTTAGTATGAAGTTTATTTTGGGGTAAGTTGGTCAATTGACCAATAGAATACTGACACGCAGACGAGATTGTATGTGTGTCAGTATTCTATTGGCCAATTGATCAACTTACTAAAAAAATAACTTCATGCTAACCGAATCTGAAATTTATACGGACTATAGTTTACGTCGGATGCAGTTAATTTTCTTACAATTCGCACACTAAATAAGTTTATAATAATTAATTACATTCAGGTAGATTCAAATAAGAGAATATTTTTGAGAAATCTTTAAAGTTTAATATAGATGCAACTAATGTAAGTTTTGACAATAAGTTAATACTAACTGGACTTCCCCAAGATACGGTGCTGATGTGGATATAAGATATCCTCGTCATGTTTGATATGGAATTCTAATCTCTTAATAGGGGTGAACAGTTCAGTTATAACCGAACCGAATAAGCTTAACACATTTTTACTATCCGAATCGTTAACCGGATTAGCTGATAACTGAATTATCGAATTTATAATTCGGTAAATAACCAAAATGAAAGGCTTCCATACTAAACAGTTAGTTACCTTAACACGCAACACTAAACAGCAGTTACAACATGCTGAAACAAAAAGCTGAGAAATGAACCCATTTAATTTGGTAAAAAGAGAAGAATTTAGGGAAAACGGGTCGGGGCAGAGGGTAGGGTGGAGTTGGGGTTGGGGTTGGGGTTGGGGGAAGGAAAATACTTGCTTGTGACATGTGAGGCAAGTATTGTGAGACCCCGAATTTTATGAAATGAAAGTATTCAATTTTCTTACAATTATTCTATTTAGTAAATGGTTAAATTGATAAAAGGTTAAAGTTAAGGGTGATATGTGAAAATTTTTCAAAGTATGCAAGTTGTTATAAAATATTTTTTTTGTCGGGGAATATTCGTAGGACGGTAAAATCATTGGTGGACTCCACAACGGAAGTGTTGTCGTAGTAAGAAAACGACATAATTATCTTTTTATAAAAATAACACCGAAAGTGTTACCGTTAAAACTGTTGAATTACTCGGTAATAACAGTACAGTAATACGCGTGGTTGTATAGTAATACACAGTATTGATTATTGATGCTTACGTGAGAAGTCACTCAGTTATACTCAATTATTGCTGCATCATATCTCTTATATTATTGATTCAATTATTATCACAGTATCATCTGCATAATATGTTATATTATTAAATCAATAATTGAGACGATAAAATTATTCATATTATTACACTACTAAAAAATGGTCATTTGTGATGGCCAAAATCCATCACAAAAAGTAGAAAAACCATCACGAAAGGTTTACGTACGGCTTTAAGCATCATAACAGTTGTCTTGTATACGCCCATCATGAAAGATTTTACGTGATGGTTTTGGCAATTACGCAAACGCTTAGTGTTTTTGTGATGATTGATACAATCACATTAACACGTAATCTATTGTGATTGTCAAAGTTATCACAAAAAAAAGACTTTAGGGATCAAATGTAAGAACGTGAATCTCTATTTACGTATAATTTATTTCACTGTATTAATTATATCTATATTAATTGTATAAGATGATACTTGTAGGATTCGAACCCTCCCCCCCATTTGCAAACCAAATAACGAGTATTACCACTATACCAAAGCCCAAATCATGATTATAATTTTAAAATAAAATATAAAAAAAAACATATGTGAGTTAACTTACTAAACAAAATTACTTCCACATAAGATTTGGTGATTGCAATGACAGTCACAAATACTCTATAATGATAGTAATATTAGTCATCACTGAGAGCCATCATATATTTTATTATTTTGCGATGGCTTAAAATGCCATCACAAAATATCTTCTTTTTGTAATTGTAAATAAAAGTCGTCACAAAAATCTATCTTTTTTAATGATTGTCACGGCTATCACAAAATATTATTTTGATTATTTCTTACATTAAAATATTAGTGATAGCTTAATTGCAATCACGAAAATGGTATATCTATAAGTGATGACTTAGTGCGTCACAAAAAGAAAATTTATTTAGCGTGAAAAAATTGGTGTGATTGACATGACCATTATAATTATAGTACATTGATGGCAAAATTAGTCATCATTAAGAGTCATCATATATACTATTATTTTGTGATTGCTTAAAAAGTCCATCACAAATTACTATCTTTTGTGATTGTTTTTAAAAACTGTTACAAAATTCCGTCACGTATTCTTGTTTTTCTAGTAGTGTTATTTACAATATTGACAATGTCTAAAAGTTCTGTCAAGGAGAGGTTTTGTCACCTAATTGCGCGCCAATAAGAAGAAATCTTTATCGAAAAGCCCTCTTTTTTTTGGGAACGACTTAGTTGTTAAATATTGTGAGTTATAATATTAATAATGAATGTTATTAAAAATCGAATTTGAGTTTGGAGTTGAATTTGGATACATAATTGACCAACATAAGGAACCATTACCTTTGTATTGCTACTTTCACCATCATTTACATACTCCGTTTCATTTCTACATTCTAAACTAGCAAAAGATTCAGAAGAGCTAGATAAAAATATATTTGTAGCAGCCATGAAAGCCATTGATGAAGACTTACCAAAAATTTATCGCACAAACAAGTGATTTCAGAACTAGCAGATTCTTTCCGAAGCTATATTTCTGCAGATGTTTAACATTTAGATAGGAATGGAGTAATATGTTAGATCTCTGTCGGAAGATAAAGTTAATTTGGCCACTACTCCCTCTAGCGGCTGGGCCATGCAAATTCCCTTACGGCCCATGATTATATAAATTTTCTCTGTTGGCCGCTAGAGGGAGTAGTGGTCAGTCAAAACGTTGTCGTTTTGACTGACTGCTACTCCCTCTAGCGGCCAACAGAGAAAATTTATATAATTATTGTTGGCCGCTACTACTTCTAGAGGCCGGACCCTCATCTCAGTCATTCACTTTAATTTTGATCGGCTGGATGAACGTTAGTTGAAACGGTTCCTCTTGCTAACGTATTCTATATATATATATATATATATATATATATATATATATATATATATATATATATATATATATATATATATATTAAAGTAATATAAAGTTGTTAGACCATTAATTATTATACAATTCTATCAAATGTTAGAGATATGAAATAAAATTATACTTGTTACAAAGATTTGTATTTAATTTTGAAAGCACGTATAGTAGGATTTATTATTTTTTATATTTCCCCCTATTTTTGGCTATATAATCTAGAAACATACTGATCATCGATCCTTCAATTAAAATAAAAAAATATATAAGCGAACTAATATGCGCCTTAGAGCATCTCCAACAGATGGACTATCTGTTGAACTATATTTAGTCCATATGACATCAGCAGATGTCCTATAGTCTTCAATTCTTCCAACAGATAGACTATCTTGTGGACTATCCCGTGGACTATAATATAAATGATTAAAATAATCAATGAATTCAAAAAACCTCGAAGGACCATAATTTTCCATCTAAAAAATAATACATCAGAGGACCATGATTTTCTATTAAAAAATAAATTAAAGAGAGATTATCAATAAAAAATAAAAATCAAATATAATAAAAATACAAATTATTATTAATAAAATACTAACAATTACTAAATATTAGAATAATTGATTGAAAACTGTAAAATTTATTAAATTATTGTACATATTTATGGATTTTCAAATTACCCTAATAATTGTATCTATCTGTTCTGAAATTCTATAGGTTGCTGCCGACTCTTCCCACTTCGTCTTCTTCATCTTCTTCTTCACAGACCTTCTTCTCCTTCATTTTCTTCTTCACAGATCTCCTCCTCCTTTTACTTCTATCCTCTCTCCCATTTAATAATATTAAAATTATAGTCCATGAGATTTTCGTTCCTTGATTTAGTCTTTTTGGATTGCCGGAAAAATGGTTGGACTAAATATAGTCCATCTGCTGGAGCAAAATCTGCTTCCTAGACTAAATATAGTCTAAAATTTTTGCAACTCCGGCCTGCTGGAGTTGCTCTGGAAGCCTGAGTTAGCTAATGGAGTCATCACAAGCAGTCCGCTTATTCCACATGCATATTAGAATAACACTTATTCCACATGCAAAAAACACTACTTTTCAAGGAAAAGAATTACTACTATTAATGCGCACTAGTCCACTACATGTATAGATTCTGCTTTATTGTCGACTTAGTTTTAAAAAAAATGAAAATGAATACATTACTAATTTACTTCAAATTATTTAGCAGAAATATGTATGTATGCACCGGATATCTCCACAGTTAAACCACGTACTCTTATACTTACTTATATATTATTATATTTAGAGAATTGATATTTTTATATAAAAAATTAATATTTATATATAATTCTCATACGAATAGTGACTATATTATTATTTATTATTAAATGTTGGAGTAGGAAGGCACGCATGCTCGTAACTGTTCATCTCACCCCAATTGAATTACAAATCTATCCATCCAATTCTTCGCTGTTCGAAAAGTGAAACCCAGACGACCAGACCTGCCATTGCCAACTTGCTCGGGCCCTGGCCTGCAATGCTTCACATGCAATCAAACTAATCCGTCCAAGTCCTTCCGTTTTTTTTTAAAAATCTTTAATCATCACACCCCACGTTACACGTCGCCATCCATCAGTCAAGTTGTTCGATGTATAACGCTACCCACAGTATATAAACCGCCTAATTTTTCCCGTTCAACTCACCTTACTTTCAAAAAAAAGAACAAAACATTTTCTCATGCTCCCACAAGAGTTTTCATTCATTCCTTTCCAGAGTGTGGTTCCGCAGAGTTCATTTCCTCACATTTATATATTTATATATATATATATATATATATATATATATATATAAGCATACACATTTTCGGATATAGAGTTCAGAGTTGTTGACTTGTTAATCTTAGAAAGGTTCCGGGGGTTTAGTGATAAAAAGTTGAGTTCTGATATGGATATTGTTTTTATTGAGATAGAGCTATCGATTCTGAAATTTGGAAATTCAGGAAATACAGGTTTTATCTATTATGTGTTTTAAGTTCAATTTCTGAGGTTTAATTCATTGGAAGTTCGGCTTTTGTTGTACCTGCGTGTAGTTCTTCAGCTCATTATTGCTTTCCTAGAAGAAATTTGAAGCCTTTAAGAGGTTATTAAAGTTGTGTGTTCTAGATTTTACCTTATTTGTTCAAATTTTGGCCCCTGTCCCAAATTCTGCACAGATCGGAACGTTTTCCAGTTACTTGAGCTGGTAATTGTTTTCTGTTTTTTTACGCTCATTTTCATTATGATTTCCGTTTTGATTAGTCATGTTTCCTTCACTATTCTCAGTTCTGTTTTAGAAACAGATACACTTTTTATAACGCTTTTGCTGTAGTTCAGAACTTTTGGATAGTATAAACAAAATTTGTGGACCACACATCCCCTGGATAAATTTCTCGAACAAGGTTTCTCCTGTTACCAAATGAAGCAATAAATAAATGATTGTGTTATTTGTTTGGTAATATTTTCTTCAAGAAACAGAAACACCACATGAAAACGACTAACTATTTTCATATATATATGGGCTATATATATATACACAGCTGTGTATTACACAGTAGGAATATGACGACAGATTTTTTGGGCTATAGCGACGGTAAACTATCGCTATAGCCCAGAATAGCTATGACGACGGGTGAAACCGTCGTTATAGCCCAAAAAATCGTCGCTATAGCCTACTGTGTAATACACAGCTGTGTACATACATTTTTCCCTATATATATGTTCATCTTTTGCAATAAAATCAATCATAATTTAAAAAAAAAATTATGTGTAACACGATAATATATATATTGCTTATTAACTTATGATATTATTAGGATTAACTAATTAATTCAACTTGCTTACTATTGGAAGCCGAAAAACCGAAGGATACATATTTTGAGAGCCTATGTTAAATATTTTTCCTCGAAACATAAATACAGTTTCGATCTGATAGACAATAAAGTCTTTAAGATCCTTCCCCTGTTACTATGAGAATGGTGACATCTTTTTTTTTTTTTTGCTAAATAAATGGTGACATCTTTGTGCATATACTTTCGCTTCTATGATTATATCTATAGTTGTTAAAGAGGAATTTCATCTATTTACTCTTAATTGATAGATGTATAAATTATGTACCATAAAATAATTTTAGTTTCTTAGATTGTTGTTTGTTAACAATATGATGTATTTATTTTCTTTATATTTGAGAATGCCATATAGTTTACTTAATTTGGGATGACACTAATATGTTTACTTTTAAATGATTATGAATATGTGAATTAAAGATATAGTTGGGCTCATAGATAGATCAATAAAATTAGTTTCTTTATTTGCAGTTTTAGAATTAAATTTTGAGTTTTAAACTTGTTTGTACTAAATATATTTTTAACTGTTTCTTTTATCAGCTTTGTGCACATAGATTTAATTTGTGTCTGCACTTTTATATTGATATCCGCTGAATGGTTCTGTTAATTGAATGTAGTCTACTATCAGCCAGTAATACGGTGCCAAAAAATGACGATTACACCAAATATTTCCGTCAATGATGGTCAACTTGTGGTTCATGGGAAGACCATATTGAAGGGAGTGCCAGACAATATTGTGCTGACTCCAGGCTCGGGCGTGGGACTTGTCACTGGAGCATTCATTGGTGCAACTGCATCGAATAGCAAAAGCCGCCATGTCTTTCCTGTGGGTGTCTTCGAGTATGCGCCGGACTTTCTTTTAATTAATCAACTGCTATATTCTGAACTGATGTTGTAGCTTCATATAAATTTTGTTTCCTCCAAGCACCTAGCTATTATACAAACCTGCAGTTGAAAAACAGAATTAAACTCTCAGAAACATTAAACCTATATGCATGAAGAATGACGTAGAAAAATGCTTAGTAAACTAATTGCACTTGCAATTTAACAGTAACAAATACTTTTGTTCAAACCCAATTGTAGCAATTATATGTTTATAAGATTATCTTTTTTATTGCATACTTGCTTTTGAGTGCCTCTGGACTCTAGGACACTAAATTAAGTCCTGTGGTCCTGCCAATTCTGGTTATTAAATTAAAATCCAAGAATAGTTAATTTGGAAAAAAAAAGGAGAAGATATGAAAGTATCATTAACACTTTTATCTGTATCAGGGGTCTCCGTTTCATTTGTTTATTTCGTTTCAAGCTATGGTGGATGACTCAGAGAATGGGAACATGTGGCAAAGATATTCCCTTGGAGACCCAATTTATGCTTGTTGAGAGCAAAGAGAGCAATGAAGGCGAATCTGATGCCCCAACCGTATATACTGTCTTCCTGCCTCTCCTTGAAGGCCAATTTCGTGCAGTTCTCCAAGGCAACGACAAGAATGAACTTGAGATTTGCTTCGAAAGTGGTGAGTTCATGACACAGATCAAAATATTGAGTGAACCACACACTACCTAATTTGTGAAGTGCATAATTGCATAAATCCATATCTTTCATTAAAATAGTCCTATCTTTTTGTGAAATTACAGGATTCTTAACTTTCGAATTATTGTGGAATAAAGCTGTTGTTAACGCGAACAACTTAACTCAAAAATAATTGACTGCCCTTGTGATATTGATGGATTTTGTAGACTTTTGACAAGGAAAAATAGAAAGAAACAAATTTGATCATGTAATTTTATTTTGCAGGAGATAATGCTGTTAAAACAAACCAAGGGCTTTTCCTTGTCTACATGCATGCTGGGAGAAATCCCTTTGAGGTTATCAACCAGGCTGTAAAGTAAGTCCATACTTAGGGTGTTGAAATATTTTCATAATGTACGTCTTCCTGGAGTAACGTAACTATTGTTGTAGACATTTACTTATCTTTAGGAACATTGACAGTTGGTTCAACTATCTTGGTAATCTAAAATTTTGGTATGCTTGGATTGTATCTTTTTGGTTCTTAAAGCAAATTTTTATGTCCTTTCAGAAGAATAACAAAAATGAAATTTAGAAACCTAAAAAATTTTCGATGTTACTTTATGATTCAAGTCCCCTCTTATCTGTGTGCTTGCTTTGTAATAGAGCTGTTGAAGAACACTTGCAAACTTTACGCCATCGAGAAAAGAAAAAGGTTAGGGACTTTTTACTTATTTGTTTTTTGTCAAGAAGTTAGCTTGGGTGCTCTATGAAAATGGGGTTTTGTAACTTGTGAGCTTTTTGGGTTGTTGTATGCAGTTGCCCTCCTTCCTTGATTGGTTTGGCTGGTGCACTTGGGATGCTTTCTACACTAATGTCACGGCTGAGGGTGTTGAAGAAGGCCTTAAAACGTAATACAGAGAAAAGCAAAAACTTAAAACCTAATTTTCTTGCTTAAAGAATAAATGATAAGGAATGCTAAAATTATTTAGCTGTTATTACTGCAGTTTGTCAGAGGGAGGGACTCCACCGCGGTTCCTAATTATTGATGATGGCTGGCAGCAAATTAGTAGCGGCAACAAGGACGCCAATTGTGTTGTGCAAGAAGGAGCACAGTAAGACACCTATCTCTTTCTTTATCCACTAGTTCCAAGTAAATGTTGGTGCGCATCTGTTTGATCCTGCTCCTTTGTCATCATACTCTATGCAAATATCTTATTGAGGATGTTTCCTTTTAATTGATATTGCAGGTTCGCTAACAGACTGACAGGACTAAAAGAGAATGAAAAGTTCCAAAAGAATGGACAAAATGACAACCATGTCCCGGGCCTGAAGCTCATTGTGGATAAAGCAAAGAAACATTACAATGTGAAGTACGTTATCCACCTTCCACAATCATTGTTAATTTTTTTTCCTATTTTTCTTCTCGCTCTTTGAAGAATGACGTGTCAAGCTTTCTCCCATTTTTTAATCCCTTGACTAGAATTTCAGATGGGGTTCAAATCGATACTTAAATACCCATGGATAGATCACAATGAGCCAGTGTTGTACTCTCTTAATTTTTTTTTTGTCAGAATCGCAATTCATAATCATTTCTCTAGCCTAAATTGGGTACAACATTTCTTTCTTGGCGTTGTTATGGCACCTACATATTCCATATTTTTTTTGGCATTAAACTTGTATTTAATCATTATCGTCTCTGATACCCTTTTGAGAACCCTGAAGGTTTGACTTGAATTATTGTTGGAATGGCAACATCTATTTGTTAACTGTGAAGTCTTACATTCCTAAAGAAATGTTCTTTTTCATCATACACTGAGCGCCTTTTTTACTTTCCATCTTGTATAGGAATGTCTATATGTGGCATGCCCTAGCAGGTTACTGGGGTGGAGTTCAACCAGCTGGGGCAGGTTTGGAACACTATGACAGTGCTTTGGCATACCCAGTTCAGTCCCCAGGTGTAATGGGAAACCAACCAGACATTGTCATGGACAGTCTTGCTGTTCATGGCCTGGGTCTGGTTCACCCCAAAAAGGTATTTAAATTCTACAACGAGCTTCATGCTTACCTGGCTTCATGTGGAGTAGATGGAGTGAAAGTTGATGTCCAGAACATTATTGAGACGCTTGGTGCTGGCTATGGGGGTAGAGTTTCTCTCACTCGCAGCTATCTCCAAGCACTCGAAGCCTCCATTGCACAAAACTTCCCAGATAATGGATGCATTTCTTGTATGTGCCATAGTACTGATGGACTGTATAGTGCCAAGCAAATTGCTGTAGTCAGAGCTTCTGATGACTTCTATCCGCGAGACCCTGCTTCTCACACCATTCATATTTCCTCTGTGGCTTACAACACTCTGTTCCTTGGAGAGTTTATGCAACCTGATTGGGATATGTTCCATGTAAGTATAGCTGCATTAGGAAATAGATTGACTTCATAGAAGTTCTGACAGATAGATAGAGAGATAATCGAGGAGAAAATATATACACACGCACAGGAGAAAATATATACACACGCACACACACTCAGACTCCAGTATTATACATTTATACTGGAAGAAAGACCTTTGACATAAAGGTTGAAGAGAAAATGGTCAATAGAGTAGGCTTACAGAAATAAGTAAGCAGAAGTACCTAAAGATGGTGAAGTTCCTGCAATTGAATAAACAGAAGTGAATTATATGATAGACTATTCTAAGCAGTAAAGATGGTGAGGTTCCTCCAATTAAATAAAATGAGAGTTCATGATCTGATAGACTATTCTAAGCAGGATCCATTTGACAAGAAAGACTCATATTTTGACAGTGATATTGAGGAACGTATCTTTATTGCAGAGTTTACATCCTACTGCTGATTATCATGCTGCAGCTCGATCAGTTGGAGGATGTGCAGTTTATGTAAGGTACTCTAACATCTGGCCTTGGATGAGTGTATTGAGCTATCATAAACCTCTAGTTATTGTGACCTAATGTGATTTTTATTTTGTTCTCTGTAAAGTGACAAGCCTGGCAACCACAACTTCGATCTTTTAAAGAAGCTGGTTCTCCCTGATGGATCAGTTCTCCGTGCCCAATTGCCTGGCAGGCCCACACGTGATTGCCTCTTTGTTGATCCAGCTAGAGATGGAAAAAGGTTTGGTACTTATTATATTACAATTAAATAGTTAATCAATTTAATCGCTATTTCCATGATATGTAAAAATTTAATTTAATCTTGTGTTCTGCAGCTTGCTTAAAATTTGGAACATAAACAAGTGCACCGGTGTGGTTGGTGTGTTCAACTGTCAAGGTGCTGGTTGGTGCAAGTTCAGAAAGAAAACTCTAATCCATGATGCATCTCCGGACACCATCACTACTTCTGTGAAGGCTACTGATGTTGACAACATTGCCCAAGTTGCTGGCCCAGACTGGACTGGAGAAACAGTGGTATATGCCCATAAATTAGGTAAGTAATGCAGCATTTGGAGATGTAATGACTTCTTAGCAACATCTATGTATATATGGTGTTTTGTTATAGAGTTGAGAAGAATGGTAGAAAAGTTGGAAATCAATTTAAAATTAGTGTCTTTGCCAAAGAAGTAGTATATGAAGATGAGAACTCATGGGCAGTTGACAACACCTGCTTTTGTCATCTGACGTAGGTAGTGGTCCCGTTAAAGTTATAATTTGATGTGTAAAGCATATTTGGATGAGGTTACAAATGGGTATTACCTCTCCAAATATCCTTCCTTATGCATAGTGTAACCATGAATTAAATGAAATCAAAAGGGTAGTAATTGTTTGATCTTGAATCTGCAGAACCATCATGTATTTGTTCTCTAGTTTTAACATCAACGTGAAGTTTCATACTTGTAATTGTTTCTGTATAAAGAAAGTTTTTTTAGCTAAGAGTTTCAACTTCAAATGCTAAATGTCACTGTTTTTATTTCAGGGGAGGTAACCCGGTTGCCAAAAGACGCTGCACTTCCTGTGACACTAAAAGTTCTTGAATACGAACTGTTCCACTTCTGTCCTCTCAAGGTGAGTCTATGCAACCAGTAAATTCAACTCATTCACCATCAGGATAAAATCAGAGTCGGTGATTATTATTCTTGTTGCAGGAGATCAAATCAAACATTTCTTTCTCGGCAATAGGTTTGCTCGACATGTTCAATACTGGTGGTGCTGTGGAGGAGTTTGAAGTCAATCTGGCTTCAGAGAAGAAACCAGATCTCTTTGATGGTGAAGTTTCGTCCGAGGTGCCCACTTCTTTAAGTGCAAACCGATCGACAACTGCTACTATTTCACTGAAGGTCAGGGGATGTGGCCGCTTTGGCGCTTACTCTTCCCAGACCCCTCTGAAATGCAGCGTTGGGAATGTCGATACTGAATTCACCTATGACGCTGCTACCGGACTGCTGACCTTGACCATCCCTGTCCCAGAACAGGAGATGTATAGATGGCCTATTGAAGTTCAAGTTTAAGTAGTTTATAAATTAGTTGGGAAATGGAGTAGTAGTATCCAAATTTCAACCATTAGGGGAATGGAAGTGGAAAATAATGGCTGGTGTTTAGTAGTAGTAATAGGAATGTAGCAGAGAGGTTGGGAGGGAGAGTTGTCATTGCGGAATAACGAGGAGAGAAATATGAATTTAAAGTATAGTATCAGCTTTTTACTTCTTGTTTAGTCCCATCTTTTTCTGCCCTTTATTGATGAAATCTTGAGGCCTTTATCCTTAATTTGTTTCCTCACAAGGCTCACCGTCTCCCACTTAACATAATGCTCCATTGATGGTTCATCTCCGAGCTCGTGCATGCTAGATCAATATTTATTGCCCTCAAAAACTAGCCCACCATGGGCACATGCTAGTAAAACACCAACAAATGTTGCATGGTTTGACCTCACCTGTAAAAGAACACCACCAATAATTTAACACAAATTACACCAAAGCAGAAATAATGGTATAGAAAGAGTTTGTACTAGCCTAATGAGTTTTAATATGATACGTAGAAGTATTAAAAAATTTAAGTGACACTGTTGATTTCTTGGAAATTGAATAATGTAAAACCCTCTTATTCAAAATCCAAAAAATAATAGATTTGAGCCAGTTAAATTATACAATAAAACCTTTATATAGGAATAGAATTGGGACTAAACTATTTATATTCTAATTGAGAGGTTATTACTAAATAGAAGTATTAGTACAAAATATTTTTCGAACACTCAAAAATATCCACTTTAACAAAAATATAGATTTTATAACAAAAATTAAAGAAAACAAAAATTATTTAGATTTTTAAACTAGGAAAATGTAGTTTTTTATAGAAAATATAGTCTTTTATAAGAAAATGTGGTCTTTTATAGGAATTGTAATATTTTATAGTAAAATGTAGTCCTTTATGAGAAATATAGTCTTTTATAGGAACATGTAGTTCTTTATAGGAAATGTAGTCTTTTATAGAAAATGTAGTCATTTAAAATTAATATTGTCTCTCTCTCTCATATATATATATATATATGAAATTATTACTATATAGATGTATAGTTTGTTAATATGAGACTTAAAAAGTATATAACATATTACAATTTAGAGGTTATTCCTATTTATAACTGGCCCAAATTGGGACCAAATTTTTTTATAATATTGTAGAGGTTATTCTTATATAGAATATTCTTAAATAGGGGTTTTACTGTACCAACATTTTAATGCATAACATAAGGAGTTCTGCTTCATATAATTATGAATAAGGATATAAATGAATCGATTTAAGCCAAGTATTGAATTATACATATTTGATTTATAAAATTTATCTAGTATAAAATAAGATTTGATTGAGACTTGTTTAGCTATCGAGTCGAACACGATCTCGAATCGAGCCCGATCAGTTTGAACTTTTCGAACGAATATGATTCAAGTTGAATAAAAAATTATAATTTGAGGAGTTTTAAGTAATTTATCGAACTTTAAAATTTGTCCATATTTGAATTATTTATATTTCGAGCTAGTACGAATCCCTTAATTATGAGTAAATTTTATTTTTTATCCCCGAAGTTTATCCCATTTTGCACATTGCATCTTATAATTCAAAACGCTACACTTTGCATTCCAACCTTTAGAAAGTTAGCACATAACACCCTGTCCCAAAAATTCGTCGCTAAAAGTGCAAAATATGTTGCTAACCCTTCATTTTTAGTGTCAGGTTTTGGATTTTGGGTGACTTTTAGTGACAGATTTTGGGTTGAAGTGTAATGACATATTTTAGATCTTAGTCATAATATTATTTACTGGGCTAGTAGAGCTCACTCTTTTCTTTCATTGTTCTCCTCAGGAAATGAGAATATAGTTGGAACTAGTCGAGAAATGGAGTGATGATCCAAGATGGTTGCTATAGTAGTCCTCACTATTCTATAAAATAGTGTGACAATAATTGTAGTGAAGACTTAATTTGAGTATGGATATATATTGTCGTATTATGTACGGTGCAATATTTGTATTCAAACTCACAGCTTATGCGTTGTCGTAAGTTGTATAAATGAAGTTTGTATTTGGATTCTGTACCATGTATTTTGGCCACTCAAAATGGGTTGTGTGGACCTATTTTGGGGGCGTCACAACCTTCGTGGCTTGTCAAGATAGTATCCCAGATTTCTTTTGTCGTGTTACGTATTGAAACTTAATCAATTTCAGCTTGGACCATTCCGTTTAATTAGCAAGGTGTTCATGGCTCTTGAGTTGTAGGAAAACATGTAGCTTTCGTTTTCATCCATTTTCATGAGAGACTTGGGTCTATCATCATCACGCCTCGGGATAACATGGACATTTTCAATTTCCCACCATTCCCACGGGTTCCTCTTAAGATAAATCTTCATTCTGAATTTCCAAAAATTGAAGTTTTCACTACCAAGCAACAGAGGTGGCCGACTTGTGGAATATTGACCTTCTTAAAAATTGAGGTGTGCCATAGGATCTTTCTTTACGACCTACAAAGATCAATATTATTAGAGTCTTGCTTTGATACCAACTGTAATTCTATAAATAAGCACACTTAGAGGAGGGTGAATAGGTGTAAATGTCAAAATGGATCTACAATGGTCAATTTTTAAGTTTTACTGCAACATGTTATAATCGAATAGGTAACCCCTGTCTGGTTTAATATATATTCTTCGTTAGTTATAATCGGATAGGATACCCTGTCTGTTTTAGTGTATTTTCAAGCATAGGTTAGAATAAAAAATGCAGAACAATAAAATACAGATTAAAGAAGAGAGCAGAACGGAAATCACACCAAGAATTTTACGTGGTTCAACCCCTATCTTCTTGTATAATTGACTAATCTACATCCAATGCCAATTAGTATTGGAGACTCTTTTGATTAATTTTAAAACTCAATTAAATACAATAAAAATAACTCTCTGTTCAAATAAATCTTTCCACTGTGTGCCCTATTTTGCACCTCTGCAACCTTTCTCACCAATGAGACCTTTATACCTCTGCAACCTTTGCGCCTCTACAACCCTGAAAGCTTTCTTTGAATAAACCCTATTCATTATTGGATCAGTCAAGCTAAACAATGCTTGAGCTCAGAATTTAATACAAAGGTTTTGATTACAATGGATTCCAACCAACAAAGAATTGAAGGATAATACAATGGTTTATTGGAAAACAAATATTGAAAGCTTTTTATCAAAGAATGTCTCTGTATAAGGTCTTGAAATAAGCTTTCAGTAAGAATTTGTTTTAGTCGTATATATATATATATATATATATATATATATATATATATATATATATATATATATATATATATATATATATATATTGCAGAGCAACGACTAGAAAGATTTTATTAGCAAAAAAATGTCATCCAATGTTTGGAAAGAGTCATAGTAGGAAGCAACGAATATAAATATATCGGATAAAAGATGATATACCCAAATCAAACTAAGATAGCTAAAATAAAGGAGAATATGAGTCCAATATATTTTACCCAATCAAGATAGATTCATTTAAAAGACTCCTAATCAAATATCATATCTAACTTTAATTCAAATCAGGATATATATATATATATATATATATATATATATATATATATATATATATATATATATATAGAGAGAGAGAGAGAGAGAGAGAGAGAGAGGAAATTTCAAGAGTAGGAGTAGTCCTTAAAGAGCAGAACTATTTAAACAACTCCCGTGTTTTTTAAGCTCCTATCTCCTCGATAGAAACCAGAAGAACTAAGCCGTAGATAGAAACTCGTCAAATCAATTCTTCTCAATCTCTTGACTAACATCAGCAGAAGTCTTATTGAACGAAGGAGCAGAAGTCTTCTCAATTGAACGAATGGAGCAGAAAAACCAAGCCTTAGAAATAAACCAGTCCCAAATTGATTCTTCTCAATTTCTTCTCCAAATCGGGATCGAACGAAGAAATTGAGCCCTACAATCGGAACCCAACCTACTTCGAATCGGTAAACCCTTTCTTTATTTGTCTAATTTTGTTTTTTGTTGGGTTTTGTTTGAAGTTATTTAGGTTGTATCTGTCCTTTTTCCTAAACGTCTTTCTTCCTCCTCATATACTCACATATCCCACATTCATTATAAAAATATCACCATTAATATATTATTAAAATAATATATTTAAATGAATTATTTTATCAGAAAAAGATAAAATATTAATTTTCAACAATTGTCACATTAAAAATTTTCTCCATCTATATCCATATAAAATCAATATTTTCCTTATCATATAAATTAATAATTAATTATTCACAAATAATATTACAGAATCACAGTACTGGCAACCAGGCCGTTTCCAGGAAAGAGGGGGCTTTCCAATAAGAATTTCTCCTTACTGGCGCGCAATTAGGTGACCAAACCTCTCCTTATACAGAACTTTCTAGACATTGCCAATAATGTTATCTAACAATATTATTCAGATAATATGAATTATTGTTTCGATAATGAAAAATACTATGTAATGACAATTATTGAAACAACAACAATATAAAATATCAACGCAACAATTATTAAATCAATAAAATAAAATACTGAACAATAATTATTGTAACCATTATTGAGTAGTGTCTTCTTAAGTAAGAATCAATAATTGGTGCAATACCGTGTGCTACTGTGTTTTAACCACCGAGTATTTTAACAGTATTAACGGTAATAACTACGCCGTTATTTTTAAACAACTTATATTTGTCGTTTTCTTCATCCAATCGCTTTCCGTTATGGGACCCACATATGGCTGCGCCGTCGTACGAATATTCCCCGACAGTACGAATATTCCACGACAAAACGAATATTCTCCGACAACAATGAATATTTTATAACCACTTGCTTATTTTGAAATGTTTGCGTATTTTACCTATAACTATCCACATTAATCAAATCAACCCTTACTATTTCAAAATAATAAATAGAGAAAATTAAATTTCATTAATAATAAGTTGGGGTCTTACACTTACATTGTCCCCAATATAATAAAATCATAAAAAGAAGAAAGAAACTACTAAGTAACATTCAAAAACTAAAAAGTAAAGGGATAGAAAAATCAAATCTGAAATCTTGGGTTGCCTCCCAACCAGCTGCCCTTGTTTATTGTCAATGGCTTGACATCATCCTTCTCATTCTAGGTAATTGGACTTGTGAACTTCAAGTGGACTGGTAACAACTTCAATTCTTCATTAAGAGCATCTTTTAGATTATGATTTTGCTCCATTCCAGCCCTTAAATCCTTCTCGTATAATTGTACTTGATCAAAAGATTCCTTCACTATAGAGTCAACAACATCAGTAGAAAAAACAAAATCAACAATACCAAGATACCTTTTAGTCTCATATGTTGTGAACTGGACATGTGCTTCATCCAATTCCATAGTTAAGGTCCTACGGTATGTATCATGTAGTGTTTTTTGTTGTTTGCAATGCTATATCACCTATATCCTCTTTGTAAAGATCTGCAAAACTTATAAAATTGTTCTCCTCTTCCTCTTGTTCATCCTTTTCAGACTTTGAATAACTGATTTCTTCTTCAAATTTAGTAGTAGCCTCAAGAACTTTCAACTGGTTTCCACTAGTGAACTCTTCATCATCTTTAAGTTTTTGTTCCCTATTCGCCATTTCTTCTAGGAATTTTTCATTAGACTCTGTATACCACGTTGAATTCTTTCCAACTTTCCAATTCCTTGTTAGAACTTGGGGAAAATGTAGTTTTGGTTCATAAGTTGAAAGAGGTGGAAATTTGTGCTTGAGTACATCACTGCTGCCTGTTTCACTATTGTCGAACTTGCTTTGTATTGACTTTCCTTGCTGTTGATCCTCTGCATCACATCTCAATGTTATGGCACTTATATTTTCAACAGTTTGAGAAAGTGACCTTCCTACTGTGGTTGCAAGCTGACCAACTTGGTCCCTCAAATCTTGAACAGAAGTTCTTGTCTGACTTATGAACTGTTGTGTTTGGATCATAAATGCCTTGAACATATCCTCCATGGATGTCCCAGAATTGACAGGTACTTCTTGGTTTCCTATGTGGTACTGAGGTTGAGCTTGCTGAAAACCTTGCGTATTCCTTACAACCATTTGTCAAACTATAGTAGTTAATTCAGAAATTTGTTGCTCAATATTACAAGTGCTAACCTCTTTTACCCTTCGTGATGTATGAGTCATCCTAGTACCATACTGCTGTGAGTTGGCTGCCATAGTTGTAATTAAGTTCTTTGCAGCGTCTGGATTTTTTTCTACTAGTGCTCCTCCACTAGCCGCATCGATCATACTTCTTTCCATTGGTAGCAACCCCTCATAGAAATACTGGATCAAGTGATGGTCATCAATTTCGTGAGGTGGACAGCTGTAACACAACTTCTTGAACCTTTCCAAACACTCGTAGAGAGTTTCTTCATTGAACTGCCTGATTCCAAATATCTCCTTCCTTGTATCGGCAACTCTTGATGTAGGGAAATACCTCTCCAAGAATAACCTTTTCATATCAATCCATGATCGTATTGATCCTGATGGTAGATAGTATAACAAGTCTTTAGCCAAATCCGCTAAGGAGAATGAAAAAAGTCTAAGCTTGATCTGCTCCTCTGTCACTCCTTGTGATTTCATCGTGGAACACACCACATGAAACTCCTTTAGATGCTTATATGGATTTTCACCTATAAGACCACGAAAAATAGGCAAAAGACGAATTAGTCCGGACTTAAGTTCAAAAGCAACATCTATTGTAGGATACTTAATAAAAAAAGATGGTTTATTCAGGTTAAGAGTAGCTAGTTCTTTCAAAGTTCTATTATTGTGTGGCACCGCCATCTCTTTAATTTCAAGTGATGGAACAAGAGCTTCTTTTGTATCTGCAGTTTTCTCTATCTCTAAAACAAAATTTTAGTCAACAATGTTAGAGGGTTGAGTCATAAAACAAAAAAAAAGAAAATAATAAAAATAAACGAAAACAAATACTCCCTCCGTCCCAAATTAATTACTCAGTTTTGATTTTTTAAAGTCAAATTGACCATTTGTAAAACTAATATTTTTACTATTTTTGTTAAAATATAGGTAAAGAGATTATAACCAAAAGAAAGTATATACAATTTATTACTGATCTCAATTTTTATAATTTTAGAAATATATTTATATATGCTTAATTATTAATTCTAACAATAGTCAATTTGACTTAAAAAAATCAAAATTGACCAATTAATTTGGGACGGAGGGAGTAATAAACAAAAACAAATAACACTGCCCAGCAAAGGCGCCAAAATTTGGGAGCTATCGTTTACACTCCTAAATTAACCTCACTTTCACTTTACAAATTCAAACAATTAGCACAGTAGTAAGCAAGGATCGATCCCACAGAGAGTGATTTGTTTTATATTTATTCTATTAATTTGATAGAAAAATAAAGATTGGGGGTTTTTGAAAATTGTTTTTAAACTAAGAGAACAAGAATTAAATGATAATATTAATTAAAGATGTAAAAACTTCAGTTTTGCAGTTCAGTTTCACCAAGTACAACAATCAATTAATCAAGTTATTATTATTTTTCCTTCAATGAAACTATTAGCTAGGGCTGTAAATGGTAACCGGAAAATTCGTATTCGTCCGCATCCGTATTCGAAAAAAAGCGGATATTATTCGTATTCGAAAAAAAACGGATATATCCGTATTCGGTTTAAAGGTATCCGTAAATAAACGGATACGAATACGGATATAGGCGTATTCGTATTCGATTAACATCCGTCCGTAAATATATCCGGCGGATACGGATATCCGGATTCCGATATCTGGAATCCGTATCCGAATAACTTATATATATATATATATATATACACACACACACACACACACACTTAATATTTACATTAATTAAGTTATTAATTAATGTAAATTATTAATTAATAATTTACCTATATAAGTTGTTAATAATTTAATATATATATATATGTATTTATTAATAAATTACATTCATTGATTAATCACTTACATTTATTTATATAAATTATTAATATATACGTGTGTATATATATATATATATATATATATTAATAAATCATAACTTAGATTCATTAATTAATCACTTTAACTTATATTCATTAATTAATAAATTACATATACATTTATATATATATATATATATATATATATATATATAAGTTATTATATATACACACACATATATATTAATAACTTGCATTAATTAATTAATAACTTATATATATATATATATACAATATACACACACATATATATTAATAACTTACATTCATTAATTAATCACTTACATTCATTTATATAAGCTATTAATATATATTTATATATATATATACACACACGTTTAAGGACAACGGTCGAGAGACGAGAGCAATGGACAATATAATTTTATTGTTAAAATGTGTTAGGCCTGAATTAATTTAAAATTAATCTAGAAGGGAGAGTTAAATAAATTAATTCACGTTTATGAATTTTTGGGTGGAGAGAGTATTTATCACTTTCATTTGCCTAATTATTTAGAAACTAGAAGTCCAAATATGTAAAATAAGTTCAATATCAATTTTGAATCAACTTAGATTAACTAGTTGTCACACATACATTATAACTCGCACTCTCCATAAATATAATGAAATCGAATAATTTCTTATAACCATGTAATTTATTTATTGAGGATAAATAATAAATAAATCTCCCATAAATATTACTATTCATTTATTAAATATTAATTTATTTCTCTTTTTTATTATTTAATAAAATTTGAAAGAATAATATTGAGATTTTAATTTCAATTTGATCAATCAAACAAAGTATCGGTTACATTCTTGAATCTTTTTATTTTCACCCAAAACGTCAATTAGCATGTTCCTCCCTTTATGATTAGGATGTTTAATTAATATGTATGGTTTAAATATTAAATTGTGTTTAATTAATATGTATGATTTAAACTTTAATTTTTTTTTCGTAAATATTTTGAATGAATTTTATATTAGGTTACTGATAAACGAATTCGGATATTCGGATATCCGAATAATTTGTCTATTCGGATAAAATAAACGGTAACGGATATTATCCGTATTCGAATATTTTTCAGAATACCGGATACGGATAATATTTTTAAAATCCGCCGGATACGGATACGGATACGGATAGCGAATTAATTTTCCGGATACGGATACGGATATACCTGTATCCATATCCGTTTAATACCGTTTACACCCCTACTATTTGCCCTAGATAACAATAAGCTCTGCTATCCGAAATTCTCCTTAGATTAGCATTGTATGAAACAAGCTCTCCACCAGATTCTAACTAGCATACAACCTAAAATAAGCTCTTTAGATTTACTATGATAGAAGTATTAAGAAGTAGGGAATTAGGCTAATCCAAGTAACAAACACATAAGCTCAATTTTTTAAACTTGTTTTCTAATAATCTTAGCAATAAACAAAAGCTTGTCCACAATTATTATTACCAAGTTGCTAATTGTGATGAAAAGAGATATCAATTACACTTAATACCAAACTTAATCTAGCATATGATAATGATCAAACTAACTCAATTGGCCATATTAAATTAATTAGATCAATTAGCATGAAATCAATGAAAATAGATTATAAGAAAAAAATTCACACAAGAAGGAACAAATAATAATACTCAATTAATCAATTACTTGTAACAAGGATTCACCTCCCTTTAGAACTGAATAAAAAGAACTAGCCTGACATGCTCTTGAGTCTGTACTCCAATAGATGATAGTTGATTATTGAATGAATAAAACCTTGACTCTCATCCTCTATTTATAGTGCTAGACAAAGTCCTAAATCCTATAGGATGTAGAAATTTAAATTCTAAAAGGAATTACAAATCATAACTAGTTTTCATAAAGAAATAGAATTCAATTTGGAAATAAATCTTAGTCTAAAGGAAATCCTAAAGCTAATAGAAATATAAATCAAATTCCATGTAGAAGTCTACCAAAATCTGCATTTAGAAACTTTCCAAAAATTAAAGATTTCTTAATTTTCCTGCTCAAATTCGCTGGGGCAAATTTTCATTTCCTGCTGCGACGTCCTTTGGTAAAACGAGCATAACTTTTGATCCAGGAAGAGTTACGGGGCCTTCTACCTATCAAAACGAAGATATCGACGACATCTATAACTTTCATTTTTTGAGAATCGACAGAATCGCTTTGCATCAAGGTCAAAATCGGGCTCCAAGTGACTGCTGTGTAAATTACAACTTCCAAACTTTGAGGTTCAACGTCCGTTTAGTAAAAATATCATAAATTTTTCATATGAACTCTGATTGGGACGATTCAAGATGTTCCGGAAAGCTAAAGAAGAGCTCTACAATAAAATTCAAGTCCCAAGCTAAGAACATGCATCTAACATAATTCTAAAAATTTTGTAATTTTCTCTTTTTCTCCATTTCAGCTCCAATTCTTCCTGAAATCATTAAACACCTTAATAAGCTCAGATACACATGAAACATGCAATAATAATCGAGGATTGAGCTTTCCTTTCTTTTTAAATCTCGTAACTCCTTTCCATGGAGCAACACGTAACAACACATGATCTCCAATATCGAATTCCACGTTCTTTCGATGAATATCAGCATAACTCTTTTGTCGATCTTGTGAGGTTTTTATACGTTGCCGGATCGTTTGAATCTTTTTTGTAGTCATACGTACCAACTCCGGTCCCAACAACGTTGCTTCACCCACCTCATCCCAACATACTGGAGAATGACACTTTCTTCCATACAACGCCTCGAATGGAGCTATGCCAATATTTGCTTGATAACTGTTGTTGTAGGAAAACTCCACTAATGGTAAGAATTTATCCCAACTTTTCTTGAAGTCAAGGACACAGAGTCTTAATAAATATTCAAGAGTTTGAATAGTCCTCTCTGATTGTTCGTCCGTCTGAGAATGATATGCCGAACTAAATCGTAAATCCGTGCCCATAGCTTTTTGCAGACTAACCCAAAATCGTGAAGTGAATCTTGGGTCTCGATCAGAAACTATGGATACTGGCATACCATGCAGTCTTACAATCTCTTTTATGTACATATGAGCAAGACGTTCAAGTATATAAATTTCTCGTATTGGTAAGAAATGAGCAGACTTGGTCAATCTATCAACAATGACCCAAATTGCATCTATGCCTTGAGAAACCTTGGGAAGACCAGTAACAAAATCCATGGTAATGTTCTCCCACTTCCATTCTGGAATTTTAATTGATTGCAATGGACCTTTTGGTACTTGATGCTCCGTCTTGACTCGTTGACAAGTTAGACACCTTGAGATAAACAACGCTATCTTTCTCTTTATATTGCTCCACCAAAATGTATGACGAAGATCACGATACATTTTGGTACTCCTAGGATGGATTGTAAACGGTGTGTTGTGCGCCTCCATCATGATTTTATACTTTAAATCAAGGTAGTTAAAAACACAAAGTCTGGAGTAGACTCGAAGTATTCCTTCTTCATCGATTCTTGCTGCTGGCATAGCACCTTCTTGTACTTTCTTCCTCATACGCATCAGCTCCAGGTCTGTAGCTTGAGCAACTTTAACTTTATCGATTAAAGTCGATTCTACTCGTATATTCGTCATCATCACATGTGTCCCTGGAGTCTTTAACTCTATCTCCATCCTTTGCAAGTCACACAAAATGGGCCTTTGCGTTGACAATATCGCACTCGTACCCGCATATGATCTTCTACTCAATGCGTTAGCTATCACGTTCGTTTTTCCAGGATGGTATTGGATGGTATGATCATAATCTTTCAATAGTTCAAGTCAACGTCGTTGTCGCATGTTGAGTTCCTTTTGAGTGAAGAAATATTTGAGGCTTTTATGATCCGTAAAGATCTCCACTTTCTCCCCATACAAGTAATGCCTCCAAATTTTAAGTGCGAATACAACATCTGCCAACTCTAGATCATGAGTAGGATAATTTCTCTCATATTCTTTGAGTTGCCGAGAGGCATAGGCTATGACTTTCCCATGTTGCATGAGAACACATCCTAACCATTTGCCCGAAGCATCACTGTAGATGACAAATCCCTCCGAGCCAGATGATATTGTCAGAACAGATGCTGAAATGAGTCTCCTCTTGATTTCTTGAAAAATATTCTCACATTCCTCGCTCCAACCAAATTTTATATCTTTCCGAGTCAGCTGAGTTAATGGAGTAGCGATTCGAGGAAACCCTTCTACGAATCTCCGATAATAACCAGCTAAGCCGAGAAAGCTACGTAATTCGGTCACTGATTTAGGTTGCTCCCAGCTTTGAATAGCTTCAATCTTTGCTGGGTCAACAGAAATTCTGTGATTTGATATCACGTGCCCAAGGAATGCTACTTCCTCAAGCTAAAACTCGCATTTCTTCAACTTGGCATAAATCTTGTTTTCACGAAGCTTTTGGAGTATCAGCCTCAAGTGTTGCTCATGATCTTCACGGCTTTTGGAATATATGAGGATGTCATCAATAAAGACGACCACAAAGTGATCCAAAAATTCCTTGAATACTCGGTTCATCATATCCATGAAGGCAGCAGGAGCATTAGTCAATCCAAAAACCATGACTAGGAATTCATAATGCCCGTACCGAGTTCTGAAAGCCGTCTTTGGAATGTCACCGGTTCTAATCTTCAATTGGTGATATCCGGAACGAAGATCGATCTTTGAAAAGAATTTGACGCCTTGCAACTGGTCAAATAGGTCATCAATACGTGGCAATGAGTACCGATTTTTGATGGTGACATGATTCAACTCCCGATAATTAATACAAAGTCGCATACTCCCATCTTTCTTCTTCACGAATAGAACAGGAGCACCCCAAGGAGAAGTACTAGGACGAATGAAACCGATGTCTAACAATTCCTGCAGTTGGGTCTTTAACTCCTGAAGTTCAATAGGATCCATTCAATATGGGGCTTTGGAAATAGGTTTTGTACCAGGTTCAGGAAATTTATTAACAATAGAAATATCATTCAAAACTGACGTATTTTTATTTAGATCCGTGACATGAGCTAAGAAAGCTTGACATCTATTTTTCAATAAACGAATAGCTTTATGGCTTGAGATGACAGTGATTGATTTTAATGGTTTGGTTGCTTGAATTTGCATAATAGGTTGGTTAGGAATATGAAAGCTAACAACCTTACGAAAATAATCAATTTTTGCATGATGAGTAGTTAACGAATCAATCCCTAGAATTACGCCAAATGCAAGTATTTTAAATGAAATAAGATAGACAGGTAATGTGAGGGTACCGATTTAAACCAAACAAGACTTATAAACAGTAGATGTAATGAAGGTTTCTCCCAATGGAGTTTCAACAGATAAGTCAAAGTCCAATTTCTCAGGAGTAAAATTTAAACATTGAGCGCAAGTAGGAGAAATAAAAGAATGGGTAGAACCCATATCAAATAAGGTATATACTTCGCTAGAGTTTATGATAAGCTTACCCGTGATGACCTCGTTCGGGTTCCTTGCTTTCTGGGAGGTCACGACAAACGCTCTCTCTTGAACTATCGGTTTTGCCATGTCTGGGACGGCCTTTGATGCCTCCATCCCAGCTGATCTTCTCTTTCATAATTGTAGCATGCTTTGAATGGCATCACGCAGTTTGGACTGATGTGTCCCTCCCCTCCACATTTGAAGCATATGATAGGTGGTCGTTTAACTTCCTTAACGACGAGTGCTGATGCTGACGTTTTTCCATTATTGTTGAATCTCCTCTTCTTGAAATGTCCACTCTTATTTTTTTGACCATGATTACCACCGAAATGGTTACCATTTCTGGCATGTTGATTCCCTCCACGCTTATTGTCACTGTTTCGATGACTGCTATCACTGCTATTATCATTTTGACGGCTGCTCTCTTTTGGTTGGGTTGACTCATTATCGCGCTCCAATAACTGAGCCCTATTAACAACATCTGAATACAAATACAGTTTATGAGAGATAAGATATTGACGTATCTCGGGTTTCAAATCTCTTAGAAACATTCATGTCATTCTCTCCTCATTATCAACATTCCATCGTTCATCATCTGGTCAGTGTTGTTGTTTTCCTGAGGATTGTCGCATTCATGATGCACATTATCCTGATTATTGATCTGTGGAGACTCAACGGTGTCCTGTGCTCCATTGATGTTCTCAACATTCTCGGATGTCATTTTCAAATATTGCCACAAAACAAGGGTTAATTAACATATCACATATTATCCCTATACTCTGACCGACCAATTAAATACCAAAAAAACTTAGGTAGGTCATACTAGCGAAGGAATTCCCCGTCTCTCCCCTCCTAGTTCTTGTCTCACATCTCAGCCAGGGATCATATCCCTAAGCTTTGATACCAACTGTGACGCCCCCAAAATAGGTATACATCACCTATTCTGAGTCGCCAAATACATGGTACAGAATACAAATACAATCTTTAATATACAACAAGATCTGTGAGTTTTAATATAAATATTGTCTTCTAGACAATATTCAATCTCAGAATAAGTCCTCATTATAATTATTATCACACTATTTCATAGAATAGTGAAGACTACTAATGCTATCATCGGGACCGTTACTCTGTTCCTCGACTAGTCCTTGCTACGTTCTCATTTCCTGAAGATAACAATGAAAGCAAAAGGATGAGCTCAACTAGCCCAGTAAGAAATATTATGACTAAGATAATGCAGAATAAATTATCGTTAGCCTTCAATAGTGTTAAACTGATAAAATATAACAAGCATCAAGTTTAACTGCAGCGGAACAAGCAATCCATTAAAAGAGTCAAGTAGAGAATAAAATCTACTATCTTTTATGATTTAAAAAGAATTTTCATCACTTTTATCGCTGAGACTCAGCTTAATAATTAATCCACATCATCCCTGCACTACGACTAAGGATATTCATTAGTATCACAACAACAAATTATCCATGCTCTACGGGCCAATGATATTCGTGTATTCATCAATGGTCATGATCATGCCAACAACTGTCCATCAATGCACTACGGGTCAATGAGGACTTTTACCACATCATTTGTAACATTAAGGTTATGATTATACCGAATAATCCATGTTCATAATCATACCAAGTCCATCTATGCACTATAGGCCAAAGATGACTTTTAACATAATATAAACATGAGGATGATGACAATGATATAAGAATTTAATAAAACAAGTTCAAGAATTAATTTATCCAGGAACCAATAACGTCCAAATTGTCAACATGATACTGCTTTGTGGGGTAAAACTCAAGAATGCTCAGAAGAATATTTTCATGAAAAGATACTGGATGAAGCGCAAATATCAAGGATGTTCCACTAATTTCATGGAGTATAAAAGCCAAAACTTTAACCAACTGAGTATAATAAAGAATGGAATAACAAAAGAAATTACCAGGCATGCGATAGACCGCACAGTCAGGTTATTCCAATAGAATAATAAATAACGGAACCATGTCATGCATAAACGCACAGACAGGATGTTCCAACAGAATAATAAATAACGGAACCAGGTCAGGCGTAATCCGCACCGACAGGATATTCCAACAGAATAATAAATAACGAAACCAGGTCAGGCGTAATCCGTACCGACGGGATATTCCAATAGAATAATAAAGAACGAAACCAGGTCAGGCAAAATTCGCACCGACAGGATATTCCAACAGAATAATAAAGAATGGAATAACAACAGAATTCACCAGGCATGCGATAGACCGCATAGACAGGTTATTCCAACAGAATAATAAAGAATAGAATAACAAAAATTTTTTACCATGTATGCGGTACTTCGCATAGACAGGTTATTTCTGTGAGACCCCAGATTTTATGAATAAAGATTTAAATTTCTCGAAATATTTTTTCTAATATTATGGTGTGGATTTGATATAATGTTATAGCTGTGGGTGATATTTATAAATTTTACAAAGTATACAAGTTGTTATAAAATATTCGTTTGGTCAGGGAATATTCTTTTTATCGGGAATATCCGTACGACGGCACAATCATTGGTGAACCCACAACGGAAGTATTGTCGTAGTAAGAAAAAGACAAAATTATCTTTTTATAAAAATAACGGCGGAAGTGTTATCGTTAAAACTGTTGAACTACTCGGTAGTAAAAGTACAGTAATACGCGTGGTTGCATAGTAGCACACGGTATTGGTTATTGATGCTTACATGAGAAATCACTCAGTTATACTCAATTATTGCTACAGTAATTGCTGCATCATATCTCTCATATTATTGATTCAATTATTGTCACATGATTATATGTATAATATGATATGTTATTAAATCAATAATTGAGACAACAAAGTTGTTCATATTATTAAAAATCAATATGTATAATGTCTAGAAGTTCTGTCAAGTAGAGGTTTGGTCACCTAAATGCGCGTCAATAGAGAGAAATACTTATTGGAAAGCCCCATCCTTCCTGAGAACGACCGGGATGTTAAATATTGTGAGTTATAATATTAATGATGAATAAGTTCATGTTGATTAAAGATGAATTTGATAGTTCCATTGTATTGAAATTATTTGTGTTAGTGGAAATCAATATTTATTTCGATAATAATTGATGTCTGGAGGTATATTGTTCAAATCGGGTATTCGGGGTACTTTTCGTGTTGGAGTACTATTCATGGGTTACTATTCACTCTATTATTATTTACTCGGGTATTTGGGACACTTTTCATGTCAGAGTACTATTCACGGGTTACTATTCACCCAGTTACTATTCACTCTAGTATTATTCACTCGGGTATTTGGGACACTTTTCGTGTCGGAATACTATTCACGGGGTACTATTCCTGAAGTACTATTCACGGGATACTATTCACCCGAAAAATATATTTCTTTTCAGTCCAAATCATTTTTGGGTACAATATTATTCCATGGGAAGATGTGCTAATTTTTCAGACCGTTGATTGAAATTATAATAGTAAATCAATATGGATCGTTGGTTTAAAGTTTTGATATTAAATCAATATGGATCACTGGTTTAAAGTTTTAATAGTGAATCAGTATGGATCGTTGCTTTAAGTTTTATTAGTAAATCAATATGGACCGTCCGCTTAAAAGTAAATCAATCTGGACCGTTCATGAATTAGTTGCTATTCAGTCTATTCTCCTATAAATAGAAGCTCATTCCTTCATTATTTCTTACGAATTCACTGAAACTCTAGAAAGAGAAATTATAGAGAGAAAGAAGAAGAGAAGTCTACTACCTCACTTTTCTAATATCCAGTTTTTTCTAAGGTAAGGGGTATTATTTCTTTCGTATTCATGAAGAGAGCTATTGTTATTCCATTCCTTATTATTCTATTAGAATAATCTATATACGTGGACTACCGTATACATGGTGAAATTCTTCTGTTATTCCATTCTCTATTATTATGTTGTAATAACCTGTCTATGCGAAGTACCGTATACATGGTAAATTTCTTCTGTTATTCCATTCTTTATTATTATGTTGGAATAACCTGTCTATGTGAAGTACCGCATACATGGTGAAATTCTTATGTTATTCCATTCTTTATTATTATGTTGGAATAACATGTCTATGCGAAGTACTGCATACATGGTGAAATTCTTCTATTATTCCATTCTTTATTATTCTGTCGGAATATCCTGTCTGTGCGTTTACGCATGACCTGGTTCCATTATTTATTATTCTGTCAGAATAGCATGTCTGTGCGTTTACGCATGACCGGGTTTTATTATTTATTATTCTGTCGGAATATCCTGTCTGTGCATTTACGCATGACCTGGTTCTATTATTTATTATTCTGTACGAATAACCTGTCTGTGCGGTCTATCGCATGCATGGTGAATTCTGTTGTTATTTCATTATTTATTATTCTTTTGGAATATCTTGTCGATGTGGATTATGCTTGACCTGGTTCTGTTCTTTATTATTCTGTCGAGAATAACCTGTCTGTGCGGTCTATCGCATGCATGGTAAATTCTTCTGTTATTCCATTCTTTATTATTCTGTTGGAATAACCTGTATATGTGGATTATCACATGCATGGTGAATGATCATTTATACTCATTTTTCTTATTAAATTATAGAAATGATATGTTTACGTGGATTATGATGAAAGTCATAATATAAGCATTGGACTGTTGATTATGATGAAAGTCATAATAAAAGCAATTGATTGATGAAAATCATGATTATATATAGTATTAGTAAGTGTTATGATGAGTTATGTTGGTTATTATGTGAAAATATGAATGTTTTTTAGAAATCACAAAGGGTTGAAAATCAGATTTTGGTGAAAATGGAACATTAAATTCAATTGACCATATCTCCTATTATATTTCAAATTTTTGAGTGTGGTCAAGTTATAGAGTTAGATCTAGGAGTTTTCTAACTTCTCCAACTGGAATCACTAGAAAAGGTGTTGTAGATTTTCGTGTAGACTGATTTTAGCAAAGGAGTCAAAAACTGTTAAGTACCAAAAAGCTACTGGCCAAAAATTTAAAAGGGCATTTTCGGCCACTTAGTTTATGAAATAAATTCCGGCCTTTTGGGACATGAAAATATATGGTATAAAGTACCTACTGTCCAAAAATGAGCTCATTCTGACTTAAAATGACCAAGTTATGACCATTTTAATTTTTGTGATTTTCAGACAAAAACGGCTATAACTGGAGTTCTATAACTCCGATGGCCACAAAATTTAAACTGGAGGCTCACGTTAACATGTATAAGATTGTGTCAAGATATTGGAATTTCTGGAGTTAAGCATGATAGGGCTAAATTTTTAGCTACACACTAAAAATAATTTTATAGGTGTATATCTTTGGCTTACGTGCAAGATGTACTGTTGATTATTAATTTTATAGTTGTATATCTTTGGCTTACGTGCAAGATGTAATGTTGATTATTGGTTTTACAGTTGTATATCTTTGGCTTACGTGCAAGATGAATTGTTTATTGGTATGATTATAACCAGGGATCATTCGGCATAATCATGACCTGTAATATTATAAATGATATGGTAAAAGTCCTCAGTGGCATGTAGTGCATTGATGGACATTTTTTGGTATGATTATGACCAGGGATTTTTTGGTATAGTCATGACCATTGATGATTTAATGAATATCCTTGGCCCATAGTGCAGGGATGACTCGATGATGTGGTTTATTTATTAAGCTGAGTCTCAGCAATAAAAAATGATGAAAACTTTATAAATCATATAAGACAGTAGATATCATGCTCTATTTGACTCTTCTAATGGATTGCTTATTCCGCTGCAGTTAAACATTATGTCTATTGTATTTTATCAGTTTAACATTGTTAAAGACTAATGATAATTTATTCTTCATTATCTTAGTCATAATATTTCTTACTGGGCTAGTTGAGCTCACCCTTTCTTTCACTGTTCTCTTCAGGAAATGAAAATATAGCTGGGACGATTCGGGGAACGGAGTGACGGTCCAGATGATAGCATTAGCTAGTAGTCCTCACTATTCTGTTAAATAGTGTGACAATAAATGTAATGAGGACTCCAATGAGTGTGGATATTATCTAGATAACAATATTCTTATTAAAACTCTTAGTTTATGTTTTGTCGTATTTTACACGACAGTTGTATTATTAAGTTGTATTTATATTTTTGTATTATGTATTTGGCGACTCAAGATGGGTGATGTATACCTATTTTGGGAGCGTCATAATTTCAACATAATAATAAAGAATGGAATAACAACCCTTACGAGTATTGAAAGAAAACAATTCTCTTCATGAATACGAAAGAAATAATACCCCTTACGAGTATTGAAAAAATAATAATTCTCTTCATGAATACGAAAGAAATAATACCCTTTACCGTAAAAGAAGAGTATTCCGACTAGTAGGGCAAGGATATTCTTGAATAAAACTTGCACTACGCTCAAAGCTTCTTAAAACTCCAAAAAAATACGCTCAAGATTATAGATGAGAATTCTTTGATTATGGTGTGATTTTCAATTCTAACTAAGCATCCTATTTATAGGAGAATAGAAGGGTTATTGTTTGCTCACGGGTGCACCGAATAATAATTTTCACAGATGAGGTTTTAGCATTCACAGATGTCAGACAATTCATGATTTTCAAAGTAATATCAAAAAAAAAAAAACTAAAATATAATATATATATATATATATATATATATGGGAGCCCTTCCATAGCAACCGGTTGCTGTGAGTACTGTGCAACACTCTCTTTTTGTACCGTTGATCAACTTAATTATTGGAAGGCTGAGATTGGGATGTATTAATACCAAACTGTGAGAAGCTCTGCCGGTTTCTATTTAAATAAGAGGGACCCACATTTTAACATATTGTCAGTCTAGTTAAACAAAATGAATATTTAATATTAAAATATTTCGACCGGTACAAGTTGTACCGGCCTATTCTTTTTTTTTACGCATTGATGCTTTATCAGTTTTTAATCAAATACAAAGAGATTGCACATAATATTAAAATATTAAAATATTTAAAAATATTCCGGCCGGTACAAGTTGTACCGGCTTACTCTTTTTTTTTTTTTAACACATTCATGTTTTCTCACTTTTTAATCAAATATAAAGATATTGCACAAAATTTATTTTAACTTACAAATATAATGTTAAAAATAAATATTAGTAATATAAAAATAAATATAATTATATTATAAATAAATAAATATATAAATATAAATATTATTTTTAATATTAATATATAAAAAATAAATATAATAAATATATAATTATGCAAGATATATAATTATATTATTAATAATTATGCAAGATGTAATAAAATATTTAAAAATATTCCGGCCGGTACAAGTTGTACCGGCCTACTCTTTTTTTGATCAACATACTGAACACAACAATATTTTTTTGATATGTTTTATATCTTTGTTCTATTTGAGCAATTGTTATTACGTCCATCTCAAACTATTAATAATAATATAATTATATATCTCGCATAATTATATATTTATTATATTTATTTTTAATATATTAATATTAAAAATAATATTTATATTTATATGTTTATTTATTTATAATATAATTATATTTATTTTTATATTACTAATATTTATTTTTAACATTATATTTTTAAGTTAAAATAAATTTTGTGCAATATCTTTATATTTGATTAAAAAGTGAGAAAACATGAATGTGTTAAAAAAAAAAGAGTAGGCTGGTACAACTTGTACCGGCCGGAATATTTTTAAATATTTTATTACATCTTGCATAATTATTAATAATATAATTATATATCTTGCATAATTATATATTTATTATATTTATTTTTTATATATTAATATTAAAAATAATATTTATATTTATATATTTATTTATTTATAATATAATTATATTTATTTTTATATTACTAATATTTATTTTTAACATTATATTTGTAAGTTAAAATAAATTTTGTGCAATATCTTTATATTTGATTAAAAAGTGAGAAAACATGAATGTGTTAAAAAAAGAGTAAGCCGGTACAACTTGTACCGGCCGGAATATTTTTAAATATTTTAATATTTTAATATTATGTGCAATCTCTTTGTATTTGATTAAAAACTGATAAAGCATCAATGCGTAAAAAAAAAGAATAGGCCGGTACAACTTGTACCGGTCGAAATATTTTAATATTAAATATTCATTTTGTTTAACTAGACTGACAATATGTTAAAATGTGGGTCCCTCTTATTTAAATAGAAACCGGCAGAGCTTCTCACGGTTTGGTATTAATACATCCCATTCTCAGCCTTCCAATAAGTTGATCAACGGTACAAAAAGAGAGTGTTGCACAGTACTCACAGCAACCGGTTGCTATGGAAGGGCTCCATATATATATATATATATATATATATATAAGACTAACTCCACCCGTGAACCAATTTGAAAACCTTCCCCTGACAATTCCATTTTCAACATGTGGGCCCCATAGTGGGCCCCCACCTATTATTATATTAAATAATTTTCTACCAATTATTTTGAAAAATGGGTAAATAGGGATCCAAATAATAAGCAAAATTTACAACAACTACTTCATAAAAATTCTCTCAATATTTTTAACAACATTTATTATCATTATTATAATTCATAATATTAATCGACCAGGTCGTTCTCAGTAAAGAGGGGGTTTTCCAATAAGGATTTCTCCCTATTGGCGCGCAATTAAGTGACCAAACCTCTCCTTAGCAGAACTTCTAGACATCGTTAATATTACAAATAATAATATTAATAACTCTGTCATCTCAATTATTGATTTAATAATATATAAAATATTGACAATAATTGAATCAAATAACGTGAGATACTATGCAACAATTACTGCATCAATAATTGAACAAAACTGAGTGACTTCTCACGTAAGCATCAATAATCAATATTGTGTGCTACTATGCAACTACACGTATTCCTGTACTTTTAACACCGGGTGTTTCAACAGTTAACGGTAAAACTTCCGCCGTTATTTTCATTAAATATTTTTGCCGTTTTCTAAATCCGACAATAATTTTGTTGTGGGGTCCACCAATAATTGTGCCGTCGTACGAATATTCCCTGTTAAAACGAATATTCCCCGACCAATCGAATATTATATAACAACTTGCGTACTTTGCAAAATTTATAAATATTACCCACAACTATAACATTAAATCAAATTCATTCTATAATATTTAAAATGATATTTATAGAAAAATCATCTTTATTAAAAAAAATTGGGGTCTTACAGAACTCCACATTTACAACTGCGAGATGAGCTCCCTGTTGAATTTGTGCTCATGACTTGGAGAGGGGGGGGGGGAATTAGTTAGGGTTTATACGTTGCCAATATAAATTCAGTTAACTGAATTAAACATAAATATGGAACACGAATAAAAGTTACTATACTAAGAAAATAGAAATAAAGCATGTCCATTATATTTACACCACCATCATCATCAACAACAACAACTTCCTACAGAAACCAACAACAACTTTCACCAAGCCAAAAATTGCTAGATTCAGTTTGTTTTAGGCATATCTGTGTTGTTTGTTCTGATTTTTATTTATTTATTTATTTGGTCATGTTTTTCCACCTGTTATAGGTTTCAAGAATAAGAATGGCACTTGTGGTAGAATGAATCCTTGAGTTGTGTAATTTAGCATAGATGTAAATTATAAAAGGTAGAGAGGTAGGAAAAGGGGAAATAAATGATAATGTGAGCTTATTTATTTATGTAACGCCATTTTGTGATTGTATTTGTACCACAAACAAATTCATAGCCCAAATGGTGGTGGTTATTCTCGGATTGAGAGGGATATGTCCCCTCTCTCCCTCTGTTCTTGCACATGGGTCGGTTGTTACAGTAAATGGATATGGATTTGATTATAAATAAACTTTGGGTAGTGATGATGCAGCAACAGCATAAAACTCGAGGAGTAGACTGACTGACTGATATATACCACGATCTTTTCAACAACAAAAACTTGCCAAGTTCTTCTTAATTTATCACCCAACAAAGACGTTTAGGAAAAAGGACGACCGAGACGACCTAAATAACTTCAAACAAAACCCAACGAAAAATGAAATTAGACAAATAAAGAAAGGGTTTACCGATTCGAAGTAGGTTGGGTTCCGATTGTAGGGCTCAATTTCTTCGTTCGATCCCGATTTGGAGAAGAAATTGAGAAGAATCGATTTGGGGGTGGTTTATTTCTAGGGCTTGGTTCTTCTGTTCCATTCGTTCAACTGAGAAGACTTCTACTCCTTTGTTCAATAAGACTTCTGCTGATGTCAGTCAAAAAATTGAGAAGAATTGATTTGGCTGGTTTCTATCTAGGGCTTGGTTCTTCTGGTTTTTATCGAGGAGAGAGGAGCTTAAAAAAAACGGGAGTTCTGCTCTTTAAGGACTTCTGCTCTTGATTTTTTTTTCCTCTCTCTCTATATATATATTAAGAAAATATTTGACACTAATATCTTTTTATCAACTAATGGACTGATAATTAAATTTGGGTCAGCCCAAACACATTAAATTAAATCCATTAAATTGAATATAAACTTAATAATATTGTCATTATTAAAATTATAAAATATTAAAAACCAACAAAGAGTACTAAATTGATTTGTCCTCATTATATTAGTAGCTTATTAATTGACATTTATAACAAAACAAATTATGATGTGGTCAATCAAATGCAAAATAATCGTATTTGTTTTCAAATGTGGTATCCTATTTAATTTGACCCTTAGCATCATTCGTTTTTGATAATCTATGTAATATAATCTGCACGAGGTATGCTACAAATTTAGGCCTAATTTCAGAAACTTTGATTTGCTTTAACTTGTTCTAGTTCATGCATTTATTACTATTCAATTCTGCTGCTGATAACCAGCTAGCTATATATACATGGTGATGGTGAAGTGACAGATCTAGCTAGTTCCCACTTGAAGTTGTAAGTTTGCAGTATATGTTAATCATACATACCTACGTTCATAGTACTAAAGAGACATTGGTACAATATAATGTTCTATCTGGATTTGAGTTGCCAAAAATAAACCCTAGTGAAACTTATAAAACCAGTCAAATTGACATATTACCATATAATGATTAGACGGTTCTCTAACTATATATATATATATATATATATACCTCATGTCTTCGCTAGCTTTTTATAAGTCCAAGTCGTGGTTAAACATTCTCAAACGAACGGAATCAAAACCCTAAGTGCAACTTTATTAATTTTACATACTTGTCTTGACCAAATTGCCAAAAATGTTATCAGGATAGGAAGTTTTTTTTTTTTTAATTTCATAATCAAGTAATTCTCATAAAAGAGGAAGAAACAATATCAATAATCAATCAAACTTTATAGATATATAGAGGAGGAGGAGGAAGAAACAAACACACAAAAAAAAAAACAAACTTTCATAATGAAAAAAATAAATTCACCTTAAAGTCATAATAACTCGGTCTTAACCACTAGGTTAAGATATCTTCAGCCTAACATGATAGGAAGTTAGTTTAACACTAAATGTCATACCCACAAGTTACACGCGTCGGCTCAAGAATGATCAATATAAATTTATATGATTTAACTACTTAATTTTTCATTTTCGAAATTAGAAATATATATTTTTTTCAATGCGTTCTAAATTGAAATGAAATTTATTACATGTCATTAATGTTGCAGATAAATTAAAAATTATGATCGATCCAAGAGATGAAAGGATTAGATTTGGAAGAATAATTTTCTAAAAAATCTTATTTTAAAAATGTATATCAAATTTTGAAACAATCAAAAGACAATAATAATTAAGTTATAGAAATGAAAAATTATTGTTGCTTTGATTAGTGCTAGCTAGTTCTAATTAGTCCTAATTCCCATCATTGTGTCTACAAATTACTCCATAAGTTATAACACTACACATGAATTGGCTCAAAGTGACAAAGAGGTGCGGGACAACAATATAAATGTATGTAATTGAACTAAAGTCTTGAAATGCATCATGGCACAAACACAATCCCTTATAAACTTGACTCACCATCGTCCATACTCCAAACAGATTATGGCAGCTCTCGGATGAGCGTCAGCAAATAAATGAACGACAAATGTACAGCTTTAATTTAATTAATTATTGTATATATATACCATGATAATCTATATATAATTAATCGTACTTTAATTCACACGCACGCTACTTTATCCAATTCAACAATCTTCTTTCCAAACCGTGCATTCATTCCTAATCGGGTACAAAATATTCCTAACATATATAAATGTAGAAGCAAACCTGCCTTTGACATCATGAAATACAACTGTTCATCTGAAATTTTGCTTGCTTGATCTATAGATGAGTGGATAAATACCGAATTTTCGTACGTAACTAATTATTAGCCTTCATGAATATATATTTAGAATTTAATTGATCATTTCTAATATAACAATGTTATTTTCACTAATAATTAATCAAGTTATAGAAGTTCAAACACTCTGGTATAATATATATATATATATATATATGCATGATAAAATTAAATATATAATGTTTACGTGCCTTAATTCCATAATCATTTGATTCAGTAATATCATTAGTCACAAATGTATGTGGGTTTTTACCAGTCCGTTTTAACTAATTAATAATGGTATAATTAATACACGGAACCAAGTTGATTAATTGCAAAATTCTGAACTTGTAAAAATATGTGAGATTCATTTTTAACTTGTCGCAGTTTTTAATTACTAGTTTCAAATTAAGTCTTTGAAAGAAATAAATTGCAATTCGACTTTGTCTAGATGCCTAGATATATGGACTTTAAAGCATTACTAAAGGCACGTATATAATACAGTACTCTCTTAAAAAAAAGGAGTTATATTTGTAAAACTACACATTTTAAGAATATATTTATTGTTTCATGTTTATTCCTATTTTATTTTTTTAAAATATTTTTATGTAATGGAGGGAGTAAGATATTGTCTACTAGTCTAGAGCATAAGAAACAAATACTTCTTTCCTTATTTTTATTTTGTTGGACATATATATAGTTTTATTTATTTATTTAAAGTAAATTTTCATTGAAATGGTGATATATAACATCCTATTCATCGTCATGCATGTATATATGCCACTAATCACATGTATAATAATTAAGAATGAATGTTATTATATATCGTTGTTATATTGAAATTAAAATTATTATTATTATTATTGGGGTTAAATTAAATCTTATCTTATAGATGTTGCATGTTATGCATGCATACAGAAAGTCATGTAGAATATATATATATATATATATATATATATATATGGGGAATATAGGGGAATGATCTATAACACACGTTAGTTATGGGCATTATCCCAGCTAACTGTTATTCAACCATCAAAAATTAGATCATATGGCTAAAGTGAGAGCCCAGCCGCTACTCCCACCAATAGCGGTCAGAGAAATTATTTTTTTGCTGACCGCAACTCTCTCTAGCAGCCAGAAGAAAATTTGTTTGCTGGCCACAAGAGGGAGTAGAGGCCGGGAGAAATTTCTAAAATACCCCTATATACCCTTAGTTAGATTTAAATAGTTTTAATGTAGAAAATAGTTGTATAAATAATTTCTTAAGTAACAAAAACTAACATTATCAACTATATATAATGTATTTATTTCTATAAATAATTTTTATAAATATTAAAATTTAAAAATATTAATTATATTAAATGTATTTATTTGTATGAATAAATTCTTAAGTAGGCCAACAAAAAAAAAATTTCTTCCGGCTGCTAGAGGGACTAGCAGTCATCAAAAAAATTATTTCTCTAGCCGCTAAAGGGAGTAGCGGTTGGACCCTCACCTTAATCATTCGATCTAATTTTAAACGGCTGAATAACAGTTAGTTGGAATAGTACACATAACTAAGGTTTGTTATGAATCATTTCCATATATATATATATATATATATATATATATATATATATATAGAAAAAATATGTGTACACAGCTGTATATTACACAGTAGGCTATAGCGACGATTTTTTGGGCTATAGCGACGGTTTCACCCGTCGTCATAGCTATTCTGGGCTATGGCGACAGTTTACCGTCGCTATAACCCAAAAAATATGTCGTCCTAAGCTTATTGTGTAATACACAGCTGTGTATATACATATAGCCCTATATATATATATAGGGTCTCCATCCACAGCAACCGGTTGTTGGGAAGCAACCCCTTTTTGGCCAGCCGGTACAGCTTGTACCGGCCTTAGATTTTTTTTTTTTTTATAAGCCGTAACAAGCTGTACCGGCTGGTCAAAAAAGGGTTGCTCCCCAACAACCGGTTGCTGTGGAAAACCTTTCGTCTAAATTTCTCCCATATATTGCATTCCATACCAAAAATTAAAGAGCCGTAGAAAACAGCAACCAAATGTCTCTTCTCCCACCCCACCCCACCCCACCCCACCCCACCCCACCCCACCCCAGTCCTCTCTATAAATATACAAGCCATCATTACTTTGTTATATCACTTCCATACCTCAATTAATCCTATCTAGCTATACATCTGGATTTCTTCATTTCATGTTATCACTTCAATATCTATACCTCTTGCCATTTAATTCATAGATATATTATTTCCTCCATATATACTTATTTATTATCCTATATATAATCTTATATATCTATTTATACAAATATATAATTATAAAAGACGTTAAATATATACATATATATATATATCAATTATTAATGGCTCCACAAAGTCATACATTCCTCTTCATCATCATTTCTTTATCCTTTTTGATCTCATGTTACGCTAGTCTTGAGGATGACCTAAAGCCTAATAATTATCAAGAATTTGGCTATGACTTTGAAGCATATCCTTCATATTTCAGCACCCTTGAAGATGACAAGTTCCCCAACTCGCCGCCTAAGCTTGAAAGTAGAAGCTTCAGTTTCAATAATTATATCGAAACGCTTGCAGCAACTTCAGCTAAAACTGTGAGTGTAGATAGTTTTGGAGCTAAAGGTGATGGCAAAACTGATGATACGGAGGTACTGTGTATTCATTTTATTTTCATGGATCAAAGTACTTTGAAGCTTGAATTTGTCTCTTAATTTATTCTAAAGTAATTTACATACAATTTAATTTACAAGATGCTTATATATATATATATATATATATATATATATATATATATATATATATATATATATATATATATCATTTCCTTGTTAAAGTATACAAAATAATCATATTCAAATATTTTATAATTAGACTAAAAAATTAATACCTGCACATTAACAACTCCACAATCTAAATGTATTTAGCATTTCTAAAAGTTTTTTTGTTGTGTGTGTGTGTGTTGGGGGGGGGGGGGGGTCTGGTTTGCGATGACATTTAAGATGCTCGTACGAAATTTTAAATCCTCAAATATTACCATAATAGTATGACGTTATATTATTTGGAGAGAATTCTACATATATATATTATGTTAAAATTTTATTATGTAAATATATGCTCATTATTAATTCAGGCATTTAAAAAGGCTTGGGATGAAGCTTGTTCTTCTACAGAAGCAGTATTTGTGGTACCAAAGAATAAAAGTTATCTTGTGAAGCAAATCAGGTTCAAAGGTCCTTGCAAAGATGCTATTACGGTGCAGGTCAAATATATATTATATTATGATGATAAGTCATATATATATATATATATATATATATATATATATATATATATATATATATATATATATATATATATATATATAATATAGTCAAAAAATGCATATACATATATTATACACACATTCTTTTCTTTTGTACAAAGTAACTACAAATTAGTATATATATATATATATATATATATATATATATATATATATATATATATATATTACATACATGTTACTGAAATTTATACATAAATATGATCTCAGATTTACGGCACCATTGAAGCACCCGATGATCGATCAGACTACAAAAAAGATGGGAGACACTGGCTTACCTTCGATAGTGTCCAAAATCTATTAGTTGGAGGAGGTGGAATCATCGATGGTAATGGCAAAATTTGGTGGAAAAATTCCTGTAAAACCAATAAAGCTCGTGTAAGTATTAATTAATTGCTAATTTAATTAATTAAGCTACCCAAACTAGCTACCCGTATAAGAAGAGACTTCTATACTCGATCAGGCACCATATATAGATTTTTCCTATATGTATTTCATTTTTAGTTTTTTTTTTTTGGCACAACTTTTTCTTTGCGTCCTTTTTGTGATTAATTAATAATCACTGATCATTGATTATTTTTTATGGTTCATTTCCATGCAGCCTTGCACGGAAGCGCCAACGGTATTTAATCTCTATCTCGTATATCTATCAATTAAAATATATATATATATATATATATATATATATATATATATATATATTTGGAACATAGTACTTAATTAATTTCTTTTTTTCAATTTGTTGTTGATTTGGGACCTTTTATATATATATATATATATATATATATATATATATATATATATATATATATATATATAATTTTGGTAGGCTTTGACCTTCTACAAGGGGGAGAACTTGATAGTGAAGAACCTGAATATCCAAAATGCGCAGCAAATTCAAGTATCTTTTGATACATGTGTGAATGTTCAAGCTTCCAATCTAACTGTGGCTGCACCAGAAGATAGCCCCAACACTGATGGAATCCATATCACCCGCACTCATAACATGCAGTTATCCAGTTCTATAATAGGAACAGGTATATCTATATTAATTTAGATACGACTGACGTATGAACGTTCGTTAAGAAAATATAACAAATTTTCGGAATCAAACTGCTAGGAAAACTCATATATTTGATCTTCTGTATTTAGTACTTTTGTAAATACTCATTAGTTTGTGCAACGTATTTAATTATAGGTTGTTAGCAACTAAACCAAATATATTCTAAGTACATGATACATATACATGAATGTATTTGAAATGTCTTGAAACATGTAATGGTTAGGTTCATGTACATGAATGTGGTCATATAGTAATTATTAGTGTGGATCTAGAAGTGTCCTATGAGTCCTATAAATAGTCTTGTACTTGGATCATTTTAATCAAGTGAAATAAAATAAAAGTATTTTCAAGTGTTCTCTAAAGTTATATTTCACTTCTTCTATAATTTATCATCTTCCATAAATTTCCAACATAGGTGATGATTGTATTTCAATTGAAAATGGAACTCAGAAGCTGAAAATCACAGATATAACCTGTGGACCAGGTCATGGTATCAGGTACTAGATGGATCTACAACACATTAATTATTCTTTATTCTCAATATATATATATAATGTATTTCATGATTTGACATAATTACTTACTATATATATATATATATATATATATATAATGTGGTGAACGCAGTATTGGAAGCTTAGGAGATGGAAATTCAGAAGCTCATGTTTCAGATGTAACGGTGAATGGAGCTAAGCTTTCTAGAACTACGAATGGTGTTAGGATTAAAACATATCAGGTATTTTATCTATAGCAAATGCATGCATGCATGCATGGATAAATATGGCCCACCCTAGAAAGGACAAGTGGGAGCTGTGGATCCCATATTAAAACCTTTTCAAATAATTATACTCTGTGGCAAAAATTAAGCAAAACAAAATTACACTTTTCAAACAAATTAACACAACAACGTAATACAACAACAACAATAAATAAAGGATCGATTAGTATAAAGTTTATTTTTGAGTAAGTTGGTCAATCGGTCAATAGAATGCTGACACACATAGAGCCTCACCTGTCTGTCAGCACTCTATTAATCAATTGACCAACTTATTCAAAAATAAATTTCATACTAAACACTTCCATAAATAAATAAAGTAAAGAAGAGAGTTAAGTTTCCACCGTGATGGAACCTACATAACTAGAGTAAAGATATTTTTTTATTTTTCTGAAAATAGTTGACTCTACGTACTTTTAGGGTAAAATAGACTTTAGATAAAATTTTGAATTGGAATTAATGAATTATATACTTGATTCAGACATTTTAATTTTAGACATTTTGATTCAGACATTTTAATTTGTGGGACGGATTACTAGTTTAAATTTTGGTACTAAATTAATGAGAACCAATACAACGTACCCTTCAGAATTAATTAAGGATAAAATGCACATATCTATCTAATAAAATACAAATGATTTTGAATTTTCCGCTCATTCAATAAATCATCTGGACCGTCCAAAGTTTAGGATAAATCACACCATTCATCTATCTAATAAAATACAATCTATCTAATTCTATCTATATCTATATTCTATATATCTAATTATATCTAATAAAATATAAATGATTTTGAATTTTCCGTTTACTCAATAAATCATCTGGGACGTCCAAAGTTTGGGATAAATTCCACCATCCATCTATCTAATAAAATACAAATGATTTTAAATTTCTCGCTTACTCAATAAATCATCTGGGTCGTCCAAAGTTTGAAATAAATTCCAACGTTTATAGGCACGGGACTGTTGCTAGTATACATATATTTAGTATTAATTGATGTCTTTATACCTTCTGTATTTTATTTACAGGGAGGATCAGGAAATGTAAGCAACATAAAGTTTCAGAACATTGACATGAAAAATGTGAAAAACCCTATAATCATAGATCAAAATTATTGTGACAAGGCTACACCATGTAAACAACAGGTAATTACTCTTTTCCTGAAATTAAGATGGTCATCAATAATATAATTAATTAATTTACCTTGCGCGCATCATTAATGATGTTAATATTGGTTATATATATATATATATATATGTTTTTTTCAAAATGCAGAAATCAGCTGTTCAAGTTAAAAAAGTGGTGTACCAGAATATAGCAGGAACAAGTGCTTCTGACGTGGCAATAAATTTTGATTGCAGTAAGAGTTATCCATGTGAGGGAATTGTATTGCAAGATGTGATTCTAACAGGACAAGGTGATGAAGTTGTCAAAGCCGAATGCAATAATGTTCATTTTGAAGAAAGCGGCCATGTTTCTCCTCACTGTCCTTAATAATTAGTTGAGGAGGAGGAAAATCTACAAAAGTTACTACCTATATATAGATTTCTATAAATTAATTAATTAGGGTTTTATATATATACACACACACACACTTGGTTTATGTACGTAAATACGTACGTTGTATATATACGCAATTAATAAAGATGGCAATGGGTTATAATTCCTTCTCTAATCAGATCATTTTGAAGTCTGGATGCTGCTTATATAATTATTGGACTCCATGCATGGTAAGATGATAGTTAGTTAAATACATAGCAATATTGGAACAATCTTTTTCCTTTTTTTTTACTAATTGTTTCTTCAATTTTTTTATGAATTTTTCTAGGTTTGACTGGAAGTTTGGATCATGGACTTCAATGAGATGTATGAAGAGGAGAACAATACCCATTGGGCTGTTACAGATTTAATTTTAGTTCATGTTGTACAATAAAATGATTTGTTATTAAATTTTATACAAAATAATTTCAGCCACGCTGATTTCTTGTTGTATAATTAATTAGCCATTTATAATTGTTTCTTATGAATAAAAATCAGCTGCACTTTGTTAGTTCATGGGACCGTATGTGTTATTAATAGCTAATAAAGCAAATAAAGTAATAAAAAGTAATATATATATATATATATATATAACGCATAATTTACGTGATTTTAACTAAACTTCAAGAAATAATTCACACTTTCACTAATTAAAATACATTAATATCCCTTCATTATATATAGTGATACAAAATTCAACCTCAATTAAAGTGGATAAGCTTAAACAATCTTGTTTGAATTAAATTCGATCAGACTAATTTCCTAATAACAATATATTAGGCTGCAATGTATATTTTAAATGAATTAATATTCATTATGTATGTTTAATTGTGATCTCAAGTTAATAGTATGCGTATGCAGTATGCTAGAAAGAGTAGAATGAGTAGCGGTGTTGGTTAGCTAGAAACGGTATGGTCCTTTAGATAAATTTTGTATGTAATATTTTTTTTAAAAATTAATATTATATCTGTTCCAAATTACTACTATAAGATTATTATAGAAAGTCAAGTATTTGAGGGATTTTTAAAATTCAAAAGTAAAGTAATTCATTAAAAAATTATGAAACAATAAATCTTACCATATGAATAATATTTTTTAAATAATTTATAATATTTATCACTGTATGACCAAAATAAAGGTAATTCATGTTAATTTTGTATTTAAAAATATCTTAAATTAAATGTTAAAAAATCAATAATAATTTTATATTTAATGTCGTCATTGACCAAACATTGGAATGTGAATATAACTCAACTCATTTTATTTCAGTGAACAACTAAAAGGACTCCATTACTAACTATTACATTCTAATTAATGTTATAAAAAAGAGGTTAACCTTATAATATATCTTGAGTGTCCATCTGAATATCAGACGCTTAATATGACTCTCATCCACGGTTTAATTTTCAGTATTTTGTAGTGTTAACGCCAAGATTGTAAGACTCCGAATTTTATGAAATAAAGGTATTTAATTTTTCTTATTATTGTTATTCAGTAAATGATTAAATTGATAAAAAATTAAAGTTAAGGGTGATATATGAAATTTTTCAAAATACGCAAGTGGTTATAAAATACTCATTATTGTCGGGGAATATTCGTTTGGTCGTGAAATATTCTTGTTGTCGGGGAATATTCGTACAACGGCGCAGCCATTTGTGGGCCCCATAACAGAATAACTGTCGGATGAAGAATACGATAAGTTTGAGTTTTTATAAATAACGGCGAAGTTGTTACCGTTAACACTGTTGGAATACCTGGTGGTTAAAATACAGTAATACGCGTGGTTGCACAGTAACACACGGTATTGCACAATATTTTTGAATTATTGATTCTTACGTAAGAAGATACTACTCAATAATTGTTATAGTAATTACTGTTCAATATTTTATTTTATTGATTCAATAATTGTTGCGTTAATATTTTATATTATTGTTGTTTCAATAATTATCACTGCACAATATTTTCCATTATCAGATCAATAATTCATATTATTTGAATAATATTATTAGATAGTATTATTGGCAATGTCTAGAAAGTTCTGTCAATGAGAGGTTTGGTCACCTAATTGCACGCCAGTAAGGAGAAATCCTTATTGGAAAGCCCCCTCTTTCCTGGGAATCACCTGGTTGTCATAATTGTGATTCTGTAATATTATTTGTGAATAATTAATTATTGAATTATATGATAAGGAAATATTTATTTGATGCGGATATAAATGATGGATTTATTTATGTGGTTATAAATGAAGGAATTAATGGTGAGGTATTTTATCAGTATTTTTGTCAGTATGGAGGTATTAAAAGATCAAATCGGTGTTCTTAAAGCTCTATTGCGTGAGTTATAATTTTAATCCGACCGTTGGATCGTTGTGATTTTTGGATATGTTATAGATATATAAGTTGAGTATATGTCCATAAATTTTAAACCGTTAAAAATTAACGTATGATTTGTTATAAATTTTATGAGGTATTGAAAATCACCCTTTTGTGGATTTCGGATATTTTCGGTTTGGAATTTGAAAAAACTTTCTTCTACAAAGTTGTAGAAAATTCGATTTCGTGTGGAATGGACATAAAATTCGTATTTTTCTGATAAACGGGCTGTTTTCTATGAATTACTAAAGTTTCAGAAAATAAAATGATTTTTATTAAAATTGGTTGGGATCCACTTTTGGTTGGTGTTGAATGCATGTGCTGAATTGAGATTTAAGTGTGATTGGCTGGTCTTAAATGGCCGGTGCATAGGAAATGAGAAATAATTAATATACTATTTTATTAATTTAGTCTCCTTTGGCGTTCTAGCATTTTCCTATAAATGGGGGCTTATGTTAGAATTGAAAATCACACCAAAAATAAGTTTTCTTTCTCTCTATATTATCAAACATATTTTTGTGAGTATTTAGATACTTTGAGAGTTGTTATTCAGTGCAAGTTTCCTTCGGTTTTACATCCGATATTCCGGTTAGAAGTACTGCTCTTTTGAGGTAAGGGATTTTAAGGATTATTATGTTTATCATGTTTCGTAATTTTTCTGAACCTTCAAAAATTCTGAAAAAAAATTGAAATGATAATTTGATGAGTTTCCTTGATTATGTCCAAAAATGGCGATTTTTGGATGCATAGATTAGGAGTTATGAATTTTATGAGAAAAGACTATTTTAAAAGTAAACTTTTATAACTCCTTGTGGTTAACTCTAAAATTGGTGAAATTTTTATTTGGAGTACATCTATATAATATCAGTATACTATGTAAATTTCAGAATTTTTGGAAAAAAGTACAATTTATGATAAATGTCTAAATATTCGGCAGTTTTGGCCATGTGAAAAATAGTAAATGAATTTTAAAAATTTTGAGAAAAATATATGTTCAATATGGGGACTATATTATGCTAAATTCCAGAAAAGAAATATTTTTGGAACTGATTTGGTATTTTTCATGAAAATAGACTAGTTATAAATAAATAAATTAAATATGTTATGTGAAGTAACAAAATTAAAAAATAGGATTTTATGGCTTAAATATGGTATATGCAGATTTTTGATGAGGTTGTTGGTTATTGGTGATGAAATCTTATGAGTTTGGCATTTTAGTATGATTAAATGCATTAATTAGTAAAGTGTAAACAATTAAAATAAATTATTTATAAGTTTAAGAAATGATTAAAATATTGTGGTAATATTAATAATATTAAATTATGAGATTATTAAGTGATTTATAACATTTGGATTAAGGTGTTATGAAATCATTGATTCATGAATATTACTCTTGAAATTAAATGCAGTTGTTGATCGTATTGTTTTTTATTATCATATATAACATTTTTATAATCATGGTAAAAAAAATTCTCTTTGACTTAAGTGTAAAGATGGGTAGATTATTGGTATGATCGTGACTATGAGTTCTCTTTGGCCAGTAGTGCAAAGATGAATTATTGACTGGTATGATCATGACCAATGAATTTATAATTGAATATTTTTAGCTTAAATGCAAAGGTGAATTGATCAACATGGTTATAATTTTTGTTTATATAAATTTTTGAAATGATTATATATTTCTTTGAGATATGAATATCTTTGGCCTGTAGTGCAAAGATGAATTGTTGATGAATATCTTTGGCGTATAGTACAAAGATGACTTGTTGTTGAATATCTTTGGCCTGTAGTGCAAAGATGACCTGTTATTAAATATCTTTGGCCTGTAGTGCAAAGATGCCCTGTTACTGAATATCATTGGCATGTAGTGCAAAGATGAACTGTTAATGAATATCTTTGGCCCGTAGTGCAAAGATGAACTTATTAGTATGATTATGAACAGGAACTGTGAATTGGTATAACCATGATCTTTGATGTTTCAGGTAAAGACATGTGATGAAAAATATCTTCGTCTTGAATGAGAAGAGAAAATTAGAACTACAATTATGATTATGAGTTATTCACATGACTGTGAACAGGATCTGTTGATTAATGTTACAGGGTTAAAGCATTGTTGGTGGACTTTTAACATGGAGAAGATAATAGACTTTATGGTCTATTTGACTCTTCTAATGGATTGCTTGCTCCGCTGCAACTATGGTTGAAAAGTTTTATCATCTACCATATGTTCTAAATCTCTGATTTATTACTGATGAAGGCTATTGATAATTTAATTATCTTTAGTTATGATATTCTTTATTGGACTAGTTGTGCTCACCCCTTTTGCTTCACAATTCCTTTTAGGTAATAAGAGTGTAGCTGGGTCGAGCGGGGATAACAGGGGAATAGTGTGGTGGTCCGAGACTGTCAAAGTTTCTCAACACATTATAAAACAACATGACATACAATATATAATTGTATTGAGGACCTAAGATGCGTGTGTCGTCTATTATACGTCACTTAATAATTGATTTTGGTGAACAACAATAAGGTGAGGTGAACCCAACTTTAGAAGGGTATTTTGCCACTATCATACAAGATGTCTAATGACATACAATCTCGTGTTATCATAAGAAAGGGTTGTGCACATCCACTTGCTGAGTATATCTACGAGCACTATCTATATGATCTTGGAGTTGGGTTGAAACATAATGTTCAATCGCAGACTGTGGAGATAGTTATATGTCAAGAGAAGACTCACCATTGGAAGGAACATGATAGTAATCTTCTCATTTTTCTTTGGGGTCTATTGGATCAACTAAGGATAATTCTCTGGATATGATATCTATCATAACCTAGACGCATGGCCTCCCATGTACGAAGGTTTTCTTGAGCATTTCCCAAAGATTTTAAATTCTAAAACAGTTCTAGATTGTACCTTTATGTAAGGTATCACTGTGAGGTGTTGTCCATAGTTGGGACATGAGTCACAGTTGGTATTAAAACTCATAGTATATGTGTTGTTGTATTTTGCACGACAATTGTAGTAATAAAATTGTAGTTATTTTCTGTATCATGTATTTGGCGACTCAGAATAGGTTGGATGGATTTGACCTATTTTGGGGGCGTCACAAAGATCTTCTGTCACGTCTCAATCACATAAGACGTCTTGATCCTGCACAGTAAACACGATCAATACCAAAAGCTTGACGGCTTCGACTGTCGGGGGATAGCTCAGGCGTGAGAGTCAGTACAGGCGATCACAAGGTGAACAATAGAGGATAAAATATCTAGTGTATTGAGAGAGATAAAATTATCAGTTACCTTAATTTAGAAGACTTTCTTGGTATGTTATACTCTCTAGCCCGGTTAACCGTGCCTCCTACTGCTGTCTGACGTCTAGCCACTGACTCTGACGGTCTCATCCGACTGCTAGCAGTTCACCCACTACATACTGTCACTGTTCACCACTGTCGGCCGACTATAATCCCATCCACATTAATGCATGGCAGAGATCAGTCAACTGCTATCCTTTTTCATAATTGCAAGTCAAAGTAATAGATATTTAATTATTTGGTGGGTCAGCCTATGAATTCAACCCGATCTTGTAAGGACTTAATTAAGATAACATAATGGCTGGGCCCAATAACTTTATGACCCAATAGTGATGACCCAATGGACTAACCAAATAAGTAGGCCCAATCCATTTGGCCCAAAATATGAAATATCATGACCCAACATTGCCCCCTAGTTTTTAATTAAACAGATTGTTTAATAAGAAACTACAAACGGTCCATGATATGAAAAATCTGATAGGATTGAAAGAGGCCCAAACAGTAAAGAGTTAAAACAAGAAGAGGAACTAAAATCGGAAGTCCAGCTGAAAAGCCCAATCTGATAAATATCTGAAACTTAATTCTGACGCTACCCATTCAACTTCCTCATCATTACCAGAAATTAAATGTGTCTCCTTTGTAATTCGTGCAACTGTCAATATAAAAAGTAAATTTCTCCAAATTTGATAGTTTTACCTATCAATTTGAAATTCAGACGCTTGAGTTCTCTTCTTCTATCTCGAACTTTTCTTCCCTTATCTGTAAAATCTCAACAATGGTAACCCTAAATACGAACCAGAGTTCTCCTCTTTGTGTAACCTCGATCACATCTATTCCACCTAGACCTAGCCCCACCAAAGAAGGCTCGAGCTCAAACCCTAAGGCTGCCAATCCAAGCAATAAACCACCTCCAAAACCCCTTTTACTCCCTCTGAATTCTTCAGAAGCAAAGAGCTCTATTCTCACGCCAATACCCCTTCTGACATAACGGATATCAGTTTACGAAAGATTCAGACTCGATACCACATCCCTGATACCCACCAAGTGAGAGCCCCAAGGTCTGAAGAGGAAATGTATCAAAGGCCAGAAGGATGGACGAATGTTCCTGTGATTATCCTTGAGAAGGGAATCTGATTCCCTCTTCATGCCTTCATAATAACCCTTATAGGGTTTATCAGCGTTGGGTTCGCCCAATTGGTACCGAACTCCTACATCCATATTCTTGCCTTCATCGCATTCTGCCATGAAGTCGGTGTTGATCCCACTCTTGATTTCTTTTTCACCGTCTACAAAAATGCCCAGTCCGGAGAAAAGGGATTTAAGGTTTTAGGCAAACAATCACCGAAGGCAGGAGAGAAATTTGACAGACGTTCCTTGGTCTCCACTCCTTCAAGCAACAAAGGATGGCATAAAAGATAGTTTTTCATTAAGGGACCTGAAATTACTTCTTTTCCGAATTGGGCTACTGACAATGTAGTGTCTGCTGACTTTGGTGACATCCCTGAAGAAAGGGTGAGTGAAATGATGGAACTCTTCGATAACTTACCTTCAAAGGAATGGAACTACTTGCTTCTCATTAAGCAAGCTTGGTTGTATGAACATAAATGTAAGTTCTGAATTATTTTATTGTGCAATTATTTGAAATGTGAAGTGATGCAGATTCTGACATATGACTTTTTGACTTCTGCAGTATCTTTGATTAAGCCAACATCCTCGGATGTGAAAGACTTGAAAGATTTTCTATCTGGAAAATCTTTGGAAGCTGCTGAAACTCCCCTGATAGAAGCTGCACCCGAAGATAATCCAACCCTTGAAACACATACCGCTGAACCTCAAATAGACGAGCTAGAAGCCGATGACCTCATTCCCCCAGAAGAATCCCTTCAACCACGCTGGAAAAAGAGAGCTATCCGAAAACCTAGATCCAAACCAACACCAATAGAACCTGAAACCATCCCAGAAACTGAAACTATCCCAGAACCTGCACTAACTACCAATCCAACCTTTGGCCGAGGGAGTTTACTCGATCTACCCATAGACGATCGAAAATGACTCCTTCGAGTCAAAAAATTAAGGACCATAGTCACCCCTCTGACAACCGATGAACTTCAAGTGCCTTCATCTTCAGCTGATCCAACTCCTGTAGTCCTTGTGGAGATACAGGTCTCTGATGATGAAGAGCAAGTCGAACCTGTTCCAGCATTGTCTCAAAAGAGAAAACATCCCTCAGATAGCCACCCAAGTACAGCGTCTGCTCCATCACCTCCTCGAGAACCCACTCCAATCCGAAGTCTTAACTGAGAAGGACTGTTGTGGGCTAACTTGAACCGCTACTTACGGTATGGGATTTTTTTTGCAATTGCTTCCAACCCATTGTGTCGTTGATATCTCCCATTATTCTCAGGATTTAGATCAACTCTTAACTGCTTTTTCTAAAGTATTTGAAGCACCTACTACTCTACTACCTTAGAGATCCCATGACCATCACATTCCTCTACAGCCTCATGTCAGTCCAATTACTGTGCGTCCCTATCAATACCCATACTACCAGAAATCCAAAATTGAAAAACAGGTTCGAGACTTATTGCAAGCGGGACTTATCAGACCGAACAATAGTCCCTTCTCCTCACCTGTGCTTTTGGTTAAAAAGCATGATGGCGAATGGTGATTCTGCGTGGACTACCGAGCATTAAACGACATTACTGTGACGCCCCCAAAATAGGTATACATCACACATTTTGAGTCGTCAATAACATGGTACAGAAACAACTACAACTTTATTAATACAACATAAAAACTGTGAGTTTAAATACAAATATTGTCTTCTAGACAATATACATACCCAAATAAGTCCTCATTATAATTATTGGTACATTATTTTTCAAAAATGGTGAGGACTACTAAAACAACTTCCTAGAACCTTCATTCCATAGCCCGACTAGTATTCGGTACATTCTCGCCTCCCGAGAAGAAAAATGGAACAAAAAGAAAAAGGGTGAGCTCAACTAGCCCAGTAAATAACATTATGACTAAGATAATATAAAACAAATTATCATTAGTCTTCAACAGGGAAAAATATGAGAGAATATAATAGACAACAAGTTTCAGATCAATATTCGCAGCGGAAATAATAATTCATAGAAGAGTTACGTAGAGAATGAAATCTACTATAATCTATGAATTTAAAAGTCCATCATCATTATTTTTTTCCTGTAACATCAATCAATATTCATCTTGAATCAAATATTCATCTTTGCACTATAGGCCAAAGATATTCATCAGTTGGTCATGTTCATCTCAACACCTGTTCATCTTTGCACTACGGGCCAAAGATATTCATCAGAAAATCATTAATCTTTGCACTACAGGCCAAAGATATTCAGTAAAATCATCATTTAGGACTGAGAATGATGAAAAATATTTTAAAGAAAACGAATCCAGTGAAATAAAAGAACAAATTTTAAGGATTCGTACTTTAAACAATCCGGATTCAAAAATACTTCATAAATAATCATAGTGGAGCAAAATTCAAGAATGATCAAAATATGGATACAATCAAAAGTAGTATCCATAATAGATATTTTGGACAAAAAATAAAAATTTAATTTTTCTGTGAATAATATCGTATTCGTGAATAGTACCGTATACGTGAATAGTGTCGTATACGTGAATAGTAACCCTGACACTAAAAGACAAGAATTTCACAAGAAAAATACTATCAATATTCCGGCATAATGATATTGGAAGAAATAATATCATTTTAAAAAAAATATCTCTTACCTCGAAAGAATAGTACTTCTAGTTGAAACACCGGATATAGGCTATGACTTGAACTTGCACCGTATAGCAACACTCAAAGTATTAAAATACTCACAAGAATACGCTCAATATATCGAGAGAGAAATAGAGAGAAGATTTCAGTTTCTGGTGTGATTTTCAATTTTAACATAAGCACCCTATTTATAGGAAAATGCTTAGAACACCAAAGCAGAAAATTTAATAAATTAATAATATTATTTTTCCACATCTTCTTACGCACACCACCAACTGAATTCAATCACTAACACATGTCCCATAAGTGACAAAAACATTTTTCATGCAAAAGTTACTTAAAACTCCCAAAAAAAATGATAATCAATTAATTCGGAACTTCAATAATTCATAACAAATAGCCCTTTTATCAAAAAAAAATCGAACCTCATGTCTTTTCTATAGGAAATTGCATTTTCTACAACTTTATAGAAGAAAGTTTTTTCAAATTCCAAACAGAAACTGACCAAAATCCACAAACGGGCGATTTTACAGGCTATAATCAAATTTCAGTCAAGAAATGGGCCCACATACATGTTTAACATGTTTTAAACAACTTTTGCAATAAAAATACTCTTCCTCCTGATATATTCATATATCCCACATTAATTGTAAAAATATCACCATTATTATATTATTAAAATAGAATAATATATTTAAATGAATTGTTTTATCAGAAAAGATAAAATATCAATTTTTCAATAATTGTCACTTTAAAATTTTCTCCATCTATATCCACATAAAATAAATATTTTTCTTATCATATAAATCAATAATTAATTATTCATAAATAATATTACAGAATCACAATATCGACAACCAGACCGTTCCCAGGAAAGAGGGGGCTTTCCAATAAGGATTTCTCATTACTGGCGCGCAATTAGGTGACCAAACCTCTCCTTAGACAGAACTTTCTAGACATTGCCAATAATGTTATCTAATAATAGTATTCAAATAATATGAATTATTGATCTGATAATGAAAATACTTTGTAGTGATAATTATTGAAACAATAATAATATAAAATATCAACGTAGCAATTATTGAATCAATAAAATAAAATATTGAACAGTAACTATTGTAACAATTATTGAGTAATGTCTTCTTACTTAAGAATCAATAATTGGTGCAATACCGTGTGCTACTGTGTTTTAACCACCGAGTATTTCAACAGTATTAACGGTAACAACTACGCCGTTATTTATAAATAACTTATATTTGTCATTTTCTTCATCCAATCGCTTTCCGTTTTGGGGCCCACACAAGGCTGCGCCGTCGTACGAATATTCTCCGACAGCAAGAATATTCCACGACCAAATAAATATTCTCCGACAAAACATGAATATTTTATAACCACCTGCTTATTTAAGATATTTACGCATTTTACCCATAAATAATCATATTAATCACATCAACCCTTATTATTTAAAAAAAAATAAATAGAGGAAATTTAATTTCATTAATAATAACTTGGGGTCTTACAATTACCATCAAAGATAAATATCTAATCCCTGTTATTGATGAACTTTTAGATGAACTCCATGGAGCACAGTTATTTTCAAAGTTGGACCTTCGAGCTGGATACCATCAAATTCGAGTTCATGCAAGCGACATTCCGAAAACAGCCTTTCGGACACATGAAGGCCATTATGAATTTTTGGTAATGCCGTTTGGGCTTACAAACGCACCAGCAACATTTTAAAGTCTCATGAATGACTTGTTTCGGCCTCATCTGTGGAAGTTCGTCCTTGTCTTCTTTGATGACATCTTGGTTTTTTTCAAGACGTGGGAGGAGCATCTTGAACACCTACAGACCGTTCTAACCATTTTATCTAACAATCAATTATTTGCTAAAATGTCCAAATGTAGGTTTGGGGTCACTGAAGTAGAATACTTGGGTCACGTCATCTCTAAACATGGGGTAGCGGTGGATCTTTCTAAAATACAAGCAGTGTTAGAATGGCCGACACCTACAACAGCTTGTGGGGTTTGTGGATTTCTAGGATTGGCGGGGTACTATTGGAAATTCATCAAACATTTTGGTGGTATTGCTGCACCATTGCATAAACTACTCAATAAGGAAGGGTTCTATTAAACAGAAGAGGCAGAGAAATCGTTCCTACAACTCAAAGAGGCTTTGACAACACCCCCAGTCCTAAGCCTACCCAATTTCTCACAACCTTTTGTTATTGAATGTGACGCAAGTGGCTACGGAATTGGCGATGTTCTTTCGCAAAACCAACGCCCCATAGTTTACTTTAGTGAGGCCTTGAAAGGTTCGGCATTAAATCTTTCCACTTACGAGAAAGAAATGTTAGCTATCGTGAAGTCGGTACGGAAGTGGCGACCTTATCTCTTAGGTCAGTCTTTCACGGTCCAAACAGACCAACGAAGTCTAAAATACTTAATGGAGCAACGTATTACCACCCCAGCCCAGACTCGTTGGCTTCCAAAATTGATGGGCTATGAGTATGAGATTGCGTTCAAACAAGGACCGGAAAACCAAGCGGCTGATTCGTTGTCAAGATGTGGAGATCTCAATTTCATGGCTGAATCAAGGCCGCATGCGGACTGGTGGGTTCAGTTGCAAACTGAAGTGGCAAAGGACCCTTTCTTTCAGAACTTTGCCAACGTTTCAGGCCACCCACAACTTATTCAACGAGATAGAGTGTGGTTTAAATCGGGTAAGGTAATCTTGAATCCTTCCTCTTCTTTAGTATTAACTGTGATCGCAGAATACCAATCCTCTCCTACGGGAGGACACTTTGGGTTCCATAAAACATTAGCTCGGGTCCAAAATAATTTCTGTTGGTCGTCGGGTATGCGGAATTTCGTCAAAGCTTTCATTAGAGAATGTGGTGTTTGCCAAAGGAACAAATATGACAGTATGAAACCAGCGGGATTGCGTCAACCTTTGCCCATTTCAGAACGTGTTTGGTCGGAAATCACCATGGATTTCGTGGAAGGCCTTCCACTCTCTAATGGGTATTCGGTCATCATGGTGGTTGTCGATAGGTTAACAAAATACGCACACTTTATTCCTCTCAAGCATCCATTCACGGCATCCACAGTGGCTAGAGCGTTTGTTTCTAATGTGGTCCGATTAAATGGCATTCCTATTTCTATTATGAGTGATCGAGACAAGGTATTTGTCAGTTCTTTTTGGCGTGGGTTGTTTCAACTACAAGGCTCCCAGCTCCGCATAAGTTCGAGTTATCACCCACAGACTGATGGGCAGACGGAAGTGATGAACCGCACGTTAGAGCAATACTTGAGATGCTTTGCTGGAGAACAACCAAAAAAGTGGATTGATTGGATTCCATGGGCAGAGTATAGTTACAACACTTCAGTGCATACCGCTTCTCGTATGACCCCGTTCGAGGCCGTGTATGGTGTTCCTCCACCGGATCTTTTGTCTTACATTCCGGGCACATCTAAAGTGGAGGCAGTGGACTCTTATTTGCGAGACCGTGACTCCATCTTAAGTGACCTACGTTTGAATTTAAGCAATGCTAGAAACAGGATGAAGAGTTATGCGGACCAACACCGACGTGAGGTTTAATTTAAGGTGGGTGATTTCGTCTATTTAAAATTGCAACCTTATAGACAAACAACTGTAACTTTCCGTGATTCTATGAAGTTGTCTCCTCGCTTTTATGGGCCATATGAGATTTTGGAAAAAATTGGTGTAGTTGCTTATAGGTTGGCTCTGCCAACTGGGTCGAAGATTCATGATGTGTTTCATGTTAGCCTATTGCGCAAACACTTTGGACCACTCACTCACGCCACTACTCAGCTACCTCCGGTATCTGACGACTCTATTGTCCTTCCTGAGGCCGTCCTTGAGCGTCGGGTTGTCCAGAAAGGCAAATATCGCCCAAAAGAGGAAGTTTTAATTAAATGGCAGGGCACTCCTTTGGAGGATGCGACTTGGGAAAACTCGTGGCGAATGGGAAGAACCTACCCCAATTTTATCCTTGCGGGAGAGGAGTTGATGTGTGCATGCTACTGTCATGATGCATAGTCCATGCATGTTTCTACCTACGTGGTGCAGACGTGGGTTCAATTTAGTTAGTCTTGAGTTGTTTATTTGGGTTGTTATTTCCTTGTTATTAGGACCAATCTTACTGGCATGTAGTTAGTGGGATAGTGGGCATGTGTTCCCTACTTTTTTAGTAGTTGTTAATTTTTATTTCTCATTCCGGTTGCAAGGCTATTTAAGGTAGTCAATGAAGTTAATAAAAGGCATGCATATATTGAAACCCAAATTTCTCTGTTACTTCTTTTCCTCCTGTCTCTTCTTCTTAAATTCAACACATCACTGTACCAGTAGTAATGGAAGTGGAAGCGTAAGGTCTAGGTTTTGAGATTTGAATCAGTAGCTTGATATTCCAAGTAATTGTTCATCTCAAACTCTGTCTACTTTTTTTTTTATTGGCCCATCTCAAACTATCCCTCTCTTTCTACTCTATTTGGTGGTAGCTTCTCTTTTTCGTTTGACTTTTGGAACTTCATTAACAGATGATTTGTTGTTTATTTGTTTTATTACTCCTCCTATCTCTTCTGCTTTGCGTTTATGGGTTTGATTTTTCCATCATTTGTCAAAGCAAGCTCCATTTCATTTTTTTTTAATTTTTAGACATAGCACTGTAATTTTAAATATTTGTTCCGTCCGCACTTGCATATTAAAAATTAAATTACAAACGAGAGCTATATTAAACGTCTGATATTCGGATAGACACTCAAGATCTGTTGTAAACCAAACCTCTTTTATGAGAAAATTTATTATGAATGAAAAATGAACATACCACTACATACCAAATCAGAAGAAATCATCTACCTCTGCATATATTACAAATCTAACAGCTTCCTTACATCTATCCGCAATAAAATCACAAAACTAGAATAAAATCGCACCAGCATTTGTTACCAATATTTTGCCCCAATTTTGGCATCAGCTTTTGTTACCCGTATTTTACCCCAATTGCAGCAGCTTTTGTAATGGGGGCATAATGGTCCCGAAAAAATCTTAATCCTGTCCTAGCGTAGCTAAATCCTACCTTTTCATTTCCATTATCCCTTTTTTATGTTTATGTAAATTTATGTAAATATATAAAATTTTAAGCTTGTTACTGATATTCTAATTCACCTGGCAAGGACTTTAAGCTTGCAAGGATTTTTATATATAAATAGGAGTTATCTTAAAAAAAATATTCTCAACTTAAAAAATGTTGCTAGGACAAGTAACAAAGTAAATTCCATTAAGCATAAGTTACTAATAGTTTTAGTAGAAAGAATGCTTTCTAGTTGGATACCAGAAAAAGCATATAGATTGTAAGATTGGAAATAGAACACAATGAAATTATAAAAAAAAAAAGACAAATCGAAGATTTAAGCAAAAAGAATGGAGGATTGTAAAACGTTAAGATAGGAAGAACACAAGGAAAAAAAAGATCAAGCAAGTAAAGCACGTCCATATCATGGAGATCGGTTCAAGATTGTTACTGAAATTCTATAATTCATCTAGAAAACTTAAAGTTGTTTAACAATTCCATAATTGGAGTCATATCCACAATGCACAAACATTGGCAGGACAAGGAAGTGATTACCTCTTTTTAAAATTTCATCTTCATCACAACCTGTGTAGTAAGGCTAGTCAAGACAACTAGTAAGAAATATAAGAATGTTCATACACTGAGAAAAACGATCTGGTATATTCTCAGATGATGCATAAAAAGATTAGTGTAAAATCCAAAAAGATATCAAATAAACATAAAAGCCAATTGAATCAAAACTTAGTTGTTGTTCATGCAACCAATAACAAAAGATCAACATAGAGTTGTAGAAGAAAATTTTAACATTTAAAGACTGAGAAATAATCTATATATTAAATTGTCTTTAACACAGCATACTTTTCAACTCTTAAGAAAAATCAGAAAAGCATCATCACTCGACCCTCTCAGTAGTGTCCTCCAGATGGATAATTTTGGTTGTGGGCTTGGCCAAAATATCTGTGTGCTCTTGGAAAGGAGATTTTGTGAACCGAGTCTCTCTCCAAAAGTCTGGAGTGAGGAACCCATAGGTCTTCAGCAGACAGTCAAATGTAGCCTGCAACACATTACATACTGTCAAGTATCTTTGCAATTCATAGTTATGAAAAGTAAACCATCTTTTAAAGGGGAATAAATCATAATCTAAATACTTAATGTGGCCTAGTACTTGGTTCACACTTAAGTACCAAACATTGACTGAGATTCTACAACAACATGCATATATGTAATGTTAATATATAATAACATAAATAAATGATCAAAAATAACCAACTGGCTCGACATGAGCAATATAGCTTAATTGAACTCAACATGATTTTGATTGTTAAGCATACTCCCAAAATACAAAAGCCCAATCCCATTTTTAATCATAACCAACCACTAATGATAGTTATTTTAACACCAGCAAGAAACCTAAACTGAACAATAGCAACAAGCATACTTGAGAACATTTACAAATACAAAAAAAATGCAGCTATATAATTTCAGACGTGCAGAAATAATATATAGAAGGTTAAATCCAGTTGAAGATTGGTTAGAATTAAGGTTTAAACAAGGTCCAACTATAGACCCAGTCATTAGCAAGCAAAATCACACTTGCTTATTATGCCAGTAAAAAGTTGAGAAACAAAGTCTAAACAAAACAACACAACCTGAATGTACAATTGTACATCTAAGCAAACAAAGAATATCAAAAGATCATAATACAACTACAATTAATGAACAAATCATATAAAATGCTATTTTATTTTTTTCTTACTGAATAATTTGTCCTAGACAAATACTAAGGCTATGTTTGTTTGTAAAAAGTATAGATGAGATTTGACAATTTCTCTTAATTTAACATTATTTCGGATTATTTTATCTAGATTAATAGGCCCCTTAAATAGACCTATGGACTATTTTTTTTAAAAAGCTTTTATGATGGACTATATAATCCATGATGAATGTGAGATTGATAGTCCCCATTTTAAGCTATCAAATAGCTTTAAACTTTAAGGGACTAATAGTCGCACATTAAGGAACTAATAGTCCGATATAATGATAAATTAAGACAAATAATCCAAATCCAAACATACTTTTTGCAATATATATATATATATATATATATAACAGTGGAAATTAGATAAATACATACTCTTGGTTGAATTGAATTATAGATACAAGTCAACAGAAACAATGAAACACAGACAAAAAAAAAGCAGATAAATTTAACTAATCAATCATGTAGACATACATATAACTAATTAAAAAAGAATAAACTACACACAAAACAGATTAGATTAACAGTTATATAAAATGGATATTAAAGAACTTTATAATTTATATAGAGGCGCAAGAGCATTATTATCAAAATCAGACCTTAACGAAATTCCCAAGAGTCTTAGTAGACCCGCGAGAGGAAGTGAAAACATCATCAATCCCAGCAAATTGCAGCACCTTCTTAGGAACCCTAGCAGCCACAATACCCGCTCCACGAGGTGCAGGAACCATCCGAACCGTAACCGACCCGCACTTCCCGGTAACCTTGCAAGGAACGGTATGGGGCTTCCCAATCTTATTACCCCAGTACCCTCTCCTCACCGGAATAACAGACAGCTTGGCCAATATAATTGCGCCACGAATCGCCGTCGCCACCTCTTTGCTGCACTTCACCCCCAATCCGACGTGGCCATTTCCGTCACCAACGACGACGAAGGCCTTGAACCGGGTACGCTGACCGGCCCGGGTCTGTTTCTGGACCGGCATGATTTTCATGACCTCATCCTTGAGAGAGGGACCAACTAGGGTATCAATGATCTGATACTCCTTGATGGGGAGAGAGTGGAGGTAGATCTGCTCCAGGGACTTGATTTTGCCGTTTTGCACGAGACGGCCGAGCTTTGTTACTGGAACCCACTTGTTCTCTTCTTCGTCTTTGCGGGGACCACGGCGGCGGCCGCGGCCCCGGTCTCCACCGCGCCCGCCACGGCCGAATCCACGACCAAAACCGCCGCGTTCTCCTCCTCTTTCAGCCATAGTGTTATTGGGTATTTAGTGTTGGGAAGGTGATAGAAATGGAAAGATGATGGTAGGCAGGAATAGAGAGACTGCTGATAAGAGTGAAAACCTTGCTTCGGAAGCTTAGGCATTATATAGCCATCAACAAAAATGCTACTACTAGGGTTTTTAGTTGGATTGGGCCGGGGTTAACGAAAAGTCTATTATGAATATTGTCCAATAAAGGACCTGAGGAGATGAAAATAGATCCAACTCTAAATAGCACCAGTCAGGATCAAAATGGGCTTGTGATTGTAACATACAGATTTGTTTTCATTAAATAATAACTAGCCCGTCATCCCGCACGAATTTCTTGTAATGAAATTAATATGTTGTATATATTTTTTGTATTATATTATATTAATTATAAAAATAATTTACTAATATTGTGTAGAATAATTTTATAAAAAATTTATTTATTCTAAAACATACTACATCCGTTCCAAAATTAGATATACATTTTGACTTTTTAGAGTCAATTCGTAAATCTTAAAACTCAAAATTGATATAATTTCGTTTAAATTTTGAAAATAACAAAAATGATAATTAGTAACACTTTATAGTTAGTTTACAATTGTTATATTTATTTTTATTAAAATTAAATAACTTTATATCAATTTTGAATTTTAAGATTTCATGAATTGACTATAAAAAGTCAAAATATATATCTAAATTTAAAATGAATGGACTATTGTTTAACTAATAATGTGTAACTAATTATTAATAAAAAAATTAATCTAAAGTCTAAAATAATAGTTAATCTATTTATATAATATAAATGATAGTATTAATCTTTAAATTAATTAATTATTTATTTATATATTCATCTATTTATGTAGTAGGTAAATCTTATTTAAAATCAAATAGTTGTACTTATATAATTTAATTAAAAAAATTTAAATAATTAAATATTATTGTTCTATATTAAGAATATAAATTTTAAAGAATACCACTTTAATTAAAAAAAATGAATGAGAATAAGAGATAGTGATAATTAAGTAGATAATTATGATAATAAAATTATAGAGTAAAAGATTTTAAAATTAAATGATAGATGAAAAAATAGTTTTATATAATATTTATTTTTTAAGACAATCCAATAACAGTTCTACGGATTAATTAAAACATATTTTGATTACATAAGAGTCAATATTTATAAGTTGATTACTAAACAAATACTCTCTCAAGCTAATTAGTCGCATATGGAAGCGAGGACAAAACTCAAGCGAAGTCGTACCACAATCGATATTTCTTCAAGACGTACGTATAGGAAGGGTTGGTGGAAAACGAGTTCAAATTGATTTCAATCGAGCTTCAAATATTCTACTTCATCGAAGAACAAAATGAAGGTCACTTACATAAAATGGTATTTTCCCATTCATTTATAAGGAACTTGCTAAGAAAAAAAAAATAAAAATCAACATGTCAGAACCCTTCAGACAAAATCGATTACCCAGTAACACATTACACAAAAAAAAATTAAATCTTACTTGATCGACAAAAGTGTAACCTTCAAATAGAGAAAAATGATCATCGAACACCTATATTTATCTAACAAGATAATGTCAAACCACATGTGCATGTTGAATTTGTGGAACATGTGGCAAGAGATGGATTTGATATTTGTTTATGGTGTCAACCCCCCCAACAATATGAATGTTTTTTACCTTGGTTTTTTAATTTAATTACAGTCATTCAAACTTTTCAACACCAAGAAATTATTGTATTTTATGCAAAATAAAATATTACAAAGTTAAAGAATATACATATTAATTTATTAATGGAGATTTTGTAACAGTTCAAAATGTGAAAATTTTGTAACTGTTAAATATATATATATATATATATATATATATATATTATTGGGATATTTATTTTCTTTACCGTTTAGGTGATGTTACCGTTGCTTTCCTTCTCTATATATAAGGCTAAGAATGAGCTTTCTTAGTAATGATAACCCATCGGAAACATAAGAAAGAAAAAAAATTGCTCCCGACTTACACCAACATAAAGTTATTGTCCTCATACACCTTCAAAAAGATATTGTCCTCTTATATATATTATCCAATTCATCACTTCCTGATTTTCATATTCTATTTATATATATATTAACCAAGCTATACTGTTTACTATTCACTATTTATATATTTCTCATTTTTATTAACATTCATATATATATATATATATATATATATATATACTTGTTTTCACTGCTAGTATTATATATATAAACTAGCTGGGTCCCGTGCCTCCGGCACTGTATGGGCAGTTAGAACGACCCAGATGATTTATTAAGTGAACGGGAAATTCAAAATCATTAGATTATTAGATAGATTAGATAGATAGATAGATAGATGTATTTTATTAGATAGATGTATGGACGGTGAGATTTATCTCAAACTTTGGATGGCCTAGATGATTTATTGAGTGAGCGGGAAATTCAAAATCATTTGTATTTTATTAGATAGATAGTGAGTTATGTACATATTTTATTATATATAAAAAGTTTATTTTTGAGTTCGAGTAAAGAGAAAATTAGAAGTTATTCATAGGTCATTCAACTATTTTGAGTGTTGATTAGTTGGTTGAAGAGTCGTTTAATCTTGGTGTAGGATTTCGTCAATAACCTTAGCACTGAGAAAAGTTCTCCAAGAGGCGAATTTTCTACTTAAGGATATTGCACTGCACGCCTTTGCTCAACATAATTCACTATAAATCGATAAGTTATATTTATGTCCTTTTATTTTATGGTTGAATGCTATATTTTATTTGTGTTTTCCAGCAATCTTAAGTAGAAATTATGGATTCTGCTATGATTACTGCTACTAAATTTGTCCATGATTTAACCAAAGTTGAGCCTTTTGATGGATACAATTTTAAAAGATGGCAAATCAAATTACTTTTGATTATGGACATTGCTAAAGGTTACCATGTTTTAACCAAACCAAAACCTGTTGAACCCCCTAAGGATGCTACCGATAAACAAAAGAAATAATATGAATCTTTTATTAGTACTAGGACTTCTGCTGATAAAATTTGCAAGGCTATCATTCTCAACTCTTTGTCAAATAAACTTTTTGGTATCTACTGTCTATATAAACATGCCGCTGAAATTTGGGATGCTTTAGTTTTGAAATATGTTGTGTAAGATGATGGTGTCAAGAAGTATGCAATTGGTAATTTACTTAATTTTTACATGACCGATGATAAAGATGTCTCTTTCCAAATTCATGTTTTTCATCATGTCGTAGCCGAACTTAATAATGAAGGCATGATTTTACCTGCTCCTTTTATTGTTGGCTCCCTTATAGAGAAATTGTCTGATTCTTGGAAAGATTACAAGAACACTATGAAACATAAAAAGAAATACATGACCTTAGAGGAGTTAATTGTTCATATTCGTATTGAGGAAAAGAACAAAAATTTAGATAAATTTGTCAAAGCCAATAAGATGTCTTTCAAGGCAAATTTGGTTGATAATCGCAAACCTCGTAACTCGTTCAACAAACATTCTAAACATGGGAATAAGTATACACCAGTCCGAAGGCAAAACCATATTATCCAAGTCATCACTTCCTGATTTTCATATCCTATATATATATATATACACACACACACATGTGTTTTCACTACTAGTATTATATATATAAATAGTGAGTTCCATATATATTTTATTGTATATAAAAAGTTTGTTTTTGAGTTCGAGTTAATAGAAAATTAGAAGTTGTTCATGAGTCATTCAACTATTTCGAGGGTTGATTAGTTAGGTGAAAAGCCGTTGAATCTTGGAGTAGGATTTCGTTAGTGACCTTAGTACCGAAAAAAGTTTTCTGAGGGGAAAAAATTCTACTTAAGAACAGTTTACTGCACGCCTCTGCTCAATATAATTCACTATAAATCTATAAGTTCTATTTCAGCCCTTCTTTTATTTTATAGTTGAATCTAATATTTTATTTGTGTTCTCCAACATATGATGTAAAATCTCAAATTTTACGAATAAAGATTTAAATTTTTCGAATTTTTTTTTGAATATCATGGTGTGGATTTAATATAATGTTATAGTTGTGGGTAGTATTTATAAATTTTACAAAGTATGCAAGTTGTTATATAATATTCGATTGGTCGGGGAATATTTTTTTTTTGTCGAGAATATCAGTACAACGGCACAATCATTGGTGAACCCACAACGGAAGTATTGTCGTAGTAATAAAACGACAGAATTATTTTTATGAAAATAACGGCGGAAGTTTTACCGTTAAAACTGTTGAACTACTCAGTAGTAAAAGTACAGTAATACGCGTGGTTGCATAGTAGCACACGGTATTGGTTATTGATGCTTACATGATAAGTCACTCAGTTATACTCAATTATTGCTATAGTAATTGTTGCATCATATCTCTCATATTATTGATTCGATTATTATCACAGTATCATCTGCATAATATTTTAGATATTATTAAATCAATAATTGAGACGACAAAGTTATTCATATTATTAAATTATAATATTTACAATGTCTAGAAGTTCTGTCAAGGAGAGGTTTGGTCACCTAATTACGCGTCAATAGGGAGAAATCCTTATTGGAAAGCCTCCTCTTTCCTAGGAACGACCTGGTTGTTAAATATTATGAGTTATAATATTAATGATGAATAAGTTCGTGTTGATTAAAGATGAATTTGATAGTTCCATTGTGTTGGGATTATTGGTGTTAGTTGAAATCGATATTTATTCCGATGATAATTGATGTCTGGGATTATATTGATAAATCGGGTAATTTATCGGATAAATGAGCAATTAATTGCTACTTATTCACATGCTTATATAACTATTTATTCATATGTGTGTACTATTGAGTCACATTCATTTACTATTAGGGGAGTTGGTGCAAGATTGATAATACTTGTATGACTAAGTTAAAGATTGAGGTATAGATGGAGGTACTATATTGTAATTAATTTTTTTACATGTTTAGAACTATTGAGTCACATGATTTACTATTGAGTCACATGATTTTACTATTGATTCACATGATTTACTATTAGGGGAATTGGTGCAAGATTGATAATACTTGCAGGACTAAATTAAAAATGAAAGAAAAGTTGGAGGTATTGTACTGTAATTTTTTGAGCCCCAAAACGTGCAATTATCGAAACTATATTTTTCTATAAATAAAAGTTCATTCTTCCTTCATTTCTCACCAATTAACTAAAGCTTTAGAGCCATTATTATAGAGAAAAATTATAGAGAGAAAGAAGAAGAGAAGTATGCTCCCTCACTATTCTAGTATCCAGTCTTCTTTTGAGGTAAGGGATATTTTTTTTTTCATATTCATGAAAAAAACTTATGTTATTCCATTCTTTATTATTCTATTGGAATAACATGTGTGACGCCCCCAAAACAGGTATACAACACCCATTCTGAGTCGCCAAATACATGGTACATAAAGCAAACTACAACTTCAATAAAATAAATGTCGTGTGAAATACGACAATACATACTGTGAGTTTAAATGCAAATATTGTCTTCTAGACAATATCCACTCGCAAATAAGTCCTCATTACAATTATTCAAACACTATTTTACAGAAATAGTGAGGACTGCTAAAACATCTTTTTAGAAATCTCACTCCATACCCCGACTCGATCCTACTATGTTCTCACCTCCTGAGAAGAAAAATGGAACAAAAAGGAAAAGGGTGAGCTCAACTAGCCCAGTAAAGAATATTATAACTAAGATAATATACAATAAATTATCGTTAGTCTTCAACAGGGAAAAAATCTGATAGAATACAATAGACAACAAGTTTTAGATCAACAACTACAGCGGAAACAACAATCCATTAGAAGAGTCACGTAGAGGATGAATTATACTATCTTCTGATATTTAAGAGTCCATCATCAATATTTTATCCCTGTAACAACAATCAATATACATCTTTAATCATCTTTGCACTACAGGCCAAAGATATTCATTTATATCACCGATTGGTCATGTTCATCTCAACACCTGTTCATCTTTGCACTACGGGCCAAAGATATTCATCAGTTTAATCATTCATCTTTGCACTACAGGCCAAAGATATTCAATAATACCATCATTAAGGACTGAGGATGATGAAAAAATATTTTTAAGAACGAATCCAGTGAGATAGAAGAACAAATATTAGAGTTTCGTACCACAGTTTTATCTAAGATCAATAATACTCCATAATAACTAATTTGAAGCAGAATTCAAAAATAACGATCAAAACATAGATACAACCAAAGATAGTAGCCAAAATAGACATCTTAGATAAAAAGGAAAATTTTTATTTTTCGGTGAATAATGCCGTATTCGTGAATAGTGCCGTATACGTGAATAGTGTCGTATACGTGAAGTTCTAAATTTGATTAAAAAGTTCACCAATATTTCGGCATAATGATATTGAAGAAAATAATATCATTTAAAAAGAAAATAACATCCCTTACCTCAAAATAATCGTACTTCTGACTGAATTTCGGTATAGTGCTGACAGAAACTCGCACCGTATAGTAACACTCAAAGTATACTCACAAGAATACGCTCGATAATATAGAGAGAGAAAGAGAGAAAACTTTGTTTCTGGTGTTATTTTCAATTCTAACTTAGCCCTCTATTTATAGGAAAATGTTAGAACGCCAAAGAAGACTAAATTAATAAAATATATTATTATTTATTCAAAATTCCTACACACAAGTTTTGAAAACTCTAGCATGCCTTCTTTGGTCAAAAACATCAGCCACCCATGTGCCAACAACCACAAAAATGTTTTTCTTATATAAAATAATTAAAACTTCTAAAAATCAATTATTTTGGAACTCCGGAACTTCAATAATTCATGATAAATAGCCATTTTGTCAGAAAATTTGAATCTAACAATTTTTATAGGAAATTCAATTCTCTACAACTTTGCAGAAGGAAGTTTTTCCAAATTCCAAACAGAAATTATCCAAAATCCACAAACAAGTGATTTTACAGTCTATAATCAATTTTCGGTCAAGAATTGTGTCCACCAACACACAAAATATATGTTAAATATTTAATGCCACAAAAATACTCTTCATCCTCATATACTCATATATCCCACATTCATTGTAAAAATATCACCGTTAATATATTATTAAAATAATATATTTAAATAAATTATTTTATCTGAAAAAGATAAAATATTAATTTTTAACAATTGTCACATTAAAAATTTTCTCCATCTATATCCAATAAAATGATTATTTTCTTTATCATAATAATTAATAATTAATTATTTAAAAATAATATTACAGAATCACAATTATGACAATCAGGCCGTTCCCAGGAAAGAGGGGGCTTTCCAATAAGGATTTCTCCTTACTGGCGCATAATTAGATGACCAAACCTCTCCTTGACAGAACTTTCTAGACATTGCCAATAATGCTATCTAATAATATTATTCAAATAATATGAATTATTGATCTGATAATGAGAAATACTGTGCAGTGACAATTATTGAAACAATAATAATATAAACTAACAATGCAGCAATTATTGAATCAATATAATATAATAATGAACAGTAACTACTGTAACAATTATTGAGTAGTGCCTTCTTATGTACGAATCAATAATTCAACAATACTGTGCAATACCGTGTGCTACTGTGCAACCACGCGTATTACTGTATTTTAACCACCAGGTAACCCAACAGTGTTAACGGTAACAATTTATGCTGTTATTTATAAAACTCAATCTTTGTCATTTTCTTTCATCCAACCGTTTTCCGTTATGGGGTCCACAATTGACTGTGCCGTCGTACGAATATTCCCGACAAAAAAAATATTCCACGACCAAACGAATATTCCCCGACAACAATGATTATTTTATAACCACTTGTTTATTTTGTAAAAATTTTCACATTTCACCCATAACCAAAGTATTATATCAAATTAACCCTTATTAATTTAGAATAATGAATAAAGAAAAATTCAATTTTATTTATAATAAGTTGGGGTCTTACAACCTGTATACGCGGGCTACCCTATACTTGGTGAAATTCTTCTGTTATTCCATTATTTATTATTCTGTTGGAATAACATGTATACGCGGGCTACCCTATACTTGGTGAAATTCTTTTATTATTCCATTATTTATTATTCTGCTGGAATAATCTGTCTATGCAAAGTACCGCATACATGGTGAAATTCTGTTGTTATTCCATTCTTTATTATTCTGTTGGAATATCCTGTCTGTGCGTTTTACGCCGGACCTGATTCCGTCTTTATTATTCTGTTGAAATATCATGTCTGTGCGTTTTACGCCGGACATGGTTATGTCTTTATTATTCTGTTGGAATATCCTATCTGTGCGTATTACGCTGGATCTGGTTCCGTTATTTATTATTATATTGGAATAACCTGTCTATGCGAAGTACCGCATGCATGGTGATTTCTGTTGTTATTCTATTCTTTATTATTCTGTTGGAATATCCCGTCTTTGCGTATTACGCCTGACCTGGTTCCGTTATTTATTACTCCCTCCGTCCCAAATTAACTGCTCAGTTTTGATTTTTTTAAGTCAAATTGACTATTTTTAAAATTAATAATTAAGCATATATAAATATATTTCTAAAATTATAAAAATTAGGATTAGTAATAAATTGTATATACTTTCTTTTGGTTATAATCTCTTCACCTATATTTTAGCAAAAATAGTAAAAAGAATAGTTTTAAAAATGGTCAATTTGACTTTAAAAAGTCAAAACTGAGCAATTAATTTGGGACGGAGGGAGTATTCTGTTGGGATAACTTGTCTATGCGAAGTACCGCATGCCTGTTGATTTCTTTTGTTATTCCATTCTTTATTATACGCAGTTGGTTAAAGTTTTGACTTCTATACTCGTCATGAAATATTATTTTATTTGGTATTTTCTGTTACGAGTTACTATTCATGAGTTACTATTCACTCTATTACTATTCACTCTCGTATTATTCACTCGGGTATTCGGGGCACTTTTCATGCCGGAATACTATTCACGAGTTACTATTCATGGATTACTATTCACCCAAAATACTATTCACCCGAATATTATTCACTCGGGTATTTGGAGTACTTTTCATGTTGGGTTACTATTCATGAGGTACTATTCCTGAAGTACTATTCACGGGATACTATTCACTACAAAAATTGATTTTTTTCTGTCCCAATTATTTTTTGTGCATGAATATTATTCTTGAATTTTACTCTACAAAGAAGTATCATGTTGACAATTTGGACGTTATTAGTTCCTGGATAATTTAATTCTTGAACTTATTTTATTAAATTTTTATATTATTGTCATCATCCTTATGTTTATATTTTGTTGAAAGTCATCTGTGGCCTGTAGTGCATAGATGGACTTGATATGATTATGACCAGGGATTATTCGGTATAATCATGACTGTAATGTTATAAATGATGTGAAAAAAGTCTTCATTGGTCCGTAGTGCATTGATGAACAGTTTTTCGTAAGTCGTTATCTTCATAAGTCGTAATCATACAAACATACGGACCAATGAAGACACTATTAAGTCGTTATCTTCATAAGTCGTTATCTTTATTACTATTTTTGTTATTCTAATTCTCATATTTAATAACAGTTTTTGAGAATTAGAATAACAAAAATATGAGATATTAAATGCTACAAATATAATAGGAGAAATAATATAAAATTTTAGTTATTAAAGAAAAGTAATCATCAGACACTATTCAAAATAGTAATAAAGATAACGACTTATTTTAAAATGACTTAGTGCCTGTTCAAGAATGACTTATTTTAAATGACATATAAGTTGACTTATAAGTTATTTTAATTTGACTTATAAATAAAAGTGTCCGACATCAATTTGATTTATAAGTCAAAAATTAAATTAAAATAAGTTAGAAAGATGTTCGGATCATAATGACTTATAAATTAAAATAATAGTAAATATTAGTAAAAAGGACATTAATAAAAAAATGACAAAATATACATTACATTTGGTCAAACTAACTTATTTTAAAATGATTTATAAGTAATTTTAAAATAAGTTACAAATACTTACTTATTTTTTTGATTTAAAAATCAACTTATAAGTAGAAAAATAAGTTATTCCCGAGCATGTGAATAGTAATAAATGACTTATAAGTTGATTTAACCAACTTATAAGTCATTCCCCGAACAGACTCTTAAAGTTAAAATATAAGTTGACTTATAAGTAAAAATATTTGATATCAATTTGACTTATAAATCAGAAATTAAAATAAAATAAGTTATGAAAGTGTTCGACTCATAATAATTTATAAGTTAAAATCAAATATAAAGATTACTAAAAATGATATTAATAAAAAGGGGTAAAATAGGAGACAGATAAAATAGATATTATATTTGGTCAAATTAATTTATTTTAAAATGATTTATAAGTTATTTTAAAATAAATTATACTCCCTCCGTCCCAAATTAACTGCTCAATTTTGACTTTTTTAAGTCAAATTGACTATTTTTAGAATTAATAATTAAGCATATATAAATATATTTCTAAAATTATAAAAATTAGGATTAGTAATAAATTGTATATACTTTCTTTTGGTTATAATCTCTTCACTTATATTTTAGCAAAAATAGTAAAAAGATTAGTTTTAAAAATAGTCAATTTGACTTTAAAAAATTAAAACTGAGCAATTAATTTGGGACGGAGGGAGTAATTTTTTGTTTATTTTTTGATTTAAAAATTAATTTATAAGTAAAAAAATAAGTTATTGTCAAACAAAAAAATAATGACAAATGACTTGTAACTTTGGTTCGATCAACTTATGAATTTGGTTTTGACTAAGTTATAAGTCACTGCCGTGCCGAACAGGAAGACATGACTCGGGAGGACTTTCAACGACAATTTCAGTTCAATCTGAACAATTCGCTCCGCGAAAATCCAGACATTTTCAACGCGGAAATCCAAACCTTCAGACATCTAAATCCAGATCTAGGTTAGATTTAAGGGAATTAATTTGAAATTCAGATTTAATAGTAGTTTATTAGAGAAATATGGGCACTCCCGCATTCCCTAACCTTGGAAAGCATTGCTCTGTTGAGATTTGCAAGCAGATCGATTTCTTGCCCTTCACTTGCGATTGCTGCCAACAGGTCCATCTCTGTCCTCTATTTAACGTGCTTTCTAAATATTTTTTATTTATTTTTAATTTTGATATGTATTGAAATTTAAAATTTCGGTAATATTCGGATCTGCCGTTGATCTTGTTTGATAATGGAAGTTATTGTTTATATACTGGAATTTATGAGTTGACGGAAATTTCTTGGTATTTTTACTAAATCATTCATGTTAGGTTGGAATTTTGTATTTTTCTGTATGGTTTTGTAAAACTTTATTTAAGTGATACTCCTTATAAGACTTTTTTAGATACATGAAATGTCTTCAACGATACACATGTAAACTGTCTCTTGGTTGTAGAAGTCCGACTTCACTAAGAGCTCCCTAATTCACTGAGATATGATCATTTTCTAGATTTCTGTTATGATCTATTTGTAAGAGAATATAATAAAGATGATAGCTGAAGATTAAAGATTTATTTTTTTTCCTTCTTTTTAGTTATATATATATATATATTTATAAGTGTAATAGGAAGAGTATTAGTATTAAATGGAATAAGGTACAGAGGTTAAATCCATAACCATCCTAGGTATGTTGTGGAGTGTTCAAATGAGTCTTATTTTGTTAGGTTAGTGAGGACGTCGTGTAGGGTTGGCGCCTTTTTATTTACTGTTTATTTCGATATAAATTTCTAGTCGTTTTATGTTTGAGGAGATTTTTGTTTTTGACTTGGGTGTTGGATGTAGTGATGGTGATTATGATAGCCATCTTTTAAAAGGTTAGATATTTAGGCAGTCTTTGTTCGAAGTATTTATGTGGTAGAGAATGTTAAGCTCACGAGTTTAAGAAGTGTCAAGGAGTATTTTGAAGAGTTGTCTGAGGGAAGTCGGAGAGTGACTGATCGATTGGCTGGGGGCCTGTTTTGTGTTACTTAGCTGAGCAGTTGGCTGGCTAGGTGGCCTTGCTGTTGTCAGGAATGAGTAAGGGTATATTGGGTTGTCTGGTTTATTTGAATCTAATGCTAGTAATTGTTATTATATAATACTTCCTATTTACTCACAGTTTATTAATCAATACACTGTTTAGCAGTTCTCCATCTCATATTCACTTCATTCTTCATTATTTTTATTGGGTTGTCTGGTTATGGTTTGTTTGTTATTTTTATTATTTTTACAAACATAGCATATGATCTCTATTCATATGATACAAACATATTGCTGTTTTCCTTTCTATTCCTTTTCATGTTTTGTTTCTGCTTGATTATGTGTTGATAGTGTCTGTGAAATTTCTGATAGGTGTTCTGTCTAGAGCATCGGAGCTATGTTAAGCACCAATGTCCAAAAGGAAACAAACACGACGTCACCGTTGTCGTCTGTCCCCTCTGTGCGAAAGGAGTTCAGTTAAATCCTGATGAAGACCCGAATATTACTTGGGAGTCACATGTTAATATTGATTGTGACCCATCAAACTATGAGAAAGCCACAAAGAAAAGGAAATGTCCCGTCTCTGGCTGCAGGGAGATTCTGACATTCTCAAATACTCTCAGGTGCCGGGACTGTACTGTAGAGCATTGTTTGAAGCACCGGTTTGGACCTGATCACAGTTGCCCTGGACCTAAGAAACCAGAAACAGCCTTCCAGTTCACGAGCTTCTTTAATAAGAGTAAAAATGAAGTGTCAAAACCTGACAAAGCCCCTGCCACATCTTCACCCAAATGGGCTTCAACCTTGATCAAGGCAGCTTCATCTGTTCGAGCCTCAGCTGAAGCTGGGATTGCAAAATTGAGTAATGAATTCAGCCAAGCATTCCAGACCGGCCAAAGTAGTAGTAGCAGCGGTTTAACGGCAAGCAACGGGCAAGTAGAACAGTGCCCACTATGCCATGTAAAGTTCTCCTCAGTCACAAGTTTGGTGGATCATGTGCAGAAAGTCCATGAAAAGGATGGCAGCCGTCCTAGCGTAATGAAGGTGACTGTTGATGTCTGCCCCAAGTGTAGTAGAGGTTTTCGTGATCCAGTGGCCCTTGTGGAGCACGTTGAGAGAGACCATGCAGGCTATTCAAACGCTTAGAATGCGTGATTCTTTGAGATAGGAAATTCATCTCCAGAAAAATGTTTATGTACTTTTATTTATCATTGATTCTATTGTTTGAAGGCCTTTTCCAAATATATTACTTTTGACATTCAATCAAAATGTCGGTCTTTTAAATTGATTTTACGAGAAATTTGTTGGATATAATGAAGAAGAATAATGATTTCTGGCTCACATCCAACTTGAGTAATTTAGTTCTTACTGGAATTTGTGATGCCATATTCTTAATTATTTTGTGATTTAGATGTCCTCACTTCATAACCTTTTATGAAATCACACCTGGATATTCTTCTCATTTATGTGTGTTAAGTTTAACTTCATGACAATTATTGCAACGCAGCAAAACATTCTTTTGAAGAAGTTTCCAGTGTTCTGTACCCCATGCTGATTTTTTTAAAATAAATTTAAATTAAATCAGAATTTGTAACAGAATGAGCTTCATTATCTAAAGTTTTAATTAACGGGCTAACAGCCTGTTCTTAAAAATGATACATTCGTAATATTTATCCTTTTTCAGATCCATGTCGGTCATTAAACGAAACGCGCACAACCAAAATACCGTTTTGTTGTTGTAGTGTAGGTTGTGCACATATGGACATGCTGTAAGAACGACCGGCCGAGTGATATATACTATATATATATTTTAGAGAGAGAAAGTGAAGGGTAGAGAGAGATAGAACGATAGAGTCATAAGTTACGGAGTGGGAGGCATGCTGGAGATTCTGTACATTGTTGGAGATTTTTGACAGGCAGAGGCTAGTGCTACCAGCCTTCCGGTCGGCTTTTGATCTGAAGGTATTTTTAACATTACAAAAACATTCATTTTTATTAAAGATATATTCACATAAAAATGTGTAAATAGTTAAAAAAAAAATTATTATTATTTTAAATCCAATAAGTTTGATATTGCACTGACCCATTTCCCTAAAATTGCTGATTTTGTATGGTTTATTGGAATTTTGAGTTTGAGAGAGCTTAAATTCTTGATTTGCAGGCTGGTGCTGGAATCTGAAAAGTACCCATTTGATTTTCAGAGCTTTTATTTCCATTCCCATTCTGGGGTTTGGAAAAATTGCATGTTTTCTAGATCAAAAAGGGTAAGGAAGCATAGGTATTTTGTCTAAAGGGATTAGGAAATTTTCTTTTTTGTTACTTGTATAAAAGAAGTATACAGAAATGAGCGTCGTATCAGGGGTAGTTTCGAGGCAAGTTTTGCCGGTATGTGGCAGCCTTTGTTTCTTCTGCCCGTCAATGCGGGCAAGGTCTAGGCAGCCTGTGAAGAGGTACAAAAAACTGATTTCGGATATTTTTCCTCAGTCCCAGGTTAGCTTAATTGTATTTGAGTTACTTCAGAGATTTCCCATTTTGTTTACAAGGTCACTTACTTTGTTGTGTGGTTACATTGTAGTACATTTACTGATGAATAAATCTTATTAAATTCAATCTTTTCACTTATAATAAGCAAAGTTAATTATTCCCTCAGTTCCAAAATTAGAGATACATTCGTGAAACAATGACTTTTGAGGATATTATTGTTTTCCAAACTTATACCAACATTGATTAGAAATGTAATAGTGGTAGTGGCATGATAATATTCAATAAACTAAGAATAAAAGTAGTGACGTATTACGAATTTCATATCACTTTATAGTCTATAAATAGAAATCTCTCATTCTGGAGCAGACTAAAAAAAGGTATCTTTAATTTTGGAACTTAAGGAGCTAGTAGCATATTTGAAGTAGACAATCTCTAGGGGTTGGGTTGGCTGACTGGCTCAATGGCATGTGCTTTACCATAAGAAGGAAGAGGGATCAAACCTTGCCAAAGCTAATCGGTAACCACACAAGCTAATGCTTAGATTTGCCTGGTGCACGACTCTTGTGGGGTGAAGTGTACTTGTGCGATTAGTCGAATGCTCTAAGAGGTGCAGATATCTATGATTGCTAGAAAGTATTTGAAGAAAACTAAAAATTTTGCAAGAATTCTTTCCAACATTTGAAGTACAGTAAATAGGAAATACTTTGTATTAGCTTAGTTTAATGTAATATCCAATTCTTACCTCTATGATTCAAACTATCAAGTTACGGATACTTGCACTCCCAATTTGTATATCTGGCAGTAACGTGGAAGTCTCTTAAGTATTTTGCATGTTAAATCAAGTTTTACAGAATATCTACAATTCAATCATTTCCTACCACCGAAAGTCAATATTTTGTTTTTATAGTTCCTATAGTTGCATTTATTTTACTGTCCCGAGAGTCATAAATCCAGGGATTGATTACTAATGGAGTAAGTAATAAGTATTATTGAGCTTAATGCTGATGTCTTTTGGAACTTTCCTTGGTGGACATCATACTGACCGTGACTGTTTTGTTTCTGTACACTTAGTATGAGTTTAACAGAAGAAATTCAGTGTTTTGGCAAAAAATAAAGTTTGTATTTTCTTTTTCATGCGATGCAGCCAAAAATTGGTCGTCATGAAAGTTATTCTTATCAATTGCTTATATTCATAACAAGCCAACTGAACAATTATAGAACGAGTTTAGCTGTGTAGATCTTTATATCCATTTCCATATCTGGAACAAAACAGTTCATAAAGAGAAGTTTCAGATTCATTTTATGGTCCTTAGTAGATGTACTACTGTACTACTTAGATATATTGAATAACAATAGTGTTTTCAATTTCGTTATGAATGGTTTGGCTTTTGCCCTCAGTCAGTTCTGTCAACTAAAAAGGGCTATATTCTTATTTGTAAGAGATGTCAGAAGTTCTTTACTTATTTGGTGTTGTTAGCCAAGTATAATTACTTTCTCATGGAAATCTTAAGGAATGAAATTTTCTTTATGACATCCATGATTAGCTACACATACTTGTTTAAATAATGAGCAGTTACCAAGAGGCTTGTTTCTCAATAATGGTTGTGATATTGCAAAAGATTTAACTTGATGGCTGTCAGCCTCAATAGAACAAAGGATGCATCATCTGTTTTGCATGTTCATATTTGTGACTTAACCTGGTCATGCTTTTTATATTTTATCATCTCTTAGTTTAACTTGGAGAACAGTCTTACCGTGTAGCTTACCACTTCTTTGTCATTTTTTCTTGGGATTTGATATAGGTTTAGTGTATTAGTAATAATTAAAAGTTTTAGTATTTCATATGTGCTTTTAGGGAATAATCGAATATTACCCTGTTCAATTCATCTTTCGATTGAAGTTTCGTTTCAAGATGATCTATACTAACAAAAATTTCAAATGGTGTTAAACGAACTTCTATATTTTTCGAATTCTACCCAACTTATTATTTTGGTATATGTTTCTAATAATCCTCTATTTTTTTCTTTTCATAAAGTAGCATGATCCCTTCAAAAGAAGTCATCATCAAATAAGAATGTTCTTTGGTCTTAATTATATCAGAATTAACATATTATTTTAGATTATACATTCTGTTACTTCTGTATCTGCACATTGAGAAACAATTTTTGATGATTCTCAAGTAATTTTTCATGAAGTGAGCTTGATGTATTTCAATCAAAATTTAATTGCTGTTTATGAAAAGATTAGGTATATCTATGTTATTACTCCTTCAACAGTCAAAAATACCTTGTTTTGCCCTACATAAATTGTCGTTATTAATTGATTTTTTCTTAATGATATATAGCATGAAGAGCCAAATGTGCGGATGATTGGGAAACTTTGTGAATATGCTTTAAAAAACCCTTTACGCATCCCGAAGGTAGTATTCTTTTGTGCAGATATATAATGGGATTATTGTAATCATGCAAACTAATCAGAACTGCTGTAGTAGACATTGGTGTTCATTTATCTAATTCAAATTTATTATTAATCTATTATTTGAATCTGACTTTCCTGAATTATTTCTTTGAATCTATCCAGTTTTGTTGAAATCTGTACTCTGTATTTGAACCTTCTGTGTGTAATGGCCAAATAGTCATATGCTCTTCGAGGTTTCTTTTCTTTATCACCCTTGGGCACTATTGTTATAACCTATAAGAGGAGGTGCAATCTACTCAGTTGTCAAAAATTGATTGATTGATGATCTGCATAGATATGACTAGAATTGTGTCTTTCAGCTCTATTTTCAGCTGAGAGGGAAATTCTGATTTGTTGGCAGAATATTTTCACTGCTTTGTGGTGGATTACTTAGGTCGCCAATCAATCGGAAATCCTTATATATTAATTTCATGTCATACAAAAAGAGATTCAAATGTTATTGTTTCATAACAGGCCCATAGTTCATTTTATTTGAAAATTTTGTTTCTTGTACTATGGCTCAAATCTTCACTTCCAATCTAGTAAGAATGCTCATGGATGAAAATGACATTCTTGAGAGTCCCTGATATTATATTGAAAAACGTCTACTTGTCCTATCAACAGAATAATTCAGGTAGCACTGATTGCTAATGAGATGCATATTGTTGTTACTCAAATCAAGAAAATTTTATTTATTTTACTTCATGGGGTATTTTTTTAATAACTAGATAGACATTAACTTCGATAATTTAAACTAATTATACCTTGTTCTCTTGGTTAATTACTGAATTCAAACGGTCTAACCTAGATGAATGAATATTTTGTATTATTCTTATTTTTTCCTTATTAAGCAAGAAATGTCTTGCATCAATTTGAAAGTATTTACCGAGAAAATAGATGGTTTACCAGATAGCTTCAAAGAGTTTTTCTATTTTTGTGTGACGGATCTCCTTGACAATAACCAGATTCTATAAACCAGAAGTGATCTCATAAGCAAAAGCATATGAGCATAATTTTTTGCCATTTATTTTTTAATCAAACCAAAGTTTCTAATCTGACTTCCAGATCTCAAACTTACTTGAGGAACGCTGCTACAAGGAATTGAGAACTGAAAATTTGCAATCCGCAAAAGTTGTCATGTGTATATACAAGAAGTTGTTAATTTCTTGCAAGGAGCAAATGTAAGTTCATTCTTTAAGATTCAACGTCAATTATTTATTTATTCATTTAAATTTTGTGCCCAATGTTGTTTATGAATTACTTGGCATTAACTACCCTAACCACAGACACCCTGCCTTTGGTTAATTAGTGCTTTTTGTTTTCAGATGAAAAAAGTTGCCTTTGAAAGCTGATGCAATCTATTTATGTCTCTACTTTTTCATTTTAACTGTGGGGATACTCAGTTATATCATGGACTTCTTTTTTTGCATTGGGTTATATAATCTAACACGGGTTTTATTTGTTAGCTGAGCTAAATTAAATGTTTTTAGAGTAAAGGTGACCAGAAAAGTGATATTCTGACAGCAAACTCTGCAATTACAAATTCTAACAATGAGTTTACTAGTGGAGGATAGGCATGCTGGTCTCTTGTGAATTGATATTCATATTTAAATTATAACCTTTCAATTGATTACAGGCCTTTATTTTCAAATAGCTTGCTAAGTATTATGCACACTCTGCTGGATCAGTCACGCCAGGATGAAATGCTAATTATAGGATGCCAGACTCTCTTTGACTTTGTAAATAATCAGGTTGGTGTTATTTGGTTTCCTTATTTAATCATAAATTCCTAAGCTTACAGATTTTTTTTGGCATTAATGAAAGTTTGATCTTATTTGAATATGATTCATTTTGCAGAAGGATGGAACTTATATGTTTAACCTAGAAGTATTTATTCCAAAACTCTGTCAGCTAGCTCAAGAAGTTGGGGATGATGGGAAAGCAAACCATCTTCGTGCAGCTGCACTGCAAGCTCTCTCTTCAATGGTAAATTGTTTATGAGCCTCCTTGTCTGGTTCTTCAATCATCCAAAGAAAGAAGAAATAGATACATTTGATATATAAATCTTCCTGTTGTCTTGATTAAAACTTTGTCTAGAAACAGTTTCTAAAACTTTCTTGTCACATTGATACCTGAAACTCCAAAAAGCTTTGTCCCGACTAGTTAGGACCGACTTTCTGATTTTAACTTCACCATTCTGCTCTCCCCGGGAGTGCTTCATTTGAACCACAAGCTATCATGTCTTTCTTCACTATATATGGAAGTTAAGTTTGGTCTCCCTTCTTCAACTATTACTATCACTTTACATCAATTTTCCTCGGTGGTGAACTTACTTAATTTCTTATTCAAATCTTTATTTCAGAAAGGAATTGATCGAGAAAGATTTCTTGTTCTTATTATAACCTTGTGATTGGATACGCATATGTTTGGTAAAGAGAATAATCTTTTCCTTTGAGTTTGAGAATAATAAAAAATGAAAAGTGTTCAATTGGAACATGAAAACATGACTAAATTGGTCCTAGTTACTCTTCGGGATGGAGTGGCAAAGGGGAGGGGATTCTCGAACACGGAAAAGGATCCAAGGTACTACAATGGAATTTAATTTGAAGAAAATGAGCCCTGTGAAAGTCATACGTTGGCTATTACTTGTAATGAGGTATTACTTTTGCTTTAGGCAAAGATGGGTTTTGATTCTGCAGTGGATGACATTAACAATATTCAGTTGGAGGTGTCATAAGAAAATGATATGGTGAGTGACAGGAGTTGAATGACAGTGCAATCATGTTTTGAAGGTTGAGGGTGGTCATCATCTGTATGAGAGATGAAGGAATTCTCATCGCATTTATGTTTATTGGTTTTTCTTGTAAAAACTATTAACATTCATGGTCACAAAAGTTAGGACTTTAAGAAAGCCAATTGGACTGTGTTTCGCGAGAGTACTTGTAAAAAAGTCATCTCTTGCTGTAGATTAGATACATCAATAATGTTTACTTTTTTTTGTTATTTTCGGACCGCCTATTGTTAGCGAACTAGCCAAGGAGGCAAGGAAGATTTAATTTTTCTTTACAGAAGATCCGAATGTACTGATGAAAGGACCACATGTAAATCAAAAAGTCCAGTTTCTTAAGTTTACTACCCCAAGATATTCTTTTGTCTTCAGTGAAGATTTTGCTTTCTTGATGCTTAAATTTGAGTTTCTCTTACTTTCTAGCATTAGAATTTAGAAGTTAGCACCATGAGAATTTGTCAGTTTTGATTGCAATTATTTATTTCTCCGTAGCATGCAGACGTAAATATTTTTGCACCATGTTAACTTATGTTTCATTCATGTGTAGGTTTGTCTCATGGGTAAATATTCCCATTTGCCTGTGGAGTTTGATAATGTAAGCCAACTGCAATTTATATAATGTTTGAAGTAGTTCATGCCATTTTTTTCTCTTTCAGTTTGCTAGATCATCACAAAAATTATAACATGTCAACTAACCGTCCCTTGACCATTTACTTTGTATTTTTGAGTTTGGTTGTGAAAGGAAATAAGCATTCTGTGCTCTTTATAATATGTTGGTTCTCAAAAAGTTAAATTCAACCCATTATTCTATATGTCTCGTATTGTCCCACTCAAATTATTCTAAACTCTAGGGCTTCCTTGCATTGCCTGCTACTAAAATAGGAGTTTCCTGTGGGATATAACCTAATAATTCTAAGCTTATAGATGGAAACAATTGTAGAAAAGCCTAGTCAATGTGTTTGCCTCACTTTGGTAATTTTAATGTGAAATCCACTTTACCCAGAATACATCTTGAGCATGTCACCACCCTTGCTTTACTAACGAAGATATTTGCTATTACCCAAATAAATAAATAAGATGCTGAGCTGAGCTCTGGCTAAAATGAGAATGTAGTTAAAAACTATATTGGCATCCTCTTTAGGTCTGAGACTCCTACATAGCTCCATGGTTTCTAATTTTCTTTCCCCCTTTCATTTAATTATTTTATTTTTAACATGACTATTCTTAAAGATTCCACAATTCTATTGAGTTGACTGGCCTTAAGATGAAAATAGAATTTATTTTGTAAAGTAGATTCAACTATGAAAAATTTACTTTGTATAGAAGATTTAACTCGTATAATTTCTACCAATAAGTACGTGCTGTGAATAATCCATCATGCCTACATAGCTTTTCCTAATAATATCTACAGATTTATATCTGTACAGAAATACTAGTTTACTCCCTCTATTCCATTCTGCTGAATCTTTGATGTAAAATAAACTCAACTCAAGTAAACCTTAGTCTCAATCTAGTTGGGGTATTTGTTGTAAAATTAATAACCTAAATTACTTTTATTATGTAGTAACATAGTTTGTAAAGTTGTACTGATGAAGCTGAGTAGCTGATTGATGTTATTGCTATTTAAGTCCAACTTCAATAAAAGCTCTTTCAGTATTAATATTTCATTATCAGATTGTCTCAGTAGTCTTGGAAAATTATGGAAGCCCAAGTAACGAGTCCCACAACCCAAACCAGAACAGATGGGTGCAAGAAGCGCATAAAATTGAGGGTCATACTTCTCCTTCACCAGAGATCCTGATGAAGGCACCTTCTTGGAGAATGATTGTGAATGACAACGGGGAAGTTAATGTGACAGAGTAATGTTCGGACACAAAGTTTCAGATAATTTCATTTTCCTTTAATCATTACCAAGCAACAGAAAATTCATTTATGTTTTCATGTAGTTCTGGCATGAACCATTAATTGTAATTTTATTTTCTCCCACAGGGAAGATGCCAAGAACCCCTGCTTTTGGTCCAGGGTCTGCCTCGATAACATGGCCAAGCTAGCCACGGAAGCTACAACCATGCGTCGCATTCTAGAATCTTTATTCCGCTATTTTGATAATGAAAATTTATGGCCTGATACTCATGGGCTTGCTTTACCAGTCCTGAAAGACATGCAGTTATTAATGGATGATTCCGGTATTAATTATACTTTTCAATCTTGTACCATTTTGGAAGCCTAATCTCTTGTTCTTATTATGAATAATGGTAATTAATACTCTCCGTCATTGATTTTTCAATTGCACTCTGATGATGGACTCGCGATGCTTCTTTCTCATATTATTTTACAGGGCAAAACACACACTTTCTGCTTTCAATATTAGTCAAGCATCTTGATCACAAAAATGTCCTTCAACAACCTAATATGCAGCTTGATATTGTTGAGGTTACCACTTCCCTTGCTCAAATTACAAAGGTCCAGCCTTCTGTGGCTATAGTTGGTGCTTTAGGTGATATAGCGAGGCATCTGCAAAAAAGCTTACACATTTCACTAGATGACACAAATCTAGGAGCCGAAGAAATCAAATGGAACAGAAGATTTGGAGAAGCAGTGGATGCATGCCTTGTGGAGTTATCATCTAAGGTTGCATTCATCTTCTTCTTTTTCTGAGTCAACATCACACCAACAAAAATCACTGTTACTAAAAGTTTGAGCCAGAAATGCTTGTGAAGCTGGACTTTTGTTCGAATTGTCATTAACTATGAAGTAATTTAAGTTCTCGGGATGTTTAACTGAATTTGTTCATCATTGTTGTTTATTTCCTTTTCAGTTTCCTTTTCCAATTACGATATTGAGTTTCCATTCATCAACAGGTTGGAGATGCTGGCCCAAATTTTGATATTATGGCTGGGATGTTGGAGAACATATCGAATATTACAATTGTAGCAAGAGCCACTATTTCTGCTGTTTATCGCACTGCTCAAATTGTAGCCTCTCTGCCGAATATGTCATATCAAAACAAGGCAATAGCTCAATTTATTGTTGCTGCAACTTTTTCTGCCTTTCCCAAAATTAAATCTCACAGATGAACTTCATTTTCCTTCAGGCATTCCCTGAGGCCTTATTCTATCAGTTACTCCCAGCTATGGTCCATCCAGATTATGAAGCACGAGTCGGAGCTCATTGCATCTTTTCTGTTGTCCTTGTGCCATCTTCAGTTTGCCCTCATCCACACTCAACAATGATCGAGTCAGAAAAGCCCACAAGCTTTTCTAGAACACTCTCAAGAACCGTTTCTGTCTTTTCTTCTTCAGCTGCCCTTTTTGAGAAGTTGAGAATGGAAAAGTCATCTTCAAGGGAAAATGTTAATCTGAAAAGCAAAGAAAAAAATTTCACTGAGGAGGAAAAGAGAAACAACAACAGTGGGATGCTAAACAGAATTAGGTCAACTTATAGTCGAGCTTATAGCTCAAGAAATCTACATGTTCCTCCAACAGAAGCTGGAAATTCTACTGATAATTCATATAAGGAAGGGGTAGGTTCTTGAACTGTATCTGCCATCTTAGAAGTCCTTATATTCTTTGGGGAGTGATCCTGTAGACCTGCTAGTTAGATGCACCAATTTAAACTGGGCTCACCATACACCACGAAGACCAGACCATACTTGGTGTTTAGCCTGGTTATTATCCAGGTGGAGCAAATCATTGAGTGTATTCTTCCATCCCTGTCCTAGTTATGATCACTAGTAATATATTCTTCTCCTTTTACTAGGTGAATCATACCTTAAGTTTTAATTGAGATATGAGGTTCAAGTCTTCACAACAAATGATGCCCCTTATCTACATACAAACCAGTTTCTTATAGTTCATCAAGTTGTGTAATTTTTTTTTAACTCTTTTTCCTTAATCTCAGGAGGGCATCTCTCTAAGGCTGAGCAGCCACCAAATTATCCTCCTCCTTTCATCAATTTGGGCTCAGTCCATTTCCCCTGTGAATGAACCCAAAAACTATGAAGCAATTGCTCACACATGTAGCTTGGTTTTGCTGTTCTCTCTTGCCAAGGTAGTTGCATATTTTTGTAATTGTTAATAACAAATTTCTTTTAAATATAAGAATGATAATCTTATTTGCACCCAAAAAATTAAAGAAAAGAGAGAGAAGAATAATAATCTTACTTCTGTGGCAGTTATTGTCTTGTCATTTTTCTTTGGAAATATTGTAAACTATTTCTCACTACATAATAGCATCATCTATGTTCATGGTCTGACTCCTTCACAAATTTGGTTCATTTTACTCTGCTTCTTCCATTTCTTATGATGTATTATGTTTCAGATGCTTTCTATATGCTTAGTTAGGTTGAACTGAAGTCTTGATTTATTGTCCTTCCTTTTGTTCTGTCTGAACCTTTATTTAGATCTGAAAATTGCACCATGTAACTTCTCAAATTGTTGTTTTTTGTAATCTCGTACATGACCAAAGCATTTCCTGGTCATCATAGCTTGTGCTGTCCTTAGTTTGTTGCAACTTTTTGTTATTGCGTTCCATTTACACATATTTCCATATTTGTTGTAACACCCTAGTCCCACATCGAAAGATATGGGAAAAGTTTGTCTATGTATAAGAATTAATTTACTACCAATAATACCTTAAGTTGTGACCTTTTGGGTGAGCCCGTGGTAGACTAAGATGACCCAAGAAGATGATATTGTGTCAGTGGTTTAAGGCCTTATTTGGATGAATTTGATTTGATTCGGACTTGGAATTTGACCCGAGATTTGTTTCGGACTCGGGATTTGACTCGGGTTGTTACATTTGTACTCAAGTCATATAAAATCCTTAGCATGTTATTGATTTAGATATTCTGAGTGCCTTTTCCTTTGCCACAAAAAAAATGCTTGATGTAGAAGTCTTAGAACATATACCTCTAGTCTGAGTGCCGTTTGTACATTTAGCAGCAGTATCAAGGAAAAATCTTTGTTTCATATATAAGTTATGGTACTTTCCTCTCTTGATGAGGGCGGAGGAAGGATGGAAAGATTTCTGAAAGACTATGTTTGATAATACAAATATTTCCCATGCTTTTTATGATTTATTTTCCTAAAGAAATTTTAGACGCATGAGTGTGATACTGCCCCAGGATTTTAACAACTTCTTGAGATATCTATTATCATGATTGTTTTTCCTAAAGAAGCTCTATTAAGAACAATACAAGTATAATACTGCAGGATTTCAACAGCATCTTGAGATCCTATTTCTGTTCTCACGTGATAGCATGTCATCTCCCAAATAAGTTATTGGTTGTTTTTGACCTCTACTCTATCTTCAAGAAATGGATCTGGTTCTTATTACCTTCTATCAAATTTTTCTTAGCATCTACTTCAAGTTTACAAATTCATGTAGCCACGTTTGTGAACTTTGTGTTCCTCTCACGGTGACTAAAAACATGATTCAGAACCAGACTGCTGTATATTCACTGTAGTAGTCCTTGTCCTGATGAGGGCAGGGAAAGGAGGAAAATTTGCTTAAAGCCAGCCTATGTTTTATAAACAAACAACTTTGCTAGTGCATGTCGTGATTGATTCTTCTAAAGAACTGTTGTAAGAAGAATATGATATGATTCTTTTTTCTTGTTTTTTTTTTTGCTAAATATGAGTATGATTCTGCCCCAGATTACAACAACTTCTTGAGATCCTATTTCTTCTCTCATGTTAAGGCTTGTGAATCTCCCATAAAAGTGACTTTTTGTTTCTACTCTTTACTATTTTGTTAGAAAAAAGAGAACCTATTCTTATTAATTTCTGTTTGCATCTAATTCAATTTTCCAGATTCATATGGCAAAAAAACAAGTTTTTTGAGCTAAACAAACATATTCACTCTAACAATTTGAAGGTTCTTTAGTTTTATTTTTATCTCCCAAATCTACATAAAATACTCTTCCTACACATTGTTATGCTTTCATTTGATCAAGAACAGAGATATATTAGCTTTGCAGATATTTGGCTTTCCACATAGTTTTTCTTCTTCTTCAGAGTCAATAACATTGGTTTACTTTTTCCAATACTTGTGATGGTACTGCTAACTGTGCTACATGTTTTCATGAATTCTGTCAGATGTTTATCAGTTGGTTGTATTAATGTAAGAACACCAATTTTATTTTTCCATATTTCTTGTTCAGCAGTTATTCTTAATATATATTGTAATCTGTTGCAGAACTCCAGCCGTGAGGTTCTAGTCCGTAGTTTTCAGCTAGCATTTTCTTTACGAAACATTTCTCTTACTGAAGAAGGTAAGCTTGCAAACTTACTAGTAGTGTATACTTCTAGTTTTGGAGTGGAATAGAATATTCAACCTTTTCTACTGGAGGATCAGGAGGAAAAGCAGTGGGGAGTTGGTTCTGTGATAACTTTACTTAGAAAGAATCAAATTTAATATACTTCAATTGAATAATCTCATGTCTGATGTCAATTTATGTGGTGTCAATTTTCTAGAAATGTCTATCTCACAAGCTGATTTGAATAATTTTTCTCTCAAACTTTAATGCGGATAGGTTTCATGGAGATTCCTTTAAGCATGTGTGATTTTCTAAACCATTCCATAAAATTAAATACTGATCGACTTAGTATGGAGAAGCCTGATGCTTCTCATTGCTTTCAAGGTCTTGATCTTAGATCTGGCAAGAAAGTTTGAACTGGTATGGTAGAAATTTGATTAGTTTGTTTGCTGACTAAGCAAGCTTCCGCCACATGAACTATAAATGGTACGCATTTTGAACTTTATCAACCTCCTTTACATTATAAGCACTGACACATGCATCACACAAACAACTAATAAGGGGCTTGTTACACGGTAGTGCCAGATCTATTTGAATTTGCATAGCTCAATATGGTTTCATCCCATACTATATGATCTGCATCTGCAGTACTAGATCAGTAAGTAGGCTTAACATAGTTGGTTACAATCTAAAATGACGGAAATCATAATATGGGTATTTACCAAATTAGTTTACTTTCTTGAAACTATCGAAGTAGATGATCCATATGACATTGCATTGAAAATAATGAAATTCAGTATATTTTACTCTAGTTTGGACTCTGATGTATGAATGCCAATGGGAGGTCAAGATGCTTTAGTATGCTTCTATGTGATTCATATAGAGACATAAAAATACAGATTCTAAAGTAGTACATGGACTTGTTACTTAAAACTTGCTTCTGCTTCTAAAATTATATTTGATATTGATGCATAGTGGAGCATTTAAAGTTGTCTTGACATTAATTGGGCATCAATTACTCTGCTCAATGTCCCATTCCCACTGTTTCTGCAGGGCCACTGCCACCATCACGTCGCAGATCCCTCTTTTTATTGGCAACTTCCATGATTATCTTTTTGTCGAAGGCATACAATATCCCTGCTCTTGTTCCCTGCGTCAAGGCTACTATTACAGATAAATTGGTAGGGACTAGTTTCTTTTTCCTTCTTTCACTAGATTGTTGTTGATTGAGGAACTGCTATTGTAACACCCCAGTCCCACATCGGAAGATAGGAGAAAAATTTGTCTACATATAAAAAAATAAGTTACTACCAATAGTACCTTCAAGTCATGACCTTTTGGGTGAGCCTGTGGTGGGCTAAGTTGACCCAAGAAGATACTATTGGGCCAGTAGTTTGAGGCCTTATTTTGATGGATTTGATTCAATTCGGACTTGGGAATTGACCCAAGATTTGTTCCGGACTCGGGATTTGACCCGGGTTGTAACGTATGGTATCAAAGCCGACTCTTGAAAGCCCTAGTCGGGTTATCCGATCGGGTTGCCGGAGGTGGGGACACGAAGGCTGGTGGTATTATCCCACAATGGAGAGATGGAGGTCCGGAGGTGGGGACAAAGCCAGCTGGTATTATCCTGCAATGGCTAGAGAGGCAAAGATCTTTGGACTGTGTGTGTGCATATAAGGAAATAAGTTACTAACAATAGTACCTTCAAGTCATGACATTTTGGGTGAGCCTGTGGTGGGCTAAGTTAACCCAAGAAGATACTATTGGTCCAGTAGTTTGAGGCCTTATTTTGATGGATTTGATTCGATTCGGACTTGGGAATTGACCCAAGATTTGTTCCGGACTCGGGATTTGACCCGGGTTGTTACAGCTATGTACTAATTTTCTTACTGTATTTCTCTTCTTTCCTCTCATTCTTATGCATGTGAGAATGAATTCTTTATGGAATATATCTATGAAAATAAATCTTTTTGTTTTCCTTCTGCATACATGGGCATCATTTTGTACCTTCCTTGAGTCAAATCTGTGCTACCATATCTTATTCTTTGTTTAATGGTTGTGTCAGGTAGATCCATTTCTATGTTTGGTTGGAGATTGCAAATTACGGACTGTTGACACTGAATCTGGCCATTGCAAGATTATTTATGGATCCAAGGAAGATAATAATACTGCTTTGAAGTATCTTTCCAAAATAGAATTCACCGAGGCCCAGACCAAGGAATCCTTGGCTTCTGTGATAGTGAAGAGTTTGGAAAATTTGTCAGATGTAAACCTCATATTAGTATTAAAATTTACGAGTGCTTTTGATATTGAAAAAAAAAACGATTATGGAGTAGATTCTGTTTGGAGTCCTTTTTATTTTATTTCCCCCCCCCCTCTTTTTGCAGTCTGAAGTATCCACCTTAAAGGAGCAGTTGGTAGATAAATTTGTACCTGATGATATGTGTCCTCAGGGAGCCTTCATAGATACCCAACAAAAACTATATCAGTATAATGACCACACATCTCTGGAGGAGGTACTTATTTTGAATTTTAATAAGTTTCCATAATAAACTGTTTCTAGATTCTTTATATTGCCTGTGTATTGTGCAGGCTGCTCCAATTTTTGCAGTAGATGATTCTCTTCCGGATTCCTTTGAAAATCATGCTAAAAATACTATACAAATGGCCATTGAAATCCCCGACCTGTTGAGCGCCAATCAACTCCTAGAATCTGTACGTTCTTGCATGCCCTGCTAGTTATCCGTCACTACTTATAGTCACAGAGTAGGAAAAGGGAAATCTTCCACCAAGAAGCTTTATTAGTTGATAAATTACACACTAGGAAATATTGTGCAATTGGTATCCTTCTGTACTAAATCTAGTTAATTAGAAACTACTGTAGTATGGTACCTATTAAAGTTGCCTATTAATTCTTAGATATGAACTCTCTCAATATAGCCCATATTGACATTGATTTGAAAAATGATCAACATTTTTTCTTTTCAGAAATGACAAAATAAAGTAACTGAAACCAATAGAAGCATTACTGAACATTTTTGCTTCTGTCAGGAGCAACATGCTGACATGAATATGTAATCATTGACCCTGTGATATGCTTTTGATCCCAATAGACATTTTCTTCACCGATAATGAAGATTGCTCTCTGTATGTTCTAGAAATCAGACTACCCCTAGGTGGAATCGGCCCTCCACCTCCTTGATTTGGCCCTCATCCTAGGTGCCTTGACGGTTTAGGTACCTAAGATTTTTTTCCTGATGTTTAAAGGAAGGATTGAAAGGAAGTCACCCATATGCCAAGCCAAACAAGTTACCAAAAACTCTAGTTCCTTGGACTCCACGAGAACCACTTGAAGCTCTAAAGTGCTTGAAATTAAATTGTTGAAACTTTTAAGATTGTTTTCTTGGTGATTTTTCATGTACATTTAGAATCTTTACATATAATATGTTCTTTATATAGTATATGCAAATATTTTAAAAATAATAATAAAACTGTCTAGGAAAATGCTGCCACGTTAGGCGCCCCCTCTGCCAAGGTCCGCCAATTTTAGAACACTCTGTATTCATGTGATTGTTTACTCTTTTTTTTTTGACTATTTCTTTATCATACTGAAAGCTGATTGTGCAGTTTAGCATAAAGGACAATATTGTCTCATCATGAAGACGAGCTGAAAAAGCTTAGAAAAATTGCCTTTTCATATGGTTGTAGTCTGAACCAAAACCCAGATTTTCCTGTGGCATATAATTCCTAGCTTCTTGACTGATAATTAGTTTAGGTTGCTCTGTGCATTCATCCTTGGATCATATGTACTGTCACATAAGATTCATTTTCTTCTTTATTTTTTCACATGTGACATTTGCTCGTTTCGTTATTACAAATTTTTATCATGCTGATTTCTCTCTTTTATGAAGTTGAAAATTTCTATTACACAAGTTTCTCCGGCATCAAGTTAAGTTGCACTTGACCCATGCAATGATCTTTTTCACAATCTTATGTATCTAAGCTCATTGAGTTGGTAATTGATCAACTGTATTGTATAAGTGCTTGCTTGAACTAAAACTTCTTGTGCCGAATCTGCTAGGTTTTAGAGACAGCACACCAAGTTGGGAGATTATCTATGAGCACTGCACCTGATGTGTCTTTCGGAGAAATGGCCCATCACTGTGAGAGACTTCTAATGGGAAAGCAGGAGAAAATCTCCCATTTGATGAGCACTCAACGGAGAGGGGAAAGTGTGTCGAGCACAATTTCACAAAATTGTGGTGAAGAGGACAAGCAGATGGCTTCTTATGTCCAAAGTGACGTTGGCTTTCAAGTGGTATCGCGTTCTCTATTTAGTATACCTTTCACTAGCACGTGCCCTGACATCTATTTAAACATACATTTCGTATACATCTTCATTATGATTTCAGCTGCATATCCATATACAACTTGGTATTTATAATGATGTGCAACAATTTCCTACCTATAATCCGAAACTTATGTGCATGCTTCTGTGGATTCTGATTTAGTGGCATTCATGTCATATCAAAAAATATAAGGTGCATGAGGCTTAGCCTTGATATTTCCTAGTACGTGACCATGCGTGAAAATGGATCGGTGTGCTCTGTATACAGCCTTTGCAAAACTCATGCTATTTTTCAATTCTGCACCTTAATTATGTGAAAAATAATAATTATCAAATGAGGCTGTCCAATCATGTAAATTCAAGATTTTTTATAATTGAAACTTTTGTTCTGTCATGTCAATAGCTGCCAAAGAAATTTACTTTTGAACCCTTACATTGCTTATATAGTTTTTATGTTAAGGTTACTTATAAAGTTTACTACATTTTCCTATTATGTCAGCTCAGATGTTAATCTTCTGAATGCTAATTCCATTTTGTGTCACTGATTATGTGCCCTTGATTCCCTAAAACGCAGGTTGGTCACCCGTTTGTTGATCAAAATGTATCTACCAATTCTCACGAACCATATTCGCGTAGTATTCCTATTCTCTGTGCAGCCGACCATAATGATCCACAGTCCTTCAGGCTACCAACTTCAAGTCCATATGATAACTTTTTAAAAGCTGCCGGATGTTGATATGGAAGAAGTATATATGCATGCAAACTCACAGAATCCCATGGTCCTCTCAAACTAAATACACCCTTCTGCGCTCAATAGCTTTGCATGCCGCTTTCATTATCTAGCTATCTGCAGATATGATATATATAGCATTTGGCCAAAAGGTTGGGTGTTACTATTAGGATTGATAGATTAAGTTGCATCTTCAAATCAAATTCATCAGTTTTCTTTTGTTGATTCTATTCATTTTATAGATCATGGCCATGCAGAAGGCATATGTTGAATTTTCTACCTGTGGATATGAAGTTTTGGCAATGTATGAGAGTATTGCCTCCTGCTGTAGAACTGATCATCTATAAACATTACTCATTTTGTTCTACAAAAGGGCATACCCAAAATTGTACAAACTTAAATATATTCTTATTTTATGTTTATCCCTAACGCTCTATTTCTGAGTTTTAAAATGGACAAAAAAGAAAAGAATTGGACGGAAAATTTAAGTTTTCTTTACAATTCTTATGTTTATGAGTTTTTTAATAAACGGAAAAGAAAAGAAATAGATAGAAAACTTGGCCACTTTTCCTGTCAAGGTTTTTCGTCCAAAATTGGCCCAATTTAGACGGAAAAGAAATTAGAATAAGTAATATTTTTATAATTCTCATATTATCCTCAACTTTTAATATAATAAATTTTAAATTACAACTCATGTCCTCAATTTTAAATTTTCTATTTTATTCTATTAAAAATTTAAAAACAACACAAAGGAAAACTTTAAGTTTCTATTCTTTTCTGTTCTAATTTAAGTTTTCTATTCTAATTTAAGTTTTCTATTCTTTTCTTTTTTGTTCAAAACTCAGAAACAGAGTGTAAATATATCCAGTATTTAGTTTAATAACTAGATACAAACCCGCGTATTGCAACGGGATTATACAAACCCGCGCAGACAGGCAAAGAGACATCCCAGTACCACAATGGTTAGTGGTGCAAGGGGTCTAGAGAACTTCATAGATCTCACTAATTTTAAGTTGTGAACCTATCATTATATCTAAATAATTTCAGGAGATGTAATAATAAAATAATCAAAATTTACACTAATAATGAGCAACAAAAGTATAATAGCTAGAAGATGTCAAACCTTTCTACATTCTTTGTAGTATTGAATGTTTTTCCATCCTTGTCTCAGTATTAATATTTTCAATCCACTCTTGCTTGTTACTCGTGATATTGCTCCTTAACTCCATTTTAACAGATTCTTTTTCCAAATTCTCCCCCTGCACAAAGAGACAGTGAGAGTAGTTAATATCCTTAATCACATTTATGAAGAATATTAGTTATTCAGAATAGAGTGAAATGAGTATACATACATACCAAAACCTTCTCATTGTTTATTGGCAACCAAGGGAGCACAAAGCAGTAGACATTCTACATATCAGGGGCAGAAAACACAAATGTCAGTTTTCTTCTTGAATATATTTTTCACATATTAATATTAATACATACCGGCAGCAATGAAATAAAATCCATATTATCCAATAAATTGTATCCTAAAGATGTTCAAATCCAAATAACAACAACGTTTAAGAAGAAATACAATGGTAAGAGTCCAAGCAGTAAAAATCGCTGCCAGAACAAAACTCTTTAATGTTATGCATAAGAGCAACCCATTTGGAAATAGCAAAACCCCAAAATTTAGAACTTTTAACAAAATCCAAATAGCAAAACAAATTAATGCAATCGTTGAAACCATTTTAAGGGATATTAATAAATACAATATATGTATGTATGTGTGTGACTGAGAGAGACTTTGCATACCGGAAAAACAATATGTTGTGATTTGCGCCGGCTTTGGGTTTGGGTTATGATCTCAGGCTTTTGGTTATGATCTCCATCTCTTCAGTTATTTTTGCGCGTTGAAGCCATTAGATCTTCTCATCTGGACAGCTACCTCCGATTTACCGGTCAGATTCCGGCCGTCGACTCCCCTAATCTAAACAATGTTTAGATTTATCATAATTAAATTAAATTTAAAAGGATAAGTCTAGCTCTACATAAGTGTCTGATTACTTCATCAGACAAAAGTATGAAATACAGCAGATCTACAGCAGTAACGAAATAAACATAATTAAACAGATTTATAGGAATACAGCAGATCTGCAGAAGTTAAGAACCAATAATTTCACAAAGAAATAATTAAACAAATGAAGGAAAATTTATCTGAAAAAAACGAGATTAATGAAAATCTTTCCTAGCCGCATAGCCGCATAGATCTGCAGAAGTTAAGAACCAATAATTTCACAATGAAATAACTAAACAAATGAAGGAAGTTTTAACTAAAAAAGCGAGATCAATGAAAATTTTTCCTAGCCGCATAGCCGCATATCAGTATTTTCTTCAAATTTTTGAACTGTTCATATCTCATTGAGTACTGCTACCTCTCTGTGAACATGAATCATAGGATTCCAGCAAACACCAAAAGCGGAATTAGTATGACTCTTCCTTAGCATGCTCTTGATTAATGGAAGCCAGCTATGGTTCCGGAATCCGGATATTAGTTTAGAGGGGCTCTGTTGTGAAGGGTTTTCTGGTAAAGGAAATTTAGGAGTAATAATTATGATGTACAGGTGATGTAATAATTTCGATGGCAATCGATGTGACACATGTTTTGATGACTCTGGGATTTGAGGAGAGAGAAAGATTGGTTGAAATGGAGAATCTGTAACTAAACCAAATGGTGAAAATCAGATCTTCAACAATCTACTGGATGTTTATCCTTTAGATTGAGTTTCTTCGAATTTTGAATGAATTTGAATTAATTTAGCAATCTGGGAATTCATGTGCTAAGAGTAATAGGTTTATTTGAACGACAAAGTTGAAGATAGGATATGATTCCAGTTTTTATTTGAATGTCAAAGTTTCGGTTGTTATTTTAGAGAGGTTGTCAATGGTATTTTTGTAAAGGATATTTAGGAGTATTAATTAGGAGGGATAGGTGTTGAGTTTTTAGAATGACAGATGTCAAAATATTGTGTCAAAAACTGTGATTTAGTATATATAATAGATAATAGATGATGGTAACATAGTGAATCATAAAAAAATAAATTATTTTCATTTTTCTTAACAAATGAGGAAGCATCATTATATAGTTAATGTACGAACTGGGTTGAGGGTGGTACAAATGTACCGGACTAACGTCCGGTATTCTGTGTTATTTTTTTTTTATTTTTTTTCCAACAATTATGGGAATAAAAAATAAAAAATAATAGAGAAAGTTTGAACAAAAAACGGTAAAAGAAAGTACATTTTTTTATTAAAAAAACACTGTAAACTGTTTTTTACAGTATTTTTTCAATAAACACTGTAAACTGTTTACAGTGTTTTTTCAATAAAAATGTACTTTCTTTTACAATATTTTGTTCAAACTTGCTCTATTATTTTTTATTTTTTATTCTCATAATTGTTGAAAAAAAACCAAAAAAAAAGGGCACCGGTCATACCGGTCATTAAGGGTACCGTACCCCAGTCAATTAGTACGAACTAGCTTCATTCCCCCACTCCCACCCCCACCCCCACCCCCACCCCCACCCCCACCCCTACCCCAACTTTGATGGTGACTATTAGAGACTTTATTAGGCTGTTTATCTCAATTCGGGCATCTTCCATATAATATTAGGCTTGTCCGTGGAATCAAGGGAAAAGAGTTTGCTAGATTGTTTCTCTTTTCGCTCATCTTCCATACACACACATATATATAATTGTTAATTCATATCAATCAAAGGAATTTTATATAATTTTTTTACCTTAAAATTTTTTATCTTCATCTCAAAATTAGAAATGTAATTTGACTTTTGAGATCAAACGACCACATATTAAATTTTAAAATTAGTATGATTAATAAAAGTTTAGAATTAAATAAATTTTGTAATTAATATTTTTTGTTATATACTATGCAATTATAATAATAATAATTATATTAACTAAAATTAAATAAATTTACAACAATATGAAATTTAAGTTCAAAGTCAAATCATATCTTTAATTTTAAAATGAGTGGGTAAGATATAGTGCAAATAGAAAAAATATTTTCTTTAAAAATATATATAAAAAAATTTGACCCTGCTAATAATAATAAGGGTACTTAACACTAATATACAACAATTAGAAAGTAATTATAAAAATAAAACACACACAACATAATTACAAAAATAACGCAATTCATATTAATAAGGAAACCTAAAATTAAGGAGAAATATCTTCCATAACTAATCATTCAAATTCAAATATCTGAGATCTAACCACAAAAATAAATTCAAATTAAAATTTCATAGGAAAGACTGCACAAATTTTGTACTTTGCAGGAGGTGGCGGAGGCAATTTTCAGAAGAGGTGGAAGCTTTGGAGGAGGTGACAGCTTCGGAGGAGGTGGTAATGGTGTCTTCAGAGGCGGCGGTGATGTCTATGGAGGAAGTAACAATGGCGGTGGTGGCGGTGGCGGTGGCGGTGGCGGAGATGGCGGTGATAGCTCAAGTGGTGGTTACAGAGACAGTGGAGGTGGAGGCTGGGGCGGTAGTGGCGGGAGCAACCATTTTCTGGTAGTAAAAGGAAATTCTCAAGATACTGCAGAGGAGAAGATCATTAGTAATTAATGTCATGGTAACCAAACTTTTATAACAAGGTAATCAAATTTTTATATTAAGGTATCCAAACTTTTATACTGAGGTAACCAACCTTTTATATTAAAGTAACCAAACTTTTATACCAAGGTAACCAAAACTTTTATACTAAGGTAACCAAACTTTTATACTAAGGTTAACAAACTTTTATAATGAGGTAACCAAACATTTATACCAATGTTACCTTGGTATGAAGGTTTGGTTACCTTGGTGTGAAGGTTTGGTTACCAACTGCACTATGAAAAAATTGATGGTGTGGAGGTGGATTGGTTACCTTGGTATAAAAGTTTGGTTACCTTAGTATAAAAGTTTTGTTACTAAACTTTTATACTGAGGTAACCAAACTTTTATACTAAGGTAAACACCAATCAACACCAATACGCATATTTTGCATAAAATTAAGATCATAAACCCCAAATGAATGAAATTAAAGAGAAAACCTTAAAAATTAGTGCTCGAGAGAGAGAGAGGTAAAATAGAAGTACTTACAAAAACAGAGTACAAATAAATATGAAGAACAATTGGAAGAATAAAAGAAATAGAAAAAATGGCAGAATAGAAGAAAATGGTAGAAATGACGTCTTCATCTTTTATACAAAAATGGTAGAAATGGCGTCTTCATCTTTTGAAGAAAAAATGCCAGAATAGAAGAAAATGAGAGAGAAAATGACAAAATGACGTCTTCATCTTCTCTCTTCAATGGCGTCTTCATCTTCTCTCTTCACTCTTCAGCTTTTATCTTTAAATATGAAAATGGAAGAATAGAAGTGCAGTGGCGTATAAAAAATGAAAGTAGAAGGAGATGAGAGAGAAAATGACAGAAAAAAATAAATGGCAGAATAAGAGGAGATGAGAGAAAAAATGGCACCTACCAAAACTAATCCCCTAAATTAAGGAATCTTAATTATACTAATATTGTCATGTCAGCCATTACATATTAATTCCTTAATTTAAGGACCTTTAATTATGTTAAGATTAAAAATAAAAATAAAAAAGTGTAATACTTTTGTAATTATTTTATAGGTGTATAATTTTTGTAATTATTTCTAAAAATATACTATTATATGTAATTTACCCTAATAATATAGGTACAAGCCCAAATATTATTACCGATAAAGTGCATAAGGCCCATCTGAATCCGAGGGCTTTGAGCTTTTGACCTTTTCTTTAAATGTTGAGAGAGAGGCGTAATTTAGCATCCGTGGGAGAAGGATAGAAAGGTCCAGGCCAGTGGCACAGATCAATTTTCCAGCTCTGAAGATTCTCGTTCGCTCCATCTCCAAATCACAGGTGTAAGCTCTTTCTCTTTATCTAAAGATTTCCTATACTTGAAGGACGATTTTAGGGTTTGTTTCTATGTGATTTCGCCGTTGTTCTTATGTAGATCCTGATCTTTCATTTCTCTTGCTTGATTGAGTTAAATTTATTGTTCTTTATGAAGAAATCTCTTCGATTTTTTTTGTTGCATAGTAGTTCCCATTTGGAGCTGATGTTTCTTAGCCTTTTAATTTTTAGATATTTAGGGTTTTCATGTCAGATTTCTTCATTTCGTGTCAATTTTGTTCGTTCTTGTCCCCATGAAAACGCACATATACATGAGTGGGTTTATTTATGATGTGCAGAAATTTAGAAAACTTTTCCTCGTGCTTTTCAGGGTCCTATTTGCCAAAAAAAATCCCCTCAAAAGTCCTATTTTTGATGATTGTTGTATAACTTGATCCAATGTCGTCAAATTTGTCATTCTAATTTCATTATTTTGCCACCACAATTAAACTGAATTTGTTTTTAAGGGAAACCATGGAACACAAATATATCTAGAATATTTATAAATTTTGCAAACTGGATGAAGTATCTTTTAGCAAATAGATTTTAACAAAGAACATATACCATGATATGGTATGATTTGAAACCATTTTGAGCTGGATAATTATATGACTAATAAATCATAACCACGATATGTAAGGGAAAAAAGGACTGGCCTCTAATTTGGCTTTATTATCCGGAGTTTGAAAAATAGTTGCTTGTGTGTAGAGTGAAAAACTAAGGTGAAGTGTTCATGATAAAGCATGTAGCATGTTTAGATTACTCAACCGATGATGTTAAAGTAAAATTGAATATATATCAATTGACTCTACACCAGTTGGCTTCTTGGAGATGGTTGTTAGCTTTTCATGTAGTGATGCTTTCTCTTTCGACTCACTTTTGGGCAACTGTTGTGGCGTAGAACCATTTTTGTTACATAGGATTAGTTTGATACACTTCAGAGTTCAGACATGGGCAGAGGGATATGGATGAACTATGTTCTACCTTCTTTTTTTTCCCTGCTATGCTTTACATCTACCTATAAAATTACTCATCCACCTAGGGGCCTTGTAGTGATTAACTTCTTCAGCAAGATGTAATAACCATAATTATCAGAACTGGACTCACCAGTTTGACCGAAAACCGGATCCTAAGCTATGCTAGTTCTCCAATTAGATGGGAAATGCCAATTGACTAGCCTACCGGATAGGCTGGTGACCAAACCTCTAAAACCTGGCTGAACTGCCCAGTTGAACCAATATACACTAGCAAGTGTTGACTATTTATTTAAAAAATTATAATGCAATTGATGTGATGAGATCCAACTAGGACCTCTTGTGAGAGAAACACGATACCATCTATTGATTAATGGAAATTAAATTTTCTTTTCCCTCTTTGTTTTCACTATCATTTGGTATTGTTATTATTACAACAACTATTGTCAATCCTACTTTACTTGCTTTATCCTTTTTGGATATGTATATTTTGAGGGATGAGAGAAAGCAAATGGAAGCAGGGGCGGCCTCTTAGTGTAGTGGGGTCAATTTTTTTTAAATTTTTTTTTTATAAAAAAATAAAATAGAATAAAATAAAGGCAAAAAAGAATGCGAGGGACATTACAAATAATTGTGTGAGCTATCGTATAAAACTGATATCATTTTATGTAATTGAATACACTTCCTCCCATGTTATGTATAAAATGATATTTTATAATTTTTTAAAATACTCTTATTATAATATGCACCTCGCGCAACGTGTCCTCTAAAATAAATTACAAAACTAAATAATATTATTAAAATATTATTTATAATAATATTTTTCGAGACTTGCTTGAAACTATTGCAATGATAGTCTTATTTTAATAGCTGTAAAAATATCATGTTCAATGTAAGTTACTAAACAATATAAAAGAGTGGAGTGTTGGTGTTATTAGAAATTTGAGACATTTAATAGTCTTTTAGTTTGAATTTTTTATTTTCCCTAAACATTTTATAAAATTAAAAACAAATTAAAAATTGACTCCCAAAAATTCAGTGGGGTCAATTGACTTCCACTGCCCCAAGGGTAGATCCACCCATGGATGGAAGGGAGGGCTTATGTCCTCTTATTATCTTGTCTCAAGACTCGAGGCTTCGTAAGCAAGATGCTGGCTAGTGGCTACTAACTGTTTGGCTTCTGTTCTTGTTTTGTTGATTTACGATACCAATTTGATATTGTAAATTAGTCACATCTATTTGGTCTACCATTAAATTGGGGAATTGCAGCTAGTTCTGCTAGATGAAATAACACCCTTTATTTCTTTTTAAGCGTTTTATTATCTTGTATGTGTCAGTGTTACTCCCAACCTCCATTTTGTAGATTTGATTTGATTACTAAATCATTGCAAATTGTATGCCTCACCTGTATATCATTTTTCTTTGCAAATGGTATGCCTCACCTATATATGGATATAATTCATACCTGACTTTGGGTTATTTACCTCATTGTTGCAGTTTGAACATGTCGGCAGCCAAGCTTATTGGTAGTGTTGCAGCTTCATTTGTAATTGCATTTGCCTGTGACTATTATATTGCTGACCGGAAAATATTTGGAGGCAAGTTCCTTCTTTTTTTTCTTTTTCTGTTTTTTGAGGTCCTGCCTTATTTCTTGTTTCCTTAATGTTGTGGACCTTGGCTGACTTCACCATTCTAAATGCCTTTTAAAATCAGGTACTACTCCTAGTACTATTACAAACAAAGAATGGGCAGCAGAGACTGACAAAAAGTTCCAGGCATGGCCTCGTACTGCTGGTCCTCCAGTTGTAATGAACCCCATCAGCCGCCAGAATTTTATTGTGAAATCCAATGTCGATTGAAGCGGTGCCTACTTGCATCCAATTTTTAATAGGTTTCCAGAGCTTGCAACTCTCCAATAGCACCCCCCCAAAGTTAAATATTAAACAATGATTTGCATGGAGATAATGTTCAAAGTGTACCTCCATAGACTGGTTGGGGATTGCTGTTGTGTTTGTTTCTGCTTATGTCTTTTAAATAGTGTTGCAATTGCTATACTGCAATTTTAACCCTAGTAATAAATTTGTTCACAAGGTGTATTCTTGCTTCATTAGTTGATAGCCTTCTTTAAATAGTTTCACATACTCGTTAGCTTGGCTATAATTCTTGACACTCAAATAATTCCTTTGCCTCGTTGATATACTGACAAAAGTTATTAATTTTTAGATATGGGGGCATAAGACTAATTATAATTTGATTATTTACTTGCATTTTTGAAATTTTGGCTGAATCCAAGTATAGATTTTGTGCAATTCAGCAGCAAAGCAGGTCGATATGATGATGTGATAATTAGCTAGACGTGGTTTCTGTTGGGTGTTTTTCAATTTTCTTGTGGTTGTCCCTTAACTGGACTGTTGATGAGAACGGCAATTCTAAGGTGTTGGCTACATTGCAGTTGACGTGTAACCACCACAGTACACAGTACACAGCCGTAGTTAGATGATAAGATGATGATACCATGATAAATGTTTAGCTAAATTACATGCAGTAAAAATTAATTTTAATTTTTACCAGGGGCAATAGAGAAGAAACTGAAGCTTGATATTGAATTGTTGGGGTATAGAGTGCTAATAAATGTCATTTAAAATGTTAAATTTTGCTAGAACTATACGAAAGTGTCTTACCTTGTGATTTTCTACGATTTATGTTCTGGAGCTTATTCAGTACTCAGTAGACAACTAGTTTGGCTAGTTTATCAGGCGAGTTTTACATTTAAGTGATTTGAGTTTAAGAAGAAGAAGAAGAAAAGGAAATACAAGGATCTCAAATCCTACCCAGCCAGAGGAGGAGAATAAACTTCTCACCATTATTCCCCTCAATTCATTTCAGTTCTGAGATAGTGAAATGAAAAGGCTAGAAAAAATCATTATGCTTTACTTGTCGCTCCCTCTCTTTCACAACTATTTATTATCATGCCATCAACACAACTAAACTACCGAGGCCTTAAAAGATTCTACTTTATCCCCTTCGAATAACATTTTCTTCCTCAGTCTCCCCAAGGGATCTAGTAAAGCCATAATTTAATTATGACATCCATTCCAATTGAATCATGCTTGCATCATATGATCATTCTTGACAAAAAGAAAAAAAAAGACACAAAAGTTGATAAAGAGCATAAACCAAGTAATATTGTTAACAGCAGAGGGATCTGCACCTGAAACTTTTTATCTTGATATTCGTTCCATGATTCCATCCTGCTCCCAACTGATAGTTTTTCTTGCAGACAAGCTTCCGCACACACAAGCTCACAATTTTGATTCAATTGACTGATGTTTTAACTGTTCAACCTCGATAAAAGACAACTTAGAAGTATATATAATAGAACCATCCACTTTTATAGCTAACCATATAGAACTTTTCCAGCACCAATAAGTCTAAGATCACATATTCTTCTTCCCCAATAGTCTCCAGAACCAATCTAAATCTAATCCGTTCATGAACATTCACCACATAAGTTTGAGGTACTGGACGGAGAATGCAAAACTTACTCCAGTGAGGAGCGAAAGAATGCACTTATTCAAGCTGAAGCAAAATTATAGAAAAGGTGACAACTAGACATTGCTGTGATCTTCATAGAGATACAACTTCAAAGAGGAAAATAATTGGCATTGAAGTGCATTTTCTCTACATAAATATAATGAACCAAAGACCTCAATCATATAATTGAACTCCTAAAAGATATCAGTAACAGAGTAAACCTTGCACGGACAACCCCTTTTACATTTACCCTCATCATCTGATTCTTCTTTTCTTTCGACTTGAACATATATTACAGGACACTATTTTGCACTTCAAATTTTGATACAAGGAGTAGATCAACAGAGAACAGTAACCCCAATTTCCATAATCCGGAGACATTGTATGGATGACAAAGTATAACTGGAATAGTGGAAATTCTATATAACTGTGTCTCGAGTGGACTCTCCATATCCCAACTACTGGATTCTCGACTTGTGGTTTATTTTGGAGAAAATTCAAATGAAATAACCTTTCCATTAGTTTTCTGTGATCTCTTGAAGCATTTCGACCACCTTTTCATTTTGGGCCGCTTGGCTGGTGTGTTGTCAGTGCAGAGTAGTGCGATCTTCAGGGCTCCAAGCATTTCTTTTCTCCAAGCAAAGGACACGGTGCTAAGTCTTGCATCAAGTATCTGCTCCGGGGTTTCCCCTCTTGTTGGTGCGTTTTGTACCCACTTCACCAAATCTATCCCTTCACCAAATTCCTCATTAACTGGTAGTTGAGTTGTAAGGATCTCAAGTAAAATAACCCCATAGCTATAGACATTTCCCGGAGCTGTAACTTGCATTGTATATGCATACTCTGTTAAAGAATTAAGAATAAGAGACCAAATAAGATAGTGGAGATGCAGCATCTTGGAAGTAAAATATAGTAGTGAAGCATTTTAAATCAGATATATAAACCATATAGTACCTGGGGGAATATAGCCAAATGAACCTGCAACAGCACTTATACTTGCAGTGCCTCTTGATGGGTCTAAGAGCTTTGATATTTCAACCTCACCAACCAATGGCTTGAAATTTGAATCCAAAAGTACATTACCAGAAGAGATATCGAGGTGGATAATTGCCACGTGATGAAGGAATGCCAACCCTTCAGCCACCCCAGTGGCTATTCGGAGCCGAGTTGGCCAATCAGGTTTATACTCGGGCTGCTTTTGAAGATATCATGAAGAAACTGTGCCAATGTGCCATTAGGCAAAGTACCTCGTGCAATAGAAAGAGCAACATCCTCATACATTACATACCCTAAGGGTCTCATTAAATTATCATGACAGAGTCCTACTCAGCCTTTCAAGCTCTCTAATCATTTTGTTCTGGTATTGAGTTATTGTCTTATCCACAGATTTTAGTCTCTTCACTGATAAAGTCATCCCAGAAGGCATGTCTGCCTTATAAATGGTGCTGAAAGTCCCACTGCTGAGCTTATTTAAATCTTTCATGGATGCTTTCACAACAGCATCAAAATCTATAGCTTGTTCAAGATTTTCAACAATACTGTCCTGCTAATATCAGTGGCTGATTCTTGGTTATATCATCGGCAATTCCTGCATCCTTGGCAGCTTTTTCTTGTCTCTCCCTCATCATAAACAGCAGAACAACAGCCGTGACAGATAAACAAACTGCCAAACCAGAACCAATAACTGCTAATATGATCCTGTAAGAAACTCTGTGATGGTAACTCTGGTGGTCAGAACCATTTGAATTTCCACATGAAGAATTTAATGGCTCCCCACAGAGCGCTTTATTCCCTGAAAAGCTTGAATTTGGGACTTCTTTTGAAATGGCACAAAGGTAGGTATTGGGCCGCTGAACTGATTATTCGAGAAATTAACCTCTATCAAACTTTGCATGCCCCTAAGCGCATATGAAATACCTCCCAGAAAGTTGGTTATTAGAGGACATCAAAGAAATACCAGCTTGTCACGTTTCCCCCAGATCAGGACTGGCAATTTGCCCATGGAGATGATTAAAGCTCAAATTCAGTGCTATCAGCAAGTTCTTGATATGACCAATATCAGGTGGGATACTTCCAGTGAGATAATTACCACCAATTTGCAACTCACGCAACCTTTACACAGTTCCCAATCTTATAGAGGTATCTCCCCTCGTATCGAATTCTGACCAACAGCACCAGTATTGCAACCTCGATGAGTTGCAGATATCTTCCGGTATGGTGCCATTGAATCTGTTGTTGCTCAAATCAAGTTTGTTAAGATTCTTCGACCTAAGAATTGATGTTGGAATCTCTCCAAACAGACTATTACCAGAAACAATCAACTCCTGCAGATTGGTAAGCTGACCAAGCTCTGGAGGAATAGTTCCTTTAAACCCATTTGAGGCTAAGTTCAGGAGAGTAAGATTAGAGCATTGAGCAAACTCCGAGACAATCTCCCCAGACAGATTGTTGTTATCTGCCTCGAAGTAAGTCAGGCCACTAATGTTTCCGACTGCCCTGGGAATGCTTCCAATTAACCGGTTGTTCCCAATTCTAATACTAGAAAGGCCTTTGCACTTCCTATCAATTCAGGAAGATCACCAGTCATTTGTTCTGGGTCAGAACCAAAATTTCAAGCTTCCCCATAGCAAAAATGCTTTTGGGTATAGACCCTTCAAGCTGGTTTGAGTGAAGATTCAAAACTTAAGTTCTGATAACAAGCCTAAATTATCCGGAATTTGACCACCTAAATAATTTCTCATAGGCAGTTAAAAACTCCTAAGTTTGGTCAAATTCCAACCCAAATTGGGATAAACCCAGTAAATCTATTGCCAAAAATTTGCAAATCATGCAATTGCTCTAGCCCCCCAAGCTCATCAGGTATTGCTCCTGTGAGCAAATTATTGGACAGGTTCAATGCCCTAAGATTTTCTGAGCCTACCCCACTCTGAAGGAATGAACTTCCAAACTTGTTAAAAGATTAAATCAAGAAACTCAAGCTTAGATAAATTTCCAAATTCTGGTGGAACTGGCCATGAAAGTTATTATTTGAAAGGTCAAGCCACTTTAATGCTTTCAGCTCAGAAATTAGAGAGACATTACCTTGCAGTCCCAGATGAGAAAAGATCAAGCTTTTCCACCAAAGAATTGTTCAATCCGCAGCCAATGCCGGGCCAAGAGCAGTAATTTGAGTTATTGAGTCCCCACCCAGATAGTAATAGCTCTTTGCTAATCGCAAGCAATGTGGTCCGATCATCTTGAGAAATCACAATTTGACACATGATAGCAAAACTATGAACAAGCACAAAATTTCCATTTGGGTTTTTGTCTTAGCAGAACTCTATATTTCTCTCCAGAATAGGAATCAAGAATCCATTATTAAACCAAGAAAATGCAAGATCAAATTTTTTGAGCTCTTCCCTCAAACCGGCTGCTTGTAATGAAAGCCCACTTCTGATTTATTGTGCTTTTAGCATCAACAGTAAAATAAAGGCAACCCGTGTCAGAATTCTTGAAAATGAAGCAATTAGAAGACAACCCAACCCAACCCTTGATTTCAGGAAGAAAATTGTTAATTGTCAAGGGTTTATGACTTTATGGTCAAAACTGAGGAACAATTAGCAGAACCAAATAAAAAGTAGTATAAAGAGGGGTATAAAAAGACGAATCCTTTATACGAAAGAGAGAGTGGGTTCACTGAAGTAAAACATGGTTAACGAGGAGGAACAATTACTTGGG